>OY282497.1:12464971-13109971 GCA_958295605.1 Ajuga chamaepitys
TACCTCAAGGAAGTGCCTGTGTGGAGATCTGGTATTTAGAGTGAGAAACGTAGTAGAAAATGGTAAAGCAGCTTTGACACCACCAAAAAAATTTATAATTATTATTCGTTAGTTCTTTCTTTCCACATTCTTTAAAAATAATAATATTAATGCCTAAATTAAAATAATCAATAGTATTTTAAGCACTTTTAGATCAAATAATATAATTTATTTGGAGGGGGATAAAATAATATAATTAATTAACCAAATAAAATTTATAAATTCAAAATTTAAAAAATAGTTAAAATATATTTAATATATTAAAAATATATCAAATATATAAAATAATTACCAACAACAACTCAACATCACTTTTCATTAATCAATCACAAAGCTCTTAACAATTTAATCATTACATCAATCATCAATAACAACTTCTTACACATATGACATCACATTTTAGAATATAATAATATATCCTAGGGGTGGTTCGGTACGGTATACCGTACCGAATTGCCCATACCGTTACCGTACCGAAATTTTCGGTACGCCGAAAATCCATACCGTTACCGTACCGAAAATTTCGGTATACCGAAATTCGGCATACCGAAAATTCGGTATGATATCGGTAAATACCGATACCGTACTGAAAATTCGGTATACCGAATTGTGTATCGGTATCGGTATATACCGATCCATACCGTTGATTTTGGTATACCGAAATTTCGGTATACCGAAAATTTACGGTATACCGTTAGAAATTTGGTATACCGAAATACCGAACTACCAAAATACCGAAAAAAAATTCGGTATACCGATATATACCGAACTTTTTTTGGTATTCGGTATATACCGAAATACCGAAAATTTCAAATTATCATACCGTTACCGTACCGAAAATTTCTGGTATGGTATCATACCGTACCGAAAATTCGGTATACCGAAAATTTCGGTATTTTCGATAATTTTTCGATACGGTATGTGCGGTATTTCGATATTTCGGTATTTTTCCCCACCCCTAATATATCCAACACTACAACTACTCTCCCAACCACCTAAAGAAACATCATATTTTTTCTTCCTCAGCCACTAGCTCTAGTCAACAGTGTCTCGGCCCCAACCAAACATACCCGAACTATTTTCTTAAAAAGGATGATAATTTTTTATTTTGGAAAGGTGGGTGGTACACTTCATTTTACCTTTTTGTAAAGGGATAAGGGACAAATAGACACTCGAATTATACCTTCAGGTACAAATAAACACCTCAACTTTTTTTATGTCCAATTACACACTTATTGTTTTAAAATCGGCCAAATAAACACTTTAACTTTTAAATTTGAAGGAAATAAACACTTCCGTCAAAATTTCACAAACGCCCGTTTGTTCACCTACTTACTTGGAGGTGGGGCCATCCACCTCATCCATATATATATAAAAGTAAAATGGAGGGCTTTTATGTCATTTAATTTTTCCCGCCTAAATGTTTAACATTAATTTAGTAAGGTTTTTTTAATTTTGGTAAGTAATAATTTTCTTTTATATTTTTGAAAATGCAAATAACTTTTTAATTTTTAATCCGGTTTTTATACATAATATATCAAATTATCCATCTTTTCACGATCTTCAATTTGACATCCATATCACACATATTAGATTTAAAAATAAATTATTCATTGGTTAATTATTTTGGTTATATTCTGGTTAGTTGAGTTCTTTTAAACTACAAGAAATTTATTTATTTTATATGACATGAATTTCTAATATGTTATCTTTATCTAAGTTACGTCCGGGATAAAAATCATTGTTTAAATAATGAAGCTCTTATTTTATTAAGTTAAAGAAAAAAATTAATATTTTACAAATAATTTATTAAATAATTACTTACATCTACTAATATACTCCCTCTGATTCTTTTTAATTGATTTTTTAGAAGAAAAAGTAAGAATTTAGAATTCAATTTTTTTTCCAAATATATCCCCTGTAATCTCCTTTCTCTTTCACATCTACCTCAAATCTAGGTTGAAAAGTAAGAAATACTTTAGGATAGACAGAGGACAAAATTGAGAGAACTGTAAAAAATAGCTAAAAGATTAATTAATTCAAAACTATTACTAATTCATATTTTCATAATATGTATTTTGTTAAAATTATTTTGTTAAGTAATTAAGTTACACTTTGCAACCTAAATCATGACATTTGTTACAACTTTCAATCTTCTTTTAGTTGGCTTTTTTTTTTTTACGTGACTAACCTCAACTATATTTTTTTTTACACTTTTTAATGCATAAAATACTTTGTTGCACTAACTAAATTCAACCATTTTTTTTTTTTTTTTTACTTTTGGCAACTTAAGCAATAATTTTTTCATTAATGAATTTTATATTTAGATAGATATAATATTTGGATTATAAATATAAATTATATGAATAAATTATAATAATATTTAAGTATTTTTTAGAATTCACACACTTTAAATTGTTTATCGAATTATGAATAACTTTTGAATTTTATTTTGTTAATGTTAGGATTTATTTAGAAATATTTTGGGTATATCTGATATCATCAAGTAAAATATTATAAGCTGCAAATAAGAATCTAATTTTAGAAAGGAACAAGTAAATATTTATAAGAAAGTTAAGATTGCAAGTTGTATTTCCCAACCATTATATTTTGTGTTATTTATGGTTATTTGTACAAATGCGAACTTTTGATTTTTTTTCCTTCTTTCTAAAGAAGTAATTTTCGCAAATTTTAAATACAAATAGTATTTTGTATCATAACCATTTTTTACATATTATATATAAAATTAATTATGTTTTCATGATCTTTATTTTAACATACATACTATATATATATATATATAAGTGTGATATTTAATAAAATAAATACAATTTTATATTGATTGGTTATTTGGTTAGATCTTAGTACGTATTGTGCATGTTTATTGGTGTTAAATTTAGGCTGTAAGAATTAGTTAAATATTTCTATAAAAAAATCTATTTTTTATAAATATTTTAATTAATTAATTTAGTGTATGTATCTTTCTATCTTAGTTTCGGTAAATTAATATATATATATATATATATATATATATTATACATATAAATATGCATTTTTGTCTAATTAAATAAAATGGAGCCAAATATGTAATAAAGAAAATTATTTTCCTGTCCAATTGCAAGTTGGACATTTTCAAGTGTATTATTCATGTATTTGTCCCTAAAGAGGTTGTTGTACTATCATCATTCTGCCAGTTTGTTTCTTTCTCAACAACTTTT
The DNA here is from genome assembly GCA_958295605.1 of Ajuga chamaepitys. Taxonomy (NCBI): domain Eukaryota; kingdom Viridiplantae; phylum Streptophyta; class Magnoliopsida; order Lamiales; family Lamiaceae; genus Ajuga; species Ajuga chamaepitys. Next base: position 12,468,229 of record OY282497.1, read on the forward strand.
TTTTTAATAATAAGTTTTTTTCGTTTCTAATCTATTTTTACATATAGTCTATGAAATTAATAATTTTTTCACCTACTTTAAGTTGAAGTAAGTTTTGATTTTTCATTGTAGATTAGAGTATTTATAATGGAAATTAAATTATAAAAAATAAATCAATTGACTGTTTTTAACAATAAAAAATATGAGATTATTTAAAAGAAAAATATAATTTCTTATAAATTATTCAATTTATTTTTTATTATCTTATAATTATTATTTTAATAAGTTGATCTGTTATTATATTTTATGTTTATTTTAACATATGTAATTAATTAGATTATTTTTTTGTTATTCGTTAAGTTAAGAAGGATACAGACTGGATATAGTAACATTTGAGTTAAAAAAATAATTTTAATATATGTATTTTTTAATTGTCTTATTTAATATTTGTAATTTTATTTCGTAATGATAATTATTTTATAAATAATAGGTCTATATTCAATCCATAAATTTCACGGGAGAAATGAATGTCTACGCTATTCAAAATTTTACTATATTATCATTCAAGATTTTGAATTATTTATCTTATTGAGTGTACAAGGTTCATATTTTAAAAGTAACATCATATAATATTTAATATTGTTAAAATATACTATAATGTTAACATACTTCCGTGCATCGCATGGGAGTAATACTAGTTCTCTCAACGGTAACAATAAACCGTTCTCTAAGCAACTACTATCCCTCATTTCTCCTCCAAAATTTGAATCTAAACCCCACACAAGATACTATCTGCAATATCTTTTCCATAGACTCAGCCCAACACATAATTCAATTATATCTGCTATATTTCTTCCGTAGAGACGGCTTTGTCCTCGTTAAAATTCAGTCATATCTGCAATATCTCTTCCGCAGAGATGGCTTCGTCCTCGTCAAATATGAGAAACTGAGACGTCAAGTTAACAGATCAAAAGTGTATCATCTAGTTAGTTGGATGATAATTGTGTGCTTATTTGTGTTTAAATTGTATTAAGAGTATTTTGGAGTTATTGACTTCTTGTAGTTATGGGCTAGAACAAGGGAATACATCTATAAATTTTGTATTCCTAGAGGAATATATAATTCGCCAATTTTTACATTGTTTACTCAATTTTAGATCTAATACTATGTTGCATATACGACCCACTTTCTTGTTGTATAAAACATGTTTCCACCTCCACTTTGTTATAAGAAAGAAAGAGAAAAGTAATAAAGATAAGTTGGTTATTCTTGATATTTTATTTTCTTTTTTGGGAATGTATGCATTAGTTATGGTTATACGTACTGTAGCATGAGTTCTTGATACTTTTGTTGTTTTGAACATTATGTTGCACACTTTTTTTAGAATCTTTTTCAGAATCCTTTATCACTTATTATTAGGACATAGAACATTTGATTAAAATTGATCAATATATGATTGTGCAAACAAGTAAACAGAGCTCCATATATTGCAGAAAGAGAGCTGCTCTAAGCACCCTCAATCTAAAATTATGTAAAATTGATTTTCAATGGAATAAAAAAGTACTACAACAAAAATAATCTTTTGAGACAACAAAAAGTGGTCTCAAATAACAAGAATTTGTCACAACTTTATTGTCGTTTCAATAACTCGGACGCAATAATATATTGTAAGCACAAAAGTGGTCACAAATGTGACAATAATTAGTAAAGAGATTTGTGACAATAAGTAATCACAAATAACTTATTATTAGTGATCACAATTGTAATCACAAATGGGCCTATACTAGCATTTTAGACACAAATTTGATAAAGATTAATCTCAATATCAGATTTATCTCAATAAAGGAGCTGGAAGTGTTCTACTAGATAATCAAGCCAACCTTATACATTATTTCATTCGTACTATATTTGCAGACCAGAAAATTGGGAAATTAGGTTATATATTGCAGACCAACCTTACACATTATCTCATTACAAATCCTGTCAATATCCTAATCCCATCATCATCCTCAATTAAAAACAAACCAATATCCAATATTTTTCCTGGTTCCAACACAAATAGCTTTGTAACATCTGAACAATCAAGCTCCATGTTATACTTCTTTATTATATGGGGATATGATAGGCAATCCACATCAAAACTCTCAGACTACCTCACATTCTCTATCTACGTAAGACAATCTAGGCGAAAATACCCACCTCCCATATAATGAAAAACTATTGCGAAATAATTGCGAAATAAAGCTATTTCAAAATGAATAAGAAATAGAAATACCTAGCTGCAAACGTGATTCTCATTTACGACTTTGTGAATTTATAGGAGAATTTATGTAATTGGATAATGTTTTTTTTTTAAATTCAAATTTCAAAATTTTAAAAGATATGTAACAAATTATGTTATAAATATATCTACAGATTTATTGTTACTGAATTTTAGATGTAAAAAAATAATTTGAAATTTTAATCACACTAATAAAATCGAATTTTTTAAAATTCAAAATTCAAATTCACGTCTATTTAAAGTAACTAAAAAATGGGCGGAAAAATTTTCAACTTACTATTTCCGGATGATTTGGCTTATTATATATATATATATATATATATATATATAGATATAGATAGTTGAAAATATTATAAGTTTAATCTCATAAAATTACATATTTAATTGCATCATAAAATTTCCCTAACTGCACTAAAATTCACAAGCATTGTTCCCCAAAACACAAAAATTAAATAAAAGAATATCATATCTCAAATTACATCAAAATCATGACCAAGTACATTAAATCATATATCTGGACAGACCAATAATTTAACACATATATATATACACACATGTGCCCCAATCCTCCTAGAACGTTTCCGACATATATAAACCAAATGGATAAATGTTTAACTTCTACAATTTTTTTATTAGAATAGTGTAGATTATGATCTTTTAAATAAATTATTGAGTTACTAACCTTTGTGAATTAGCCGACAAGATCTCGGGCCTCTTTCTTTGGAGTAGCTTTTCCAATGCTTGGATCACTTCCACACCAATAGGAGGTTGAAGCTTCGAAAGTTAAAAATTGAGGTAAATTCTTAAGGTAAATTCATTCAGGGGTTGTATTCTTAGGGTTAGAATTTTGGGGGAAATTTTACCGCCATTCACAAAATAGTAGGTGATGATGTGTTATAAGTGTGAGACCCACGCCCAAGTCAACAAATAAAGTAACGGACGTTTGTGAAATTTTGATGGAAGTATTTATTTTCTCTAAATTTAAAAGTTAAAGTGTTTATTTGTCCGATTTTAAAATAATAAGTGTGTAATTGAACATAAAAAAAAATTGAGATGTTTATTTGTAACTTGAGGTATAATTCGAGTGTCTATTTGCCCCTTATCCCTTTTGTAAATCGTGTCTAGTTCCACGTTTCCCACATTTGTAATTTTGCAAACTTTATTCGCAATGTCCCCGGCGGGAAAAAAACATTTAATTAATTTTTCACTACACTTGCCGGAACGCGGGTAGGTGAAGCGCAATGGAGAGCCATGGAAAAATGACACAATACGAGCGGCGGAGTGTTACAAATGATATCAATTTCCACATTTCTTACTTTCTGTTATTTAGTTTTACTGCTTTAAATTGCTAAAGGTCTAGAGTCGCATTTAACTTACAGAATTGCTACTTATTTTATGTTAGAAGAAAATAGCACCGTTTTAGACAGCTTAATTGTCAAGCTGTTAAATAGGAGAGAACCATGCATTATGTAATTATCTTCAAAAGTAATGACATTGTTCTCGTTTTCTTCTCAAATTTTTCCCCATTTCTGATCTCTGCTAAGCTCGTGCTTAGCTATATCTTCTTCACGAGTTCGTTTCGTGACAAGTGGTATTCAGAGCGGTTAAATCCTGTGGGAGTTGCGATGGCAAAAAATAATACTCAGCGGATAAAATTCCTGGAGCAGCAGGTAGCTGAATTGGTGCAAGGTCAGGCAAGCATTTTGCAAGGACAGTCGGAGGCTAGTGCACGCGAAAATGTGCGCATGGAAGGGTTGGCAGACATGATCTGAACTCAGATCATGGAAGCTCTTCGTGACGTTAACGCAAGCAAAGGTAAGGAACCTCTGAATTTAGCTGGATCTGGCTCTGGTGTACAGGAGAAATCTAATGCTGGAATACTTTCACCTATTCCTACTCAAAAATTTCCTGAAGTAAATGTAACACCACCTCTAGTAGGGAGTAAGATGCTTAAACTTGATTTTCATTTTCCTAAGTTTGATGGAGATCGTCCCCGATTATGGTTGAGGAAATGTCATCGATACTTTATGTTTAACCTGATGTCTGATTATGAGAAAATCATGTTAGCTGCCATGAATTTGGAGGGGTTAGCGGATCAATGGTATGTGGGTTACGTGGATGGGAAAGAGAACATGACATGGGAAGTGTTTTCGGGTCTGGTGTTGAGCCGATTTATGAATTTGGATGGTGGTAGTATCGTAGCTCAGTTCAACAAGCTGAAACAAGATGGAACAGTGCAGAATTATATCCATGAATTTGAAGAACTAAAAGTGTTTATGAAAGAGAAAAACAGAGCACCGAGTGAGGAGTACTTTATTGAAAGTTTTATTAGTGGTCTTAGAGAAGATATTGGGCATATGGTGGAAATGCTGGAACCAACTACTCTACTGGCTGCCACCAAATTAGCACTAAAGCAAGAACATGGATTGCAAGTGTCATCCAAAGGATAAAAAACGATGAGTAGATCAACCACTAATTCGAATGGCGGTTATTGGAAATCTGGAAATGATAGTGGGGGAAAAACAAAGTCCCCTAGTAGCAGTGGGGAGAAATATCCACCAGTCAAGAGACTGAGAACAGCTGAAATGGATGCGAGGAGAAAAAAGAATTTATGTTTTTGTGAGGTGATGTTCAATATCATCAAGTGAACTATACTTTGTAATATGGTGTGTTGGGAATGTGGAACCGGAATCAGGGAGTGAAGAACCGGAAGAATAAACCGGGTTTTAGCATCAAGAGTACAAGCTGGTCAGGATAAATCGGGTTCGAGGCAGTTGTGGAATAACCGTCATTTGTGACGAAGCAGTTGCAGATTAGTGACGAAGAAAACCATCACATTTGTCTGGTAGCTCAGCTCAACTTCTTTCAGTTAGAACTTCCTGTGCAGTTGCATTCGAGCTTCAATCCATATATCACTGTAAAGCTCTCATTGAGGAGAAGATCACTACGTCGAGTAATTTCCTTGTTCTTTAGATTAGAGAGAGTATTTAGAGATTGAGCGTTCGTGCCCTAATTTGTCAACAGAATTGGGCATTTCATTTCTTGAGTGTATTCTCTGTAATTGATTGGAGTTCTTAGTGGATTGAGGTGTGTCTTACCTCCGTGGATGTAGTTCATCTTGAACGAACCACGTTAAAACTGTGTTTGATTCATTTTCAGTTCCTGTTCTGCGCAAGTTCAATTCGGCCACAACTCTCGCCGAACTGCATGTGTGATTTCAAATTGTTTTTCTTCGAACTAGTTCCAGAATCTTTGGTGTTGTGTGTTCAAGAGTTGATTTCACTAACAAGTGGCGCCGTCTGTGGGAATCAACTCTCACAGCTTGAAGAAGGGAAGGAATGGCTGGTATGAAGATGGACTTTGAGAAGTTTACAGGGAGAAATGACTTCACATTGTGGAAGATCAAGATGAATGCAGTTTTGGTTCACAATGGCCTTGATCTTGCTTTGATACCTCTTGATTCGTGGGAAGAAAGTGAGAAACCCATGTTTGCATCAGTAGATAAGAAGGCCCTCAGTCTTATCTTTCTGTGTTTGGGTGATAAACCGTTAAGAGGGGTCTCAAGATGCAAGAGTTCCTCAGAAGCATGGAAGAGATTGGAAGATCTGTATCAATCTAAGTCAGTTTCCAACAAGCTGTTCTTGAAGCAGAAGATGTTGGCCTTCAAAATCACTGAAGATAAGGTAATTTCTGATCAACTTGATGAGTTTATTAAGATGGTTGAAGAATTGAAAGACCTGGATGTGAAATTGGAGGAGGATGATAAAACATTGATGGTGTTAAACATTCTTCCAAAATCCATGGAAAGCTTTAAGGATGCCTTGATGTATGGGAGAGATGAGCAGCTATCTTATGATGGGATAGTGAAGGCTCTGAGGTCTAAATGTTTCCAGACTCAAGGTGATAAAGGCATGGTGCAAACTGGAGAAGGTTTGAATGTTAAATTCAAGAAACCTTGGCAAGGCAAGAAGGGACAGAATGCTAAGGATCCCAAGGCAAGAGACTCTAATCCAAAGAAGGGGAATGAATGGGTTGAGAAGAGGAAATGCTTCAAGTGCAAGCAGCCTGGTCACTTGAAGAAGGATTGTCCTAAGAGAAACAAGAAAGGTGGAAATCAAGGGGCAGAAGCTGCTGCCATTGACCATAAAGAAGATCCTCCAGAGGTATTGAATGTTACTGAATCAAGAATGGTAAAGGAATGGGTCTTGGACACAGGCTGCTCCTTTCATATGTGTCCACACCAGTCATGGTTTGATGAACTGAAGAGAGAAGATGGTGGAAATGTTCTCCTGGGAAATGACCAATCATGCAAGGTCAAAGGAGTTGGATCAGTGAGCATAAGGATGTTTGATGGTGTGGTCAGAATCATCTCAAATGTAAGATATGTTCCTGGCCTCAAAAGAAATCTTCTATCTCTTGGTTCTTTGGTAACTAGTGGTTGTCAGTTTAGCTCAGTGAATGGTTTCTTGCATATCACAAAACATGATAAAGTGGTGATTAAAGGTAGACAGCATAATGGGTTGTTTATCTTGATTGGTTCACCTGTTGTTGGGAGTGTGGATATGGTCTTGAGCAGTTCTGAGCTTGTTAAATGGCACAAGAGGCTTGGACACATAGGAGAGAAAGGGTTGAAGGAACTGTCAAGAAGTGGAGTAATTGGAAACATGGGAAATCAAAACCTGGAGTTCTGTGATCAGTGTGCTTTGGGCAAATCCAAGAAGCTGCCCTATGGAAAGGGTGTTCACACAACTCAAGAGCCATTAGATTATGTCCACTCTGACATATGGGGTCCTGCAAGGACAGAGACTCATGGTGGAGCAAGGTATTTCATGTCTTTGATTGATGATTACAGTAGAAAGGTGTGGATCATGTTGATGAAGAATAAAAGTGATGCTTTTCATAAGTTCAAAACATGGTTGATTCAACTGGAAAATGTTAAAGGGAAGAAGCTGAAGCACCTTAGGACTGATAATGGATTGGAATACCTCTCTACTGAGTTCACAAACTTCTGTGAAGAAAGAGGAATCAAGAGACATAGGACTGTCCCAATGAATCCTCAACAGAATGGGGTTGCTGAGAGGCTGAATAGGACTCTTCTTGAAAGAGTAAGGTGTATGTTGTTGGATGCTGGGTTGCTAAAGGTATTTTGGGGTGAAGCCATTGCTACAGCATGTTATCTCATTAACAGGTCACCCTCATCAGTGATTGGGTTCAAAACACCTGAAGAGGTGTGGAGTGGACAGAAACCAAGTTATGATGGTTTAAGGGTGTTTGGTTGTCTTGCTTTTGTCCATGTCAAGCAAGACAAGTTAGATGCAAGAGCTCTAAGATGTGTATTTCTTGGATATCCAGATGGAATAAAGGGCTACAGATTGTGGTGTCTAGAGAAGGGAAATCAGAAGATAATCACAAGTAGAGATGTAAAGTTTAATGAGAATGTGATGGCTTATACTTCAACAGGCTCTAAGGAAGAATTTGATGGTGCTAAAGAGACAGAAGAGATATCAATTCAGGTGGAGCATCCTGCTGAAGATGATCACACACCTCAACCACAAGAGAATCTACAAGATAGTGATTCATCATCTGAAGAAGAAGAACAAACTGGACCTTCACAAAATGTTAGAGAATATAGCATTGGAAGGGACAGGCCTAGAAGAACAATCAACAGACCTGACTTCTATGGTCAAGCAGGGAGTGTTTATTATGCCTTGAGTGTTGCTGAAGACCTGGAATCACAAGAGCCTAGTAGTTTTAAAGAAGCACTAGACTGTGAAGAAAGAGAGCACTGGATTCAGGCAATGATTGAAGAGATGGAATCCCTGGAAAAGAATGAGACCTGGATGTTGGTGGATAAACCAAAAGGTCAGAAACTTGTGAGTTCTAAATGGATATACAAGAAGAAACTAGAGACTGCAGGATCCAAACAGGTGAGGTTTAAAGCAAGATTGGTGACTAGGGGCTTTACACAAAGGAAAGGGATTGATTTTAATGAAGTTTTCTCTCCAGTAGTAAAGCATTGCTCAATCAGGTTGCTTTTATCAAAGGTTACTCAAGAGGACATGGAATTACAACAACTGGATGTAAAGACAGCATTCTTACATGGAGAACTCAATGAGAAGATATATATGAAACAGCCAGAAGGCTTTGTTGTTCCTGAACAAGAAGACGAAGTTTGTTTACTGAAGAAGTCACTGTATGGACTCAAACAAAGTCCAAGACAGTGGAATAAGAGGTTCAATGACTTCATGATCAGTGTTGGCTTTGTAATAAGTCTTTATGATAGTTGTGTTTACTTCAACAAGTGTTCAAAGCAAGATAAAGTCTTCTTACTTTTGTATGTGGATGATATGCTGATTGCCAGCAAGAACAAGGAGAGAGTACAATGGCTGAAGGACAGACTTAACACTGAATTTGACATGAAAGATCTGGGAGATGCCAAGAAGATTTTGGGCATGAACATTCTAAGGAACAGAGAAGCTGGAGTGCTTTGGTTATCTCAGAGGCAATATCTACAGAAGGTTTTGGAGAGGTTCCATATGCATGAATCCAAACCCCTCTCCACTCCAGTTAATCTACAGAAGAAACTCTCCAAAGAACAATGCCCATAGACTGAAGAAGAAGTCATACATATGAGCAATATTCCTTATGCAAGTGGAGTTGGAAGTCTCATGTATGGAATGATTTGTAGTAGGCCTGACTTGGCCTATGCTGTTTCTTTAGTAAGCAGGTTCATGTCAAACCCAGGAGTTGAGCATTGGGAAGCTTTGAAAAATGTGATGAGGTATTTGAAGGGTTCAGTGAACTTATCACTGAAGTTTGAGAAGAAAGTGAATGGAAGCACTATTGCATTGGAGGGGTTTGCTGATTCTGATTTTGCAGCAAACATAGACACGAGGAAATCTATTTCTGGATTTGTGTTTACCTTATTTGGAACAGCCATCAGCTGGAGAAGTGTACAACAGTCAGTTGTAGCACTGTCAACAACAGAAGCAGAATATATCTCTCACTGAAGCTATCAAAGAAGCAATCTGGCTTAAAGGGATTTTGAGAGATTTGGACATCAAGCAAAAGTGTGTGGCGATTTACTGTGATAATCAAAGTGCTTTACACCTTGTGAAACACCAAGCATTTCATGAAAGGTCAAAGCACATTGATGTTAGGTTGCATTTTGCTAGGGATATCATTGATTCTGGTTCAGTGGAAGTGAAGAAGGTACACACATTGCATAACCCTGCTGATTTTCTTACTAAGGGTGTACCTGGGAACAAAGTGGAGCATTGCTCGAGCCTGCTGCAGCTTGAGCAATGTCATGAAGAGCATTAACAAGACAAGGCAGTGATGAGGCAGGAAGAGGCACACTTGATTCATTGAGGTGGAGATTTGTGAGGTGATGTTCAATATCATCAAGTGAACTATACTTTGTAATATGGTGTGTTGGGAATGTGGAACCGGAATCAGGGAGTGAAGAACCGGAGGAATAAACCGGGTTTTAGCATCAAGAGTACAAGCTGGTCAGGATAAACTGGGTTCGAGGCAGTTGTGGAATAACCGTCATTTGTGACGAAGCAGTTGCAGATTAGTGACGAAGAAAACCGTCACATTTGTCTGGTAGCTCAGCTCAACTTCTTTCAGTTAGAACTTCCTGTGCAGTTGCATTCGAGCTTCAATCCATATATCACTGTAAAGCTCTCATTGAGGAGAAGATCACTACGTCGAGTAATTTCCTTGTTCTTTAGATTAGAGAGAGTATTTAGAGATTGAGCGTTCGTGCCCTAATTTGTCAACAGAATTGGGCATTTCATTTCTTGAGTGTATTCTCTGTAATTGATTGGAGTTCTTAGTGGATTGATGTATGTCTTGCCTCCGTGGATGTAGTTCATCTTGAACGAACCACGTTAAAACTGTGTTTGATTCATTTTCAGTTCCTGTTCTGCGCAAGTTCAATTCGGCCACAACTCTGGCCGAACTGCATGTGTGATTTCAAATTGTTTTTCTTCGAACTAGTTCCAGAATCTTTGGTGTTGTGTGTTCAAGAGTTGATTTCACTAACAGTTTTAATTGTGATGAGATATACCATGTGGGACATAGGTGCAAGCAATTGTTTGTCATATTGCAAGAATTGGAGGGTGATGAACCACTGGACAAGCTGATACTGGAAGAAATAGATGACAGTGATGAAGAACCAAAAATTTCTCTAAATGCCTTGGCGGGACAAAAACATCCTGATACTATCAAACTTATTGGCACATCAGCTGGCAGAAATTTATCCATACTCCTTGACATGGGGAGTACCCACAACTTCTTAGATCCACATACAGCAGAGCATGTGGGTTGCTTAGTGGAGTACACTCCACCACTAAATGTGACAGTGGCAGATGGTAGTAAAGTAGAGTGCAATTCTAAATGTTCACAGTTTGAATGGGAGATGGGAAACTGTAAGTTTAGCTCAGCTATGAGGTTGTTGACTTTAGGGGGATGTGACATGGTTATAGGCGTAGACCTATTGAGCCAGTTCGTGCCAGTCACCTTCGACTGGAAGAAGCACTTAGTCCAATTCAAACACCAGGGAAGGGAAATCACACTGCAGGGAGGACAACCTGAAGTCAAATTGAGCATGATCACTTCCAAACAGTTACGTAGGATGGTAAGAAAGAATCAAGGGGAAACTTTAGCTTACATTTGTGCCATGTCAGCTGAGGAGGTGCTTAAGGAAGCCAAAAGTGTGGGAGAAGTCACACCGATTCTGCAAAAGTATAAAGACATTTTTGAGGTACCAACTGGATTACCACCAACCCGAGCCTTGGATCATAAAATTCCAATTAAAGCAGGAATGCAACCTATCAAACAACATCCCTACCGATATCCCTTGCTTCAGAGACAAGAGATTGAGTCCCTGGTACAAGAAATGCTCAGAACACGGGTCATACAGCCCAACAACAGTCCATATTCTTCTCCAGTTTTGCTAGTTAAAAAGAAAGATGGAAGTTGGAGATTTTGCGTAGACCACAGGAAACTCAATGCTATCACGGTGAAAGACAGTTACCCCATCCCATTAATAGAGGATTTAATGGATGAATTGGGTCAGGCCAACGTATTCTCCAAGATTGATTTGAGAGCCGGTTATCATCAAATCAGGGTGGAGCCAGCGGACATGCACAAAACTGCCTTTGTAACCGCATCATGCTTATATGAGTTTAGGGTGATGCCTTTTGGCCTTACTAACGCACCGACAACATTCCAAGCCATTATGAACCAGGTGTTTGGCCCATATTTGCGAGATTTTGTCCTAGATTTCTTTGACGACATCCTAATCTACAGTTGCTCCATGGTAGAACATGTTGAGCATTTGAAGGCAGTTTTCCAAATTTTGAAGGAAAACCAACTGTATGCTAAATTGTCTAAGTGCGTGTTTGGTCAAACACAAGTGGAGTATTTGGGACATGTTATTAGTGCCCAAGGGATTTTTGCAGATCCAGAGAAGATCAAATCTATGACCGAATGGCCACAACCCAAATCTGTGAAAGCACTTAGGGGGTTCTTGGGACTCACTGGCTACTATAGAAAGTTTGTGAAAGGATACGGTATATTTGCCAAACCACTAACTGATCTAACGAGGAAGGGTCAGTTTCAGTGGAGTGACATAGCCCAAAAGGCTTTTGAGCAACTTAAAGAAGCCATGGTCAAAGCTCTTGTGCTTAAGCTACCTGATTACTCAAAGCCTTTTGTTGTCGAAACGGATGCATGCTAGGGGGTATAGGAGCTGTTCTGATGCAAGATCAACACCCTATAGCATATATTAGCAAAGCTTTTGGAGTAAAAAATTTAGGACTGTCCATATATGAAAAGGAGTTTTTGCCAATCCTTTTAGCGGTAGAGAAATGGAGAAACTATCTCCTACATAGCCCATTCACTATCAAGACTGACCAGAAGAGCTTAAAATACTTGGTTGAGCAGAAGATTTCCACTCCACTCCAACACAAATATTTGACTAAGTTGTTGGGCTTTGATTATAAAATAGAGTACAAGAAGGGATCAGAAAACAAAGTGGCTGATGCTCTTTCCCGAGTGGTGGAGAATGCCAGCTGCCAAGCCATCACTATGTTGAAACTAATGTGGGTGGAAGAGATCCAATTCAGCTATGATGGAGATACAGAGGCTCAAGATATCATTGCAGAATTAATAACCATGCCCTACGGTGTGTCTTACTATACCTATACAAGTGGCATTTTAAGGAATAAGAACAAATCGTGGGTTGGGAGAGCAACTGATTTGAGAAAGAAGATATTGGAATATATGCACACTTCAAATGCAGGGGGACATTCTGGAGAAACAGTGACGTTTAACCGCCTAACAAGCTTATTCTGGTGGTCTGATGTAAGGAAGAATGTCCGTGAGTTGGTCTCTTCATGCCACCAATGTCAGATTAGTAAGCATGAAAACTTGAAAGCACTAGGCCTATTACAGCCCTTACCCGTTCTAGCACAGGCTTGGACACACATTACTATGGATTTCATTGAGCAATTACCCTTGTCGGCAGGAAAAGATACAGTTTGGGTGATTGTGGATAGATTCACTAAGTATGGACATTTCATAGCTCTGTCACACCCATTTACTGCTTCTCAATTAGCCACGGTGTTCTTGGAGCAGATTTATAAACTGCATGGCTTGCCTCATTGTGTGGTTTCTGACAGAGACAAGATATTCACTAGTGCTTTTTGGCAGCAATTGTTTAAGTTGGCGGGAGTACAACAGCACATGAGCACTTCATATCACCCTCAGACTGATGGTCAAACAGAGAGGGTGAATCAATGTCCAGAAACTTATTTGAGATGTATGTGTGGGACGTCACCCAAAAAGTGGAGTTCGTGGCCGTCACTGGCTGAATTTTGGTATAATACAAGTCTTCATTCTGCTATTGGAGTATCACCATTTGAAGCTTTGTATGGATTTAAACCTATCCCTTTGACTTTTGGGCCTTACATCCAAAGCTCAGTGGAAGGAGTAGCAGAACTGGCGAAAGATAAGCAACTTATTCAACAGAAACTTAAAGAGTTGCTAAAATGAGCTCAAGACAGGATGAAACATTTTGCTGATAAAAAGAGAACTCCTAGGACATTTGAAGTGGGAGATTGGGTCTACTTGAAGCTTAAACCTTATAGACAAACCACTTTACACAAGAGCAAGGTTTGGAAACTGAGTCCTAAATATGCTAGCCCATTTCGAGTCATAGCAAAAGTGGGGTCAGTGGCTTACAAACTGCTACTTCCAAATACTGCTAAGGTCCACCCCGTGTTCCATGTGTCCTTGCTTAAAAGGAAGGTGGGTCCTTTGACTGCTGTTGCTGCTGATTTACCTGAGTTTGATGAGAAAGGTAAACTTCTTTTGCAACCAATTAAAGTCTTAACTCGTCGGTTGGTTAAGAGAGGGCAATCTCCGGCAACACAATTGTTGATTGCGTGGACACATCTCCCAGAAGAAGAGGCTACTTGGGAATATTATGAAGATGTCATGGCCAAATACCCGTAGCTCGTGTCTTGAGGTCAAGACAGTGAAAGGAGGGAGTATTGTTACAAATGATATCAATTTCCACATTTCTTACTTTCTATTATTTAGTTTTACTGCTTTAAATTGCTAAAGGTCTAGAGTCGCATTTAACTTATAGAATTGTTACTTATTTTATGTTAGAAGGAAACGGCACCGTTTTAGACAGCTTAATTGTCAAGTTGTTAAATAGAAGAAAACCATGCATTATGTAATTATCTTCAGAAGTAATGAAACGGTTCTCATTTTCTTCCCCTTTCTTCTGAAATCTTTCCCCATTTTGATCTCTGCTAAGCTCGTGCTTAGCTATATCTTCTTCACGAGTTCGTTTCGTGACACGGAAGCTGGAAAACCTCAAGCGGAATGCCGATATGTTAGCGGCGCTCAACGTCCTCTCAAAGCGTGATGCCCTCTACGCCGAACGCCATAGGTTTTTTTAATTCTCATTTTTTAGATTACATGTCCACTTATTGTGGCGGAAATAATGGTCTTTCGCTGGGTTTATTACGAAATATTTTTGGGTGGTAGATTACCTGTTTGATGATTTGTCCAATAAAGGCTGTGTCTTCTCTATGTATGGACTTTCCATGTTCATTTGAAATTCCAATGATTTGTAGGGCTCAGAGTAAAGTAAAGAAGCTCAAAACTGAAATTTCAGTTGTATTGCGCCAATCACGAAGGACCCGGGGAGAGCCACCTGATGCTGCTACTGTGGATGGTGTCACCGTATATGAGGACACTGAAAAGCAGATAAAGAAAGCAATTCGGTCAAATTCCAAAGTAAAACCTCCGGATCAAGGAACCCTCCCAATGAGAGATGCATACAGTCGTGATGATGGATTGAACCAGAAATTCGTAGAAATTATTTCAGGATGTTCAAGGAATTCTTTATTAAGTGAGGCTGTTGCAGCTCCCTGTGATTCCATGAGTAATCTGGAGAGAATTGAGGACTTTGCCACTTTTAAACCCAGAGAGAGGTTGTTGGGTTCAGTTGATTAGGAGGCATTGCAATTGAAGTCCAATAATGTAGCAAAGTTGGTGCCTGCTGGACTTGTGAGTGCGAGTTTTTTCCCTTCTGTGGCTATGGAAATGATTGTTGTTGGAAGTGTTTGTGGACATGTCGGGTTTTGGAATGTTAATGTCGAGAAAGAAGATGGAGATGGGATTTATTTATACCACCCACATTCAACGGCTGTATCTGGAATTGTGATAGACCCCTTTTCCCTATCAAAGGTATCTGTATGTATACAACTTTAACTACTTTGCGTTTCGGGTGTTGCCGTGTTGGGATCTTTACACATTTTGCATAACTTCAATGAATATCTAGGCATGGCTGAAGACTATTCTATGTACAAGTTATCCTACACTGATCTGAGTGTTCACTATCTGATTACTTACATGGAATTAGTCAATCAGCAGAATTTAGCATAAAGTTGCGCATGTGAAAGAAGATATTTCCAACTTGTGAAACTGGTTTGAGGTGTTCAAGTAGGATTAAGTTGGCAGGGTAATATTCTAATTTTAGATATTGTACCTGAGTGATATAATTACAAGATATTCAATTAATAGGAAAATATGTAAAACATCATGATGTCCAATATTATGAAGCAGTGTTTTTTTATAACCTAAGAACTTAAACAAAGTTGAGGCAGAAGATAGTTTAGAACTGATTATTAAACAGAGCCATACTTTAGCATGTTATAGCTCTCATGAAAAAGCGTTGGTTACTGTAACTTGTTCGTCAAATGTTGTTTGTATTGCTTCTTAAAAAAAAATGTTTTTTGTATTGCTTACATATCAAACTTTAATGCTCCTCCTATTCGTCTACATAGAGTTGATTGGGCAAAAATGCCGATATTGTAAATGTAGATTTACAGCTCATGCTCTAGTGGGCATATCAGGATGATGGATGTGGAGAAAGAGGTACTTGATGTGCTTTACCGCAGTGAGGACTGTATATGGTCTCTGTCCCAGAGTCCACATGACATAAAATCCTTATACTTTAGCGAGAGTAAAGGAATCAATATATGGGATGTGAGGGCAGGAAAATCTTTTTTATCATGTGGTTTGCATGACGACAAAATTAATACCATAGACTTCAACTCGGACAATCAGAACATCATGGCTACAAGCTCTGGAGATGGCACTTCTTGTATTTGGGATCTGAGATACATTAATGCAGATGAGCCAACACCATTCAAGACCTTGCATCATATAAAAGCTGTGGATTCTGCTTACTTTTCTCCAAGTGGGAAGTTTCTGGCGACAACAAGGTCTGTTTTGAGCTATCTTTGCACTTCAGCTGCATTTTCTTATTTGAAATATCATTGGCTTTTCCTTTTTGATATTCAGAACCTTTTGATATGAGGAACTTTTTTATTGAGAGTTTCAACTTAGTGAAGTCATAGTCTTCCAAATGTGGTTAGAATGGGTGATCTCAACTAGTTTTTAGTTCAACTTTGTGATTCTCTGTGCTACTCTTGCAGCCATAAAAGTTCACTAGTGAAGTCTTTATATTTACTAGAAGTTGGAGGTTATAGCTAAATTTCTAGGTAACAAAGAGTACATATAGAGCAAACCGTGCTTGGGTAAACAACGTTTGATCTGCTACAGAGTAACTTTCTTGCATAAAACTAAGCAGCTGCTGGTATTTGGAGCTAAGAACTTGTCCGGAAACAAACTCTGGATTTCATGTTGTTGTGATATTGTTTTTGTATCTGTTCTTGCAGTGCTGATAACACAGTTAGCTTTTTCAGTGGAGCTAATTATGAGAACACATCTGTGGTATATCACAACAACGTGAAATCCAGAGTTTGTTTCCAGTTCAGGTATGATATTTGTCTTCCTCTAATGATGGGTCACTAGTTTCAAAAAATTTATTATAAAAACACCTATTTCTACTTCCTCTTTCTAGGAGATGTACACAATCTCCTTCCTCCCACTTTTGTGTTTATGTGTGCGTCTGTGTGGGGAATAGGGTGGTGTTTATCTGTTCGAGTTGGAGTGGTTTGATGTTTATAATATTCCCTCGCATAGCATATTGTATAACTAGCTAGCCTCAATCATGTAACATTACACTGTGAATTAACCACGAACAGCTTATGAGTCCTCTCTCTGTCTATGTACACTGGTGCGTAAACAGAGGCATATGGGGTTGGGATGATTCTTTCATATACATCACTCATGGATATAGAAGGAGAGTTGACGTCATCTCAGTCGAAGCGGAAACAACTGTTGCTACCTTAGAGAGTGATTTGTTGTATGGTTCTCCGTACCGGTTTGCGGCACATCCATACAACGTAGGTATGCTTGCAGGCATTTCAACTGGAGGTAGGGTTTATATTTGGACTCAGTCATGATTTCCTTTTTTTTGGTAAGGAAAGAGACGTCATATATTGTTCGGGTTCTGGTGTTAAAAATTAAAAATTTCATCGATTAAAAATTAATTAATAAAGTCCAGCCAATCTCTCTAATGTACACTATAATTTCAGGCTATCCTACGAGATTGAGCTTTTGGTCCATTGAGTTGGGTTCGATGGTACTTCAGACCAGAATTTCTATAATCTAATCCATTTAAGCCGCCATTTGGCCGGTTTGATTTACCCACCTTTGTTTACATTTATTCTTTCAATGGATGGTCTAACTTCTAAGTCCCAAGTGAAATCACATTGAATATAAATTCAATACATTTGTAGGTTGAAATATTGAAATTAAAGTATATAAGTGTAAAGTAATATTACTATATATATACATACAATTTGAGGCCAAAACGTGGTTTCCCTAGTACTTTTCATGTTGAACTCCGAATTAACTGCTCTCATTTTCCATTCATTCGACTCTTTTATTTCTAGATAAAGAAATTGATTATAACTGAATTGATTAATTGAGTATCTTATATTTCTGATAAAAAGGTCATCGACCAAAGATCTCTCCATTACTAGAATTTGTACTAAAAAATAGAAAGTGTATGAATTAGTCTGTCGGATGATTTGATCGAGGATATCCTCAAATTTCATGATAACTAATTAAATGGGAAAAGTATGTCATAAATTCAAAGTTAACAAATTAAGACAATGGTTGGTTGGGGTTGGGGTGACTGGGTTGGGGGAAGTGGTTGGAGTTAGTGGCTGAGGGTGTTAGAGAGTGATGTTTGGTTGGGTGGCTGGGGTCGTGGTTGGAGTGTGAAATTTAATTATTAAATGTAAAATGTGATATGATATGGGTAAGAGGTAGTTATTAATGATTGGGAGAATAACTAAAGTAGTGTTTGGATTTGTGATTGATGTCCCCCCACCAAACCCTAATACCCTGGCTTGGCCAAACCAGCCCAAAGAAACATGGGGTTGGGTTGGCCAAACTGATGAGAGATTGGGCCAACCCCAACCAAACATGCCCTAAGTCAAACTATTAAAATTTCAAATTGTTTAATAATTTCAAAATGAATAAGTAGCCACGATTTGGTGATTAGTGTGCATATTTATTAGATTTTTTTAATGTGTTATGCCTTTATAAATCTCCATATAAATAGATAAACAAAAGATAGTTGGTGCCTACTAGTTCTTTTTAAAACCATAAGTAAAATATTAATTGTAATAAGATAACTGTACAGTATCGTAGAATGTAATGAATATATTTTCTTCAATTAACAAAAAAAACTTGAAAATATATATGATGGTAATAATATCTCTCGAAGTTCTTTTGCAAAATAAAACTTTGACAAATATTCCCTTTATACGAAAGAAAAGAGTTGAAAGTTTCAACCCACTCAAAAAAAAAAAAGTTGAATGTTTCAACATATTTCATACTTGTACCTAAATACGAACAATATTTCAAAATTCATCTTATTTTATTAGTTAAAGGTAATAATCAAATAATTCATATGCGATGAATAAATTGAAGATGTCGATAAATTAAATAATGGTGTATTTGAAAATGTCTCTAAAATTACGAGGCTGATAAAGTCAATTTACGAGTTTAACTCGCTGTTAAAAAATAATGCAATAACCATTAGATTGTGACTTTCGATGAAGAGGTACGATACAACAACTTTGATTGATCAAGTTGAAAGGGTACACATATTTAGAAAATGACGCTTAGAAGTCTATAAATAGACCTTAATAACTACATCTTCAATCACTAGATCAAATAACGACAATTTCACTATAGTCTGCAATCGTCATCTTGTGTAATTGTGGAATTTGAGTCTACAAGAAACTTCTAAGTATCGAGTAGTTTGCCGAAAACTTTAGTTTCGTTGTGCGGTGATCCTAAAGTTAAAACTCGTTGTATCTTGGGGATGATCGCCAAAGACCATGAGCATTTGTATGTGGAGCAAGGACGATTGTCGAATACCGTGAGCACTTGTATGCGGTGCAATATCATCTCACGAACAACGAGTCAAATTCGTGCCTCGACTTTACTAGTCCCGTCATTTTAGAGTTATTTTTATATACACCACTATTTAATTTTTCCAACTTTTCCAACAATCATATGATTGATATTTTTACGTATTTGAAAAATGATTAATTACCAAAAGCAACTTACCAAAAGCAACTTGTACTTTGGATACTTTTTACTTTTGCAACCCCATTTTTTTTTTTATTGCACCCTGTAATTTGTGTATTCAACAAATTGCAACCTCCGACTATATTTCGCCTGTATAAGCCACGTGAGTTGCACGTGACATGGTCGGAGCCCCTTTTTTTGCATATTTTCTGAGGTTAATCTACAATTTTCAATTTTTTTTCTCCTACTCTAAGAACAAAGAAAAAACTCTCCCCTCTCCCACGGTGACTCGAAACCAGGAATAAAGGCCTAGGTAGTAGATGCTCTGCCACTTGATCTATCCAACTTCGTCAGGTTAATCTACAATTTTTCTAAAACCTTTAAATTGTTATTTGTTTATGAAAACTTTTAGAAAAAAAAAAAAAAAATCTTTATGTTTTTTACCAGTGGGAATTTTTTTTACTGAATACTAATTTTCCCCAAATCATTTTACCAAAAACAAAACCCTAACCACCAAATTTCGAAAATCTCTCATTTCTGTAGAAAAATGTTTCATCTCACCTGAAATCGAAGGGTTAACTTTGTGATTATTCGACCTCGATTATGGCATGACTTGGCGGATTAGAGACACGAGGAAGCAGAAGAACCCCCCAGGATTCTTAATGCAAAATTATGGTGAGTTTGGGGATATATTTTGGGGTTTTGGGTGTTCTAAAGTTTATGGTTGGTTCAGTTAAGTTGTTTGTGCTTTTTAGTTGGTTTTTGTTCTAGGAGAATCGAGCTCTAGTTTTTTTGGCTGGTAGTTCTTTAATAGTTGGAAGTCTTGAATGCTGCGACTTTATATGATATTTAATTCGTGTGTGATCTCATTGTTGCTAGTGTGGTGTTTTTATTTTGCTGCTGTCTACTACTTTATACAAAGAGTCTTATTTGTGAACCCCACAATAAGCAAACCCTAGTTTTAGTGTAACCCACTTAAGAATTAGGGTTTTCTGTCCTACGTTTGGGATTATGCTAATTCTCATTTAGGGTTTTTTATTTTTCTATGTTTATGGTTCAGTTTAGTTTAAGTTTCTCTTTGGGGTGTGCTAAACAGATTAGTTAGGCTTTTTGGGATTCTTGTTATTTTTCAATTCAGTTTAGTTGTATTCGGAACTGCATATGTTACAATTTGTGTGTGAAAAGTCTCTTTAGCAGTACTCTTTTTTTCTTGACTGTTTGTATGTGTTCCTTTGTACAGGTGACAATTCAGTTTTGTTTAGCCTTAAGATACATCTGTAACACCCATAAAATATTTTTATTATTATATTGAGCTCCAATTTAATTTTAGGGTCTAATTATTTTTGGAGACTATGTTCTAGAATCAAGCCCAAACCCATGATTTTACTTAGGAACCAAGAAAATAAGTTCCTAGTCCAATTAGGAGTCATATACTCTAGGAATATAATCTATATATATAGGATTGCCTCATAAATCAAAATTACAGTCAAATAATCTGATTTTCACTCAAAATTTTCATCTACACTATTTTAGAGACTTTTATTGTGCTACTTACATCTTCAATTGCTCTTCCTCCAAATAGACAGGTATTTCATTTAAAATTGTGTGCCCCTTTCTAAATATTTCCAAACATTATAAATTTTACTATGTCATGTTTTTTTATACCTATGGTGTTCTGTAAAAAATTCAACTCCATTGAATGTGTATTTTATTTGGTATGGTTTTTATACCACCTCGTGGCAGAACCTGAAAAATCTCTCTATTCCAATTTATAAAATTCGATTTATGTATTTATACTTCTTCAAAAATTCTAATTTTTGGATATGTTGTCCATATACATGTTTTCTATCGTTTAGTTAAATTTCAAAGGTATCCAATTAGTAGTTTTTGATTTATAAAGGTTTTACTACTGCTGGGTAGAATTCTCAGTTTCAACAAATCCGAATTAAAAAATTCAGAGTCCATAGTTATACTTCTTGAAAAAATCATAAATTTTAATATGATCATTTCACATGTGTATATTATCTACTGGTAAATTTTCAAAGTTTTATCCCTTGTCTTTTATAAAATATAAATTATTTATTCATTACTACGCAATAAATCCCACTATAAGAAAAAAAGGTATTTGCCACTAGGTTTTTGCAACTGCAAAGGAGTTACTAAAAATAACCCATTTTGTAACTATTAGTAGTTACATAAAATATTTCATACAATTTTAACCAAATTTGCTACAATGTGACAAACTTTTTTGCAACTACTTGTAGTTACAAATGTATTAGTAACTACAAAGTAGTTGCAAAAAATAGTTACAAATACATTAGTAACTACAAAGTAGTTGCAAAAAAACTTTTTGCATCTTATTATAAGTGACTACCCTATAGTAACTACTTTTAGATATTTAGTTACTAAAAATATTTTTGTAACTACTCTTCATTTTTTGTAACTACATTTTGTAGTGGCAAAAAGTCTTGTTTATAGTAGTGTCCATTCCTACAACTTCTCAATTTCTTTCAAAATTTCCTAAAGTCTTTATCAAGCCCTAAATTTCCAATTTCCTCCCAATTTTAAAATTCCATATATATATTGATGATAAAATAGGTTCATGTGTGTCTAAGTGGAAGGAAGAACGAGACTACGAAAAGGCTGTGGACAATAGGACATCTTGCATCTATATTCCAAGTTTCATCTTTTTAAAGGTGGGGATATTTCTACTCCATGGGCTATGTTTGTCTATTTTAAATGCGAAGATTGTAATTTTAATGTCTAACCGCAATATTTCATAAGCTATAGGCAACAGGATATATACTATGCTATGCTAGTTAACACACAACATGTTAATTACATTCTATGCTATGCTATGCTATGCTATGCTCAACAGGCAACGGGGTTATGCTATGCTATGTTATGTGTTGTGCTATGCTAACAACTATTTTACAGTGTGTTGTATGTATTCATTAATTATTGAATGATTTGTATTTAAGATTGACAAGCATGTCCCCACTGAGCTTGTGGTTTGCTCACCCCATTCCATTTCAGTTTCTACAAGTCATTGGAGCTAGGTCGTGGTACGAGGAGGTGGTGGATGTTATGGTCAAAAGGTTCTCAAAACTTTTCTTATCTATTCAAGTTAAAGTTTTATTGGTGTAAAAAGAATTTCTATTGATGTTCTAGTGTAATAAGTTTTGAGTCAACTTATGTACTTTTATTCAAATTACACTTCCGCCAATATTCTATTTAAAATGTTTCAAATTGGTTATTTTCAAACGATATGTAATTTTTTTTTCTTTCAAATATGTCTTGCAATCGTTCAAAAATGTTTTACAAGTTCAAAAGATTTAATGCAACTCACATCCCTTCAAAATAAATTGTCTTTTATTTAAAGCTACGAAAATCGAGGTGTGACAACATCACTTTGGCAGTTTCCATAACTTTAGAAAAATGTCTTATGTCGGGGGTAGGATTGCGCATGTGGACTTTTGTGATACTGACAAGATGTCCATCCTAGAAATATATGAAATGGTTAAGGAATTAGGACTTGAGAGGGTTGAAAAGTTGTTCTTTAACCAGCATGGGTGTGACAATTGTAATTCACTGCACACTGCATCCTCTAAAGAGTGACATGGATGCAGTGAATTTAGGTTGTTTCAAAGATAGTAATAGACTTGTGGGGCTATATGTGAGTCATGTCCAGGATAGTGGGGATGGGATAAATAAAAATGTGGAAGAAGGGGTAGATGTCATTGAAGATGGTGGTGATAAACAAATTGTTTTGTATGATGAAGCTGTTCATACTTAACAATCTGCCCCACCAGATTTCACAAACAATGAGCATGCAGATATTGCTCTTAGTGATGAGAGTGATGATCTGCATTCTGTGGGAGAAGATAGTGATATTTCTGTGAAGTTCGTTGATAGTGAGTCTGAACTCGATGATCCAGATGATTTAGATTTTGAGGAAGATGTAAATGATGATGTAGAGTTTGGGGGGGGGGGGGGGGGAAGTAGTACATTTAATGAGAGACCTACAACTGCAGATATGCCTAGCTCTAGTAGGTCTGTGAGGTCTAAACACACCCATAAGGGTCATCCCATGTTTAGGCCAGAAAAGGATCGGGTTAAGGAACCTGAATTTTTTGTGGGAATGTGCTTTGAAGATGTTTACACATTTAGAAGGGTTGTGCAAGTACATTCTATCATTAATGGTAGGGCATTGTCCTTTACCATTAATAATAAAAATAAAGTCCAGGCTAGGTGTAAACATTCAACATGTAGGTGGTTAATTTTTGCATCCTCCATAAAGGGGGAGAAGACAATTCAGATAAAAATCTACTGTGATAAGCACAGGTGTCCTATAAAGCAAAAGGTGATGCACGCAAATGCTAAACTAATTGCTGATCTTTATAGGAAAAAAATGTACACAAACCCAAACTGGCTGGTTGATTCAATGGTTGATTGGATCCAGGATGATCTAAAAATTATAGTCCCTAGGATGGCATGTTACCGGGAAAGCATATGGTTCTTAAACAAGGCAACAAGCTGGATAGCGAAGAGTATACTTTGCTCTAGTCATATGCAGCGGAAATTAGCCAAACTAACCCGAATACCACAATTAAAATCAAATGCAAGCAAACACCCTTATGTTGTAGGTTTAAAAGAACTTTATATATGCTGGGGTAGCTTGAGGAAGGGGTTTTTAGAGGGGTGTCGCCCTATCATTTTCTTAGACGGGTGCCATTTGAAACCTATTGCTGGTGGAATTCTGTTAAGTGCATGTGGGATTGATGGGAACAATGGGGTGTTCCCATTCGCTTATGTTGTAGTGGAAAAAGGAAAGAAGAAAACATGGTTGTGGTTTCTGCAGTTATTGATTACTAATTTAGGGGGTGAGAATCAAAACAAGTGGACTATTATGTACGATAAACAAAAGGGTTTGGTCGATGCAGTTGAAGAATTAATGTCTGGAAGTGAGCACAGATTCTATGTCACCCATCTTTACCAGAATTTCAAGCTCAATTTCAGAGGGTTAGCTCTGAAAAAATTTATTGCGGCAAGCTGCTAGAGCCGCCAGAATTATATTTAACAAGGCAATGATGGAGATCAAGAAAATATATGTAGAAGCTTTTAAGTTGTTAACTGCTAGATCCGCACACCACTGGTCCAGGTCACATTTTAGAAGTTCAAGTGTTTGTGATAAATTGGAAAACAACATGTCTGAAAGCTTTAATACGATGATATTGAAGGCCAAATTGAAGTCGATTGTTTCCATGCTAGAAAATATTAGGGTGAATTTGATGAAAAGAGTTCACTTGAGAAGGGAATAAGATCTGGGCTTACCATGGAGAATTTTGTCCTATGATCGATCAAATCTTAGATGATTTAAAGAAGAAGTCAATGGAGTACAAGGCATTCTGGAACGGTGAAAATCAGTTTGAAGTTGAGACCTTTTATGGGAACAAATTTAAAGTTCATTTAGGCCAGGCTTGTGCAGCTGTAGAAGGTGGGAATTAAGTGGGCTTCCTTGTGCCCATGCTGAAAGCAGGATTATTAGAGCTTAGGAAGTATCAGAGAAATGTTTTAAGAGAAGTCACTCTCATGCAACAGAAGAGAGAGAAGATAGAGCATGAAGACAAGTTTAACAGCTAGAAAATACAGCATCTTTCATTTATTGTTTTGTTTGACTTTCCAGAGTACTTGGAGTAGCATTAACTTCATCTTGTCTTAGTTGACTAGCTGTTAGCTTAGAGGTTCTAGTATCTTCCTTTATAATGTATAAATAGGGATGTAAGAACCACCAATGCATATCATCGAATATAGTCTTTATTCTCTACAAACTTGTGACTGTTACATTGCTGTTTTCTGATATGTATTCTGTTGTATTTCAACATGGTATCAGAGCTGGATAAAACCAACAGTCTCTAATACTTCCTTCCTTACCAATGGCTCAAGAAACCGAGCTCACAACCCAGCCTTCATTATCTCCAATTCCTATTCAATCCTTTCAAGCTCTAAACCAACTCATTACCATCAAACTCACTGATAGTAATTTTCTGATATGGAAGCAACACGTTTCAGCTACTGTGAAAGCCTATGGTTTAAAGGGATTTCTGGATGGAACAAAACCACAGCCGGATGAATATAAGCCTGCTGCAACCCCTGAACAACTTCCCATACTCAACCCTAGATCAGATGCTGGTATCTTGGCTATTTCTTCCCTTACAGAAAATATACCGATTCAGACAGTTGGATTAGGATCATCCAAAGAAATTTGGGAATCTCTGGAGAACACCTTTGCCACTCAATCCAGAGCCAAGTTCTCAACAAAATCAAATCCTGTTGTGATTTGCTCAAATCAGCAGGTCAGACTGTCACAAAAGATGATGAAATACTACATATGATCTCAGGCCTTGGACCATAATACAATCCTTTTATGGTGTCTATCACTTCAAGGATAGAGCCATACACCATTAGGGAAGTTCATTCCCTTCTGCTGAGCTTTGAAGGAAGATTAGAGGGAACTGAAAATGCTCAGTTCTGGAGGTTCAGCTCCCAGTGTCAACTTAACAACACAAGGAAGAGGAAGAGGTTTCACACCTAACAGAGGAAGAGGAAGATCTCCAAATCAGTCCTACAACTCAAGAGGTGGAAGAACACCCTATAGAGGTGCTCCCAACAATAGAGGAAGGGGCAGAACTAATAACAAGACACCATGCTACTTTTGTGGATATACTAACCACACTAGTGACAAATGTTACTACAGGGATGGAGCATGTTAGCCCCAAAAAGAACCAGCAAGGTAGTGGAAATTTTGGTTTTCAGAATGGAGGACCATCTGCAAATGTTGCCAGCTTCAACCAAGCAGAAAACTATCAGGAGGGAGCATGGTTTCCTGAGTCAGGAGCAACAAACCATGTAACATATGACTTTGGTAATGTCAACATGGGATCTGATTCCCAAGGGGATGAGGAAGTGCAGATGGGTAATGGTTCAGGTTTGAACATATCTCATTATGGTATATCTGCTGTAAAGTCTGTAAATCCATCACAAACACATACTTTTCTGCTGAAAAACCTTTTACATGTTCCTCAAATAACCAGAAATTTAATTAGTGTCTCTCAATTCTGCAAAGACAACTCTATCTTCTTTGAGTTCTATTCTAACCTTTGTCTTGTGAAGGATCTGGACACAAAGCAAGTTCTTCTACAAGGGAGTGTTGAAGGTGGTCTCTACAAGTTCCAGTTGGCAAGTTCAGGAGGTGTTCACAAACAAACCACTCCAACCAATCAAGCTTCCAAGCCATCTTTTGTTAATTCTGCTGTCTTAGGAAATAAGATAGATCTTGACACATGACATTGTAGGTTAGGGCATCCTTCCTATGATGTAGTTCAAAAAGCATTGAAATCCAGTAATATCCCCTTTTGTGCTGGAAACAATGAACCATTTGTACACCATGTTTGCAAGGAAAAAGTCATAAATTACCTTTCTGTGAATCCAAGTCTGTTTATGATCTGTTTGGACTTATCCACGCTGATCTATGGGGTCCATCTCCGGTCAAATCTTATAATGACTATCAATATTATGTCAGTTTCATTGATAGCTATTCTAGATACACATGGATCTATCTCTTGAAAAACAAATCTGATACTTACCAAGCATTCCTTTCATTTAAAAAATCTTGTTGAAAATCAGTTCCACCATAAAATAAAACAAATTCAAAGTGATGGGGGAACTGAGTTCAAAGCACTCTCCAAATTCTTTGATGACAACGGTATCCTTCACATAATTTCTTGTCCCTATACACCTGACGAAACGACCTCGCCGAGAGAAAACACAAGCACATAGTTGAAACAGCCCTATCTCTTCTTTCAAAATCTCATGTTCCACTTAGACATTGGGATGATGCTTTCATCACCAGTGTCTATCTAATTAACAAATTGCCTACCAAAATCCTTCATCACAAAACACCCCTGGAAATGTTAACTGGAAGAAGACCAGACTACAACACTCTTAAGGTATTTGGTTGTCTTTGTTTTCCACACCTAAGACCCTACACCAAACATAAACTGGAATTTGGATCTCAAAGAGGTGTATTCCTAGGATATAGTACACAATATAAAGGATATAAGGTGCTTCTCCCAAACAATAAGATAGTCATTACCAGAAACATCCACTTTGATGAAACACACTTTCCATTTCTTGAGAAAACCAAAATCACAAAAGAGACCCCTAGTCAAAATTCACCAACTGCATCTCCTGTTCCTTTCACTCAATCGCTTAGAATAGGCGAGCTTGATATCCAAATCCCAACACAAACTAATGATCCTAACTTGGATAATTCTGAAAATCCCAATTCACCACACAACACATCATCACAACACTCCAACACATCACCAAATCATGACATTCTAGAAGATATATCAAATGAAAATATACAAACTGATCCAGGAAGAGAGGACGAAATTGAGGCACCTCAACCTCAAACAACTCATCACATGATAACTAGATCAAAGGTAGGAGTGTTTAAGCCCAAGGTATATCAGATCAATGGGCCAGAAGGTTCTGCACAAGAGCCTCAGAATTTTCAAGAAGCTCTCAGAATTCCAGAATGGAAGGCTGCTATGGAGAAGGAATATGCTGCCTTGGTTAACAGCAAGACTTGGGACTTATGTGAATGGCCAAAAAACATAAAGGTTATAGGTTGTAGATGGGTGTTTAAGCTTAAGAGAAATGCGGATGGAAGCATAGCCAGACACAAAGCTAGATTAGTGGCAAAGGGGTACTCTCAACTACCTGGATATGACTTCACTGACACATACAACCCCGTGGTCAAACCAGTGAGAATAAGAGTTATCCTTTCAATTGTTGTGGCCAAAGGATGGAGTGTAAGACAGTTGGATATTGATAATGCCTTTCTAAATGGAGAAATTGACAAGAAAATATACATGGAACAAGTTCCAGGATTTGAAATGGGAAACAATCTTGTTTGCAAGTTGAGGAAATCGTTGTATGGACTGAAATAGGCTACAAGGGCCTGGTATCTGAAGCTTTAGCAGATTCTGAAAAGAATGGGATTCATAAGATCACAAGCTGACAACTCTCTTTTCCATAAGCACCATAATGGAAATGACACCTACATCCTTGCTTATATTGATGATATGATAATAACAGGAAGTGACAACAGTGAAATACAAAAGGTGATTGACAACTTGAAGAAATTCTTCTCTTTGAAGGACTTGGGATCTCTGAAATACTTCCTTGGGATAGAGATTAGCTATGGTGAAAAAGGAATGTTCCTTGGCCAAAAGAAATACATTAAAGATGTCATCGAGAAAGCAGGGAGGAAAGGTGCCAAAGGAACCAACACTCCAATGGTGGGCAGTGATCATCTGTCAAAATTTGAAGGAATCCCTCTCACTGATCCTAAGCACTATAGAAGCATAATGGGAAGCTTACAATATGCAACCATCACTAGACCAGACATAGCATATAGTGTGAATAAGGTTAGTCAATTCATGCAAAATCCTTTGGACAAACATTGGAAAAGTGTCAAGAGAATTCTCAGGTATCTAGTAGGGACACTGGACTACGGTCTTAGCTTTGTTTTTGGTCCACATGATAGAATAACAGCGTATGCGGATGCTGACTGGGCACCTGATGTGGACGACAGAAGATCCACATCAGGATTTTGTGTGTATCTTGGTAAAAATTTAGTGGCATGGAGTGCCAAAAAGCAAGGGGTTGTTTCCGGATCCAGTACTGAGGCAGAGTACAGATAATTAGTGAATGCATCTTGTGAGGTGATTTGGTTGCAAGCATTGTTAAAGGAATTGAAGATGGGAGAAAGTTTAAAAACCATAATCTGGGTAGATAATCAAGGAGCCATTTCACTTTCAGCTAATCCAGTCTACCATTCGCGGACGAAGCATCTTGAATTGGATCTACATTTCATTCGAGAGAAGATTTTGAAGAAGCAATTTTTAGTTCAGCATGTACCGTCCATCGATCAAACAACAGATATTTTTACTAAACCACTATCAACACAATCCTTCACTCGTCTGAGAAACAAGTTAAGTGTTTTACCTCAGAGCTCGTTCGAATTGAGGGGGCATGAAAGCAGGATTATTAGAGCTTAGGAAGTATCAGAGAAATGTTTTAAGAGAAGTCACTCTCATGCAACAGAAGAGAGAGAAGATGGAGCATGAAGACAAGTTTAACAGCTAGAAAATACAACATCTTTCATTTATTATTTTGGTTGACTTTCCAGAGTACTTGGAGTAGCATTAACTTCATCTTGTCTTAGTTAACTAGCCGTTAGCTTAGAGGTTCTAGTATCTTCCTTTATGATGTATAAATAGGGATGTAAGAACCACCAATACATATCATCGAATTTAGTCTTTATTCTCTACAAACTTGTGACTGTTACATTGTTGTTTTCTTATATGTATTCTGTTGCATTTCAACATATGCAATTGCAGCTAACCACTATCTAGATGAAAGGCCAGAAGCTTATGTTCACTCGTTCTGCAAGAGACGGTGTTGAAGTCCTACAACCACTTCATGTGAGCTATGGAGTCCTCCACAAACTAAATTGCCCCATTGATACCTACTATTTCCTAGAAGATGCCAGGTAGACCAAAGCTTCATAAAAGGAAAGCACAACCTGATGAAACAGCTAAGAATGCACCACCTAAAAATGTTAACAAAAGAGGAAGGTTAGATAAGCCATTGAAGCTCACCAGACCCCAGGAAAGGAATTGTTATTTTTTGCTCATACTGTCGTGAACCAAATCATAATGCCAGGGGGTGTCCAAAGAAGCCCAGGCCTGATCCAATTCCTAGTGAGCCAGGGAGAGACATACCAGTAGCTAAACGAAGGCAGTACATCCAAAGCTTGGAAAAAGGTTAAATTCTGTTAACTAACCATAATTTTGATTGCTTGTAAGTATTAACCGTTATGTTACAGTCATTTATTAACTTTTGTGTTTGATAAAGTGCTTTCAAGTAAGGAAGGGGAGACCTGGTCCCAAAATTCCAGAAGAGCGAGCCACACCATTAGTTATCGAAGCTGGTACTTCAAGATCCAACAGAAAGGTAGAGTTGTGTTGAATTAAGACTTCTTTAGTCATTAAGTTCCACTCTACTAATTCAGATTCAAAACTGCACAATTTGTGGTTCACATGTAACCTTTAGGCAAAATCTTCCAACAAGTTCCCAGAGATACAGTCCAAGACATGGCAGCAAGTATTGAAGTTTGTACACTAAGGTCAAGGTATCAGGTAAGAATTTTCTAAACATTTATACCTTAAATCAGAATAGGGATTAACTGATATGTTAATCATATTTTGATTTTGATAATGGCTTGGTATAACTGCTACAAGAAGAAGTGCACACCCAAAAAGTCCACAAAACAAGGATGTTAAGATGAGGTTGTAGTAGAGTCACCCGTCAGAGTTACCAGAAATAAAAGGCCAACCAAATACACAGCAGAAACAGTAAGTTGCCTAGTTATGTAGTTCTAGATTGTTAACAATAGATCCTGTATCTAGTCTATTATTCAAACTGGTCAGGGAAAAAATGAAAACCCTATTCGTATTGCGTCCGAAGATGAGGGTTTTGACCCGATAAGTTCAGCTCCTGATGAGTGGTGGAACCTAACCTTGGAAGGACAATCAATCGTAGAGGTATCTAATTAAACCTTCTTATTTGTTTAATCTTCTTATATCCTCTAAACCAAATCTGAACATGGAATTTGTTGCAACTGTTGGTTTGCTTGTAGAATGCTCCAACACAGAGTTTTGATCACCCTTGCTAGGGTGACAAGGAGCAGGGCCGCTACAATTTTGGAGGAAGCGGTTGGGTTGAGTCAAATAGGTTCTGCAAAAGAAAAGATAACACCACCCCAAATTAGGAAGCGGAAATCAGTTGTAACAGTTCCAACCAAAAGAGTCACACTACTCAGGGCTGCAAAGAGGAACAAGAATGCTTCCATTGATGCACCAAAAAACACCCAAGAATCTACAACAGTTGTATCAAAGAAGCCTCCATTGGTTTCTCTAGGTCAAGAGGGCTAAACTAGCTAGAGATACTACACTTCAACCATTGAATGTAATTGACACGCCTACCCTAAGGCATTTTGTCAAACCTAGCCAAACAAATCCAGGTCCAAGCAACATCACTAGCGAGGAGAGATTCACAACAATCACACAGGGGGGTTCTGTTCAGAAGATGCCTGTTCCATCGGACAGAGTACTGGCTTGCACCCAGATGTAGTTTCAGATTGAAGATAATAAAATTCAAGGAAGTTGACTAGTACTGCTTTGTGATGCAATTTTGCCCTTTTAGTTTAGTTTTTGTTAGCAAAGCAATTGTCTAATTGGAGATGTATACGTCCCTCCTAATTGCACAGTCATCTTTGTAAGTAGTCCAGCATAAACTTGATCCAATTGATCTATTTTGGGCGTTCTAGGGGCTGTCAATTAGAGTACTAGTCAAGATCTACTGCAATTGCATCTTTTGTAGTTACTGGCTAAACAGTTCTTGGGGCAATTTGAATTCTATTGATCTTTATATCCCACAAATATTTTTAGTATCTACTAGTTAGAGACACGTGCGTTGCACGTGATATATATAATTAACTCAAAGTTACTAATATGTTTTTTACTTTAAATAATCTTATAAAATTATATAGTATATATGTCAGGATAAAAAATACTTCTTATTCCATAGGTTTCTAATGATTAAAAATATATACTCCTTAATATATAAAGATCTTGTACCAATGCGTTGTATAATATGATTGAATATTTTAAATGCTTGATTTTAATAAACAGAAATACAGTAAGTGAAAATTAAATTCAAAGAGATTTTTTTAACAGAAGTGAAACAACAATGATATTGTTTATAATAACCTCATTTGTTCCATAAATTTAAAAAAAAAAAAAAATTTAAATTTGTGGAGTGTCTTGAAAAAACAGTCCAGTTTTCAAGATGTCCATGTATTATTTTATTAGTCAATATATATATATTAAAATTTCAATTTTATAAATAAGTCAATATTATTGAATAAGTCGATAAAAGAATATAAATTCGAACTAATCAGAGTTCACAGTTATAGAAAGTAGTACATTCATCTAATTGACAAAAATATTAAAAAGTTATACTTCTCTCAAAAATAACTCTTTTTTGGGGATGGAGGAGTATATATTAGTCTTTTTTGCTTTTTTCTTTTTTTTAAGTTTTTTTTTTTTATACTTTTGTTAAAAGTTATGTCATATATTTTGATATGTATAAGGATAAAATGATCACACATATGCTTACTTCATGTATACAATCCATTGTTTCTTTCAATGATTTTGAATAAAAAAATAAAAAAATATAATTTTGAAGAGACATAAATATATATATTTCAAATTATCTCATTAACAATCATATAAGTTGTACCACATCACCTTTAAACTAAAGGTTATTTAATGTAAATGCAAAATATATATCAAATATATATATATATATATATATATTTCAAATTATCTCATTCTTGTAATGCAAAATATATATTATCAAATATATATACATGAGAATGTGAATTATATCTCTTTCTGTTTTCAAATATATGTTACTTGAAATCGTGAACTAATACTTTTCAAGTAATTATATATCAATAATTATAGATAGTGTTAGTTAACTTTATTATTGAGTTGTATATCAAATAAAAATATATTACGCATTGTTTTATCAAGAATCAATAAAGAAGTTTCATAAAGATCGAGCTAAATTACTTTACTTTCTAAATTTATTATCTCTTCTAAATTTTGAGCTTTGTAGAAATTATAAAGGTATAATTAGGGAAGATTCCAAACTTCTAACTTCCTCTCTAAGTAAAACCAACTCTGTTAACAAGAGTTAGCTAGTCGTTTGAACTAACTTTTGTCTAATTTATTGTTAACAATTCCTATTCACATGTTAAGAGGAAGTAGATAAGTAGAACTTAGTTATCAATATATATTACTCCTTCCGTCCCAGCTAACTTGTCACACTTTTCATTTCGATCAGTCCCACTTAACTTTGCACATCCTTAAAAATGAAATTTCTCTCACAATCTCCACCCTCAAAATCTCCACGCTCAATCACCACCTCTAAAAGAGTCAAAGAAAAAGCAAAATCTATTTTTTCTTAACATCCGTGCCCGGTCAACTGTGATAAGTTAACTGGGACGGAGGAAGTACTTATTATAAAAAAATATACATCAAGAATATTCTCACTTGAGTTTAAAATTTCACTTTTAGAAATATAAACAAAGATTGGGTATGTAAATAAGTCATGCATTGTTTGCACAGTTAAATAATATATTTTGATCCAGGAAATATGTTACAAAAAGTTATTTAAACTAGTAATGAAATATAGTTATGAATAACAGGCTGAAGAGTACTCTTTTATATATATATATATATATATATATATATAATATTTACTATATAAGATAACTCTATAATTTATTCTCATTACTTTGTAAAAGATATTCTGTGATTTTAAATTAGTTTGTAAATCGCGGACAACCTTTTTAACTTTTTCTACATGATTATTCATATTCACATTTTTTACCGATATTATATATGTGATAAAAAAAATATGCTAAAAATTAAAATTGAAATAATACTAAAATATACGGCATGAAATGTCATTGGATAAAATCGTCGTTTGATAGGAATACAAATTTTAGATAATAATTCTCTTATTTTAATTTTTACGAATGTTTGACCAGCTGCTTATCTTAAAACTAATTTTTATTATTTAGCATAAAAACATAATGCATGATATTTTTTCTTTGCATCGTAAGCATATGTTTTTTGGTCAGAAATATTATATTAAAATTACCTTGTAATATATCCTAAAAGTTATATCCATGATCTTATTATAGTTTTCTTCCAATTTACTCCACATGGTATATTGAATTTGCATATAATTGTTTTTAAAAAATTTCATGTCAAACAATGCATTAAAGCTAAATATATATTATGAAAATTTAATAAATTATAAATTTTATACTACATTACACAAGTTTAATTAATTACATATCTAAAAAATAAAATATAAACTTACTGCATTTGATTAGAAGTTTTAGATTTAAAAACAATACAAATAAGCAACATAAAACTTAGGGGATGATATTATTACTATTTTTTTGCAATAAATACATATTAAAAATATTGTAAATTACGTAGTTGTCCTTGCACATTTCCTCATAAATAACGTATTAATAGAAGGGTATTTTGGACACTACATTATTTTGTAAGAAACACCCATACTTTGAGTTAGGAAGATAGGTAGATTAAGCATTCAAGATACTTTATCAGATTATGCAAGACTTTAATACAAGATACATATTAAGGAGTTTACTTTAGTCAATTAAAAAAGAGTAATATATTAAGGACTATTTAATTTTATGTTGACATACTGTACACTTTTTAAAGATATTTATTTTAAAATAACATAGAAGTAAGTAAACTGAGCAAGAGTAAATGCATGAAAATAAGGGGCAAAATATAGGCTTTACGTGAAATTGCATTAAAATTATAGTGCAACTTGTGAATTTATCCTTAGCAAAGTGACAATTTTGCAAGGCAAAACAACATAGTCTGCAAAATTACGTCACAAATAAACCTTTGTTTTCCATAAATAAGCAAATATTTTGTTGCAACAAGCAAGCAGCCTCTTGTCATGACTGAGTCCAAATATAAACCTGTCCCCCACTTGTGGCGCCTGCAAGCATACCTACATTGTATGGATGTGCATCAAACCGGCACGGGATAGCCGATAGGAGATCACTTTGTATAGTGGCAACCATTCTTCTCCCAGCAACAGAGATGATGTCGACTCCTCTCTTCATATTACCAATGTAAATCGATGAATCATCCCAACCCCATATGCCTCTGTTTACACCAGAACACATATAACGAGTTAGTGTTTAAACACGAGAATCACTCCACAAAGACCACCTGGACACACTAATACAATACCTAAATGTCGAAATCCATCTGCCAGTCTGGTTATAATGGTATACCATAGATGTGTCCTCATAATTAGCTCCACTTGAGAATCCAACTCTGTCATCAGTACTGCAGGAGTAGAAAAACAAAATATCATCTTTCGGAAACAAAAAAAAATGCTACTCTGCAGGATTTATTGTTCCAAGCACATTACGTTAAATGTATACTTTGGTGCCTACACATTCAACTATGGCCTCCAAATTCCAATGAACATTAAGATGAAATGGCTTCATAGCTGTAAGAGTAGCAGCAAGAATCACAAGATTAACACAACATCCAGCTAGGATTACAGGTTCTAACTATATCTTGTGGCCAGAAACCGCTTCACTAAGATGAAACATTTAAGGATCCTAAACAAGATAACATGTTAGACAACTGCACAACATCCTTAAAGCATAAACTTAAAACACAAGCATCGTTCAAGAGAACAATAAGGAGAACCGGTGCACCAGTGTTACAATGTGTATGAAGCCCGAAACATACCTTGTTGTTGCCAGAAACTTCCCACTTGGCGAAAAATAAGCAGAATGCACAGCTCTCCCATGACTAACAGTCTTCAATGGTGTTGGTTTATCTGCATTTATGCGTCTCAGGTCCCAAATACAAGCAGTGCCATCTGTTGAGCTTGTAGCCATGATATTATCATTCTCTGAGGTAAAGTCTATGGTGTTGATTCTATCTTCATGCAAATCACATGATAACAAAGATTTTCCTGCTCTCACATCCCACATATTGATTCCTCCCTTACCCTTGCTGAAGTATAATGATTCTCTGTCATGTAGACTCCGGGACATAGAGAATATACAATACTCGCTGCAATAAACCATATCAAATACCTCTTTCTCCACATCCATCAACCTAATAAACCCATCATAGCTTGAGCTGTACATCTGCATAAACAATAACGTGTTGCTTGCTCAAACAACTATATTTCAGAGAACAAACCCAATAAGCAAAATATTTAAAAAGGCATTAATGCACAAAATTAACATTTTATATACTAGCCAGTAACACTGACACAGTCAATAGGGCTAATACATGTATTGTGTACCAAACGTGTATGGTACATGGAATATATGCTTCAGAATTGCCTAGATATTTATGAACTTAGAACACAATTTATATTGTGACAGCTCCTAAAACAAGTAACTCAGATTTGTTAAAATTGTTTAAGTACCTTTGATAAGTTAAATGGGTCAATCACAAACCCAGAAACAGGCGCTGAATGTGGGTGGTACAAATAAATCCCATCACCATCCTCTTTCTTGCCATTAACATTCCAAAAGCCGACATCTCCAAACTTGTTTCCAACAACCACCATTTGCATTTCCACAGTAGGGAAGAACTTCAAACTCATGATTCTTCCTGGTACCAACCGTGCTATATCATTGGATTTCAAATGCAAGTCCTCCACATTAACTGAACCCCACGACCTTTTCCTAAGTTCAAAATTCTCAAATTTCTCCGGATTATCAATGGAATCACAGGGAACTCCGTGGCCCGCACTAAAAACTGACTTCCCCAAAATAATTTCTACGAGTTTCTGTCCCAGACCATCATCACCACGGTATGCATCTCTCATTGCTAGGGGTCCTTGTTCAGGTGGGGATTTACTAGGCACAGATTTGGAATCCAAATTTGGGGTTTTCTTAGTCTTCTTTTCATTGTCAACATCATCGGTGACACCACCAGCAGTAGCCGCATCAGGTGGCACTCCACGAGTCCTTAACGACCGGCGTAGTACCACAGGAGTTTCAGTTTTTGGCTTCTTTACTGGACTGCGTTTATACGACCTACTCTCAGCCCTGCCAAATCATTTTTCTTTTAACCACTAACATATAAAGACAGTTATTTGAACACATTTCTCAAGAGAAAAAGCGTACCCAGAGATTGCATATGCATAATTTCTAATTGGTCAAATCCTCAAACAGTAATCTACCAGACTATTGCACAATTTTATTTATTGATAAGAGAAAAAAAAATATTACACAATTTTATAACCAATAAATTTCGCAATAAACACAGTGAATGACCATAGTTTAGAGAAAACAAGTGGAAATGAACAGGAATACGAGAAAAGGAAGAGAGGAAGTAAGAAAACCTCTGGCGTTTGGCAGAGAGGGTGGAGAGGTCGTTGAGCTTTGACTGGATCTTGAGCGCCGCCAACATCTCGTCATTCCGTTTTATATTTTCCAGCCTCCGGCGCTCATACTCCGTCATTTTGCCATGGCTTGCCATTGCGCTTCGAACCAAAAATGGATAATTGGTAGGCGGTTTTCCGACGGGATAATGTATCAAAAAACTTCGAATGCCTATTTTCCGCCCGAGCGGCGCATTATAGAAGCTTTACGCCCTCGAAAAAAGAATTGGCGCGAAAGCTTCTATAGCGGTTGACGTGGCATGTTCACAGCGGTACAATCCCTCTCATACACATTCCTGGCAGCCTTTTTTTTTCTTTTTTTTTTTTCTAATAAATAATGGGATTTTCTATTTCCCTTATACAGTTGTACGATGATTTATATTAGACTGGCTTTATGATGACCTCGCTCACAGGTCGTGAGCTACACGATAAAGGATAAATAAAAAAATCTGTCACATATCACTTTTTTATTGATTATATTAAATTATTTATTAGATATAGTTTTAATGATAAAAATAAATAATGTAACTTTTATTTTTAAAAAATTAAAAAAATTATCGAAATTCTTAGTTATTTTCCTCTACAAGTAAAGCCTAATGGTGACATACTTTAAATTAAAATTTAAAGTTCTTTATTTTTAATTTTGTAATTCAACTTTTGCAATTTTAATTTAATTATTATGTTAGTATGTTATTTTAAGTGCATGGAAAAAAATCACCTCATTGTAATTGCGGAATTAAAATAAGAATTTTTTTCATTGAAATATTTAGAGAAAACGCCCAAAATAATATGCAATTATTAAACCGTAGCAAAAATATTATTTTTATTGGGAAATAGGTTATGTATGTAGATAAAAAAAATTAATATTTATTATAATCTCTGGTTGTTGATAAAGTGTAAAATTTGTGGAGTTAGGACTTGTGAAGTAGGTTGTGTATGTGGAAGAGAGATAAATCAATATTTTATTGATATGTTGAATTGTGGTGAGTTGCTAATAAGGAGGTCACAGTGATTTAAAAAATTATGATTAGCCATTTTTGTGATAAATATAATTTTTATCGTCAAATCTCAAAACTATCAAATTTAACAAGTTTTTACTATTTACCCTATTCTTCATTTTCTCTTATACGTCAGCACTTTTTCTCTACTCTCCGTTCTCTTTTCCAAAAGACGTCTTTTTTTCTCTCTCTTCTCCCATTTCAAAATTCATCATTTCTTTGAAACTCTATTTCTTTATCTATCGATGCAATGAAAATTTTTCCACAAAAATAATTACAGATCCTAAAATCTCTCGCTCATCATTTTTTCAAGTTTACTTCACGGTGATTTTTTTGGAAGATGGAAAAGTAGTTGGTGACCAGGGGAGGAACAAATCTGGCCAGACAGCGACGGATCTTCCAAGAGGCGGTGGGCCCGGTCCTAAAGCAACGAAAGAGGGTGTTGGTGGAGTTTCCGACAAGGGAACGACGTTGACATCAGTGAATTGCACAATTGTACCTTCATTGCTGTTGCAACTTCAATGAGTCCAAATCTAAATGGAGATGACGAACTGAATGGAGAAGAGGAAGTAATATTGTGTATTTTAGTGGGCACGACTTATAGAGATTTGGGCACAATGTATATTTAGTATGGCACGAGGTACATTTATCATGGCACGAGTTCACAAAGAATGTTTCTAGCACGGCTTGTAGAGATTTGGCCACAATGTATATTTAATATGACACGAGGTACATTTATCATGGCATGAGTTCTAAGTATACAAAAAATATTTTCACGCGTGCCCTTTTTGGATGTGCTAATTCATGGCACGAGGTACATTTATCATGGCAAGAGAACTATTTGTGAGGCACGAGCACACACATAAAAATTCTTCTCGAAGTAATATAACATTCTCACATCGTGTCGAAATCATGGTACCATGTAAAATATGGCGTGCCACTAATTCGTGTCCGAGTCGTTCCTATGTTATATCGAAAAAGAATATCTCAGGTGTGAGAATTAAAAAGATAAGGTGAAAATTGAATCTCTAAAAAGGGAGGAGAGATGAAGTAAAAATACAAAAAAAAAAAAAAAAAAAAAAAAATGATAATGAGGAGAGATAAAAAGGTAAAATTTTGTTGACTAAAAAGATGTAAGTCTGTCAAAATTGCAGTGGGGATGGGAGGGGATGAGAGTGAGATGGCTCACAAGACAAAAATGGCTAGAATTAATATGTTCATTATACAAATGGCTAATTTTTGGGGTTTTCACTAAGTGATTTCCCATTTTCCCTATTTCTCTCCCACATAATCCAACTTATTTTCCCAAAAAAAAAAAGAAAAATAATAAAATAAAAAATAATAATAAGAAAGAAAAAAAAAAGGAGAAAAATTCAACTCATAATTTAATGGTTGTAGACCAAATAACTTACCACTAAATTAAACCCTAGCCTCCATCTTTTTCCATCCTCTTCATCTCTTGAAAGTTTAGATCTCCTCTCCTATCTTCCCTCATTGTCCAATCATAGGAGGATGGAGGAATACTTTTAACATGATATTGATTATTGTTTTTTTTTTTTTTTTTTTTTGTCTTATTTTTTGTTTTTTGTTTTCTCTCCTAACTCTGTTTTTGTGAAATTTCTCCTTACCTTTGTGATTTTTTTCATGCCTTGTGCAACCTCCGATCTTTGTTTTAACTTGGGTCTTTCTGGTCTCCAAGCCTTATGCAGCCGACAAACGTCCAAGACGAATTTGATAGAGATTGAGCGATTTTTCCGATTGGTTGCTCGTTATGCATGCAGTCACGAGGTAAGAATCGGGTCAAACCGTTATTGGGTTTCATATAGATGTTTCATGTGGATGTTCTAAAGCGTATGCTTTTTACCGATAATTTAATATAGCTACTCATAGGCTTGCGCCTTTTTTTTCTATTCTTCAATCAATCCGATTGTATGGATGGAGTGATTTTCCTGAATAAGTTGACAATCTTACCACCAAATCGCACTTAATTGTCAATAAATTTTATATATATATATATATATATATATATATATATATATATATTTTTTTTTTATATAATTTCATTAAAGTGGAAAACTAGCTTAGAACTTCTTGTAAAATTGTAATGTTGTGTTATAATATAATGATTGGATCAATTGTTATAACTGGGCTTGTCATCAAACCGGCATTACCATCGGTTCACAGTTTAATTGGTCGGACTGGTTTAGGTATAAAAGAATTAATTGTTAATTATAACTTCTTATTATATTACATATTTGTATTATTTATTAGACATGTCTATGATAATAAAAATGAATATTAATTAAAAAATATATATATTCAATAAAGATGTTAACAAATTAATAAAAAAAAAGGAGATATCACCTTAAAATAAATAATTAATAAATACATGATATTAAAAGATAAAAAGAAATGAGGTATTGAATTCGTAAAAACCACATAAGGAATGACAAATGTGCCAATTTTATTTTTGAAAGAACACAAAAAAGAAGCAAACACCGAAGAAGTCAAAAGATAAACCCACCAGCCCTCCCCTTTACCCCTTATTACACCACTTCCATATTTCTCTTTCATCTCTAACACGTATCTCCTCTCCTCCTTCCCTGCATTTGTTACTCTCTATCTCTCTCTCTCTCTAGATTTAAGAAAAAGAAAATCACTTATCGACCTAACATTCTGCTTCGTTACTCTCTCTCTCTCTAGGAAATGTAATATCTTCATGTGTCTCGTGTTGGGAAAACTGCAATTATATTCATAGGAATTTTAGATCTGATGCTTCTTGTCAACAAAATCCCCAATTTTTCAAATTTCGTTTATTCACTGTGTGTGTGAAGTTCGCAACAAATACTCAGCATTGGCCATCATTCTCAGTTGTTAAGTTTGAAAGTTGATACATATTTTTTTTCCACGTGAAGCTTGCGCATGAAGGAAGGCGGAAAATGGTTAGTAGTTGTAACCTTTTCTTTATTATTATTATTTTTTTTTTTTTGTTAAAGGCAAGTTAAGTTGATGGGTTATGTATTTAGTAGTTTTATCTCAATTTCCATTCATTCATCAAGCTTGTATTCTAGAAGAGAGAGATAAAATACCTCTTAGAGTTATACATGAGAGAGACATTAGAAGAGTCACTCAAGAGAGCAAGAAGACAGCAAGAACATGACGAACTACTTTTGAGTTCTTGGTGTATGTTCAGTAGTTGTAATCTGTAGCTGCGAGTGTGCGTATTATGTTGTTTCTTAATTCATTAATAAGAGAGCTAATGAACCCCCATAGATATAGGTCATTTGACCAGGCCACGCAATCATCTTGCAATACAACCAAATCAATATAGAGTGATCTTGAGATTTAAGTGCGGTTTGATTTCATATTTGTTAAATTTATAACAAATTGGCACCGTCTATGGAAATTTTTTTAGGGAATCGAACCGAGATCAACACCATGGTTGCAATGAAGTTTGATGCAGAGAAATTCAGGGGCAATAACGACTTTAGCTTGTGGCAAATGAAGATGATAGCCTTACTTGTACAGCAGGGGCACTAAAGCGGGGTGAAAGAACTTCCTGAGAAGAAGGATGAGGCTCATAAGATAGAATTGATGGAGAAGCCACACTTTGCCCTCATCTTGTCTCTTAGTGACAAGGTTCTTCGAGAAGTAGCCAGAGGAAAAAATGGCAGAAGATGTATGGAACAAGCTAGAAGATTTGTACATGAAGAAAATGATGGCAAATTGGCTTTATATCAAACATAAGTTGTATTCTTTTAGATTTATATAATACAAAGGGATGGAGGATCAACTAGATGAGTTCAACAAACATCTAGATGATCTTGAGAGTATTGAAGCCAAGTTTCAGGATGAAGATAAGACAATAATACTCTTGAATGCATTGCCTAAAAAATTTGATC
Organism: Ajuga chamaepitys; assembly: GCA_958295605.1. Lineage (NCBI taxonomy): Eukaryota > Viridiplantae > Streptophyta > Magnoliopsida > Lamiales > Lamiaceae > Ajuga > Ajuga chamaepitys. The sequence goes on from OY282497.1 coordinate 12,510,615, forward strand.
ACTTGAAGGATGCCATGTTATATGGCAGGGAATCAACAATCACATTGGCTGAGGTTCAAACTACTCTCAAAGCCAAGGAAATGCAGAAATCGAATTACTTAAGGAATGATCCCATGGGTGAGGGATTAAACATCAAGAAAGGAAAAAGTTACAAACAGAAGAAATATTTCCCTGCTGATCAAAACAAAAAGGTAATTTTAGAATAAGCCTAAAGTTGATGATTGAAAAGACAGAAGGTGTCATCACTGTAAGAGGATTGGGCATCTGAAGAAAGATTGTTTTGGATGGAAAAAGAAACAAGCTGTGAAGAATGAGAAACTTAGCACAGGTGATGTGGCAGAAGGTGAAGAGGTAGCATATGTGTTGAATATCACAGATGTCAAAGCCGAGCATAAGTGGATTCTTAATTCAGGTTGTAGTTTTCACATGTGTCCACATCTCAATTGGTTCACTGATTTCAAGAAATGGAAAACAAGTTTAGTTATGTTGGGTAATGACCAAATATGCCATATTGAGGGCATTGGCAACATCAAGCTGAAAGCCCATGATGGATCTGTCAAGTCGGTGACATAAGTCATGTATATTCCACAACTTAAGAGAAACCTTATAAGCCTTGGAAAATAAGGGATGTGGTTTTAAATCTAAGAAAGGATTCTTGTATGTCTTACAGGATTCCAAAGTTTTAATGAAAGGTGTGAGAAAATCAAGTTTGTATTATCTAATGGCAGAGACATTGATTGGGGATATAGGGGTTGTAGTGAAGGATGATTATGTTGTGTGGCACAATAGATCAGGACATATTAGTGAAGCTGGTCTTAATGAGTTATTGAAGCAGAATCTGTTGAAGAACAAACGAAAATTCAAGATTGTTTCATGTGAAAATTATATTTTGGCTAAGAGTATAAAAAGTCATTTCCTGTTGGAAAACATGTATCAAAAGCTCCACTAACTATGCTCATTCAGACTTGTGGGGCCCTTCTACGGTAGAAACTCTTGGAGGTGGTAGGTACTTTCTAAGTATTATTGATGAATACTGTGGAAAGTCATGGATATACTTTCTTACAAACGAATGAGATGCATTTAGCAAGTTTCAAGAGTGGTGTAAGGAAGTAGATGTTGAAAAAGCTTTTAACACTCAAGTGCATTCAGGAACCTTTTTGCCTAATAGACACTTTTCCATTCTCACTCCAAAATTCCAACAATCCCCTGCATGAACAAAAGAAGTTGTCGACAAGGAAATCAAAGTTAGAATTTCTCAAAGATTGGTCAACACCAACCTTCCAAAGCCAATTTCTAACAACCCCAATTTGAATGACAATTAATGCATGTACTTTAAATTGACACACACAAGAAAGTCCCGATGAAATGCTATTGCATCGAGATTGGTAGCTTTCAGCTTTGAACCTTCCGTGAGATGCTATCGGACTTACTTGTTGCTCAATGAACGCGATGTCTTGACCTGTCGACTTTTTCTGTAAACCAACACAATAACATTCACACAATGACAGCCCTGATATCTTTCGATTCTCACATTGTGTCCTTTTTTGCCATGGACCATATCCTATTTCATAAGTGTTTAACTTGAAGCGGCCTCATTTCTTACTTATATAGGTGACCTCCTATTAGGACTTAATCCTGTAATAGCCTGAAATACCCCACCCTTTTGGTATAGGAGTCATTAAAAGCTTACGCTTAATCTTACCACACGTTATCATGATGGCACTTGGTTGTCTCTAGGAATGAGTTTCAAGTTTTAGATTGAACATTTTCAAGTTCCAAGTGCCCGTGTGAACCGTTCATAACTTAGTTGTCTCATTGAACCAAGCTCATGAGATACCGCTATGCCCATTCTGGGTGTGTGGGGTTTAAACTCATTCCCCTAGACATGCAGCGTAGTTGATCTCCCTTTAACATTGTCATTCACAAATTCGCATTATGTTGGAGATCAGTTGCCTTGTGAGCTTTATTTTTGGCTTTTACCTTAGCTTAACATCCCCCACATTTGAACACTTATCTAGGAAGACCGTATCCCCCCAAATTAAACACTTATGTGAAAAGACTTCATATTTTCATAGTTTGACATTTATATGGAAACTTAATTCCCATATAGGGGTGTCTAGGTGATATCTTAAGTAATCAATCCATGTATTGAACTACTTAGCTTGTAGTATGAAAACTACTGCGCTATTTCTTCAGCTATCAATGATTTAGCTCATTGCACTTATATCCATTTCAGTTGGGCTCAAATTGATTCAATTTATGTCCATGCACTACAACAAAAAACGTTTAACACTACGATCAAAAACCGTAGTTAAAGGCATACAGCGACCGTAGTAGTACATACCGTAGTCGTAGACCCTCTACCAATAACTACGGTTCAGAACCGTAGTGGTTAATTATAAAGACTACAGTTGTGAACCGTTGTCGTATTAGTAGCATCTACGACTACGGTATGTATGACCACGGTTAGGAACTTCCATTGACTACAGTCTGCACCGTAGTAATATATACTAATGACTACGGTTAATAACCGTTGTTGTAATAGTAGCATCTACGACTACGGTATGTATGACCACGGTTGGTGATTTTCTTCGACTACGATCAAAGACCGTTGTCTTTTCTTTTTCATGAACCGTTGTTGTAGATGATGCTCTTTTATATTTATTTTTTTATATTTTTTTTGTAATTTATATATAAATGTGTGTATATATATATATATAAAACATAAATTAATATTTATGTGCAATAATGTATCACATAAGAAAGAGTAAATTTTAGATTAAAAAAAATCATTTATTTCTAAATATCAAAGTTACATTACATCTCAAAGCTAGAAAAAATTACAAATTAATTTCTCTATGCTCTATTACAGAGGCGCAACTTTTCTTTTGAATCATCTTTTGTTATCCTGCAAAAATAAAACACCAAAAAAGATAGAATTAAACACATAAATTTATTTGTTAATCCAGATATCTACAACACAAAATAGTAAAAGATATTAAGTATAAGGTTAGGCCTGGGCAGGATTATGCGGAGCTCATATGAAAACAAGGCAGAGACAAATATTTAAACATACGACCAATATTTTGCGTAATAAAAAAAGATAAATGAATAGCTAATGAATTATAACTCCTCTCAAACATCTCAAATCATTTACAATCAATAATTACTAAAAGTTTGAATGTAAACATTATTTCTAAATTAACTAGTCCATATTGGACTCAAATCAGCTCCCACTCGATATGTCGATGAGGTTCCACATCAATATCCCCATACATTATAGCAATGAGCTCGTATTGCTTGGATAATCTTTTCCGGAAAATGAAAGCATCTTGTATTAAATTTTAAAAGAATGAACAAAACAAAATTCTCATTAATTAAAATTTTAATTGCACATTATTTCAGCAAATTAACACTTATTTTATGATTCTTGTTTTAAAAATTTTAACTGTACAACAAATTATCCAACAAAACCTTTCTTAGATACAAAATATAAATCTGCAGATGAAATAAATCAAGCAAATAAAGAATGACACTTACAGTTGGATCAAAATCAGGACTGGACATTGATGGTAAGGTTTCTCATTAATAACAAGACCTGCAATTCTGTACAAAAGCAGTTAATTTTAGTATTCATTTTAGCAACAAGGGTAAGACAAAGTAATTAACCCTTAGATGGATATACGTTGTAATACAAAGTAATGAATAACACTAACTTAACTAAGCTTCAGCTACAAGAATCTAATCCCAGTAAAAGAGTAGTGCATCATTTGTAGTGCTTGATGCAAATTAATTTTAAAACCTCCCCCACCCCAAACATAAAAGCCAAAATCTACCACATGATAGTTGGAAGTCATGCACAATAACCTTTATGCAATTTTCTGCATTGGTATGGATTTCAGGTTAGTGCATTAAAATGCTTTCTTGTCATAGGAAAACAAAAGCAACCTATGCGCCTAAACTTTAATATCTTGTCCAAATATTTGCTCAAATGAAATGAAATACTATATGAGCCAGATAAGCTGCCTAAACTCTTGTCTTTGGTGCAAGAATACATTCCAACTAATTTATGCTTATCTCAATAGCTCTGATTTCTAAGCAGCTCATGAATCATAAGAATTTCAAAAGTGTTTGCACCAATAAGGAATACAAGTTCACATTAATTCATGTTGCATATCCTTGTGTCAATGTCTAGTCGAGTTGGAGTAACAATATTTTTTAGTTGATAATCTCTTCTTTGAAAATCATCCTAGAGTATCTTCCTGACTTTATTTGACTGGAAGCTACTTTAACACCTTTACAACAAGAGTAGTTAATTCTCTATTCTTCCTATCCTCATTGATCGAGTGAGGATTGTTATAAGAACTCTGGACATATAGGCGCTTGAAGCAAACACACTCAACCAAAATTTCAGTTCTTTCTTCTATAATATTTATCATTATAATATCATAGACCTTCTTGCAACACATAATTAATCCCCCATCAATTACAAGATTGCAATGGGATAGTCATAAGATAGCTACATAACAAGAACATATTAGTCTCTGATGTCCTGTAGATAAGAATACATAAGTTAAAATGAGCTCACAGTTTTGAAATTTATGGGTTCCATCTCCCTGAGTTTCTGCACATGATCTTTACTATCTAGGTTAAAGACACTCCCGATGAAGCCAGGCTTCCAAAAAACCTAGAAACCTGAAAAGATAAATAAAAACCATGACAAATACAAGAACAAAATTTTCATTTTCAATTGGATTTTTATAGTCAAGAAAATGAAATTTAGGTGGATAAGACATGGATATTTCTAAGTTGAATCTCACCCAAAAAAATAGTCAAATTCTCATATTTAAAATGTTTGCTAACAAACCTTTTAGGTCTCGGGTTTTAAACTCCATCCATGTCAAATAAGTGTGCTAGTTGTTGTAGATGATAGATTCTTTGAAACGAAATTTGGTGCAACCTACACAGGATGTTTTTACCTGTATATTCATCAATCAAAATTCAGTCAACACCTTCATGATTAATTCTGCATTGAGAAACTGAATGTTCAGCTGCAGTAACAAATGTGGATTCTTATTGATAATGTGTCCTATAAACTTCTAACATCTACGACACCAACTCAATAAGAGCCTAGTCGTATCTGTTAGGTATACCACATTCAGATATCTAGAGCATAAGCGAACATACACATAGACAATTAACAGAAGGGTGTTAAAATGTTCTTAGACAAATGAAAAAACAAAAGCATAGATGATATTAAAACAAAGAAAGCAAATTGCAGGAAATGCAATTCAAGTAATATTAAAAAAAATAATAATGTAGTAAGGAAAGCAAACAAGCTGTTCTAGATTGAATACACACCAAGAGAGAGGCGGGGTGGATGAGGGGAGGGGGGAGGGGAGAAAGTGCATAAAAATATCTTTGTAATCTAACAATCGCAAAGCTTAAGCTGTTGTCCGTGACGATTGACCTTCTATCTCAATCTGTACACATAAAATCCTGTGAGAGAGAGAGGGAGCTGGAGGGAGAGAAACTAGTCTAAAAACTAGACACCAAAGAAGAAATAATGGTTATACCAGATAACACACTAAGCCTACAAAGACGCTGGTCCAAATGAATCACTAACCGTTGAATAGTTTTTCAAAATCAGCAGTTTACTGAGATGCAAAGAGTTCATTAGTGACACTGATGACATTTACTACTCGCGTTGCTAAATCGAGCAATAATTCTACAAGGATCATTAGTATTAATGGAATGAACCTTAAACAAAAGAAGTATTCCATGGACTCTCTACCTTTCCCATAATAGATAGGGTATGCTTCTGCTATTAACATAACTCTATCAATCATGTGAAACATTCTGCTTGAAGGCGATGAATAGTTGTAATAATTGTCCTTCCTGCCTAATAATCCTGTGTAAATACTATTTTCTACACAAAATAATATACTGCCGATTTTTTTTCTAGAATTTCAGTGATTAATTAGCTTATTCGTAAGGATATAGTGTCATCGTCATTCAGAAACAAAAACAGAGCATCCCCAAAATATTGAAGAAAAGCACATAGCAAACTGAAAAAATGATAAAACCTGCAGAATCTTCAAGCTGAAGAAGCAGGTTTGCAATGACGACTCGGAATTGCGAGTCTCAGACAGCCCGAAATCGGTCGGTCACCAATGGCCTGGCTCGACCATGAACTGGTTCAAGCGAGGATAGTGCAACCTGTAATCTGGGCCTCCTGGTCGAAACAGTCACAGACTCAGAGAGTCGGCTCAATATACAGTGAGTTGCTCGCAGACTCAGTCACAGCCTGATTTGTGACTCAGATCGAGCCAACTCATTGCAATGGCGGAGACCCTGTAGCACCAGAAAAATGCGACCTTCATCAACCATTGAAGTGCAGGTGGCCTCGATGATGGATCTGTGTCAAGAACACCAAAACTGGACTCTCCCTGGATCTCGATAGTAGCGTCGGAGAGGGAGGAACGCCAGGGTGTCCCATATCGAGACACTGGTGTAGGCCTTGTCAAATGTAAGGTCGCATTTCCGATCCATAAGTTATTTGAGGGCAGATTCTCCCTTTTTCCATCTATGCCACCATCATAGCCTTGCGTTGCTGGTTTAGTTGACGACGCCATACGAATGGAATCAACTCGAGAATTATCCTATAGAAATCGCATAGAAGAGAGACGGATGATTTGAGAATGGATTCAGGGGGCGGGGAAGAAGAGAAAATGGAGAATTGGGGGTCGAATTAGGGCTTTTTGGCTTGTGTGCGTGAGTGTGAGAGGAAGAGGGATAGAGAGAGGACATGTTATCTATCGAGAGATGGGGAGGGAAACTGGTCTAGGCAATGAGTATTCTTTGTTTATGTTTAAAAAAATAATTTATTAAAAGTATTTTGTTTTAAATTTTTAATTGAAGGTTGAAAATTATATATATATATATATATATATATATATATATATAAATTAACAAGCTAACAACCTCAAATAAGTGAGATAGGACAAGAGATAAGTGAAAAGTGAGACAATGTTCCGATTCTGATCGAACACCGTACACAGTGTTCGGCTCCTATTCAGTCGAACAACCTTTACAATTTTCAATTGTTATTCATGACGAACAACCAATGAATATTAAAAAAATAACAATATTTATTTGTAAATTTTAAGATATAAACATATAATATATATACATGTATATATATATATCAAACAATAATCTATTGATATTGTACACTAAAAAAAGTGTACAACTAACTCAAAATACTGGATACGCCAATAATAGACATCAAGAAAAGAACCATTTAAAACAATTAACAAAAAATATTTTTCAATTGTAAAACATTAAAAAGTACATTAGTCTTGTAAATCCATATTTAGCAAAATAAAGGAAAAAAAATGGTTAATAGACATCGACCAACAGTGAACGTCGACGTGGGAGCGACGACTTGCAAAGGATAATGGCCACGAATTAGAGCGAAGAACAAAGAATTGGACACCTGTGGATTTCAGGCGGGAAGGGGACGGTGCGATGTGCGAGAAAGTGTTCAGGCTTGGACGAATTCAATCGAAAATTTTCACATAAGAAACAATAATGAAGATTTTAGAAACAGTGGCACTGTTCAGTGTTAATAAAGTAGGGTTGTTATAATTAATTCTTTTAAATAAATGTGTTTACAAATATATGCAAAAATAACAAATTAAAAATGGGGAGTAAGGAAAAAATAGGCATTTGACTACGGCTAAACCACAACGGCTTTGCGAACCGTAGTCGTTTAGCGAAAAATAGGTATTCGACTACAGTTAAACCACAACGGTTTTACGCACCGTAGTCTTTTAGCGAAAATAGATATTCGACTACGGTTAAACCACAACGGTTTATCGAACCGTAGTCTTTTAGCAAAAAATAGGTATTCAACTACGGTTAAACCACAACGGTTTTGCGAAACCGTAGTCTTTTAGCGAAAAAAAAATGTAAAACACTACGGTTTGTACAATGACTACGGTTGAACGCTAAAAGACTACGGTTATTGCGTAAAACCGTTGTCTTTTGGGCGTAGTAATTAACAGTTTTTGTTGTAGTGATGATTTAACCCAATGGACTTGCATCCATCTAATTGAGCTCATGTCCTCTTCAAGGACAATTCCGCTTTTGGACTCCTTAAGTCCATGTGGACATCAATTTAGGATATTTATCCTATTTGGTCATCTTCGAAGCCGTACCATTTTGCTTTTAGGCTTGCCCCAAATCACCTCGTAGTGATAAAAAATTCCACGCATAAACGCATGACCACCCCTTTGTCTAACCAATGTGGAATTTTGGTTATTCATCTCAACCAACTTTTTCTCCAAAATAAAGTCTTACGGAAATCCCAAGTCTTTGGGCCTACTATGTCTTTATTTATGCGAGAATTTTCTCCGTCTGAATAAATTGGGTGTCTATCTACGTCCTAGTAGATTCGCGTCTCACTTTATAAAGGCCCAATAATATGAGTCCAAAAAATTATTTTGGCCCTCATACTTCAATTAAGCCGAGTCCTAAAATTTATTAAGGCCGTCAACCTTGAAATAAGTCGAGTCCCAAAATTTATTCGGGCCCTCAAAACTCAATTTTTCAATTGGCTTACTTTATTTGAAGTTTGCCAAACTTCTACATGCCCCTACGACAAGTATCTATGTTCTTTGCTAACCTATTTGGTCAAGTCCAAAGACCCAATGATTTAATTTGATTAGATCCAAAATTATAGTAACAATATACCAACCAAGCCTTAATAAAAAAAATTGTAATTTTCCCCAAATTGAATTTAATCCAATTAAAATTTAAATTCATATCTGGGCCGCCACAATGAGCAACTTTCTTTAGAAATCTACATATTAATTTATTTCTCAGGCTTTAAATCCAAATAAGCCCATTTGCCTTCTAATTCGCCAATTTACTTATCGGTTGTTTATGGTGAGTTTAATTCAAAAGCCTCCACCTTGCCACAAACATAATTCAGTGGATCATTAGAAAATTAATGAATTTAGCCCATATGCAATTATTGATAGCCTATAAGGCTGACTTGGCATCCCATTGTTCCATAAGTGAAAAGCTTCAGCTTTTGGGCCTCAAATAAATTTAGATACCCATGTGGCTATTACGGTGGAATAAAAATTACGTGACCTAATATCCACTACCTCTTTGTCCTTTCGCAATGAATCAGTTCCAATTTCAAAATTGAGAACAATCAATATTTACAACTCTATAATGAGAGAATCGCGTGGAATCTATTACCTACCGCTAAAGGTAACAATTTTCTCTATTCATCAAGACAGTAGATCATCGAACGCGATTGTGTCCGGCGAGGAATCGTGATAGTTTGGAGAGCAACCACGCAGCCCAGTATTCCGTTGACTGACTGCCATTAGTGATTATGCAGACCAGTGACTAAAAAAGCAAAAAACACTCCAAGGCGCCAAACCTGTTGTACTGCCTAGAGGCGAGGTGCCCATCTCATTGATGTCCAAACATAATAATAGCATAAAAATATAAAATATCCAAAAGATACTAGGCATACACACCACTAACTAACTAAGCATCATTAATGCTTAAGTTAATTTGTGCATCATCCTCTGATGCATATCCATTAACATCTTGTTCTTCTCCGTCATCTGACTCCCCTCCTAAATCTCCCCATTCCTCTTCCTCTTCATCCACAACTCTTAAAGCATTATGCCTAGAAGATGATGATGATAATGCTTTAGAACTCTTTAAGTTTGTTGCCTTTTTACTATATGTCTTTCTTGTGCTCCTAATAGGCTCCTCATCTCCTGTAGCTGCTACAACATCATCCCACCTCAAATCATCATCATCAAACACATGTTCTTCATCCAAGATTCCCACCAACCATTCATTACTCTCATCTATCTCCGATAAGGCAATTGGATCAATTGTATTTCACATCAAGTAACAACGTTGCAATGTTCTGTTGTACTAGACAAATACCAAATCATTCAGCCTTTAGTGAGTTGTATTGTATCATTTCTTAGAATGGATCTGTATTAAGTTAATAAAATAATATAATGTCAATATAAACTGTAACAAATTAATAACATTTCACAAATGTCAATAACTTTCATGCTCAAATACACTCTAGCTTCGCTCACAGTCTGAGGAGCTACAAGTGAGATTTAGGATCTTGATAACAAACTTCATCAAGTCGGGAGTTTTAAAACTGATTGTTGTCTACCAATCAGCGGCCAACAACATATTAGTTAGATATAAAAAATAATATTGTGATAAATGATAAGTTATTGAAACTTTATTACATGGTGCCCTCGTATTCCTTTGCCTAACAAACATAGGCATCCCAAAAAACTCCATCGGCTTTCCTATACTTGTTCAATTTAATGCAAATTTGATCTTGTGCATCAGTACATGGAACCAATCTTTAGATGCAGTCAAACAAGCCTCTATAGATCGTAGAATTACCAAGACAAGCATCGAGATCTTCGTAAAAGAAATCAGGGTTCTAAAAGTAACTAGCTGCATGCAAAGGTTGGTGCAACTGATATTCCATCTCTTATCGATGATCTCGAATACCTCTATATCCTTGCTCTAATTTCCTTGAAAAGTATCCGCTAAATTATATTTTGCTCTATCCATCGCCTCATAATTATAGACCATTGTTGGCTTTGCCTCACAATCAACTTTTGAAGGACATGAACTACAGGAGAAGGAAATCGAAGAGCAAGATGAACATTACTCCAAAATAAAGACATCATTATAATTTTAGCTACCTTTTTACCTAGTGCCTTTTTTGTCCATTTGCTTTTGGTCCAATCATCATAAACAAACATTTTTCTCAAGTTTGCCTTTTGAAGATGAAAACTTTGTAGTGTCAAGAGGGCTATTGCAAAGTGAGTCTTGGCAGGCTTGAGTAACTCCTTCTTTTCTATGAAGTACCTCATCATATTAAAAAAGTTGGCTGGTCATAAATGTACCCATGCACCCGAATAGCTCTCTCCAAAGTCCTCCTAAGATGAGGTATCTTGAAAATGTCATCCAACATTAAATCAAGACAATTGGCAGCACAGGGACTCCAGAATAAATGTGGCATCTTTTGTTCCAAATTTTTTCCAACCAACTTATATGGTGTAGCGCTATTTGTAACAATTTGGACAAAATTGGCTTCTCCAAGCTCCTCAACCTTTTGATCAAGAAACTTAAATAATTTCATTGTATCCTTCACATAGCTTGATGCATCAATCGAATCAATGAAGAGGCTACCGCGGCGACAGTTGACTAAGAAGTTGATCAAGGTTATTCCCCTTCGATCTGTCCACCCGTCACACATCAATGTACACCTATTAGTTTCTCTTGCTACAATGTGATCCTGCATCATTTTGTGGAGATGTGATTTCTCATCTTTAAGGAGAGGAACTTGTACTTGGTAATACGAGGGTGGTGGAAAATCTGGTCCATAATCCCCTATAGCTTGCACTATAGGTACAAAACTAGGATTTTGGACTACAATCAAAGGGATGCCCCTATCCTACACGAATCTTGCTATCTTTGGATAAGCTCGTCTTGCCAACTCCTTTATTGGGATTGTTCTCATCAGTCTTTGGTTGTTTCCCCTTTTTTCTCTTCGCATATCCACAACTGTTTCTGCATCAGGTTGCTTACCCTTGTTTGCTTGAGAAGGACATAACTAGAAGAACCTTGATTGCTTGGCAACGGTTGTGAGTTGGCATCAATATAATTTCATAATCTTCGTCGCCGACCATCTCATCAATATCGATTACCTTGTTCGTTTGCCCCTTCACCTCTTTTTTCTTATTCATAAATTCTTGGATCTCCTGCCTAACTGGTTGAGGACACTTTGGAATGCATCTTCATTTTTATGGCCTCCAACAAGGTGTTGCTTTAACCAAAACACACCTCCTTTAGCTACGTTTGTACAAAAATTACAATTAAATGCAAAAATGTTGGTCTCATCTCTTATGTGATACTTCCATGCAGGATCATTTCTATTATCGTTCGTCTCACTCGACATATCTAAAAAAATATATATTGCAAAATACTAAATTAAGGAAAATTGTATGATATTAAATAATTGCAGAATATTAAATAATTGTAGAATATTGCAGAAAAATAACTAACTAGTAAATACCTCCGTGCATCTTTTTTTTTTTTTTTTTTTTTTTAAAGAGTGAGTCAACATTAACATGAACAACATTTTTTATTAAAAGCGTATTTTTATTTGATAATATATAACAAAAAAAAGAAATGATTAAAATTTGATAAAAAGAAAGGTTTTGTTTTCTTTTGCAGTGTTATTTAACATGATTTTAGCAAATTGAATGAAGTTAATAGAAGGTTTAAGTTAACAAAGCATTATAGGGAAAAAAAATGAAATATCTCCTTATACACAACATTCGTAGTCTTAAAGTGGGAAAAGAGATAAATATTAGGAAATATAAGAAAGGTAAAAACATCATATCTTCTTCTTCTTCTTCTTCTTATTATTATTATTATTATTATTATTATTATTATTATTATTATTATTATTATTATTATTATTATTATTATTATTATTATTATTATTATTATTATTATTATTATTATTCCTGTTGTTGTTGTTGTTGTTGTTGTTGTTGTTGTTATTACTATTATTATTATTATTATTATTATTATTATTATTATTATTATTATTATTATTATTATTATTATTATTATTATTATTATTATTATTATTATTATTATTATTTGTAATTAAATCAAATCTTATCAAAATTGTTAGTACTTTTTTTTTTTTTTTTTTGGGGCAAATAAACCATCAAAGATGGAGGGATTAAGACATGATCCCCAACCTGTATATTAGCCACTAAAGGTCTGTGAACAAAATGCAGGAATTACAGTACAGATTACTTAGGAAATCTAAATTAGGAAGACCCCTAGCATCAAAATACAAAAAGCCTTTAAGACTTGGGCACTCTTCAAGCGAATTGATTTCTTGGCTCGACTTCCTTTCACTGCTAGATTGGAAATATGATCAGCTGCATCGTTGCCTTCTTAATATATATGCAAAATTTTCACCTCCATCACTTGTGAAATTTTCCAAAATTCTGCAAAGAGGGCCTGATAGGACCATTTTCCTACATCTTTGTTACGAAACATTAAGTATAAGGTAAAGGAGTCAATTTCCAACCAAACCCTTGTAATTCCCTTTTTCAAACACAGTCGCAAGGCTAATACAGCAGCATGCAGTTCTGCCAAAATTGTGTTAGAATTTCCCAAAAACTCATAAAATGCAGCAACAAAGGAAGCTTGAGAGTCGCAAATGACTCCCCCTGCACCAGATAATCTGGAACTACCTTTACAAGCCCCATCAGTATATGCTTTAAAATAATCATCATCTGGGGGTTTCCATTTTACTAAAATCGGTTTTTTTTTTTTTTTTTTTTTTTTTTTCTCTCTCTTTCAGATCACCACATGAACCCCCCAAATGCAGGTCAAATACTAGTAGCCTCTCCAGAATCCAAAGGGCAACAAATTTGCAGCAGATATGAGTCTGAGCTTATCTATCACTTGTCTTTTGATTCGAGAAGCATTTGGCATTTGATCTTGGAATTTAGATAAGTTCCTGGCACACCAAATAAACCAACAGATAATAAAAGGAATGTTATGGCAAATATGTTCTTTATTTTGCTTCTTAGAGAACCAGAGGGCTATGAGCTGGGGTAGGGTTATATCAGCGGGAATTTGGAATCCAAAAGTTGAGCAAAATATCCCCAAACTTGCCAAGCAATATCACAATGAACAAATAGATGGTTAGTCTCTTCACTTGCAGAATGACAAAGATGACACCAAGAGGTGGCCTCAAAACTTTTCTTTTTAAGATTGTCATCAAGGGCAAGATAGTTTCTGGCCAATCTCCAAAGGGAAATAGACTGAGTTCTCAAAATAGTTTTGGGCCACATCATCAACTGCCAAGCTGTTGGGAGCTTGGCTGATCTTAGGGAATTCCAAGCTGAATGAAAAGTGAAGAGACCACTAGGAGAGAGTTTCCAAACAGGAATATCATCACTGTGTATATTAATACTTAGCACTTTCACATAATTTATCACATGCATGGGTAAATATAAACTCATTTTGCTGATATACCATTCTCCCTCATACCAGAAATTAGAAACTTTGTCATCACAATCAAATATTTTAGCATATGCACATAACGGGGAATAAGAGCACCAGTTATCAAACCAGAAAGAGATTTAACCCTTACCCAATCTCCAGTAGATATTATTATCTGTGAAGCACTGCAGTTTGAGGATTCTTCTCCAGAAATGAGATTGATTTGCACCTACATTGGGGATTAAAAGGGTGAGTCTTTTTTAGGTACTTATTTTGCAAATATGTACACCATAAAGAGTCAGTAGTTCTTAATTTCCACCAAGCATAAGATGCAAAAGCCCTGTTGATATCGTACAGATTTCTAACACCTAATCTACCTTCACTTGGAGGAAAACAAAGCTTTTCCCAATATCACTAGTGGATTTGTTCATGATCAGCTGTAGAGCCCCATAAAAAACTGTTAAAAATCTTATGTATTTTATTCAAAACAGACTTGGTGGGACCAATAACTCTAAGGGTGTACATAGGGATGGAATTAAGCACACTTTTGATCAATTCTAATCTACCTCCCATGTTAAGAAAGATTTTGTCCCCCCCCCCCCCCCCCTCATTTTGTTACTAATTTTCTCAATAAGCTCTTGAAACAAAACATTTTTAACCCTTCCTTTAAACAATGGAACACCAAGATACTTAAAAGGAAGCTTTTCTTCAATAAATTGGGATAATTCAAGTATCTTCCTCTTATTGTAACAAGAGACATACTTACCAAATACTGATACATGCTAGTTTTACATGTATTTTAGGTCAATTAAAGGTCGTAATTTGTGACATATGCATGTGTTTCTGGGCGAAAAGTGATTAAAATCCATCTTCTGAGCGAGATGATGTGTTTCTGCTTGTTTTAGTTTTATTCATGTATAAAAGGGCCAAAAAGTCTTCACGTGGCTAGACCCCCCCCATTGGGGATAGAGCAAGACATATGATACCGGGGCCTCTTCGAAGGGTCAACCGTGCAGAAGGTGTGTTGCCCGGGGCTAATCTGGAAGAGAACGAATTGACCCGAAGTGCGGCGGTTGATAAAGAACTTACTGTAGTGAAGAAGATGGAGAAATGGTTCTTGGTGTTTTTCTGAGTTTGTCTGGTTCTGTATGTAGTAAGGGGGTAGTTTATGTGTAAGGCAATGTACTAGGAAGTAGTTTTTGGGAAATGCTGTGGATTGTGTTTGAAAATGCTTTAATTTGCCATAGTGTATTTAGGGTCTAATGTTGTAAGGCAAGCAAATGTATTAAGATAATATTTTGTAAGACTGATTTGGTTTCAGTTTACATGAATGGTATTTCTCTTTGTAGTGTGTGTAGTTTCAGTTTTAGTCCTTCTTGTGTTAGTATCGTTAATGAATATATCTCATATGAGCCTTATTAATCTTGGAGTTTGGGAGAGACAACATAAAAGGGGGCATATCTAGACAACTCTTCATATATACAGTTAATTCTTCAATATATCTCCCTAACTCAAAAAGTATGGGTGTTTCTTACAAAATAATGTAGTGTCCAAAATACCCTTCTATTAATACATTATTTATGAGGAAATGTGCAAGGACAACTACGTAATTTACCATATTTTTAATATGTATTTATTGCAAAAAAATTAATAATATCATCCCCTAAGTTTTATGTTGCTTATTTGTATTGTTTTTAAATCTAAAACTTCTAATCAAATGCAGTAAGTTTATATTTTATTTTTTAGATATGGAATTAATTAAACTTGTGTAATGTAGTATAAAATTTATAATTTATTAAATTTTCATAATATATATTTAGCTTTAATGCATTGTTTGACATGAATTTTTTTAAAAAAAATTATATGCAAATTCAATATATCATGTGGAGCAAATTGGAAGAAACTACAATAAGATCATGGATATAACTTTTAGGAAATATTACAAGGTAATTCTAATATAATATTTCTGACGAAAAAACAAATGCTTACGATGCAAAGAAAAAATATCATGCATTATGGTTTTATGCTAAATAATAAAAATTAATTTTAAGATAAGCAGCTGGTCAAACATTCGTAAAAATTAGAATAAGAGAATTATTATCTAAAATTTGTATTCCTATCAAACGACGATTTTATCCAATGACATTTCACGCCGTATATTTTAGTATTATTTCAATTTTAATTTTTAGCATATCTTTTTTATCACATATATAATATCGGTAAAAAATGTGAATATGAATAATCATGTAGAAAAAATTAAAAAGGTTGTACGCGATTTACAAATTAATTTATAATCACAGAATATCTTTTACAAAGTAATGAGAATAAATTATAGAGTTATCTTATAAAGTAAATATTATATATATATATATATATATATATATATATATATATATATAAGAGTACTCTTCAGCCTGTTATTCATAACTATATTTCATTACTAATTTAAATAACTTTTTGTAACATATTCCCTAGATCAAAATATATTATTTAACTGTGCAAACAATGCATGACTTATTTACATACCCAATCTTTGTTTATATTTCTAAAAGTGAAATTTCAAACTCAAGTGAGAATATTCTTGATGTATATTTTTTTATAATAAGTACTCCCTCCGTCCCAGTTAACTTGTCACAGTTGACCGGGCACGAATGTTGAGAAAAAATAGATTTTGCTTTTCCTTTGACTCTTTTAGAGGTGGAGATTGAGCGTGGAGATTTTGAGGGTGGAGATTGTGAGAGAAATTTCATTTTTAAGGGTGTGCAAAGTTAAGTGGGATTGATCGAAATGAAAAGTGTGACAAGTTAGCTGGGACGGAAGGAGTAATATATATATATATATTGATAACTAAGTTCTACTTATCTACTTCCTCTTAACATGTGAATAGGAATTGTTAACAATAAATTAGACAAAAATTAGTTCAAACGACTGGCTAACTCTTGTTAACAGAGTTGGTTTTACTTAGAGAGGAAGTTAGAAGTTTGGAATCTTCCCTAATTATACCTTTTTAATTTCTACAAAGCTCAAAATTTAGAAGAGATAATAAATTTAGATAGTAAAGTAATTTAGCTCGATCTTTATGAAACTTCTTTATTGATTCATGATAAAACAATGCGTACATATATTTTCATTTGATATACAACTCAATAATAAAGTTAACTAACACTATCTATAATTATTGATATATAATTACTTGAAAAGTATTAGTTCACGATTTCAAGTAACATATATTTGAAAACAGAAAGAAATATAATTCACATTCTCATGTATATATATTTGATAATATATATTTTGCATTACAAGAACGAGATAATTTGTAATATATATATATATATATATATATATATATATATATTTGATATATATTTTGCATTTACATTAAATAACCTTTAGTTTAAAGGTGATGTGGTACAACTTATATGATTGTTAATGAGATAATTTGAAATATATATATATATATATATATATATATATATATATTGCTCTTCAAAATTATATTTTTTTATTTTTTTTATTCAAAATCATTGAAATAAACAATGGATTGTATACATGAAGTAAGCATATGTGCGATCATTTTATCCTTATACATATCAAAATATATGACATAACTTTTAACAAAAGAAAACCAAAAAAAAAAATGCAAAAAAGACTAACATATACTCCTCCATCCCCAAAAAAGAGTTATTTTTGAGAGAAGTATAACTTTTTAATATTTTTGTCAATTAGATGAATGTACTACTTTCTATAACTGTGAACTCTGATTAGTTCGAATTTATATTCTTTTATCGACTTATTCAATAATGTTGACTTATTTATAAAATTGAAATTTTAATATATACATTGACTAATAAAACAATACATGGACATCTTGAAAACTGGACTATTTTTTCAAGACACTCCACAAATTTAAAAAAAATTATTTTTTTAAATATATGGAACAAATGAGGTTATTATAAACAATATCATTGTTGTTTCACTTTTGTTAAAAAAATCTCTTTGAATTTAATTTTCACTTACTGTATTTCTGTTTATTAAAAGCAAGCATTTAAAGTATTCAATCATACTATACAACGCATTGGTACAAGATCCATATATATTAAGGAGTATATATTTTTAATCATTAGAAACCAATGGAATAAGAAGTATTTTTTATCCTGACATATATACTATATAATTTTATAAGATTATTTAAAGTAAAAAACATATTAGTAACTTTGAGTTAATTATATATATCACGTGCAATGCACGTGTCTCTAACTAGTAGATACTAAAAAAGCTTAGTTTTAAGTACAATTTGTAATAAAAAGAGATTTATTTACCAAAGTGAAACTATGACATTGTTTATAATCACGCCGGTTTATAAAGAGCCTTGTTTCAAAAATACTTTGTGCCCAAGCATTGTTTTATTAGTCAAAACAAAAATACTAAAACTACTAAAATTATGTATACATCAATATGATTGAAAAAGTCAAGTGACAAAAAATAAAAAATTATACATTTTTCAACCATAATTTTTTTTAAGGACTGGGGGTAGTATAAGTTATTAATGTTAACCAGTTTAATAATAAATATTGCAAATATAATTACTTCACATTTAAACTCCCTCGTGTCTTTCAATTGTTTTTATATGAAAAAAGTATAATTTAGAAGAGACAAGGTTTTTATATATTTAATTATCTCATAACAATCAAATTGTAACATCTTCTTTGATTAAAGTTAGGGAATATTGATAAAAATGCCCTTTAACTTTCCCGTAATTAAAAAATTACCCGGTAACTTTGGCCATTTAAAAAATTACCCTGTAATTTACAAAAACTTGAAAAAAATGCCCCGCAATCGGCAGCAACAGGTAACCCAGCAGGTCACCTGTTGACGTGGCGAGCCATTACTGATATGTGCGTCAATTTGGACGCGCTGTAATACACGTGGCTTTTTGTGAGGGAAAAGAAACCATGTGTCACTCTCATGTCCAAAATTAGGGTTAACAAATCTCGCCCCCATAATCGCACCGCGCATGGAGGTGGTGCTAGAGCTTAAGGCGCGTCTGTTGCTGCATCTTGGCCAGTTTAAGGAGGTAGCTGACATGCTTCATGATTACATCCCCAGTTTAAAAATGGCAATCTCCGACGATACGTCGTCCTCCGGGTTGTCGGATAACTCGTGAACTCAGCTGTCTAGGAAACGAGTCACGCTTCTTTCATCTAGCGGCGACTTACTGAGTGGGAATGAGCCGACTTTCAAGTGTTTTTCTGTCTCGGATTTGAAGAAGAAGGTCATGTCTGGTTTGCGGAGGCCGCAGCCAATGGAGGTAATTACTCTGTGTTGTTTTGTTGAGACAATTGCTTGTTGACCATGCTAAACTACTTGCAGCCATTAATGAATTCTCTCATAATTAAACTTACCAGATTTAAATGATTTTTGGCAACGAGTTGATTTAATTATAATTGACTCACTCTTTGATGAATTTTATCAAACAGGTACGCGGTTTTAGGTCAAGCATGTTGCCACCTGGGTTTAATGGAAGACGCAATGATACTCCTCCAGACCGGGAAACGCCTTGCCACCGCCGCATTTCCGCCGGGAGAGCATTTCTCTCTCCGACGACATCTTCTCATTTAACAAACTTCAAATCTCCGGCGATAATTTTACTATGCATTGATCGGACTGAGAAGAGGCTGCTCCAGATCGGAGCTAGAAAAAGCTTATTTGTTGTTGACACTAAAACACAAGCTTGATAAATCTTCAAGTTTCATCGACAAGTGCGAGTTTGCCGATGAGAAGGACATGGATTCAGTGCGAGATCGGGCCAAATTATCCGCGTTGTTGTTGTACAGATTGATTCAGAAGGCTTACACCAGCGTAATGACGACAATTTTGGACGAAGAGGTAGTTAAAAAACAGAGGATGAAGGCGGCGGCGACTTTGCAGGCTGCGGTTCAAGCTCAACAGGAAAATGAGCAAGCATCCGTCGCCAGAGTGGAGCATATCTCCGTGGCTATTACAGAACTTACCAAGCCGCCATTGCGACGGCGTCAACTGTGGTGTTTCAAGGTGTTTTTTGCAGGGAAATAGCAACGATTGAGAATTTGCTTTCCCAGACAGGATTTAGTCATCCAAATTGACGCACACATCAGCAATGGCTCGCCATGTCAACAGGTGACCTGCTGGGTTACCTGTTGTTGCCGGTTGCGGGGCATTTTTTTCAAGATTTTGCAAATTAGAGGGTAATTTTTTAAATGGTCAAAGTTACAAGATAATTTTTTAATGGCAAAAACTCGTATGTGACCGTCACACGGTGGTCACACGGAGTGACAGGAAAAAGTATTACTTTTTGTGGTAAAAGTATCACGTTTATCTGTAAAAGTATCACTTTTTTTGAACAAAAAAAATATCACTTTTTGTAGCAAAAGTATCACCTTTATCTATAAAAGTATCAATGTAGTAAAAATATCACATTTTCTTGTAAAAGTAACACTTTTTCCTGTAAAAGTATCAATATTTTCTGTAAAAGTGCATTCCGTCACACGTGTGACCGTTCACACACAAGACTCACTCTTTTTTAATTACGGAAAGTTAAAGGGCATTTTTATCAATATTCCTTAAAGTTGTTCTTTTTTTTTTTTTTTTTTTGAGAAGTTATGACAAAAGTTACATAATGTAACACTAATATTATATTAGTGTTCACTGAAATCACCCCGTTCATGTTATAAAACATACTAACAAATATAGATTAATTCTTTTTAATATTAAAAATGTAAATTATAACTTTTGTTTTCAAACATATTTAATTGAAATTGTGATATGATACTTTTCAATTAATTATCAATAATTATAATGTAGCTAACATCAATCAGTTAACTTTTGTATTTGAGATGAAGATCACTTGTAAAGTAGTGTTGTGCACGGAAAGAGGCTCGTAGTGTGATAATATCTATTGACTTGTTTAGGGGGTAAAAGAGTTGTTTGTTGAGGGAAATAGTCGCAATGAGCTTTGATTCGATTTCACATTAAACACCCAAAACGATCTTGCCTGTAACTTTTCGTTATAGTACTGTGCCTAAATTAATTTAATTGCTTGTTTTTTGGCATTTTAGCCTTCCACAAAGTCAATTCCCCTGGGAGCACATTTTCATCACAAGAAAGTACAGCAAGTGCCAGCAGTTTCCCAAGCCACGCATGGTACAACAAACCCCTGGCACCAAGGCCCGTGAACAACCAATACTTGCAACAACGGGCTTCACCAACATATTCATCTATGCAACCAAGTATAGGAACTGATCCGTTTGCAGTTAGAGGCGGCATTGCTCTCAGCCCCCCAACTGTTCCGGTTATGCTCCAGTTTTTTACAGCTGGATATACTAAAGATGCCTTTGGGAGAAGCACTTGGATCGCCTTGGAAGCTTCATCAACGGTAACATCTCTTGAGTGATTCATTGATCCCCATTCCCACGTTGATCCCAAATCCATATGGCGAGCTCCATGTACGGCAAGCCAGGCGTCTGACAAAATTGAGGGGCCATGTTCGGGGTATTCTTCTCTGTAGATGAATAAAATGAGGTGTTTTCAAGAGATGGATAAAGCCTTTCTAAAGTAAGGCAAAATGGAACAAACTATATGTTCAAGGAATATGGAATACATATCATTTGACATGAAATTTTTTTTTATCTTTTTCAATTTCTAAACCCTAAGAAATACATCGAATCTTAAAAAAATGTTTTATTAAGATCGTGTTTGGGTAGGGCTCAAGTGGGTTTGGAAAATCCTAATTTTGAAATCTTGAGATTGTAAAACACTAATGAATAGTCAAATTATATGTATATTATGAGATTTTGTTAGGTAAAATTCTACTGTAGATTTTAAATCGAGGGGGGGAGGGTTTTATGCACATTGTTGAATCTATTAGCAGAACCTCAAAATCAATTGCATCTCCAAATTAGTAAGAAGCCCCAACTGTCCTTTGTGGCAAACCACAATTCCTGTTATAAACCTAATAAACGGCGTACCTCATATCACCACCAAGTTGCAGCTGACCAATGATGCCTCGACACGTTCTCAAGGGCAGCTTTCCGGATAGCTCTGGCAGAAAGGCTGCCTGGGCTCCGAAGCAGATAATCACTGCATCATAGTCCCCTGCAAATATGTTATGCCATCAGCTCTGATTCACACAAACTGATGACTATCATATTGTAGAGAACTGAGTAGAATAGCTTTCGTATGAGTGCCAACCACCTTGCATTTGGACCGAAGGATTTGAGGATGGATTTGAAAAAATACATACTAGTATTGCTTGGACACAGGGATTGTAGAATGTATTTGATGTCTATCCTCTTATTTTGAAATATCTTAAGGCTGCATTTGGATTGAAATACACGGGGATTTGTAGAATGTATTTGAAATCTATCCCTCTCATTTCGGGACTTTTTAGGTTGCATTTGTATTGAAGGATTTGAATTAGAGGTATTTGAAATGAAAAGATCGTAGTCGATGTGGATTGCCAAGCCTATCCAGTGTAGTAAAATCCTCCAACCCCCACCCGCAACCCTAAATCAGTATATATTACGTGAACTTGCAGAATATTGTTTTCAGAGTTATAAAAGAATAGAAAGTGAGATAACTGAAAACAGTTACATTGATTACCTGCTAGTTCTAGCAGGCTCTGGACGGATTTTTGGTGGAACGTCAATTCTCTATTCGAGTTACCCAAGGTAGACATTTCATCTGCTAGGTTTTCACAGGCTAAGTATAAACCCTACAAGGAAAAAGATGGGATAATGTCAAAAAACCACTTCAAAAGAAATTTTAAAATCTTAGTTTAGCTCTATCATCTAACCTGAAGGTATCTTTGAGCATTAACATTCAAGGCTTCAGGCATATAAAATGCCAAGTTTAAAGGGACCGATAAATTAGGGACAAGCTTTTGAGCAGCATCTTCGTTGATAGATTCTATTCTGCAGTCGGAAAGACAGTTCTGAGCATTCTACTCATGAAAACAAAATAAATCTGCATCAGAGCAAGAAGTCAAATCAATACTTCAAACTTAATTGGCAACTTAGAAGTTCTTACTTCTGCCATTACTTTCATGTTCTTCAAACTGCCTGCTGGCCTTAAGATCCCTCTGAAATAAGCAAGTTAGTCTTAGTTTCAGGTGCAACAAGAAAGTAACAAGTACGGCATGCCTCAGGTCGTTCCAATAAGATTTAGAAGCTAGGTCTGCTCAATTACGTTAAGCTTAAGAAGAAAGTAAAATGTCAGATTCTGAAAATTGCAATTTCAAGACGAAGAAAAACGAGGAGTGCTGAAAAATGTGCCCGCTATAGTATTGTTGGAATGAAATACTTTTGATATAACAGTGGGACACACAGTGAACTTTTTACGCAGCTAATTTTGATCCATGTAGTGATGCATTATGTATGTTACATGAACTTCACGGAAAAGATTACCTCAAATAGAGAATAGATATATAAAAAAATAAAAATGAAAACAAAGGACGGATGAACAAACCTTCTCCGGACTACAGGAAATTCACCATTTTCTGTAGTTCCACATTTACCTTCGTTTACTAGATTAAGAAGTGCCCCTTCAGCAATATTTAAGAGATTTAAACTTTCTTTCCAGCATTCTGCGCCCTGCCAAAGAAGTTTGACTGCAAAAGCACAGTGAGCTGATTCAGCCAGAAATTGTTCCGAGTGCATCTCTCTCTCTTCTTTTTTTCCAAAAGCTTTTTTAGCTCATCTATAAGGTATTATGAATTAAAAAACAAAAAGAAAAATTCTAATGCCACAATAGCATCAAGCTGCGGACAAGCTAAACGGAGATATGGACCTTTGGGGGAGTAAGGATGCAGAAGTCCACCAGCAATTCCAGATGCACCTCCACCAATGCCAGCTTCATCATAGATATCAACACAAACATGTGATTCCTTAGAACCGTGCTGTAAATATATGCAGCCAACAATTAATACAATAAACAGCCTCCACGGAACACTAAATTAAATGTTTGAAAATCTATGACACTGGCGATGCACATTTTACCAAACAAAATTATAGAGAATTTGCTATCCTAAAACATAAATAAACCCTCCAGACCCCAATCAGAGTCAGTGTTTGGCTACAAATTCACTAATGATCCGAAATTCTTGTAAGCATGTATCTTCGTAAAATTATTAATATATGGTTGCTTTTTGAAGGGCATTTTGAATCTACCATTTGGAGAAGACCTTCCAGCAAAATATAAATAACAAACAACTCAATCAGAAAAGCTTGAGCGAACATCCACATCTAGCCAAAATCATTATCTTCATGATAAAGTTTTTCACAGTGTACAAACTAGTTCAAATCATGATCTATAGTTCAGAATCTTTCGGAATGGTAGTCTAAACAGAAAATAAATAAATAAAAGAAGAAGAAACAAACACATGCCAATGAAGACACCACGGTTTTTTCAAACATTGAAACCCATTCAACTTCTGTGGTAAAACATAATATAGCAAATTAAAAGTTTTGGTTTCTAATTTTCTTTTTTAAGTATACCAGACTTCTTCCTCTTTCCAGCAGTCAGTTGCTTAGGCAATCTTTGAAAAATAAGCACACAATTAGAATACTTTATGTACAGTAATTACAAATCGGAACAAGAAAATTAAAGTATACCCATTGCCTTTACATATCTGCACAGACACACACACACACACACGCGCGCAAATTTAGAGAGAGAGAGTACCAGAAGCAAATTCCACGCAACGGATAACCCAGCAAAGCCAGCGCCAAGAACTGCATATCTGCAGATTAACCAATAATAACACCAACAAGGACAAAACCCATTCAGAAAACACAACAAACTATACATCAAACTTCCAAAAAAAAAAAAATAAGAAGAAGAAAAAGAACCTGAGTGGTCGTTGGGACACAGAAGAAGAAAACGAGCAACGAACAGAGATTAAAGCACTACTGCGTGTAATTAACAAAGGAATTTTTGAGTTCGGCCAAGAATTGAAGGTGGAGTTTTGAGCGAACATCAGTGTATATCTTCTCCACTGCTGCTACGCCGTCGGTTACGGTTAGTCCAATTAGTTCTAAGGGAAAATTGATAAAAATGTTCTTTAACTTTTGCGTAATTAAAAAATTACCCTGTAACTTAGATCATTTAAAAAATTATCCTGTAACTTACAAAATATTGATAAAAATGCCCCGTTACCGGCAATCGCCTGTAACCTAGCAGGTAACCTGTTGAGGTGGCGTGGGTCTGCTGATGTGGTCCAGATTTTTGTACACGTGGTTAATGACGTGGATAAGTTAAATAAAGGTTTAAAAATTAATAGGCCACATCACTCTCCTATTTAAGAGGCAAACACATTATTTTCTCTCTCCCCCTTCCCCCAATTTGTTCATCTCTCTCATGCCCTAATTCTACAGCAGTAATTTCGCAAGGCTCCATTGCTAAGAGTCCAAGAAGATTTCAGGTCGCGGTGACCCATTTCCGTCTTCTCCGTCGGACATGTCTTTCTCGAACACATCACCGGCGGGCTTCTTGGTTTGTGACTGCGGTTTGAGGCCTGTTCTCCAAACATCCAAGAAAGAGGAATCGTTTGGCCACAGATTTTATGGGTGTCGTAATTGGAAGGTTAGTTTTGTTGAAATAGTAACTGGTATAAAAATTTGTTTACATTGTACGAAATTAAGTTTGATTTGTCAATGTAAAACCGATTTGGGATTCTAATTGTTGTTTTATGATGTTAAACCCTTCAATGGCAGAGGGGTGGTTGCTTATTTTTTGAGTGGGTCGACGTTCCCAACAATGTTGGGTCTAGTTCAGGAGCTGTTGGTTTGCACGCCGAATTGATGGCACTGTCGGGTAGGCTTGATGCTATGCAACAAAAACTGGATAAAATTAGCAGAAAAATCAAGCTTGTGAAGCTTATTTCGACAGTCACTTGGGTTCTTTTGTTGGCCCTACTGATCAGTTGCTGGAAAAAATTCTGAGCAGCTTGGAAAATGTGTAGCTGCCATGTTTAGAGTAATTAAGTGGTTCATTTGCAATCTTCTGAGTTATATAAGAGCTTATTTTAAGTGGTTGTGATGTAATCTGTTTGTTTAGTCTTGTATTGTATTTGCTTGTTAATGTAAAAGTGTAATTGCTATGTAATTGGAAAATGTATTTGCTATGTGTCCGCCTCGACCGAGTCAGGATAGCCCTCGACCGAGTTAGCTCAACTCGACCGAGGCAGAATTCCCCTCGACCGAGTTGAAGTTTCTGGCCAAATTCACGTTTTGCTCTTCATTTCTCACTCGACCGAGTTTCTAAACGACTCGACCGAGTCAGACTTTCTGATCATGCTTCAACACCTCTTTGCTATTTCTGACTTTTCTTGCTTGTTTTCCATCCGAACCTTGCCCAAACGGACTTTTTGGCCTTTTTATACCTGAATAACACTAAAACAAGCAGAAACACGTCATCTAGCTCAAAAGATGGAATTTAATCACTTTTCGCCCAAATACACATGAATATGTCCCATATTACGACCTTTAATTGACCTAATATACATGTAAAACTAGCATGTATCACTATGTATTTGGAGCACCTTTTTCAATTGAGTATGGAAAATGATTGGGATATCCACTTTAAACGTTTGTTGTTTTTTTAACTAATGTTTTGAATAACAAAAAAAATTACAACAGAAAGCGGACTTGCAATAATTACAAGCACTACTTGAGTTACTTGAATGGCAGTTTACATCCCACATGTACATAATATGCAACAATTCAACTTGTAATCCTACTTTTAGCAACCCTACAGAAGTTCCTTAAACTTGTCTTCCCCAAAATGATGGCAGTAGCCTAACCCATACTTCAAAAGTGACACATCAAAAGCAATCACTGTCCAATGTTGCTAACAAGTTCTAAATTGTTACATATTGGTCTGCCACAAAATAACAAAAGATTGAAAATATGCTACACCACAAAATATCACAAGAGATTGCAGCCAGGGGGCACCCCAGCTGTGAAAGGAACATTACTCCCCGATGCAAATTCTTTCATCACGGAGAGGTGGATGTTTTGTAGTATATTGGCTTCTTCTTCTATGCTCCCCTGAAGATCATCACAGATATTCGCGGCCTCCGGCAGCTCCGCTGCCATTGGTGCATCAGTCGTTTCGGGGTCAGTTTGCTTCATTCAGCGTCTTTGTCCGTGAATTTTTCAAAATCTTGATCATCCTTGGCTTCTCCCTCATCTTCAATCTCTTCATAGTCACTGTCCTTGCACTCATCATCGTCTCCTTCATCGTCGTCAACATCTATCACGTCCACTGGTCGCTTACCCCTCCTAACTTCATCCCTCTTTTTTTTAGCCCTCTGCTTCTTACTACTTCCCTCAATCTCAGATTCAACAACTAGCTCCTCAATAACCACATCATGTAAACCGGTGTCTTCACCCTCCTTATTACCTACAGAAGTATTTTCTGAATACAAGTGGACCTCCCTACTCACATTGGCATCTTTAAGCAATAGTTGCAGCTCAATATCATTTGTTAACGGAGTGAAATACTTATCGTATTGACCCCTACCCCACAACAATGGCTCCTTACACTTCTCCAGATGAGCAATAAACTTAATTAGATCCTTCAACGTATACCTATTAGCCTCAACATAATCAAACTTCACCACTTCGCCTCCAATATAGGCTCCTTCCCAATTCTCGACTATTCCCCCATAGCTAATGGAGAATGTGTACAATTCATGGTTAGGTCCTGTCACAAGTAAATAAAGACACCATAAACCACAAATTGACAATAACAAATAATGGAAGATGAAGGGCAAGTGTGTAATACCAAAAAAACCCTCAACCCGCAATAAAGAAATCCAACATATGGGCATACTGACAAGAAATTTTGACCAAAAGACAATTGTCACCCATTATTTTTTCAGAAATTGAACTAAATGCTGGCTGGGACCACACCCAACAACATCACAAAAGCAGACAAAAACCACCCCCCACCAAAGAGCATAACAGAATAAAAAAACCTTTCCCTTGGAAACTAAACAACATCTTCACCCTATTCGACACATGTTGTCGTCTAAACTGAATAAAAAACAGAATCGAAAGACCCCACACATGACAATTTTAGTTTGTTGTCCCCCACTCCAAAATCTCTAAATAAAATAGCCCTAAATCCTAAATTACCGCAACTAAACTTTCGAATAAAGCTCAATAAATCTGAGAATATAATACACGAAGCTCAATAATCAAACATAATCCAAAAAACCCTAAACATGTCGAAGGTGAACTTACCATAATCGGGGCAAGGAGCATCGTTTTTTGTTCGATCTCGACAACGCATCCTCTTTTAGAAATCGCAATTTCGGCGAAGATGTTGATTGTGTATGGGTAGGGTGTTGAGCGTGACCAAATTGGTCACCGTTTTTCTGGATTTGTGTTTAGCTAGAGAAACCGCAAAATTGCAATTAGGGAGGAGGAAGTGAGTTCAGCCCTGTGCCTAGCACATGGTGTAGTTTTCCCTCTTAAAAAATCCACGTCATTAACCACGTGTACAAAAACCTGGACCACATCAGCAGACCCACGCCACCTCAACAGGTTACCTGCTGGGTTACAGGCGATTGCCGGTAGCGGGGCATTTTTATCAACATTTTGTAAGTTACAGGGTAATTTTTTAAATGGCCTAAGTTACAGGGTAATTTTTTAATTACGCAAAAGTTAAGGACATTTTTATCAATTTTCCCTAGTTCTAATTTAAGTCGTTACTTTTTTTTTTTTTTGGGTTAATTTTGTTTGTTATTTGAATAAGAATATCATTTAAAAGGAAAATTGGTTTAAATATCCCGTATATTTTTACTAATTAGTTACATATTTTTTATATTTTATTATTTTTAAAAATGTTCTTTATATTACAAAAAAATGATTTAAAATAATTTTGCAATCAGTGTATGGGTACACAAGGAACGAGCAGAATGTTGAGATTGTCCAACAAAATCGCACATTTAAGGGAAAGATCATGGACATATAATGAAAGAAATATCTTCATTGGTATGGGGCATTTTGGGAGTTAGCCCAAGAACAAAACCGTGCGGGCTTGGCTCAAAGCGGACAATATCAATACCAATATGGAGATGCGGCCCAGTCAAGGCCCAACATGTGGTATCAATGTCATGGTCCCAAGACTTGACCAATGTGGTGCACCTGGGTGTAGAGACCAAGTGAGGTGCACTTGGGTAGGGCTGGCCTCCAACAGGGACAGCGACAGGTCATATGGATCAAGTGAGGTGCACTTGGGTCGGGCAGGCTCCCCTAACAGAGATGACAAGCATGGCTCTATGGACCAGGTGAGGTAAACCTGTGCAGGACTACCAGGTTCCAACGGCGGTACCTGGGTACCTAGGTAGGGCAGGCTCCCCTAGCAGAGATGACATACACAACTCTATGGACCAGGTGAGGTTAGTAGGTTCCAACGCGATACGAAAGAAACGGCTCTACGCACCAGGTGTAGAGAGCAAGTTAGGTGCACCTGGATGGAACACAAATATGACTAATCGACTAGATGAAGTCGTTTGAGGGGAGGTTCGGTCTAGATGGAGTCGTTTTAAGGGAGGTTCAGTGGTACTTTATTTGAAGGGAATGATTGTTGGGATAATCAAACAAGTCCATATCGATATCTCCATTGGTATGAGGCCTTCTGGGAGTTAGGCCAAGAACAAAAATTGTGCGGGTTTGGCCCAAATAGACAATATCATACCAATGTGAAGATAAGAGGCCCAGTCAAGGCCCAACAAATGGTATGAGAGCCATGGTCCCAGACTGGACCTATATGGATGTGGTGGAGATCCTCGAAGTGCCAAACAAAGCTGTAGAGACGACATGTCGGGCTCTAGGAACCAGATAGGTACACCTGGGAAGTGCAGTCTCCCTGACCGCACTGTCAAGGTGCAGTAAAATTAACTATTCCTAACTTTCCTCTTCTAATTTGTAGAAATGGTAAGACAGTGTCGAACCCACAGAGAACAGATAGATTTAAAGTATTCTAACAATAATCTAATAATAACAATATATATATATATATATATATATATATATAATAATTGTAGAATGAGGGGTTTTGATTGGTTTTAATGAACTAATTGACCTAAACGCAAGAATTAAACAAATGATGCAATAATTGATTTTTAACCCAAATAATAAAAGAATTCCATCCCTTAATCTAGTCTCCTCCTAATCGTATTACCCTTATAATTAATACAATTGTTATCCAGTTTTAGTTATGAAACTCCTATCCCAAGATTAGCAACAAGCTCTGCTAACCTTGTTACTCCTTATGTTTAACTAACCAAAATAAGCTCTTTAGTTAGTCTATTCGATTGAGTGATCTTAGGAGAAGCTTGCTAGACCTTATTAACTGAATGCATAGAATACTAAGGTAACGAGATAGACACGGTGTTGGACTCGCAAGCTCAGTACAAGGGACCACGACTTATGTTATCCTAGTGATTAAATTATTATCTGCTACTAATGGCATACGTTCGTAACGATTACGTATTACGAAAATTACCTAGCGATAAATATGTGATTAACTACCTAGGTGATCGATCTAAACAATAATGCACATAAGAATGTAAATATGCCCAAATAACATACTAAAACCTTCAAATAATTACTGTAAGAATTACAAGGTATTCGAACTAGGGTTCAACATTGATTAAGGAATGAAATAAACGACTAGCCGCTCATGGCGGCGACAAAAGACATAATTGAATTAATAAACAAAAACATAAACTAGAAAGAAAAATCCAAAACATTGTTGATCTTCGTTTGCTCGTCTTCTCCGGAATCCTCCCAAAGCTCAGTTCAAGTCCCTATTTTCGGACCTAGGGACTCTTATTTAGAGTTAGGACCAACTTGGGGTTCAATTGAGCTCAAAATCGAAATCCTAGTGGAAAAAGGCTTTTAATCGCTCTTTTAAGGTGCCGTGGCCACGCTCGTCTCCGCGTAGGTTGGTCGCGGCCGCGGAGAGTTTCCAATGCCGTTTAGCTGTTTCTAGCACACTTTGTCGCGGCCGCAACCTACTGACTTTTTCATATTTGGCTCGATTTTTCTCCATTTTGGACTTTTCGGAACTCGTTCCTTCGTCCATCCTTAGCCAAATGTACAATTTTGGCCTTAAATAACCTGAATAATCTCAAAAGCAAGTCCACAACGTTAAATATTTCAATAATATGAAACTAAGCCACAATCAATTATGCATGCAAATGCCATTAAAAAGACATTTAAATCGACCTAATATGCATGCATAAACACGTGTGCCACTCCCCAGTAGAGATGATAGGCTCGGCTCCACGGACCATGTGACTAGGTGAGCTGCACCTAGGTAGGGTTGGCTCCCTAGCAGAGACGACAAGTTCAACTCTATAAACTAGGTGAGGTGCAATTGGATAGGGTTGGCTTTCCAACGGCAGCAAAAACCATGGACCTCACCCCAGATGCAGGTGCGATGACTGGTCGACTGGATTGAGCATGCATGACTAGTTGGCGAGTTTGAAGGGAGGTTCGGTGATCATCTGTTTGAAAGCGGGATTGTTGGGATTGTCCAACAAAGTCCCACATTGGAGTATAAGGGAAAGATCATGGGCATATAATGAAAGAAGCATCTCCATTGGTATAAGACCTTTTGGGAGTAAAGTCCAAGAACAGAATTGTACGGGCTTAGCCCAAAGTGGATAATATCTTACCAATGTGGAGATATGGGCCCAATCAAGGCTCAACGCCTAAATGGGCAAATGAAGCTGAAAGCACAAGTTTTCTTCGATTGAATTGACCAGAGGAGCGAACGGGCAGCTGGCTATGGAGAACGATTCTCGAATAAGTATTTAGACCTAGAGATGGGGTGTGCACAATTTAGTTTGATTGACCGAACCGAACCGAAACTAACATTTCGGTGCGAACCAAACCGAACCGAGCAAATTCGGTTCGGTATTTGGTTTTTCATTTTTCAACTTTTCGGTCTTCAGTTCGATTCGGTAAAAACAGACCGATAAATTTTGGTTTTTTACCGAATATCGTCCGAGACAACTTCTAGCTATAGATATTACACACACACATGCACAAATGCACACATACATATATATATATATATATATATATATATATATATATATATATATATATTATGGCCCAATATTTCTATGAATTGCCCGGCCCAAATTCAGTCAATCATGGATTATTTGTTGAATCGATTCATGATTCACTTCACACTGACTTACGAGTTACGGGATAGAGAGAGGAGAATTAGAGAATAGAGAAACATGTCTGCTCGCTCGCTACTGAAGGGCTGAGTGCTGAAAAATTTATTTTTAAACCAAAAATCGAAACATAAAACCAAAATATTTTAGTTTTTATCGAATCAAAATAATTTATTTCGGTTCGATATTCGGTTTTACAGATCATACAAAAATTCGGCTCGGTTTCCCAAATTTTTGGTTTGGTTCGGTTCGCTTCGATTTTGCCGAATGCCCCCCCTCCTACCTAGAGACGGTGCTAGAGGCTGAAGTTTGTCCGCTTTCCATTGTACCAGATATATCTTTCATAGTGTTTTTTTTTTTTCGTCCAGAAGGATTAAAAGACAAAGGATTCGATTTCCTCCAAGGCGCAATGACATTAGTCATCATCTGGGATGAAATTTACGGATCCTCCTTGGAAATGCCTCAGTCTAGTAGTGACCCTTTGGTCTATGTTATAAGCTGGAACGATCATTTCTTCGTCTTGAAGGTGGAAAAGGATGCGTACTACTTCATCAACACACTTGGTGAGAGGCTCTAATAGGGTTGCAACCAAGCGTTTATCTTGAAATTCGATAGAGACTCGATCGTTCATCGGTTGCGAATCAGAAATCGAAAGATAATAAACTTGCAGATGGCAAAGCTGATGATGCTTAGAGAGAGTATGTAGAAGAATCGAGAGTAGTCTATACATGCAAAGAATCATGTAGGTACATGAAGAACTTTTTGGCTGCGATTCCAATTAGGGAGTTGCAAGTTGATCTGAAAAATGATCCACATCACCAAGGAACCTACCACATCACTCATCACCTGCTCATTAACAGGTTGGAGTTGGTTGCGAGCTATTTTAAACCTTTTTTTTTTTTTTTTTTGTGATATAGAGGGCATTTTTAAAAATATCAAAACATAAAGGACATGTAACTAATTAGTGGAAACATATGGAGCATTTAAACTAATTTTTCCTATTTAAAATTTGATTATCTAAAGAAGTATGATTTTTTATATTCGTAATTGATTGAAAATTTAGTGATATTCGGATATTCTACATTTAAATATTCATTTTTTAGAGTGTAATGTCTTTTTCTGCCTAGTATCTTTCAACACATGTCATTTGTTTAATTTAATTTTTACAGCAAATAATCTTGGACATAATTGTTGATTTACTAGGGACAAATAGTGTAGCAACCTAAAATTTTAAGCTAAAGTTACAAGGATTTTTTTTTTTTTAAAAAAAGACTAAAGTTTAGAAATAATCAAAATTCTCAAATTCCAAACATTGAATAATTAACTGTCAAACATTTACTATCAAACAAATATCATATTCAATAACTCGTAAACCTATCATATAAAATTCAATATTCCCATAAAATTTGATCACTTCATAAATTTCAGTAAAAGAAATGAAAAAAAAAACTATTGCGTAAGCATTTGATTCTAAATAAATGACTTTTCTTTCCACTTATCCATCATTTCGCATCGTTGGCTCCATCAACCTGAAAATTTAATTTTAGAAGGAAATGAGCTACATCCAACTCGTGGAGATCAGTTTGTCAAATCTAAAATATAAACAAGTATGTATATATGTGCAAAAACCATAAATTATATCACCATCAATTGATCGTCATTAAGTCATTCCACATAAACGGATCAAAATGAATTTGAATTCCATTTCATAAAAAAAATCATATTATCATATTATCACTAACGAACATTATAATTAATTAAGACAAACTGTAAATTAAATGATACCCACACCTTAAATAAACTTTGAGTGCATGGATCAAAATGAATTTGAATCTCAGTTCATAAAAAGATTCATAGCATCATATTATCACAAACTAATATTATAATTAATTAAGACAAACTATAATTAAATGAATCCCAACCTTAAATAAACTTGAGTGCATGAAAAGAATGTTGCCCTAAGCCTCGTAACGTTAATTGTTCCTTCCTACATTATCAATAATTTAGGATTTAGTACATTAATGTTTTAAAATAAGTGATCAATTATTCAAAAAGAACAATAATAATAAATTATATAATTTTGTAGATATATATAAGACTGTGGAGTAGAAATCTTAGTTTTATAAAATATTGGAATTAATAAAATTCTCAGATTTAGGTTGACTGAAGTAAAATAATTAGTAAATAACATTTTGAATAGAGAAAATTAAATATATAAAAAGATGTTTAAGGAAAAGTAGAAAAGAAGACACGGGAGAGAGGCATAAAATTGTATTCTATTATTCATCAAAGATCCCTTTATACAAGGTATCCAGATTAGGGTTACAAGAATATACAAAATATAGTAAACGCCTAAATTGCCTCTCATCGCTTACTTTTGATGAAGGTACACTAATTGTCTTTTCCTACAACAAAAGAAACTTTATAAGGGATAATGTAAATGAAAAAGAAGACACTCCCCCTTGTGCCAAATCAAAAGGATAAATGGTGCATGAATGTTGGCTCATTAAAAACCTTACCAAGTAACAAAACCCAGTGGAAAAAATAAACCTTGTTCGAAGGGAAAAAGAGTGCAACACACCTTTGTTGAGACTCCCCTAAAGTCTACACCTCTCCCTTGATACATACATCTATCAGGAGAGCTTTGAAAATCTCTGCATTTTCAATTTTACATAAATCATGAGGATATTTTGTGGTTGCTGATTATAGAAAACTCGTCGTTGGTACATGCTTCGTCCAGTCAAATGTAGCATTATTTCATTTGTTTGTTGCGAAAAACTTCATCTTCATAACTTCGAGTAGGCTCTTTAGTGGTCTAACTCAAGTCACTAATACTTCTTCGAATGTGTGTGATGATAGACCTTTCCAAAGATATTCCCTGAACTGCTATATATGGGACAATGGTCTCTGAATGATGTGATGGGGTAACTTGAGAGTTCGTGATTGGTTGATCTTCAAGATTTTATCATACCTTATGATAATACATAATCAGTTTAGTAATGACCTTTACATGACCAATAAGATAACCACCCTCAATGAAACCAACTAAGGTAGTACTTGGTAATTCTAATAAGGGGGTAGCTTTGACATTTTCTTAGATACTTTAATGACCCACTTTCTGGTTTGATCGGTCCACATATATTATATTGTGTTCTTTGTAAGAATGAAATATCTTGCTTTTATATTTCATGTAGGAAAGCCTCGAACCTAATTTTTGGTAAATAATAGGCTTGGCAGAACGAGTGATGTGTCTTAAAATAGTTAGTGAGGCAGAGTGGGATGTTGGTCGTGCTTCTAGTACTTTAGAAAGCATTAGTTGTGTTATAATAAAATTAAGATTGACACTGTACAACGTATTAGATTTGTTTATCCCATTTTTTGTTTCATTCGAAAGAAAGAATGTCTGTATAATTTTTTGAATACGGATCATAATATCATGACATGAATATCTAAAGTCCTTGTACCAAAGCCTATACGAGTCAATGTCCCAAAGTCCATCGTCGGTGACTGCATATTAGTCTGTGTCTCAAAGTCCATTTTGGGTAACAACATATAAGTATGTGTCTCAAAGTCCATTGTGGGTAACAACATATGATTCTGTGTCCCAAAATCCATTTGGGTTACAATATTTGACCCAACAATTAGGATATAGTGGGGGTACATACCACTAAATTGACCCAACAATTAGATGTGCTTACTTCCACATTCACTAGAGATATTGCAGTATATTCAATTCCATTCTCACAGTTGATTTTTAAATAATAGTCTTTGACACAAATGTCTTTGCTGAACAAAGTTTAGGTAGCTCTTGACGCATACAGAGCTTTTGTGACTTTAACCATTATGTCATTAGGCATTTAGAATTTGTTATGTCTTCGCACTTTTAGTACTTATTATGCAATGATAGTCTAATCATTATACTCACAGATGAATATGTGTATGTTCACAACTTTCTTGAAACATTAAGAAATGTATTTTCATAATATTTGTACACTCAAGGAAAGTTCATTACCAACTCTTTTCGTTTTATTCTTAGGTTTCTAAGGTTTCATCCGCACCCTGGTGTCATGACCACCATTTTGATTTGGGACAGACACATTGGAAAGCCTCTACGACATTGTGGTTTAGAAGGCAAGTGGGTGCAAAATTCCTATGCTCTTATCAATTTTTGGAGTATTTTGCCATTATGCTTGCTTACAATACTTGAATTTTTCAATCATTGATGATGATGATTTATTGCATTTGAGTCAAACTAATTGGTAGTATGATGCAATGTGCATTTTCTTATCTCAAACACATATTACCAATCTAGTTTGAGGGAAACCTTAGTGAAATTGAGTCTAATTGCTTAAGAATGGTAATTGTTGTATTGTGTGTTTATGATCAAACTTGATTGAGGGCATTGTGCTTATGATAATTTTCAAGCTTCTTAAGAGATGCCCCAAATCTAGTTTGAGGGAGCTTATATACATTCTTGGGATACTCTAGGATTTCTAATATTATGAAACCCGTGAATTTATGGGAGTTGTGTGTGTTAGTTGTGTTAATTGTGTTTTCAAACTAGTCGTGAGGCAATGTGTTGGTGCATATTGCTCAATAAATTCAACACATGTCTCAAATCTAGTTTGAGGGAGTCTAATTGTGAATTGTTATAGTTTTGTAGGCCCCTTTCCCTATTAACTATGCCAAAGGGAAGCACATACCGGGCAAGAAGCATTTTTTGGACAGCGGGGGAGGGGGGGGGGGGGGGAGGGGGGGGGGGAGGGGGGGGGGGGCGCTAGGCCTCTTGACCGTACGGAGATGCCATAGCCATTGTAAACCAAATAATGACATTGGAGGGATCATTTGCCAATGTCATCGCACCCAGGCGACCCATTCAAAAGAACATCGTAGGGTAATCCGACGTCGCCCTCCCCTTATGGGGAGTTGGTAAGTAAATGCGCACAACTTTTCACTTTTTAAACTATTTTTGTGCTCTTGTAATATAGCTAAAAGTAGTTTGAGGGGGGTAATGGTTGCGAAAATGATTGAGTTTGCTTGGCTTTGTTTTATGTCTTCTCCTTGCATCTACCGAATGTTTGAGTCTTGTTTTTAGTTGATTAGGTTGTTTAGATTAGTAGTTTATGTTTTGAATTTTGTTTGTTCATAATTAATTAGTTCATGTTGTGTTGATCTTGATAAATTTTTGTGATGATTTTTTGAGAATTTTTTTAAAGAGGAGATATTAGGTTGATAAGGTATTGGAAGTGTTGTCAATGATGATACACAAATTCGTGTTTTGATTGAAAATGTGACATATGCACACACTTGTTTTGAAACAAAGAGATTAGTCATAATATATAAGCCAGTGAGCTTTTGAGTCAAAATGAGGAACTCCTATTTTGGAGTTCAATATTTTCCTTGATTTGTGTGATGTTGATCATATTCATAGTACCTCTAAAACTTGCCTTGAGTCTGCTTGAAATCACGAGGTATATTTATGAGCATTGAAAATAATTTTAGGCGATCTTTGATTGTAACCTATTTTGAGCCTTTAAATCATCTTTGTTGAGGAAATAAGGTGTTATAGAAAGTGTTTCAACATCTTCTGCAACACATTGTTTTTGTATTTTATTTTTTATTCTGTCTTACTGATTCTTTTCGTGTTTTATTGTTTTATGTTCATAATTTTATAATTATATATATATTATCAATTTTAAGTTAGTTTTCATTATCTAGAATCATGGGGAAATTATTTTTCTTAAGTAACTTCCAAGGGAAGTTTCTATCCAAAAATAACTTCAAAGGAAGTTTCTTATCCAAAAATAACTTCCTATCCTTGATCCTATAAGTAAAAAATTGTCTTTCCCTTCCTTTCCTTTCCTTCCAATGTTTTTTTCTCTCTCCTAAGGGGATAAGATAATGGAGAAGTTATATTGAAATATAACTTCCTTATCCATTGATCTTTTTTTCCTCCATTTCTTTTTTTCTCTCTCTCCCACGTTTTTCTCACTCATTGTAACCGTTTTGCAGGTGTGGACCTCTATAACTATAAGTTGGACCACTCCGTCAAGGTTCCTACGCCATATCAAAGTGTTACACAACATGCAACAACACCTTAAGTTGCACCCACACTCTCCAACTTTTTCTTTGTGGTTTGTGTGAACTTTATGTCTGGATCTTTTGTGTGTGTGTGTGTGTAATTTAGTTTTAGGAATTAGATCAGTGGTGATTTTTCTTTTCATCTTGTTCAATTTAATTTTGGGATGAATCGATAACGTACTATTTCGGTTGAGTAATAAAGTTTGACTCAAGCTTTTGAATTGCTTGAGATTAAACTTATTTCATCTGTTCTTTGTTAGTCTTTGGTTGTGTTTGTTTAATTCTGCTGTTGTTCGTTTTACTCTATTTTTTCTGCACACAATAGCCCAAAGGTGTTGTAGTACTTGCTGCAACACCTTGCGCAACACTTTGCATTCTGCCTGGATCAGATTCCTTCAATCGTCCTACCCTTTTCTATAAGAATTATCTCTAGTTAGTCATGTTGAGCTTGTAGCCTTGTTCTTGATAGCTAAAAATCATAGGTCATATCCGTCTTTTAAACCTTTTTCCACAGTTTTAGGGAGAAGGTGTTAAGGTAGATATTAGTGAGGGTTACAATAATGATGAGAGGGAGATGATGAATAAGTGGAGAAGAGAAGAGAAAAACAAAATAAAAGTTGAACGTTGAATTGGAAAAAAATAATCTTAGATGGGATCATTTCGACCTTTATCAAAAAAAAAAAAAAAAAAACATGTTGAAAAAATCATTAGTTTGATTGAAAAAAAAAATTGTACATTTCATTTCGATTAAGTGATTATAGTTGAGGATCAAGAAAATGGTCAAAAGAATCCAATAATAGAGCTTACTTTGATTGGGTTAGAAGTTAAAATTTGCTAAATCACATTTTTTTATAAAATAGTAGGTTAGGGTGATTTGGAAAAGGTGGAAGGAATGTAGAAGCAATAAACGGTAAATAGAGAGTCGTAGTAAAACTTATGTGAGGGTTAGTTGAGTGCGACTCAATTTATCAAAGTTAAGTCACTACACCCAAATATGTCTCACCTACTCCAAAGAGCCTACATTACAACCAAAAGAAAGACCTTTCTGATTCTTTGCACGTATTTATCAAATGTGGTGGAGAGATGAGACAATAGGCAAGCATATGGTAGGGCATACATATGTATACAACTCGAGTGATACACAACCCTGTTTTATACACTTGAGTACTTAAATCATACACCTATCTGAAAGGATATTGTGTTAATCTCAAAAGTTCCTTAATTTGTGATGTTGCATGCATAGAATGTGTTTTTGGTTTGAGACATACACTTTCAAGTAAAACCGGTGATACCTACTTTTTCCCTCTGATTAAGAAAGAAGAAAGAAAATTTTGATAGCTTTATCTTTGTTGCTCAGGGATGAGTAAGGATTTAGTGTGAGGGAGTTGACAAACGGGGATCTTAGGAAAATGTGCTTAAAAATAGGGCGTTTATTGTGTGAATCATACATTCTAAGCTCCCCGTTTGTCATATAATGCATATTTTCTTTCTTTCATCGAAAAAATTGGTCTTTGAGTACTTTGTAGGTAAAATAGGTTAAAATACGATAAACATAAAGGAGTCGAAGAAACGAGGGTGAAAGAGCAAGGGATAAAAATGTCGAGCAAAAAGAGGCGAAAGTACAGAATTCCGAACTGACACACCTTCGGTATTTTGGCATATCTTGAGATATAAAAATCCAATGGAAGTGAAATTGACGGCATTGAAAAGCCAAAACTCAAAGGGCTACAACTTTTTCAAAAAGAGCCAAAGCTAAAATAAAACCCGAAGACCTCGAAAAATAGCTTTGAATTTGGGCTACATGTGCAGTTTTGGCCGTGGGCGGATGCACAAACTCGCACAACCCGTGCATGATTCCTAAAAAGAACACCCTAGTTTCATAGGTGCACGACCCGACCGTTCACCATTGTTCATTCGTGCACTGTCCGTCCATAAATGGGCAGAAATTGCATAGCTAAGGCTCTAAACTTTCTCATTTTGGCCCATTACTCCAAAAAACCCTTAGACAGGTTTAGAAACCATCCCTCACTCAGATTTTGGGATCACTTTTCATTTATATAGATTTTTAGAGAGATGTTTCTTGAAGAGCAAGTTGGGGGAAAAATACATTGTTGAAGATCAAGTGAAGATTAGTTAGGTTTTATCTTTCCATTTTCATTTAATATCTGTATGAACATGATGATGTCTATATCTTTGTGTTTATCTTTTATTATGATTATGGTTGGCTAAATTTTCTTAATCCAGGTTTAGAAAGTAGATTATGGGTGATTAGTGATTATTAGCCGATTAATTCAACTCCGTGTTATGTTATTAGTTAATTAATTATTTATAATGTTTGTTGAATGATTTGATCACTTGTTTAACATTGTATTATGTATTAAATTAGAACCGAGAGGGAATTTTTGTCCAAGATCACATTAATTAACATGGTCAAGCAATAGAATCGAGAGAT
Organism: Ajuga chamaepitys; assembly: GCA_958295605.1. Classification (NCBI taxonomy): domain Eukaryota; kingdom Viridiplantae; phylum Streptophyta; class Magnoliopsida; order Lamiales; family Lamiaceae; genus Ajuga; species Ajuga chamaepitys. The sequence continues at coordinate 12,551,501 of OY282497.1, forward strand.
TTGAGTTAATCATGGGAACTTTGGTCTTAGGATCGATTGGGAGTTGTATTTGATTAATCAACCGGATACGACGATTAATCCTAAAAAATCAACATGTAATTCACTCCGAGAGGGGGTCTTGCATATAATTGTGATCGTTCTCTGATATGTAGCATTCGGTTTAAAAGTTGAATTGATCGGGATAATAATTATTGGTTGCCCTTAGTTAAAATATAATCCTAGATTATCTTTAGTAATTGTTTAATCCTTATAATTTGTTCTCTAGTTTATCTTATTAGCCTTAAGTTCTTGCTTATTTTAATTAAGTTTTAAAAATAGCAAAAATCCAATTACTCGATCATCTAGTTAGCCATTAAATACCTATAATGATTTGTGTATCCGATATCAGGATGATTCCTCGTGAGATCGACCTTGTACTCACTTGCTAGCTACTACATCCCCATACACTTGTGCGTGCATATTTAGTAGTTAAACTAAGTTATGTTAGTTGGTCCTCATAAGTCATTGTGCACCAATTCCAGCTTCTGATTCTTCAAGGTTCCGCCACCCTTCGAAAAGCTCACCTTTATCTGTTTTATGAATACATAATCCTCACATAAACCAACATCAACTGTCTTGAGGCCTGGCAACTTACCTTTTGAACATAGCATATTCATACCCTTCTTGCTCATGTAGCCGAGCTGGCAATGTCACAAATGGTGAATCATTGTTGGCTCCAACAAGAGTGATACTATGATAAGTGTTATTCGTTGTAAATAATGTACCCTCTTTCTCACCTCGAGCCACTACCACAACTCCTTATTTATCTTTAAGGTGTTGCAACTAAAGGTCACAACATCGTCTTCATCATCCAGATGCCCTACAGAAAGTAAGTTTCTCCTCAAGACGGAATATATCTCACACCACAAAGCTATAAAACCAATCCATTAGTGTTTTCATTCGAACATCCCTTTTCTAACGATTTTCAAAGGCTCATCATCAGCAAGCCAAGATCACCATAAGTGTAGAGTTCCATTACCTCAATGTTATTGCATGAATGATATGATGCTCTAGAATCTAAAACCTACGACTACAATTGACTGTTTAAACTCAACATCAATGCATCTACAATCTCTTATTTCACAATATTTGATGATTTGTCATTTTTTAGTCTGATATGCCTTTATTTCCTGTGCTCAAAGCTGGTCCCAAAGCTATAACCGATTCTTTCCTGCAAATTTCTTTACTTATAATAAGATCTCTAACTTCCTCAAACTTAAGCTTCATCATTCCCGCTGAAGCAATAACAACAGTAATCGTTCCACTCCAACTTTCTGGTAAGAATGACATCAAAGTTAGGGCTTGTACCGAATCATCAAAATTGATCTCAAATGAACTCAATTGGGTTATTATCATATTAAACTCGTTGAGATGATTGCAACCTCAGTACTCTATGTGAAACATGTCTCTCATCAAATAAACCTTATTCGCCGCTGATGGCTTCTCTTACATCTCTAACAATGTCTCCAGCATCTCCTTGGCATTTTTCGTTTGACTGTATGTATGCACTGTTCCTGGATAGAGATAAGTGTATCACGTTGATCGCCTTCCTATCAAAAAATTTCTAGTCATCCTTTTTCATGTTCTCTTTCTTACATAGAGGTTGACATATATATATATATATATATACACACAAGTAGTCCTCGTGATCTAGATCTTCAAAAAAAGTAAATATGTACCACCAAACTTCTCAATTATCTCCTTGGCATTTTTCGTTTTACTCCACCCATCATATCTGCTCCCACGGGCCCCTAATTCAAAGCTCTATTACTAGTTGTTGGGGGTATAAACTGCAATAATGGGAAGAAAGGGAAGAACAAGAATGAAGGACGTACGTAACTGTTTACCTAGTTCATCAAAGAATTGTCTACGACTGGAGCACTACCAAGCTAAGGATTCTCAATATTTTCTAGAGAGTATATATTTACAAGTACATCAGCGGACTATATATAATATATAACCTAGCCCTAAGTATCATAGGCTTATAGATAGTCAGGCTCCACAGCCCAACACAACTGCCATGAGCGCCGCTTACGGGGTTGTTATTTCAACATCTTTTTTTCCCTCATCTGTTATTTGTATTTTTAGTGTTTGGTCCTTCGCTCTATTATGAAATCCATTTAGATACACTTTCTCCTCTGTGTTCTCTCTCATCTACTTCGTTTCTGGCTTTTTTCGGGTTTCATTTCTCGCTCTTTGATATACATTATGTATTTTGTCCATGCCCAAAAAATTTAAAAGTTTGTTTATTTCTTGTTGATCACTCTATATTTTACACCATTTTTAGGCATATATTCATTGCTAGCTTAGTGCAAAACCACATGAAATAGTATGTTCTAACCCTCGTTTTCATATGTTTGGTGGATTTAACTTATTTGTTAATTTTATAGTAATTCAAGTACAAAATAGCGCATATTTGAAGTAATGGTGAAATTTCAGGGCGAATCGAGTAAAAGGAAGACTTGGATGGAAAGAAAACAAGCAATTGGGCTAACGAAGATATTGGGTCAGCCAAAACGGAGTTGGATTGACTTAGAAGAGAAAGGCAAAAAAGTGATATATGATAGAGGCATTTGCACTGTCGGGCAAGAATTTGTTTTGTCGAGCAAACGTGTCAGCAACATTTCATTCAGGCATGGAGAAATTGCACGGACAGGCAGAAATCTTGCCCGACCAAGCAAATTGCCGTAGCCAGACTCAGAAACGGACGAGAAAAGGTCTTCTCCAATTTGATCCCTACTCTAACCTAATATTGTGTACTTCTATATATGTAGATCCACTTTTATCAGTAGACACTTCTGATAGAAAATTTTTACGATAAATTATAGTGTACTTTTGAGAGGTTTTAGAGAGTAACATAGTTTAGAGAGTCGAGGAAGAAAGAGTAGGTTGGAAAACGTCCATTTGGAGCACACAATCATACGTTCGTCTCTCCAGTAATATGTAGTATTTCTATTTAATTCTTGTTTTGCTATTAGGAACAATGATTTCATTTATCATTATTGTGTTTATAATTTCTAACATGGAGTAGTCGTTCTATATCTTAGTGTTTAAAAAGTAAGTTTTGATTACAATGTAGATGTGTATATTTTATGTGTAATTTATATGTGTTAAATTGTTATTTGATGTGTTGCGTTACGTTTGATGTTTAGGTAGCCTGATCACCTAGTCTAGCATCCATGAATTTATATCCAAAATACTAGGAGGTGAGGATATTGATGACCAAACAACACAAGACATAATATGTCCGATAAACTGGAAGGGTAAACAGATATTATGGGGGAAATTCTTAGGCATTTCGTAAGTCATATACACGGGTTTAACTAAGAAGTCGAACTGTTGTACATGATATGCACCTCAAGCACTTCCTGAGGGGGTTTGAGATACCAAATTGCGAAGTCTCATAACAATAGAAACATATGAATTAGGGATAGGTATTTATGTCTGCATGTGCAATTATCTATGATTGCACAGTAATTGGTTCTTAAACTGAACATCCTAAGATAGCTTTCTCATGATTGAATTTTGTTTTATTTGTTTACTTATGTTTATTGTTATTTATCCATTATCTTATTGTTGTAGTTTTAGGGACTTAATTATAGTAATTAGGGCAATCACCAATCAACTGATATTCACTCCACCTAGATATTCGAGCATTAGGAACACTGTAGTACTCTAATTAGGTTATCGTCACTAGTCTCTATGGGATACAATCTTGCTTCCCACTAAGATACTAGTACACCGTGCACATGCGGTTTAGCTGGTAGGAAATTAACCGATCACTCGCTCTTCTTCTGAAAAGTAAAAACTTTATGGCACTCTTTCTCACCCTGCTTAATTGCTTCTCTTTTTTCTCTTTCCCCCCTTCACCGTCGACTAGTTCTTCGGTTGATTGTGGAACCGAATATGGATGGTGATAAAGCCGTAACCTAGGTATCAAATGGATCACGATCACTGTGACAATCCAAAACAATCAACACGCAAGAACTTAGATGACACAAAGATTTACATGGTTCGATCCGGAGATCTACGTCCACGGGAGAAGGCAATAACCTCCCGAGATGTTTCACTATCTTTCTTTTAATACCGGAGTACAATTTTACAAGTAAAATCTCTAGAATCCAAAATCGGAACCCTAAACTAAACAACAATTCTCTTATTTATACCCCACAAAAGCAACCCTAACTAAATCTCTATAAATCCGCCAATCAAATCTGCATGGCTATTGAAAAAGATCACGGGGATCTTTTCCCAACTTCCGAAGATGCCGTGAATGGGCTTGGGTGCGTTGGGCTTGCGCTCTTGGGCCCAATTGACCCGCCTGGCGGGCTAGACCGACCCGGGGAGATCGGGCCATACCTATCAGATGGCCCCCCACCAGCCGGAGCGAGGTAGGAGCTTCGGTTAAAAAGTTTGATTGTGGGTCTATGTGTATGCGTTGTAGCCGAAGTTGAGCCAGAATAGCAGCTGAGTCTTTTTGTGAAAGAGTTAACCTTGAGTCGAACGGAATTACCCCTAGGGTGAATGAGGCAAACGGAGGATAACTGAGTTACTACCGGGGTGAAGGAGGCAACCAGAGGAGAACTGAGTTACCCCCGGGGTGAAATAGTCAACCGGAGTCGAACTGAATGACCCTCGGAGAGAAGGCGTCAACTTGAGTCGAACTGAATTACCCCCGGGGTGAAATAGTCAACCGGAGTCGAACTGAATTACCTCCGGGGTGAAGGAGTCAACCGGAGTCGAACTGAATTACCCCCGGGGTGAAGGAGTCAACCGGAGTCGAACTGAATTACCCCCGAGGTGAAGGAGTCAGTCGAGTTGAAGCACAAAGCTTCCTGGGGAAGGAAATGACTTTATGTGATTGGCCACGTAATCATTGCGTGCGTGGCGCGTGTGAGGCACGTGGGTGCGCAACCCAAGGGCACGTGTAATGCACGTGCTAATGTGAGCCACTAAATTTGAAAGGACGCAATCTGGGACGTTGAATCTTTGTATTAGAGGGAAAAGGAAGTGACAGTTTCACTTTACTCTTCATTTGCAATTTGCGATAAAAAACCAGCGGGAAGACGAGAAAGAAACCAACAAATTTCTGGAAATTGCTCCAACTTCATGCCTTCATCTTTGAAAAATCAAGTAAGTATGTCTTCATCTTCAGAATCTTCTAGAGTGAGGGTAGTGGGAATTGATGAGAGCCCCTGCGATGCTAGACCCCTGCGAGCCATTTTCCCAGAGAGGAGGGAGAGTAGGAAAGTTTATAGGGCTGACCTGAGGGAAATTTGGACCCGGGAAGTGGGATTTCCCACCTGTTTAGAGAAGGAGGTGAATCTGGAGGTGGCTTCAAGGATGCCTCGGGTTACCGAAGCCCAAATTGAGGCGATGGTGCCAGGTTTTTTTTTTTTCCAATAGATTTAGAGTATATAATACCCGGACCCAATGATAGGGCTTGCTGTCCACCGAAAGGGTTTATAACCGTGTATATAGATCAACTTAGGGTAGGGTTAAGGATTCCCACTGTGGGATTTTGTGGTGGAGTTGCTAGGATACTATGGTATTGCGCTAGCGCAGTTAGTGCCGAATGCCGTATGGCGGATAGTAGGATTTATGCTAGTGTGTAAGACCTCGGGGGTAGAGCCCTCTGTATAGTATTCAGGTATTTCTTTCAGTTGAAATCGATTGGGAAGGGGAAGGGTTGGTGCTCGCTGAACCCGAGGCTGCAAAGAGGATTCAGGGTGCAGAACCTAAGCAAAGTAGAAAACTGGAAATAAAGTTCCTGTATATAAAATAGTCGAAACCGATCCCGGGGTGGAGGAGGGAGGAGGTCGGGGACGGGGTACCAAAAGGCGTACCGGAGTCGGTTGAGGTGTTCGACCAGGCGGGGACGCTGAAACAAGTGTTCACCGAGGAAGAGTTGGAGGAGGCCGGATTGTCCCTATATTATACGAAGGGACCAGAGGCGAGGACGTCACAACCCCCGAGTGAGGGTTCTTTAGCCGGGGCTGAAGTGGAGGGTAGGAATTCTTTATTACAATTGTTTGTAGCTGCTGATTAATATTGTTTGCTAATGTGCTGACCGTTTCTCGTAGTGGGACGCTTTAAAGCCAGTCTCCAAAAGAAAATCGCGAGGAGTGCGCAACAGACTCCTGACCCAGAGAGAGCGGCCACCCCCAAAAGCACCACCCCCGAGGTGGAGAAGACCCCGTGAGGAGACACGGCGAGGGGGCCTAAGAGGTTGCCGCTCAGGCGGACACGACTCCAAGGGCGAAGAAGAGGTCGGGGCCTATGCTGATGCCGCCCTCTGTCTCCAAGAGGTTGCGGACGGATCCCACCTCGGAGGTATGGTTATCATTCGTTAAGTTTTCCCGTCGATGTGCAATATCTTATAAAATTAAACTGCAGGGCCAGACAAGAGTGGCGGGCCACGAGGTGTCCGAGATGGAAGATGTGTGGACCCTGAGCCAAGGGCTCATTGGGTTCGGGTGCCGCCTGTAAAAGGAGGAGACCGAGGAGCTGGGCAAAGAGTTGAGGATGCTGCGCGGGGAGTGCGATAAGCTCCGCGTAGAGGCGGCTGAGGCCAAGAGGGGCCAGGTAACGGCGCGGGGCAGAGCACTCGAGGCCGAGAAGGAGGTTTCCCGCCTTAGAGGCGAGGTTGCGGAGATGGCCTTTCTCCGGGGAGAGTTGGCCGCAGCTCGGGAGGAGCTAAAGAAGAAAACTGAGAGCCAGGGAGCGATGTTGAGGGCCTTCGTCGAGAAGCTGTCACAAACGGAAACATTTGTGAACTTCTTGACTAACTTTGTGGCTGTTGGCGACGTAGCCACGCGCTCCGAGGTGTTGGAGATGGTGAAGGAGGTGTACCCGGAGGTGGACATCTACAAAAAGGAGTTCGGGTACGACTACGCCTCCGTAGGCAATGTTGACGCCGCCTACTACAACACTATGTCGCGGCTCTCGGAGTGGCCATTGGTGGAGGCACTGGCCCAGAAGGGGACCATTCTGTCGGCGCAAGATGTGGCAAGCTGTTCGGTAGACCAGAACGAGGAGTTCCTGGGATATCAAATGGGTATGCACGTGCCAAAGCCACGGCAGAGGGCCCCTCCACCGAGAATTGAGCCCGAGGCTCTGGAACTAGCTCCCCAGGAGGGTGGTGCTCTTCAGCTGGCAGCGAACCCTACCATGGACCCGGCTGCCACCACCTCGACTGCAGTGGAGGTCAGTGCTCCTCCTAACTCAGGCAGAGACGTAGTATAGGAGGCCATTTTTTTAACTTGTATTTGTAAAAAATACGTGAACTGTAGTCATGGTTTTCTGAATGTATGAATGATGGTTTGTCGATGCCTATGCTATTGAATATGAATGATGGTTTGTCGATGCCTGTGCTATTGAATCTTGAATGTATGCCTTGAGCTCGAACATTAATATGTGTTGTGTACTGGTGGTGTTGTAATTGTGCTCTGTATATCACATGTGCAGCAGGAGGACACCGAGGACCTTCACGAGGTCATTCAAAAACTGATGCAGTCAATGAACTGGCTGCAAAGGGAGAGAGATGACCTGAAGATGTCGGTGGTCCCTAAGCTGGAAAAAAGGCTCGTGGTTGCAGAGGAGAAGGTATCCAAGGCTGAAAAGGCAAGAACCGCGGCTGTAGAAAAAGCCTTGGATCACCAGCTTAAGTACCTGTCTAAATGTGCCGAGGTGGAGCGACTCTTCGTCCATCAAAGAGAGTACGAGTGGATATTGTCGGAGTTCGGCCTACTAACCTTCGAGGAGGTCGAAGAGCGAACTGCGAAAATTCAGAAGGAAATAGCCGTACTGATAGAGGCCGGACACACTAACTCCGCCGAGCTGGCAAGGAAGCGGGAAGTGTTAGAGATACTCCTCAGCATGTATGAGGATGTAAAAGGCCATAGAAGGTGGCGTCGTGCTGCGGAGGAGAACATTGCTAGCTCTAGCCGGGGGAACTCCTCGAAAGCTCCTCGGAGGGGAAAAAAGAGCTCGGTGAAAAAACCGACCGGAGTGGTAATCCGAGAACCGAGCCCGGTAGTGGTCGCTGAGGAGGAGGTCCAAAAGCTTGCCGAGGAGATCGAAGTGATGGCCCCTGCAGAGTGGGACCCTGTGGGATGGGCTAACACTCCAGGCCCAGCTCGGGAACCGAGTCCCCGCCGGCGAGGAGATCATAGTAGGGGGAGGACCGGAGCCCAATCCCGGGGAACTTCCAGATCCCGGAGGACGCGGAGGAACTCCCGGGGCGGGTCTCAGCGCCGAAGTGCTGAGTATTGGTTTGGGAGTAATAAATAGATACACAAGTCGTTTTGTAAAGCATTTTTTGTAAATAAAACTGTAGTGAAAATCAATTATGTATATAACAAGTTCTTTTTGCAAATAATAGATTAGCGATGCATTTGAGCATGATGCAATTTTCTTTTAATTGTGTTGATACGATGTGATGCAAATAATGTAGCACTTAGTGCTCGGGAGTACTGGATGTAAGTAAGCCCTTGTCCGGAAAGAATGCATAAAACTCTCCCCGGACGGATCAGGCGGGAGTCAACGTTTGCATAATGACAAAGCTGATAACCTCCCCGGATAAATCAGGCGAGAGGGAACTCATGTCCGGGGACAAAGTTCATGGTCTCCACGGACGGATCAGGCGAGAGACCAATGTGTCTGGAGACAATTAACGATTGCCGCAATTAATATGTGAGTATTCTAGGCCGGGGCGTCCCCGCGGCGTAGAAGAGAAGCAGCAGATGTATTGGAAGTAAAAACTTTTATTCATAGCTATTGTCGAATCAATTGAAGAATACAAAAGTAAATTTGAAATATAAAGTTCCGCGGTACGGAAGTAAAAATATGTACAGAAAATGTAAAGGAAGAAGAAGTACTTGAAAAGGGGAAACTATAGATAGAAACGCCGCAAATTGCTAACGTGCCAAGGGCGAGGCACCTGTGTGCCATCCAAATGCTCTAACTGATAACTCCTGGAGGCATGAGCGGTAGTGACGCGATAAGGCCCCTCCCAGGTGGCATGCAATTTGCCTTCGGGGGCAGCCTTGCTGGCCGAGTTTAGCCGGAGCACTAGGTCGCCGACCTGGAATTGCGTACCTCGGACCCGGTTGTTATGATACCGGGCTGCTTGTTGCTTGCACTTTGCTTGTCGTATGAAGGATTGCTCGTGACGGTGTTCAAGCTCGTCTAGGTTGGTACGGTGCTTCCTCGTTAACCTCGGGATCAAGGTGTAAAAGTCTAGGGCTGGGTACTCCCACCTCGGTGGGAATGACAGCCTCGGAGCCGTAGGTGAGGCTATATGGAGTCTCCCCGGTGGAAGAATGTGGTGTTGTGCGATAAGCCCAGAGAACTTGCGAAAGATTCTCGGCCCAAAGACCCTTGGCCTGATCCAGTCTTTTCTTGAGACCGTTGACAAGAGTGCGGTTCGTGACCTCGACCTGGCCATTAGCTTGGGGGTGAGCTACCGAGGTGAATGTCTGCTTGATGTGCGACTCCTCGCACCAGGACCGAAAGGGATCATTGGCAAATTGTTTGCCGTTGTCGGATACAATCGTACTTGGTATGCCAAAACGGCATATAATGTTACGCCAGACAAATTTTAGAATATTTTGTCCGGTAATGGCAGTTAGGGGCTCGACTTCGACCCATTTAGTAAAATAGTCGACAGCAACCACGAGAAATTTAAGTCCCCCCGGAGCCACTGGGAAATGTCCAACGATGTCGATACCCCACATGGCCAGGCACTTTGTATGCCAATGAGCTCGGTTTGTGGCAGGTGCTTCACTCGGGAATACCGCTGACATTTGTCGCACTTCGACACTAAATTGTGGGCATCATTGAACAATGTAGGCCAGTAGTATCCCCACCGAAGTACTTTCTTGGCCAACGTACGGGACCCAATGTGACTTGCGCATGCTCCTTCGTGGAATTCCCGAAGGACATAGTCGGCTTGGATCGGGCCAAGACATCGGAGGCTCGGCTGCAAGTATGACTGACGGTATAAGATTCCGTCGTGAAGTGTGTACTTCGGTGCTTTTAGAAGTATCTGCCGAGCGAGTAATTTATCCTCAGGCAAAGTGCCATAAGATACTGGAGGATCGGGGTCATCCAGGGTGGATCGGCATCAGTCAGCACAGAGATCAACTGTTTATCAATTGAAGGGTGGGTAGCCTCTTCGATGATTATGTCCGGGGATACATTTGACGAGACCGAACATTTTCTTCGTGGGGTATCTGCTGGACATCAATCGAAGTAAAGGTTAACAAAAGTTTGTGAGTTAAAGCCAGATACCTTTTTAATGTATCATCCTTTGCCATATATGTGCCCTTGATCTGGCTTGAAACCACCTCGGAATCAGTGTATAGCCGGATATGCGAAGCCCTGAAGGTTGGAGCGAGCCGGAGCCCAGCGATGACGGCCTCGTACTCAGCTTCGTTGTTGGTCACTTTAAACTTAAAGCGCAGGACATATTTGATTTCAATGTCTTTGGGACCAGCTAGAAGGACCCCGGCTCCACTGCCTCTATTGGGGTAAACAACTCTTATCACACACAAACAATACTCAAACCAAGAGAGAATGAAAACAATCAAAGAATTCGGCCAAATGAAACCGAACACAGAACAGGAACATAAAATGAAGAACACAAGGATTTTACGTGGTTCGATCAATGTGATCTACATCCACGGAGGCTCTATACACTTCAATTCACTCCACTGAACAATCAATTACAAGAATTATTCCAGAAAACTAGAAACCCCCAATTCACAGACCGAATTGAGCTCAAGAACCCTAGCTAACTAATTCTAATGATTGAACAGTGTTTTCAGAGGGAAAATAACGTGTATCAACTCACATCTTCAAGTGGTTTTAATGTATATAATGGATGGAGCTCGAATCAGGAAGTAGCAGCAGTTGTAACCAATTCTATTTCCAACTGCACAAAACTGTTAGACGGGCTTTCAACAACGATTTTACTCGCAACGATTCTAATCCATTGCACATGACAGTTATAACCGCCTTGACTCCGGTTCCTTTTTAACCCTTATAACTGTTCCGGCTAAAACCCGGTTTTCTAGCCCGGTTTTCCACATACTGAACCCGGTTCCTGACTCCTCAAATCCTCTACTACAAACTATGATCACTTGATGATATTGAACTGACATCTACAAATCTCCACCTCAATGAACTCAAGTGTACTTCATCACCTCATTCTGCCTTGTCTTCCAGATCTAATCACACTGTTCAAGCCTTATCAGGCTTGAGCAATGAACCATCTTGCTTCCAGGAACTGCCTTGGTTAGAAAATCAGCTGCATTGTCCATAGTATGAACCTTCTTCACCTCAACAGATCTTGCTTCAATTACATCTCTTGCAAAGTGAAGTCTAACATCAATATGCTTAGACCTCTCATGAAATGCTTGGTGTTTTACCAAGTGAAGAGCACTCTGATTATCACATTGAATGATAACACACCCTTGTCTGATCCCTAAGTCTTTAAGAATCCCCTTGAGCCACAGAGCTTCCTTGATTGCCTCAGTTAAAACAATGTATTCTGCCTCAGTTGTTGACAAAGCAACTACAGGTTGTTGCATACTTTTCCAGCTTACAGCTGTCCCATACAAGGTAAAAACATATCCTATAACAGATTTCCTTGTATCTAGGTTCCCAGCAAAATCTGCATCAGCATATCCAACAAGAGGTACAACACCATCTTCTTGTTTCTTAGACTTCAGACATACACTGACTGGGCCTTTCAAATATCTCAAGACTTGCTTTAAAGCTTCCCAATGTGCCTCTCCAGGATTTGACATGTACCTGCTTACCAGAGAAACACTATAGGCCAAATCTAGCCTGCTGCATATCATTCCATACATCAAACTGCCAAAACCACTGGCATATGGAACATTCTTCATGTGAAACTCCTCTGCTTCTGTCTTTGGACATTGTTCTTTGGATAGCTTGGTTTGTTGGTTAACTGGAACACTTATTGGCCTTGACTCATGCATGTGAAATCTCTCCACAACCTTCTGCAAATACTGCTTCTATGAGAGCCAAAGAGTTCCAGACTTCCTTCTTCTGATAATATCCATCCCCAGAATCTTCCTTGCTTCTCCAAGATCTTTCATGTCAAATTCTGAGCTCAATCTTCCCTTTAACTGTTGTATTTTGTCCATACTCTTGCTGGCAATGAGCATATCATCCACATATAATAACAGAAATACTTGTTCAAGCCTTGAAACCTTATTAAAGTATATACAACTGTCATACAAGCTTCTTATGAAACCTGCATTGATCATGAACTCATTGAACTTCTTGTTCCATTGCCTTGGACTCTGCTTCAATCCATAGAGTGATTTCCTGAGAAAATAGAACTTCTCTTCATTTCCTGGAATCACAAAGCCCTCAGGTTGCTTCATATATATTCTTTCAATGAGATCACCATGCAGAAAAGCTGTCTTAACATCTAACTGCTGTAGTTCCATGTCTTCTTGTGTAACTTTTGAAAAAAGTAGCCTAACAGAGCAATGCTTCACAACAGGAGAGAATACCTCATTATAATCAATGCCTTCCCTTTGTGTAAGCCCCCTTGCCACAAGCCTTGCCTTGTATCTGATTTTATCAGCCTCCACCTTCTTCTTGTAGATCCACTTTGAGCTGACTAACTTCTGCCGTTTTGGTTTGACTACAAGTTTCCAGGTTTGGTTTCTCTCCAGAGATTCCATTTCTTCCATCATGGCCCCTATCCAATGTTCACTTTCACTGCAATTGATTGCTTCCTTGAAATTGCTTGGCTTTTGAAACTCCAGGTCTTCTGCTACACTCAATGCATAGTAGACACTCCCAGCTTGTCCATAGAAATCAGGCCTGTGGATTTGCCTTCTTGGTCTATCTCTACCAATGCTATAAGTTCTGAAATTTGAAATCTCAGGTTGATCTTCATCCTCTTCTGATGAACTGTCATTTCCTGGTTGAGCTTGAGCATCTTTCACTGGTGGTTTTTCTTCATCAGTAGGCTCCACCTGAATGGAAATTCTTTCAGACTTTACAGCACCATCAGCTTCTTCTTTACTTCCAGTAGAGTTGTATCCCATCACTGCCTCATTGAATCTTACATCTCTACTTATCAAGAGTTTCTGGTTTCCTTGTTCCAAACACCATAACCTGTAGCCTTTTATGCCCTCAGGATATCCTAGGAATACACACCTATGTGCCCTTGCATCAAGTTTGTCTTGCCTTATGTGAGCATATGCCAGACAACCAAACACTCTCAAGTCATTATAGTTTGGTACCTCCACTCCAAACTTCTTCTGGAGTCTTAAATCCTAGAGTTGATGATGGTGATCTATTTATCAAATAACATGCAGTGTTCAGTGTTTCTCCCCAGAAGGATTTGGGTAATCCAGCATCAATCAACATACATCTAACTCTCTCAAGCAGAGTCCTGTTAAACCTTTCAGCAACACCATTTTGTTGAGGGTTCATTGGGACAGTTCTGTGCCTAGTGATGCCCTTATCTTCACAAAACCTTGTGAACTCAGTAGATAGATATTCCAAGCCATTATCAGTTCTAAGATGTTTCAATTTCTTCTCTCTTAGATTCTCCACCTGGCTCAACCATGTTTCAAACTTATGGAATGCATCACTCTTGTTCCTTAAGACATATACCCATATTTTTCTACTGTAATCATCAATGATGGACATGAAATACCTTCCTCCTCCATGTGTCTTTGTCCTTGAAGGCCCCGATATGTCAGAGTGTACATAATCAAGTGGTTCTTAAGTAGAATGTATCCCTTTAGTATAAGGCAGCTTCTTGGCCTTTCCTAAAGCACATTTGTCACATAACTCAAGTGTTTGATTTCCTATTTCACCAATTATACCCCTCTTGGACAGCTCCTTCAATCCTTTCTCTCCAATATGACCCAGTCTTTTATGCCACTTCATGAAATCCTCTCTACTTATCACAGATTCAACACAACCTATCACAGGAGATCCAATCAAAATAAACAGGCCATTGTGTTGCCTTCCGTTGATTACCAGCTTGTTGTGTTTAGTAATATGAAGATAACCATCTGTGGAGTTGAACTGACAGCCATTTGCCACAAGAGATCCAAGAGATAGGAGGTTTCTTTTCAGACCAGGAACATACCTCACTTGTGAAATGATCCTGATGACTCCATCATACATCTTGATCTAAACTGATCCTGTGCCTTTAACTCTGCAGGAGTGGTCATTTCCCAGTAGTACACATCCACCATCTTCTTTCTTTAAGTCCTTGAACCAAGATTCATTAGGGCACATGTGGAATGAACAACCTGTATCACCCATTCCTTTTCCATCTTTGTGTCTGTGATGTATAGAACTTCAGGGGTGTCATCTTGATGCTCAGTCACAGCCACTTCTGCCCTCTGATTTTCCTGTTTCTTTTTCTTCTGTGGGCAATCCTTTTTCAAATGTCCAGGTTGCTTGCACTTGAAACACTTTCTATTTTCAACTCAGTCTCCATTCTTCTTTGAATTCTGAGTTCCAGCTTTGTTGTCTTTGGAACCCTGGAACTTCTTCTTTTGGTAGTTCTTTTTGAACTTTATGTTCAAGCCTTCTCCAGCCTGTGTAGAGCCTTTATCTCCCTGATTTTAAAAACACTTTATCTTCAAAGCTGAGAGGATAGACTCAAAACTAACCTTTCCATCCCTTCCAAACATCAATGCATCCTTGAAGCTTTCCATAGACTTTGGAAGAACATTCAACACCATCAAAGCCTTATCATCATCCTCCAAGTTCACACCCAGGTCTTCTAGTTCTTCAATCATCTTGACAAATTCATCAAGTTGATCAGAAATGGCCTTATCATCAGTACTCTTGAAAGACATCAATTTCTGCTTCAGAAATAGTTTGTTTGATATTGACTTTGATTGATAAAGTTCTTCCAATTTTTCCCATGCCTCTACTGCATTCTTGCACCTTGATATGTCCCTCAGGGGTTTATCATCCAAACACAGAAATATCAGGCTCAAAGCCTTCTTATCCACTTCTGGAAACTTTGGTTTCTCAGCATCAGACCATTGATCAACAGGAAGAAGTGCAAAGTCTAAACCATTTTGAACCAATACAGCATTCATCTTGATTTTCCAAAGTGAGAAGTCATTTTTACCTGAAAACTTCTCCACATCCATCTTCACTCCAGCCATTCTCCTTTCCTCTTCGAGTGTGTGCACAAGCTTCCCACAGATGGTGCCACTTGTTGGGGGTAAACAACTCTTATCACACACAAACAATACTCAAACCAAGAGAGAATGAAAACAATCAAAGAATTCGACTAAATGAAACCGAACACAGAACAGGAACATAAAATGAAGAACACAAGGATTTTACGTGGTTCGATCAATGTGATCTACATCCACGGAGGCTTTATACACCTCAATTCACTCCACTGAACAATCAATTACAAGAATTATTCCAGAAAACTAGAAACCCCCAATTCATAGACCGAATTGAGCTCAAGAACCCTAGCTAACTAATTCTAATGATTGAACAGTGTTTTCAGAGGGAAAATAACGTTTATCAACTCGCATCTTCAAGTGGTTTTAATGTATATAACAGATGGAGCTCGAATCAGGAAGTAGCAGCAGTTGTAACCAATTCTGTTTTCAACTTCACAAAATTGTTAGACGGGCTTTCAACAACGGTTTTACTCCCAACGGTTCTAATCCGTTGCACATGACAGTTATAACACCCTTGACTCCGGTTTCTTTTTAACCCTTATAACTGTTCCGGCTAAAACCCGGTTTTATAGCCCGGCTTTCCACATACTAAACCCGGTTCCTGACTCCTCAAATCCTCTACTACAAACTATGATCACTTGATGATATTGAACTGACATCTACAGCCTCAGGTAGCAGAAGCGCCGTCGACGTATACATGCCACCTATTGGCTTCGGCTTCGGGGTCAATTTAGGGTATAGCCTCAGCTTGTGTGATAGTGTCGGGATTATTGAACGGGACCTCAACTAAAAAATCCACGAGAGCTTGACCCTTGATGGCTCGGCGAGGTAGAAATTGTATATCGTGTTTCCCGAGCTCAATTGCCCACTTGGCCAAACGACCCGATACATCGGGCTTGATAAGAATTTGACGAATTGGTTGATTTGTGAGGACTCGGATAGCATGCCCTTGAAAGTAAGGACGCAGGCGGCGGGCCACCATGACTAGGGCCAAAACTGTTTTTTCCGCCACGGAGTAGCGGGTTTTTGCCCCTTGGAGTGCTCGACTAACGAAGTACACTGGTTGTTGACTTCCATGGTCCTCGCAGACGAGGGCTGCACTAATGGCTTCGTCGGTGAAGGCCAAATATATATAAAGGGGCTCTCCTGGGAGAGGCGCTGACATAGTGGGTAACTGGCTGATGTGTTGTTTCAGGGCCTCAAAGGCTTCGTTGCACTGCGAAGTCCATTTAAATTTCCTTGCTTGGCACAGAATTTTGAAGAAAGGAAGCTGACGCTCGGCTGCCTTGGATAAAAAATGATTTAGAGCGGCGAGGCCGCCGGTTAGACGTTGGACGTCTTTCACAGTTTTCGGCGGCTGAAGATCCAACACATCCCTAATCTTGGTTGGGTTGGCCTGGAGACCGTGCTGCGAGACCATGTACCCAAGAAATTTTCCTGATCCGACGCCGAAGGTGCACTTGGCTGGATTGAGTCGAAGATTGTAGCGCCGCAATGTGTTCAATGTCTCGGCAATGTCCTGCACACATGATGTAGGAGAAGGACTCTTAATAACGAGGTCATCGACATATACCTCGACATTGCGGCCGATCTGGTCTCGGAAGACGTGGTCCATAAGACTCTGATAGGTGGCTCCGGAATTTTTGAGTCCGAAGGGCATTTTCTTGAAAGCGAAGCATCCAAAATCAGTGATGAAGGTTGTTTTGATAGCATTTCGGAGGTCCATATGGACTTGGTGGTATCCTTTGTATAAATCCAAAAAGCAAAGCGCCTTATACCCGGAAATGGCCTCGGCGTTTTGGTCAATTGGCGGTAGAGCATAGCAGTCCTTTGGGCAGTGCTTGTTGAGATCAGAAAAATCAACACACATCCTCCAAGCCCCACTAGACTTCGTCACCATTACTGGATTAGAAAGCCAGGATGGATAGTGAACTTCGAATAAGATGTCGGCATCCACGAACTGTTGAACCTCAGTTCGGATGGCTGCATTTCTGGTGCAAATTGTCGTCGCTTTTGTTGAATTGGCTTCACATTAGGGTCAATGTTCAGCTTATGAGTGATAAGGTCGGGAGAGACTCCTGGCATATCTAGGGGAGACCAAGCAAAGACTTCGGAATACTCCCTTAGCGTCTGGATGATGGCATTGTGCAACAAAGGTATGTTTATGGCGCCTACTGTAACAGTTTGCTTTGGCTTAGCAGGATCGAGTGGCACATCGACTGTATCATTTTTAAGTGGCTCAGAGGCACCTAGGGCAGGCGCCGGAGTGGTTATTTGAAATTGAGGCTTAGGAGGAGCCTTGGTTGTCTTCTTGAGTGCGACATACATGCACTCCTGGAAATTCTTTAATTGCCATGGATGACGACCTCTCCGTGGGGCGTAGGAGACTTCAATGCTAAGTGATATGTGGAACAAATGGCCTTTGCTAGAGTGAGCGAATCCTGGCCAAGAATCATGTTGTATGGAGATGGAGAAGTTACCACATAGAAATCTACAAAGATAGTTTTTATCGCTGGATACGTACCAAGCGACGCGGGGAGGTTGATAATTCCCTCAGGTTGGACCTCTCCCTGAGTGAAGGTCTGTAGAGGCCCGGGGGCAGGCCGGAGCTGCTCGCGGGGTATACCCATCTTCTGGAAACAATCAGTGAATATGATACTCACAGCGGCGCCGTTGTCGATAAAAACTCGCTTAATGGTAACATTGGCCACGGCCATGTCAATGACAATGGCATCAGTATGAGGGGTGAGCTCGGGAACAGGATCCTCCTCAGTGAAGCTCACTGTTTCAAATCTGTGGAAACGCTTGTGACATGGCTCCTCGGGAGGAGGCCTTCGCACTTTGATAACACGTTATTTATGCATGTATTTAGGTCGAGTTAGGATCATATTTTATATCATTTACGTGCATATTTGACCGGTATTTAGTTATATTAATAATATTTGGGTCATTTGACGTGTTTTGACTTGTTTTAAGGTATTTTGAGCATTTTCAGGCTACCGGACGAGGAAACAAGTTGGAAAAGAGTGAAAACCGGCCCAAAAGAGTGAGAACCGTCGAAGAACTGGTCCAAACCGGTCCGAACCGGTCTGAACCGGTCCAGGAGCAAAACCGGGCAAGAACCGACACGGCCGCGTCACAAAGCAACACGGCCGTGTCAAAAGTGGCCTGCAACGCGTTGTGAGTTCTGGAATAGAACACGGCCGTGTCACTCAAGCAACACGGCCGTGTCAAATTGTTGCTGGAAAAGTGGATTGTGCAATGCAACACGGCCGTGTCACTTAAGCAACACGGCCGTGTCAGACGGGTTTTTATGCGAAGATTTCCTATTTTTAATAGGATTTTGAGCCTATCTTCTCCAAGATTCGTCCCCAACTCTATAAAAAGGACCCCAAGCTCTAGGAAAAGAAGATCAATCATCAAGAACATAAAATACATCACCTTGGAAGACAAGGAAGACGAAGATCATCGAGACGGATCATCCGGGTTTAATTGTTCTTTTCTAGTTTAATTCTTTACAATGTTTTTCATAGAATTTTGTATTGGATTATTACTAGGCATGAGTAGCTAAGCTATTCGTGTCCTAGGGTTAGAAAGTAGGGAGTTTTATAACAATGTTTTGATTTATGATTTAATCTATTAATTCCGTTCTTTATGTGTTTTATCTCTATGTTTGTGCGTAAAACTGAATTTAGCTTGATCACCTAGATTTAGTAATTTAGTTTAACAATTCCGCTTCGAGAGGAGGGAATTGTTATCAGACTTAGAACATAGAGCGCAGTTGTCTATGACTGTGTAGGCCGTGGCTTAAGATCGTTTGGGAGTTATTAGGTTTAATTGACTCGAGAGGGTAATTAGCTTAATTAATCAACGGTTTAATCGCTTCGAGAGAAGGATTAGATTATTGTTGTGCCGCCTAATAAACACTAGAATTGGTAAATTAATAGGTTAATCATATTCCACATTGAAATAATATCCTGAAATCGAAGCCCTAGGATACCTTTTCTCTTTGATTGTTAGTTTTCGTGTTTCATAAGTTTGAAGTTATATTTAATTGAGTAGTTTAATTAGTAAAATCAACCTTTTAAAACTTAGTATCTAGTTAGGACATTCCTAGAGTATTAGGGTATCAAACTACCTAAAACTATTCCTTGTGGGATCGACCTTGACAATAGTACTACACCTACACCCGTACACTTGCGGAACACTAGGTTAGAAACCGACGTGTCAAGTTTTTGGCGCCGTTGCCGGGGAATAGGATTTAGCGCTTAGTTTTTATCTTGAAAAATAGGAGGAAACTAGACTAGATTTTATTTTTTCGTAATTTTAATTTTAATTTTCGTTTTTATTTTTGGGTTAATTTTAGTGTTACGCGGTAGTTCTTGTTTTTGGTGTTTGCAGGCTTCGTATGCTCACCAGATCAAAAGGGAAAGAAACCCTTCTTCCATTCGATCCGGAAATTGAAGCGACAGCTCGCAGACACCGAACTAGAAGAAACGCCGCATCTGAGATGGAGAACCCACCACAGCATCCAAATCAGGAGGACACACTAAATAGAGTGCTAACAGCCTTAGCACGGTTGGACGATCGAGTCACGAACATACAGCAGCAGCTACCTCCACAAGGGCCACAGCTACAACAGCAGTACGACCCAATTCAGATAGACCCAGCTGCAGGCGATGAAGATGACACGCCTATTAGCGACTGCTTGAAGCCCAGTCCAAACCAGCAGGCAGGAGGAGTGCAACCTCCACCACTCAATGCCAACAATTTCGAGCTGAAGCCTGCACTAATCAACATAGTGCAGCAAAACCAGTATGGGGGAAGTGCGTTGGAGGATCCGAATGCGCATCTGATCAAGTTTCGCAGACTGGCCGACACAATCAAGATCAATCATGTGCCGCACGAGCAAGTCAAGATGAGACTGTTCCCTTTCTCACTGAAGGACAGAGCATTACAATGGTTCAATTCACTAGAAGACATCAGAGATTGGGAAGACTTGAGCACTTCGTTCTTACTGAAGTACTTTCCACCGAGCAAGATGCTCGACTTGCAGAATCAAATTAATCAGTTCAAACAGCTGGACCAAGAGCCATTCGGAGAGGCTTGGGAGCGATTCCGGGATCTTATCCGGAGTTGCCCTCAACATGGGTTCACCAAGAAGCAGCAAGTATGCAAGTTCTACAATGGTCTACTTGCTCCGACTAGAAACCAAGTGGATGCAGCTGCGGGTGGAAGTTTGATGGAGAAGTCAGTGAGGATGGCATTCTCAATCCTGGACGCGATGGCCAGAACAAGCTACCAATGGTCGAACGAGAGAAACATGCCAAGGAGGGTAGCAAGTGTCCAAAAAGTCGAGCCCGTCAATAATGAGCCAATTGAAAAGCTCACAGCACAAGTAACAGCATTGACGAGCCAGGTGAATTTGCTAACTAATCTAACATTAGCACAACAGCCAGGGGGTCCGGAAGAAGTTGAAGAAGTAAAATTTGTGAATCAACGAAACTTCAACAACTTCCAGAACAATCAGCCTCGGTACAATCAGTACCCTCAGAATCATCAGAACTTTTCATATGGGAACGCGCAAAATACACTTAATCCGCCACCCGGATTTGCTGTTACAAATGGCATGATCCATGACGGTAAGAAGCCATCACAAGAAGAAATTGCGCAGTCACAATTTGAAAAGTATGATGAAAAGTTAGCTCAGTTGGAGAAGAAAGTAGAAGGAAAATTCATGGAGCTAAACAAGCATATCACTGGGCAAGGGGCAGACATCAAGAGGCTCGAGAACACGTTGGTGCAGACTCAAGCTAGCATTGGAGAGTTGACATCAAACATGAGTCAGCTGATAAAGATAGTAGGAGCTCAACACAAGCAAGGCCAATACCCGAGTGATACAGTGGTTAACCCGAAGGAGCACTGCAATATTGTGGAGCTAGATGAGCATGAAGAAAGCTTGAAGGACCAAGAAGCAAAAGAATCAAGCGAGGAAGTCAAAAACATTGAGAAGGAGGAGGTCAATACAATCATAGATAAGAAAACTTCATCTCCTATTCTTGATGAGTCTTTTGATTTTTGTTTTAAAAATTCGTTCTTTGCTAACCTTGATCCTTTAGAGCAATCTAGAGTTGTTGTTGTGAACCAGGAACCACTAAAGGAGAGAATCCAAGTTAAAGAGAAAACAAAGGAGTGGGAGGATGGAAAAGAGGCGACAAAGAAGAGACCGAGCAGGCCCAAGAAGAACGCAAACACAAGCATGAAACCAAGAAGAGCAACAAAAGCAAAAGATCCAGGGAGTTTTACTATTTCTTGCTCAATTGGTAGTCATGAATTTCATAATGTCATGTGTGACTTAGGGTCTAGCATAAATCTGATGTCTCTTAAGCAGTATAGACAATTAGGACTAAGGGGAATTAAACGGTCCTTTACTACTATCAAATTGGCGGATGGATCTTCATTAACGCCGTTGGGAGTAGCAGAGGATGTAGTGGTAAAAGTGCTAAATTTTGAATTCCCTAGTGATTTCTTAGTTGTTGACATGAAAGGGAGTGATGAATTCCCTTTTATCTTAGGAAGACCCTTCTTGGCGACTAGCCAAGCACTAATAGATGTACCTAAAGGGGAGTTGGTTTTTCGGGTTCAAAACGAAATAATCACACTCAACATACATAAATCGGGTCTAAGGGGTAGGCACAATTGTAGCATTATTTACACTACCCTAGCTGCTATAGAAAATCCTCGTGCCCCAAATAGCTCTTTAAGTGTTCAGAAAACTTTCAACTCGGGGTGGCTAGAAGAAGGTTGATAGAAAAAGGACGTCCGGCTGAAGACGTAAAACAAAGCGCTTGTCGGGAGGCAACCCGATGTTTAATGTTTTATGTTTTTTTTAGTATTTCGTTAATTTTATGTTTTTAACTTGTATTTTAGTGTCTTATGTTTTTAGGAATCAACATGGACGAGTATTGCAAGAAACGGGGGTCGAAAAGATGAAAAATCGCATGAAGATGGAAATCAGAGTAACACGGCCGTGTCACTTTCCAACACGGCCGTGTCAAAATTGACGTCAAAGGAAGAAATCTTCTGGAACGCAACACGGCCGTGTCACAAAATGACACGGCCGCGTCAACGTCAGCTCAAAGTAACACGGCCGCGTCTCACACATGACACGGCCGTGTCAAAAGATCGCTCCAAAAGGTAAAATGCACTGGAATGCAACACGGCCGTGTCACATTACTTAACACGGCCGTGTCAAAAACGCCACAGAAATCGATTTTTGGTTCAAATAGAACAGGGCCGCGTTAGCATTATAACACGGCCGTGTCAAAACCGGCCCAGAAACATCAACTTTGGCTCAATTATAACACGGCCGTGTCACAACATTCAACACGGCCGTGTCAATACGTCAACAGAAAAAAATGGAAAATTCAGAGCATGATGCGGAGACGGCCGAACCAAGATTCAGTAGGAGCAAAATGGCACGATTTCGGAGCTCGTAGGGGTTTCAAAACGCCATCGTCGAACGATTTGTAAGTTAGCACCAAGGCGTACCACGTTTTTCCTCCAAACATTGGCTTTCAGCCAAGTTTGGGGGAGGGGGTAGACCGTGGGACGTCTTGGCAGCTATATTTCCAGTCTGATTTACATTTTAGTTGATCGTTCGAGTTTTGCTGAGTGTGGGTCCGTGTGCCCATTGTGCTGATTTTTATTGTTTTGATTGATGTTATCGGGTCTGTGAGCCTAGTTATCTGATTTATCAGTGTTATTGGGTCTGTGAGCCCGAAGTTGATTGCATATCGTTTCTATGTTGAGTCTTAGGAGTTTAGAGTTTAGAGTCTTATTAGTGTTTTAGTTTTAGAGTCAATAAGAATAATAAAACCCGGAAATAGGTAACAAGTGAGAAAAATAAAAAGAGAAAATTAGGGAAAGATAGATGATGAATAGTTGATGATGAGATGATTTTGAGAAGTAGATGAAAAATGGCACATAATAGAGCATGAGAGGTGTTTTGAGACGAAATTAAGCTTGAACTTAGAATATTCAATCAAAATTAACCTTGTGAGAATTTGAGCCTAACTATACTCCAATTTTTGGAGTCATATACTTTCTTTCGGTGTGAATTTGATTGAATATGTGTATTAGTCTCTAGAACTTGCCTTGAGTCTTTACTAAGAATGTGTCAAGTATATGTTGTGATTTAGGAAATGATCTTAGGCAACTTTTTGTTTAAGCCTATTTGTTCGAACCATGAAATTTGCCTTTGACCCATATTGAAAAAAATTGTCCCTAGTTAGCCCAATTGAGCCTTATAGCCTTATTTATTCATAACCTAAATAATATCAGCCGAAACCTTTTGATTTAACTCTTTTGGCCATAATTGGATTAATCAAGTTAGAGGGAGGAGAATTGAAAGGAATTTTGGGTGAACAATTTGTGGGAAGGAATGCGAAGTAGGGATATTTTCAAAAGATGAAGGAAATAAGAGAAAAGTAATAGGTGAAAAGCGAAGAATAGCCTCTCCTAAAAAAAAAAAAAAAAAAAAAAGAAAAGAAGAAAAAAAAAAAAAAAAAAAAAAAAAGAATTTTGTTATTATTAGTATTATAGAGGAGAGGCTAGAAAATAAAGTGCTCAAATTATGAATTTGCTTAGAACATTCGGGTAGTCCCAAAAATGTGGTACCCACAGAATTGAAAAGCACTTAAGTTGTATGGACTTGGGAAGGTGAAGAAGTCACTTTGCAAGGTGATTTGCTGAAATTTGAAGAGTGAGGTTGAGTGATTGTATTGAGGGGTAGTCGGGTTAGACGTAACTTGATTAGTCCAAGGAATAGTCACTTATATCCAAATGTATCCCACCTTACCTTAAGCCCACATTACAACCAAAATAAAGACCTTTTTGATCTTTTATCACACATATCAAGTACGAGGTCTAGTGTAGACGATTGGCAAGCATATGGTAGGCTTTGCATGTAATTCAATATGAGTGAAAATTATTTTAGCCTAAACACTTGAGAGATGAGTGAAATACTTACCCGGTGAGGGTTGAATAATTCGAAAGTTCAAAGTCTCGAGAGTAGTTGATTTTCGCGTTATCGCATATGCTCAAGTGAATTGTGTTGCCTAGTTGTTGTAAGAAAAATCAGACTGAAACTGAATTCATCATCTAGTCGCCCTAAACAAAATGCATAATCACTTGTCTTCTTTGTGTCTTTTTGTATGATGTTCGGGACGAACAACAGTTTAAGTTTGGGGGAGTTTGATAACACGTTATTTATGCATGTATTTAGGTCGAGTTAGGATCATATTTTATATCATTTACGTGCATATTTGACCGGTATTTAGTTATATTAATAATATTTGGGTCATTTGACGTGTTTTGACTTGTTTTAAGGTATTTTGAGCATTTTCAGGCTACCGGACGAGGAAACAAGTTGGAAAAGAGTGAAAACCGGCCCAAAAAAGTGAGAACCGTCGAAGAACCGGTCCAAACCGGTCCGAACCGGTCTGAACCGGTCCAGGAGCAAAACCGGGCAAGAACCGACACGGCCGCGTCACAAAGCAACACGGCCGTGTCAAAAGTGGCCTGCAACGCGTTGTGAGTTCTGGAATAGAACACGGCCGTGTCACTCAAGCAACACGGCCGTGTCAAATTGTTGCTGGAAAAGTGGATTGTGCAATGCAACACGGCCGTGTCACTTAAGCAACACGGCCGTGTCAGACGGGTTTTTATGCGAAGATTTCCTATTTTTAATAGGATTTTGAGCCTATCTTCTCCAAGATTCGTCCCCAACTCTATAAAAAGGACCCCAAGCTCTAGGAAAAGAAGATCAATCATCAAGAACATAAAATACATCACCTTGGAAGACAAGGAAGACGAAGATCATCGAGACGGATCATCCGGGTTTAATTGTTCTTTTCTAGTTTAATTCTTTACAATGTTTTTCATAGAATTTTGTATTGGATTATTACTAGGCATGAGTAGCTAAGCTATTCGTGTCCTAGGGTTAGAAAGTAGGGAGTTTCATAACAATGTTTTGATTTATGATTTAATCTATTAATTCCGTTCTTTATGTGTTTTATCTCTATGTTTGTGCGTAAAACTGAATTTAGCTTGATCACCTAGATTTAGTAATTTAGTTTAACAATTCCGCTTCGAGAGGAGGGAATTGTTATCAGACTTAGAACATAGAGCGCAGTTGTCTATGACTGTGTAGGCCGTGGCTTAAGATCGTTTGGGAGTTATTAGGTTTAATTGACTCGAGAGGGTAATTAGCTTAATTAATCAACGGTTTAATCGCTTCGAGAGAAGGATTAGATTATTGTTGTGCCGCCTAATAAACACTAGAATTGGTAAATTAATAGGTTAATCATATTCCACATTGAAATAATATCCTGAAATCGAAGCCCTAGGATACCTTTTCTCTTTGATTGTTAGTTTTCGTGTTTCATAAGTTTGAAGTTATATTTAATTGAGTAGTTTAATTAGTAAAATCAACCTTTTAAAACTTAGTATCTAGTTAGGACATTCCTAGAGTATTAGGGTATCAAACTACCTAAAACTATTCCTTGTGGGATCGACCTTGACAATAGTACTACACCTACACCCGTACACTTGCGGAACACTAGGTTAGAAACCGACGTGTCAAGTTTTTGGCGCCGTTGCCGGGGAATAGGATTTAGCGCTTAGTTTTTATCTTGAAAAATAGGAGGAAACTAGACTAGATTTTATTTTTTCGTAATTTTAATTTTAATTTTCGTTTTTATTTTTGGGTTAATTTTAGTGTTACGCGGTAGTTCTTGTTTTTGGTGTTTGCAGGCTTCGTATGCTCACCAGATCAAAAGGGAAAGAAACCCTTCTTCCATTCGATCCGGAAATTGAAGCGACAGCTCGCAGACACCGAACTAGAAGAAACGCCGCATCTGAGATGGAGAACCCACCACAGCATCCAAATCAGGAGGACACACTAAATAGAGTGCTAACAGCCTTAGCACGGTTGGACGATCGAGTCACGAACATACAGCAGCAGCTACCTCCACAAGGGCCACAGCTACAACAGCAGTACGGCCCAATTCAGATAGACCCAGCTGCAGGCGATGAAGATGACACGCCTATTAGCGACTGCTTGAAGCCCAGTCCAAACCAGCAGGCAGGAGGAGTGCAACCTCCACCACTCAATGCCAACAATTTCGAGCTGAAGCCTGCACTAATCAACATAGTGCAGCAAAACCAGTATGGGGGAAGTGCGTTGGAGGATCCGAATGCGCATCTGATCAAGTTTCGCAGACTGGCCGACACAATCAAGATCAATCATGTGCCGCACGAGCAAGTCAAGATGAGACTGTTCCCTTTCTCACTGAAGGACAGAGCATTACAATGGTTCAATTCACTAGAAGACATCAGAGATTGGGAAGACTTGAGCACTTCGTTCTTACTGAAGTACTTTCCACCGAGCAAGATGCTCGACTTGCAGAATCAAATTAATCAGTTCAAACAGCTGGACCAAGAGCCATTCGGAGAGGCTTGGGAGCGATTCCGGGATCTTATCCGGAGTTGCCCTCAACATGGGTTCACCAAGAAGCAGCAAGTATGCAAGTTCTACAATGGTCTACTTGCTCCGACTAGAAACCAAGTGGATGCAGCTGCGGGTGGAAGTTTGATGGAGAAGTCAGTGAGGATGGCATTCTCAATCCTGGACGCGATGGCCAGAACAACTCAGCAAGATCCCAGAAAGAAGTAACACTGCCGCGAGGCAAGGAGTCAAACCAAAGTCTGGCCTCATCTTGAAGGTACTCGGGGAACACTTTACACAAGTGATGTAGCGTGCAGCTCCGATCGAACATGGCATACTTGAACGCGCTCAAGAAGTTACCTGGATCCCCGGTGCCATTGTATACGGGGACCGGTGGAAGTTTAAACCCTTCGGGGAGTGGAGTGGAAAGAATCTCCTCGGAGAACGGAGTGATTATCTCCCCATCAGCATCAAGGCCCAATATCTTGTCAAGCTCGGCATCAAATTGAGCCTGCTCTTGTTCTAGAGGATCGAGTACATGGGACCTATCCAAGCGAGCCCGCTTCGCCGCATCTACAGGTCGGCGTCGGTCTACGTTATCGTGATCAGCATAGCGGGGCCTTGAACCATTAGAGCTTCGATTCTCCCCGGGTGATACTGACTCTGTGGGGTGGATCTTCATTGAGTGCGCGAGATCGATTCTGGCGAGAATGTCCTGCCACCTGGTTAGCGCCATTGTCGGCGCGCCGATGATTCCATTCTTGGAATAAAGCGGCGTGTTCCCGAAGGAACGCTTGTTGTGCCTGCAGTAGTTCAGGGGTTAGTTGTGGGTCAACCTGCGCTGGGGCATCAGCGGGTGCGGGGTGCTGCGCATCTGCTTGCCCCCGCAGGTGGACCCTGAATATGCTGACGTGGCAACGGAGGGTTTTGATCCACGGGAGGATTCCGACGAGATCGGGCTGGATTAACAGACTGGCGAGTATTCACCATGACTGACGTAAATCAACTTTGGGTGACGCTAGGGTTTGCTTTCTTTCGGTTTCCCACAGACGGCACCAATTGATAAAGTTGTAACCCGGGTATCAAACGGATCACTATCACAGTGACAATCCAAAACAATCAAGACATGCAAGAACTTAGATGACACAAAGATTTACGTGGTTCGATCCGGATATCTACGTCCATGGGAGAAGACAATAATCTCCCGAGATGTTTCACTATCTTTCTTTTAATACCGGAGTACATTTACAAGTAAAATCTCTAGAGTTCAAAATCGGAACCCTAAACTAAACAACAATTCTCTTATTTATACCCCACAAAAGCAACCCTAACTAAATCCCTATAAATCCGCCAATCAAATCTGCATGGCTATTGGAAAAGGTCATGGGGATCTTTTCCCAACTTCCAAAGATGCCGTGAATGGGCTTGGGTATGTTGGGCTTGCGCTCTTGGACCCAATTGACCCGCCTGGTGGGTTAGACCGACCCGGAGAGATCAGACCATACCTATTAGATGGCTAATATTTGTTGATCATAGTATAGATTTAATAGCATTTATCTCTAAAAAATTACTATAATTAACTCAGTTAGAGTATTCATCATCTTAATTTTCACGGGTTCAGTTGAACTATGGTCTCATATTTACTAAACTTATACCAAAAATGGAAACTCTTAGGGTGGGTTTGGTTAATGGTTTATGGTATGAAATATTATTAAACCTAACGATTAAATCAGTTTGCTTGAATTTTGCGACATTTAGTGGGAAATGAGGGCCCACATTTTTAAACCCATCAACCTGGTATTCCCCAACCCACCCTAGGCGTCCTGTTACCGTATCAATCCAATTCAGTTATTTAGCCCATAATTTGGTAAGCTGTGAAAAGTCTATTGTGCCCGTAACTCCTAGGGTGTGTTTACTTACTACTTAGTCCAATTCATTGAGGATTGAGTCAATCTAACTGTGTTTACTCTGAGGTTTCTGGCAATATATTTACACACATCATATCATCTTTTTATCACTTTTTACACTAAAAATCACTCTCCAACCAACAAAATCAAACACCTATGTATTTAACTCAATCTTCTCTTTCCACTTTATTTCTCCCAATCTACAGTACTCCAACCTCCTCCAACCTTAAGTAAACACACCCCTAAGGTATGAAATTGTATATTTCCCCTTTATTCATCAAGCCTAGGTTTTACTCAGCGCCGCGGAAGGCGAATCGCTTTAATAGTGTACACCGATTTCGTCATTCGGCGTGCGTCTGCAGAAGGTTGAAGTCCTCCATTGTCGCGTCTGCAGAAGGTTGAAGCAGGGGTAAGTTCTTCATCTCCATTACCGCTCTGCTATGCATGTCTCCGGATTACAATTTTTTTAATTATGATCGCCAATCAAGATTCTATATTTTGCTGATCTTTAGGGAAAATGATTCAACTTATTAGTACGTACTCAATAACCCTAAAGCTGACGAAAGCAAGGACCTCCAGAGGAGAAGAAGTTATTCAGATACCTCCTTGATACAATGTCGAGGGATACAAGGAGACACCGAGGGGAAGAAGTTTTATAACCTTTTGAATTCTTAATCATCTGATCGCAGGAACACCACAAAAAAGTACAATGATAGAAAAAGAAAAAAAACAGCTATTAATAAGAAAATGCAATCCGCTTTCCGCCAGCTGCTTTTCCTTTTTTTTTTTTTTTTTTTATAGGTTCTTCGCCACCGATGGAATGAATGGTAGAGGTGGAAGAGGAACACCTGGTAGCAGTAGAAGAGGAAACTTCGGTAGTGGCGGAAGAGGAAACTTCACTAGTGGCAGAAGAGGAAGATCTGTTGGCGGTGGAAGAGTGATATGGGAGAAATATACTTCACCCTTGCACGGGAATCTAGTCACTGAAGATATGAGTCAAAGACACCGCCCTTGATTGAAGAACATGAGGCCCCTCCAGCTCTGGTGTCTTGCGAGCATGGTAGGTCTGCGATCGTCCCTGCTGAGATGAGTCCTGCGTATCGGCCAAGGTTGATTCTGCCCTGCAGGGTTGAGATGTCATGGTATAACTATTATTGGTACCAGCTCTGGTGAAGGTACCAGCTCTGATATCCCGCAGTTGGGTTATTGGCTCTGAACGAAAATATTCAAGGTAATCCTCCAGACGTACCAGTGGGCAACACCGGAGCAGGAGCAGAGCTTTGAAAACGTGAATGCTTACATTGGTAACTTAGGGACCAAGATATGTGTTCCCCAAACTCCGACAGCAAGTACAGACAACTGGAGTTAAGGGTACATACAATTGAGAGTTGTCCTGGAAAAAGTATTGTATCCTCTGACACCACCGCCGGGTACAGAGGGACAGCTGGCACGATCTTATTGGGCAACCCAAAATGATATTTTGGTCCTTTGTCTAGTAAACAGTAAGTATAAATAGGGAGCTCATTCATCTTCAAGAAGGTTACACACTCTTAACTCACTATTCTTCTTGCTTGAATATCACTCTTTGAGTAGAGCACTGACTTGAGTGTCGGAGGATTTACGTCGGGGCACCCCCTGACTCTGTTTTACAGATACGTGGAAGTTTGCCCCTGTCTTACGGATCTTTTCTGGAGATTGTTTATAGGTATTCTTTCAAACATTCAAACACTGTTGAGGGGTGGATTTCAAACCGCCTCTATCAAAGAGGAAATGGTAGCAGTTGTAGAATGACATTGTGACTCACATCAATTAATTGTACTGTGTTTTATTAATCGAAATTCGCTTGGGGGCGGGGTTTATACCTTTTTACCCTTTCAATTATCTTGTTTGTAATTTTCTTGGGAGACGAAAGACCACTCCTCGTTGAAGTTGATATTGAATGATGATAATGGCAAATTCGTAAAATTATGGGTAGCTGAGGGTAAATGCAACATGTCATAGTTAATATTACCGTTTCATTTTTGTATACCAAGCCTATGTATATATTGTAACCTATGCAATTAGAAAGGAAGCAAGTTCAAAACAAACAGCTTATTATAGATCAATTCAAGCCCAACCCACCTTATATGTGGCCTATCTAGCCAATAACCCTAAGCCCAACCCATGAACCAAACCCGCTCTTAGTATATATGGATTAGGAAAAATTGTAAAAGTTGGCCATCAATTGTAGGAGGTGACACATTTCTGCCCATTATTTTTAGCTCTAGCAATTGTTGTCCATCAAGTTAGGAAATTACGTAATTTTTGCACAAATCTCGCCAGAATTAAAGTCACGTGTCCTATCACATGCTCGACCAGACTAAAAATCCCGTAATTGCAGCCCACGTGACAACTTAGCAAAATCCAACGTGGCGTTTGGGCAACTTTTGCCAAATCATTATAAATTAATAGGCAACTTTTGTCAAATCATAATTAATAAAAAAATATATTCTAAAAATTTAAAAATAATAATAATAAAAAGAAAATGATATATAAAAATATATTCTATAACTCATTTAAAATTCAAAAACTTAAAAAATTTATTTTTGAAAATTACTTTGAAAATTCTAATTTTTTTAAAAAAATCACTCGGAAAATTATTTTAAAATTTATTAATATCAAGTCAGAAAATTTTACAAAAATTAATTTCTAAAAATTATTTTAAAAATTAAAATTTATAAAATTAAATTTAAAATAAAAAGAATAAATTTAATTAAAATTAATTTAAAATTAATAAAAATAAATTTATTCTGAAAAATAATATAATTTGAAAATAACAAATAAAAAATATATTTTCGAACAAAAAGAAGAAAAAAGAAAATAACACTCCCTTCGTTTCTTTTTATTTGATCTTTTAGGTTAATGATTTTTCAAATTAATTGATCTTTTAGCCATTTTTCACCATTTCTCTCAATTTTGTCCCTATGTTAATCCTAAAATATCTCTTACTTTTATAGATAGATGTGAGAGAGAAGAGAGATTACGTGGGGTATACTTGGAAAAAAATAAAATTCTTTATTCTTCCACTTTTCTCTAAAAGATCAAATAAAAAGAAACGGGGGGAGTATATAACATATAAAAATATAAAATAAAAGAAAAATTTGATGTCGATGGTGAGGCCGGTAGAGTTGAGGTTTAAATGTGAGAAACAATGTTTTAGAAACAAATTACAGATATGAAGTTGATGGTGGCGTCGGCAACTTTGATGTTTAATTTTGAGAAATAAATTTTCAGATATGAGGTTGATAGTGGCATAGGTAAGTTTAAGGTGGGTGGTGACATCTGTAAATCTGGTGTCGCCTTGAATGGTTGATGGCGATGATCAGGCCTTTTAATTTTTTTTTTAAATTTAATTTAATTTAATTTATGAATTTTTAAAAAAAACTTTAGAATTTTTAAGATATTTTTTTAATTTTTAGGTTTTAAATAATTTATAACTCTCAAAGTAATTTTTAGAAATAAGTTTTTTAATTTTCTGGATTTTAAAAGAATTTTAGAATTTTAAGAATCTTTTTCAGAAATAATTATTTTTTAATTTTTTGAATTTTAAATGGGATTTTAGAATATATTTTCATGTATCATTTTCTTAACATTATTTTTAGATTTTTAGAATATGTTTTTATTATTATTAATTTTTAAATTATTTTTAATTTTTTATAATTGGCAAAAGTTGCCCATTTATTTATGATGATTTGACAAAAGTTGCCAAAATTCCATGTTAGATCCAGCTAGGCTGCCGAATTTTTTTTTTTCGTCAGGCACGTGACATTGCATGCGTATTAGATGACATCATAAATATACACATAGCAGTTAGTGGATCTTATGGAATACGAGATGAAACATGATTTTGGAATAGAGAATCTTGACTGCCACATTAGTATAACCATAAATAACACCAAAGCAACCGTAGGACATTAAAATTTACAGTTTTAAACCCCTATAGATTATATATGTGTGTATTGTTGAGTATGGAGCCTGAATATGTTGTTCAGTATCGCAACCGCGACATGTATTGTTGGATTTGTATACTGAAAGCAAGAACTTTTACATACAATGTTTCCAGTTATTCACTATTAATTTCCTATCTGATTCTGTTTACACTAATCACTACATATATATATGTCCCTATATCTCTCTCTATAAGTAGATCATATGGTGTGTTGTAGATCACATAAGATCATATGATTGGTTAAACTTAATGAGATATAAAATATATATCACAACTGAGACAACTTGAGGACGAGTTGTTGGTATAGGCTGCAGCATTAAGTAGGAATAGTTTATCTTGACTATTTACTTATACTGATACGTCTTTACGTATTGATAAAATCACGGTGAGATAAGTTCTTCTGCCTGACCTTAGTGAAGAACAAGAGATCTCGGTGACTTATTGTATTCTAAACCCTAAATAAGATTACAACTATGTGTGCATGTCTGTGTGTCACTTTGATTTACTATGGGTGAGAGTTAAGTGCTAACTCTTTATACTCTGTATCTTGGGTGACAACAGCTTGCATATGAAAACTGGTAATTTGCGTTTAGGAAATCGTATCCGTTTAGGAGGATGATATCCCTTTAATGAGCTCAAAAGGTTTATTGTACTAAACCCTGCAGGTTGCTTAAGTTCAGGTATAATAATGAAGTTGAGTGGTACTACTTAAGGAATTTATTAGCAATTAATTAATTTAAGTTGTCGGAGGCTTTAATTAATTAATGGATATTCGATATCTTAAATATGGGGATTAATTAAGTCTAATTCAAGCCCCGACTCAATTCGGGAATAAAGGGGTAAGTCAGTATTAATTCTTTAGTGGAATGAATTAATATTTATGGATTAATTATGTTCTGGGCTGAACATAGAAGAATTAATTCATAGTTAGGCACATCTTTATTTCTTGTATTTGATCCCTCGACTGGCCCATCAGGCTCCTAGCGCAATAGGGAATTAAACTACCAGTCCAGGCCCACACTCAGTTATTATGTATTAAATACATAACTCTAGTCTGTGAAAATATAATAGAAACACGTAAAAAATCACAAAATAGAGAACAGAGAGTGAGAGAGCGGTGGCGGCAGTATTGGTTCCCATACTTGGGATTTCTCAAAGTTCGTCTTCCATCTGGCGTTGAGGATCATGTAGGGATATAGTCCTGAAGGTCAATCCTGAAGTCTAACATTAAATCATTGTGCACACAATTCTCAGGTCAACTCTAAAACGCCTATGTGTTGTATTTAAATTAATAGATGCATGTTTAGGATTAATCAATGTGTATATAGAATTATGACAATTAAGAAGGACCTAGGGAAATTAAAAAATTTCTAAAATTGGTATCAGAGCCTGAATCAATTTTCTTGGCTATGTCGGATATAATTTAATTATTGATTATACGTGCGTTTATTTTATTGTCGTTTTTCGTGGCTCGTTTTTTATTGGTACGTCATGTTTCTTGACGATGTGATTGTAATTCACCACGAAAAAATCTGTGGTTAGAATAGGTTCGTTTTTTCTTGTATTTTTGTTGAAAAATCTGTAAAAGTCGAAGAATGAAGACAAAGAACACGAAAAATGTAAGAACCCGGCAGCAGGCAGCCAGCGCCCGGCAGAAGTAGCAGCCAGCGCCCGGCGGCGGCAGCAGCAGCGGCGGCGGCTAGGGTTTTGCAAACCCTAGCAAATCGTTGCCGTGCATGGGCCCGGGCGCGCGCGAGGCGCTGGGCTTCGGCCCAGCAGGCCCCATCGACCCTAGGCGGCTCGACAGCCCATCGGCCCAAGCAACTCGTCTTCAGCCCGATGTTTCGTTTTAGCCCGATCCGTACCCGAGTACGCGAGGCTCGACGTGAAAGCCCAAAAAGCTTGAAGACCTGTATTTTCTAAATTATGTAATAATTTAGGATTTATTTTTTTCCATGTTGAGCCACGAAGAATGAATTTTATTTATTTTTTGTCGTTTCTTTTCACTCAATGGATATTTAATATTTATTATTATGTCAAATATGTCTACGTGATTTATTAATTGCGCTTAGACTATCATGCTAGGAACATCATGTATTATTAGCATATTAAAATTCTTCGAGCATGCTTTACTTGTTGAGTTTAGTTTTATTTATGCTTAGGGTTACGTGTTGTTGCATGGAAAAATCTTTTGAAGTAAAAGACTAAGCAAAACCCGACTTTTCTTAATATTTCCTTTAACATAGTCAAAGACCTCCACAACCGGTCTCAAGGCAAAGTGAATAATAATAATAGTAAATGTCCACACACATGACTTGCTAATATTTATTATTCATAAGTTTTCCAGCTGAGACTTCTAAATAAATCTTTTAATTTCAAAAGAAAAGTGGGAGTTACACGCGTAAACGTCCACACGCGTGGCTTGCACGTATAATTTTCACAAGTTTTCTAGTAAAATGGAATTAAATGGAATAACGAAGGTTAAATAAGTTGGAAGCGACATGGTCCGTGTAAGTGTGTCAAATCCAAGAATTTATTTACAAAGGTTAGGTTGTGGTCATTGCTTATATATTGTTTTAAGTACAACTCCCCGATGAGTCCCTTCTTAATAATAATATGGTCTAGTTTAAAGGTCCAATTATTAATTTCATTTGTCAAAAGGATAGGTTGACATGGATTGAAGTTAAATGACTAGGTGTAGTCTGGCCAAGGGGTTTACATATAAACGTCCACCCGCGTGACTCATTTGTAGAATCTTTTAGGTTATTGGAGGATTCTATCAATATTGTTTTATCAAAATGTTACAATATTGTTGTTTCAAATTATATGTGATTGTGTTCTTTCATGTTTATTGTTCATATATTTTCAGATATGTCTTTGTCATTTGTCATCAATATTCTCGCACAACACCTTTTAACCGGTCCTAACTATAAAGAATGGAAACATAATATGGAGTATATTCTTATCGCTGAGGAACACTATTTTGTGCTAGTTACTCCTCGTCCGGATCCCCTTACTTATCAGTCCACTGATGAGGAGTGGAAAAGCATGATAGGTGGCATAAGTCTAATAATGTGGCTAAATGCTACATTATGAACACTATGTCATCTACTTTTTAGCTCCAGCACCAGACACCAGGCATCATGGATGATGCCGCTGGCATCATGCTGAACCTTCAAGAGGTGTATGGGGAGACGGACAGAGCTGCTCGGTTTGACTTAATGAGGCAAATCATGGAAAGTTGGATGACCGAGGGCAGCTCAGTGCACAATCATGTCATGCACATGATTAACCTCATGGACAAGTTTGACTTGATAGGAGGAGGTATCGACGGCGAGGCCAAGGTCGATATCATTCTCAACACACTTCATAAATCCTTTGAGAACTTTCGTCTGTTATGGCCAAGAAAGAGTATACTCTTAATGAGTTACTCAATGACCTAGTTACAACAGAAGGGGTTATAGGGAAGGGTACACAGGCTTTGATCACTGCCAATGGGCCCGCTATTCCACCGAAAGGTGGAAACAAGAAAAAGAGGCAAAAGGGCAAAAAGACCAAGGCAAATAGTGGGAGTAAAGTAGCAGGCCCTAGTGGTGGAGTAAAGAAGCCCAAGGGAAAGTGCTTCAAGTGCGGTAAGACTGGGCATTGGAAGAAAGATTGTCCGGTGCTAAAGTTAAAGGACCAAGGTACGCCATTAGATTGTCCGGGTGCAACTGATCATGTTTGTTACACCTTCCCAGGCTTTCAGCCAACAAGGCAGCTTAAGGATGACGAGATCGCTATCTCCATGGCAATGCAGCAAGGGTCGCAGCAGTTGTAGTTGGAGATTTTTCTTTATGTTTTAATGACACTGTTTTAGTTTTAAGAGATGTTTTGTTTGTGCCGGATTTTCGGTGGAATTTGATTTCAGTTTCGAAACTTTATTGTGATGGATATTCAGTTATTTTTGGTAGTAATGTTTCCATCATGAGAAATGACGTAGTTATCTGCACTGGTGTTTTGAGCAATTCTCTACCTAAAACTTAGTTGCATCTACTTCATCAAACCTAAAGAAAAGAAAGTTATCTTCTCAAGGGGATCAAACACATCTTTGGCACCTAAGATTAGGTCACATCAGTCTAAACATGATCCAAAGACTAGTATCTGATGGGGTGTTGGATTCATTCTAACTAGTTCAGACTCGAGTCTGCAAATCTTGTATAGAAGAAAAAATGTCGACAAGGCCTTTTAAGGTAAAGGAGAGTAGGGCCAATGAGGTGTTAGAGCTGATCCATTCTGACTTGTGTGGACCAATGTCCACTCAAGCTCGTGGAGGGTATGAGTATTTTGTCACTTTCATTGACGATTACTCAAGATACAGATACGTTTACCTACTTCGCCGCAAGTCTGAATGCTTTGAGAAATTCAAGGAATTTCAGGCAGAAGTGGAGAAGAAGTTAGGGAAAAGTATCAAGTCATTGCGGTCTGATCGCGGCGGAGAATACATCAGCAACGAGTTCCAACAGTACTTGTCAGAGGTTAGGATTACGTCCTGTGAGGTTCAGGGTCGAATCACTACACAGCCGATACACGCTATTCCATAAGAGATCAGCACAACAGATGTTACGTGGGAGGAGACTTCGAACAAAGTAATCGCAACACCACAACAGTGGGAGGCTTGATTCGTCGAGGATGGGGATATTGTATACGCTTACCAGGAGGAAGGGGAAGGCACATTTCGAGTTTTGGAGTTACTTTTCGATCACCTGGGGCATAATTGACATGGAGTTCGAGTCCATTTCGGAACGTAACAATATACTTGGGGGGATGTTAGGTAGTAATAACTAATTACATGTCTATGTATTTTATTATCTAGCCGTCAATTAAAATATTAAGCCCTTGTGACATTGAACAGTTTGTTATTGCATGAATAATATGTTAGAAGATTTGGGAAGATGCGTAAACACCCGATGTGGTTCTTTTATCTGTTGAGTAAGAATTAAAACCCCGGTGTTGAACGCCGTAAAAAATATGCGTTCCAAACAATTTGTACCATCAATTCTTGCATTTATTGAGTAACCTCACTATGTTTTTATTGCTATTAAATGTTCGCAGATTGGTTTTGAATACCATTATTTCGATTGGACTTCTACAATGGGGTTCCTTGTTTTTTTTAGTTTCTAATTATTACCCGAAACGACTACGATGAACGGAGTGTACGTAACGTGTATGAGTGACATAGGACAATCACTATTATATTTTTTGGGCCTCTACGAAGCGTATCAAAAAAAAAAAAAAAAAAAATCCCAAGTCTTCATGTTTTAGCATAAATTTGTATATGCACTAAAGAAGCATTCTACAGAAGTAAACGTGACAATATCGACGTCAGGTATTTTTTTCACGCGGATTTTATGGCTGATGTCCACCATTTTTAACTGGAATTTATAATGTAAATCCTTCATGTTTTTTCTATTGGGTCCTACTCCAAATTTAGTTTATTAGACGACAATATGTTAATAAAATTTACTGTATTGCGCAATTATTATTTATTACTAATGCAGAGGCATTGAAAAGAGTTTACTGAAGTAGCGATAATGTTTAGTATTTGCTGAGCCATTTGCAAACTAAATCCATTTCCACGAAGCTTCCGGAGGCTTACGGGAGAAGCTTCACATTGTTTGCAATACTTATAAGCACCCTACGCCCCCCCCCCCCCCCCCCCTTCCCCCCTCTCTAAACCAGATGAGAGTGATAGATAGAGAGATAGCGAGAGGGAGAGAAGATGGCCAGTGAGAGATAGATATCTCGAGATTTCCACAACATATTTGCCCCTGAATCGCCAACATAAACCGATCTCGGTGTGACAGTCCATAGATTTGCTGGATTGCGTATGGAAATGGTGCCAATTTCTCCCCCCCCCTCCCCCCAAATGAAATTAGATTTCCAATTGTGGTTTGGAGATTAGTTGATGTAAATGATTTAGAGTTAAAATCCTCCCTTACTCGTATTGTATAATTTAATTTTTAGATATAAAACCCGAAGTGTGAAAATATCTTAATTCCCAAAAATATCGATTGATGTCAATTTGTATGGAGAATCCGGAGCAGTAACAATATTGTTCAAAATATTGGTGTATTTGTTAAAAAATATCTTAGCAAACCTATTTTAACTATGAAAAATCATCAAGCTTATATTTAGATTTGCTATAACAAACTTAAATACGTATGACCATCCTATTAATTTATTAATGTTTAAAATATATCTAATAAGTCTCAAATAAATAAAATTATTGACCTTTTTTTGTACAACCCTACCACTAACTAGTATGATGATATAAAATTGAACACCCGATAATCAAAAACATAAAAAGTTTGAAAAATTGAGTAACCAAATATAATACATAAATTCAGCTAAGAATTGTAAATAGGAGAAGATAATAGATAAATCATAAAATGTGATCAAACATTATAATGAAAAACATAATATTTATAATGCAAATATAATACATCGCTCATGCCCTATATATTTAAAGCTCATATCAATCTTACATAAATTGAAGATTTGGCAAAAACTTACACATAATAGCTGCAGAAAAAGACAAATAGTAAAAGGTATAGTTGGTAGAATGAACGAATTGAAACCTAATACAAAATTATGTGAGTAATTAATTCTATAGGATTTTTGCACTATCAGATCATCACTGTCCTGGTAATTATAGCATCTCACGTTGTTACCGAGATAAAGGCACAAAACGTGAATATTTCCTTGAACCGCCTGTTACATCGTTGATTCTTTTGACAAATTAGAATCTCCACCTTTTTTCAGCTTGGCTAGGCACGAATGGCGCAATATTGGCACCTAGTACCACGAAAACTCGCGATACAATGCGTATCCACAAGAGTGTCGATTGTATCAAAACTCAAACCTACATATGTTCCCACATTCCCCCAAGTATCTTCTAGTGTGATGGAAAGTTTGTTGCGGATAGCCATTATCGTAAACGCAGGGTTTGGGGGAAGCGTCCTCACCTCCCCCTCCTTCCCCCCCCCCCCCC
The DNA here is from genome assembly GCA_958295605.1 of Ajuga chamaepitys. Lineage (NCBI taxonomy): Eukaryota > Viridiplantae > Streptophyta > Magnoliopsida > Lamiales > Lamiaceae > Ajuga > Ajuga chamaepitys. The sequence goes on from OY282497.1 coordinate 12,591,201, forward strand.
CCCTTATTAGTAGTGAAACTAATATGAATTAATCTCGTAATACAAAATTGTCTGATACTATCTTGTTAGGGTAGTGTACCCGGCGCAATAATTAGATTGGCTTGTTGTACTCTTGCACATATTATATGTAAACAGTTTTATTTGGAATTATATTAATGAAGTCATTTTTCTTTATTTTTTATATTCTTTTTCCATAAATGCAAAATACTAGATAAATTCCTGAGATCAAAATAAGACGAGGGGCATGGTCACGACTGTGATGGTGATCATGGAATATGCTCTAGAAGCTCCGATCTAAAATAGTATCAAGTCACAGCTATTCAAGGTAGGCTATTGAGTAGCTGGTAAGACTTGTGCATACGATGAATACTCGTGAGACGAGAATATTATATTCCTTTAGCATTAGTGTGGTGACACATGTTCATGTATGCAAATGTTTGTTATAGAACAAGTTCATTGGACGTGAGCATCATGAAGTTCTTGATTGGAGACATCCTGTCGAAATAAGAATTTCCTAATTGTGCTAGTGCATGAATATTTCATAGACCTAAGCATGACGGTAGTCTTAAGTATAGTATGTAACAATTAGATATATTTTCTGATTGCTTGACAATCGCAAAGGGATATTTTGGGTATTAAATAAGTGTATGTAGAGTGTTGTCAATAGCCAACATAGAATCCGACACTTGTCATTGACAAGAGAATATCATGTGTTTTCGTTGTTCTTGATTCGAAGACCTTGGCCAAGGCATGATGAATATGGATTCGTCAAGAATGCATTGTAAATTGAATAGAATAACGCAGTTATTGATTTGACGGGATTTTGACTTATTATCCATACACTAGAAACAATCGGGAGATTAGTTGTTGGAAAAACTTTACTTGTATGATAATCACAACTATATCGGTTTACTCGCTATTTCACCTAACACTGGGTGATCACACTATTGATTAGGTATTCCCGTGATTTGTATGTTTTAGAACTAAATAGTTAGGTCTAAATAATTAAATACTCGTATCTTTGCAAAAATGAAGATACTTTTAAAGCCTATTGCTAATGTTAGTATTGAACCTAAAGGGTCACACCTATGTTTGAGTGATAAAATTTATCAATTGGTCTAATCCAATAGTGTTGTAAATTAATTAATGGTGATTAATTAATTAGAATTATATTTCGCTTCAATTGTTGAATTGAATAAAAATTCAATTAGATAATTAATTATCTAACCGATAGTAATAGTGTAAACTAAATAGTTAATTGATTTGATTGAAACTATTAGTGATTGAGATGTAACTAATTAATTGGATCAAATAGTTCAAGATCAATACTAAACTCAATAGGCTTTATTGTGAAATTCAACTAATATCTATGGAGATAAAATAATTTAGATGTACTGGATTTATCTAAATATACCTATATTTGTGTATATATAATATGTTATATATACATACATGTGTAAGTGTCCATTTTGAATTAAAGTTTGACCAAAACAAGTAATATGGACATTTACAGCTTAGAGTATAGGGATAAGGCCTTAACTTTGAAATGTGTCCGAGACTTTTCGGTGGCGAAGATTAGATGGTTGAGATGTTTCACATCCAAGGATCCTTAGATAATTATAAATCTATAATGAGGTGATTTGCAGTGTGATGTCGAAGTATTTTTTCATGCAGCCGTGCAAGAGAAAAAAACGGTGTCCTCTAATGATCTTTTGTAATTAATTGAGCTATTTGTGATACTCGTGTAGTTCAAAATGATACAAACACATTACAACGTGTGTTTGGTTTATTCAAGGTAGGAGTGATTACCTAATTAAAAACATATTATTTTTTCCTTATTAACTATGCATTCTTAATGTCAATTAAACAAACTTATATAACATATATATCAAATCATTTATTACACTGGAGAAACTTATTTTAACATCATTACCTTATTTTTAACTGATGTAGGCGTTGATTTTAAAAATACTAAACTTACTCGGATACAACAATCATATTTTTTATTCTTCGATCTTATCATATTTAGAATAAACTTTCATGCACCGTGAAGGAGGAATACTAGTATCACTAATATGAAAATTAACGTAAACAAATTCACTAAATAACTGCATGTGTTGTATTCCAAGCGGGCAAACGGGTTTCTGTGAATTGGTTTCGTACTGTAAGGTTCAAGGTTTAGCAATTGCAATTTTGTATGGGTGTAATAATGTCTAATTTTTACATAATTGACCATGGAGCAAATTGGACTATCGTTGGTCCGATCGAGACCAAAAGTTTGCACGTATCGATGTTAGAAACATAAATTAATACACTGGGGCATCGGAATGCCCCCAAACCTAAACATATACTCCCTACTCTATATAAGTAATTCTGAACCCATCACGATGCACACTCAACTAATAATTAGAATAAAACGCAAAATTAGAGCAGTAGTTGCCTTAATACACATAATGTAGCCACCGTATTCTGGCCACGTGCTTGTCCTCAAGAAATATCTTTTCGTGAATATAAGATGTCTTGGAATAGATTAATTTCCATTTGTGTACTAATTTTGTTATAAACGTAAAATTTGTAATAAAGTATACCGACCCCGATTTCGTTTTACATGTGTTTGATTTTTAGTAATAACTACTAATAATGTGAAGTGAATATGTGCCTTCGACATAATTTACCTGTGGTCGACATTTTTCAGGCTACAACCTTAAAAATCATAAGTTTCCAAGATCCAATTTTCTTGAGCGCATACTATATTTAGAGTGGCCTAATTTTTTTTACCATTAAATGTTTGTTTTAGGTGAATGACCCACTAAATTTTTATAGCACGTCACTATTTTCATTTTGGACATGTTTATGGTGCCCTTAGTTCTACAGAAGCATATAAAAGGCCTATGTGTTCCTCCCCTCCCGATTATTTCCAATATTTCAAATCCCCATACCAGAACTTCCTCCTACTGTATAGAGCCACTATGCTTCTTCTTCCTCTCGAAACAATGGCAAACCTTCGTTACTGGACAATGATGGAGGAACAAGCTCTGCTTCACCAGCTAGTCACCCGTAGCAAGTACACAAATTTGAGTGACTCGAAAGTGATGTAAACGGTCATCACTGCGGTGTCTGGGAAACTCTCCTAAATTTTTGGGTGTGAGATATCGGAGATGGACATTTTGAAGAAGCTATTTGTTTATGACCAGCGGTTCGTCGCCTTTTGCTGGCATATCTCCAAGCCTGAGGTTTTATACGAAGTATTCACTAACAGTGTCTACCCAGTTCGCAACACGGGGAATCATCGTATAAGGGTAATTTTCTCAAGTCCTCTATGCCCATTTTGAATGTTAACTTCGAGTATTTTTTATTACACCGCTTTACATCTTCTCTACAACATTAAACAATTTTTTTTCAACGTTTGGCCTTTTTATATCCGCGACGTTGTCTCAGGATATCTGACTACATATAAATTTCTTATTGTATTGAACTTCACCAGGAGATGGTGGTGGAGGAATATTTCCGAGTCCATGGAGAACCGTACTTATGTTTTTTCCCTTTTAAATATGTAAGAACCATCTTGTGACATCTTTGGCTTGTACTCTGGGAAATTATCTAAAAAATGAAGCACCCCATTTCTAAGAATCTTAGGGTTTATGGGCCCCCTGCTGTTTCTAAATATCCCTCTGTTTGATGCATGCTTTATGATGCGTACTGGTTTTTGCCTTAATTTGCGCTCAAATTTTGCTAATTATATGTTGCTCCAATGGTCACTAGAGAGAGGGCTATATATTTTGGAACTCAATTTTTTTTATTAAAATTATTTTTGTTTCTCTAATGTTAATCCCGTTGGACGAATTCGATTTTGTTCTCTTGATCGATAATTGCCAATCGTTTGAACACCTCCATTAAGCGTGTATCTACAGCGCAAACCTAATGTTAAATCGAGGCTGAGTGCTATACTAATGTAATCACGTTCAGCCTGCAATTACACATTTAAGTTCTAAGACGCCCAGAACACCACCGTTTTTGTATGAGTGACCGTGACCATGGGATTATGGACAATTTACAATAGCATCTCCCTGTGAAACCATTATTTACATACCTAGCAAGTTGGAGTCTAACACGATTTACATTATTGAAATAGGCACGTACCAACCACAGGTAGATGATCCTTCAAACGGAGACAACCAATATCCCCAAAATTCAATGTTTGGTAAGATTATAAATAATAATTTTGTTGTAAAAGTATAAGTTTCTATGTGCGTGTTAGTTCACACGATTAGTCGTGTAAATATTACACGACTTATTTTGATGATTGTTTCGAGGGAGTGTGGTTCATACAAACATGCTAATAAGTTTGAGGGAGATTTATAGCATACAATCCCTTATCCCTGCTAAACCTTTAAAATCTGGTAACTGCTGTACCTTATGAAACAACCACCTCAGCAATTCTGATATATTATGTTGCCTTAAATTTATATATTGCACTTGTAGCTTATAGTTCCATTGGTCGTTTATACAACACCTACAACTAGAGCATTTAATCTGATTAACTCTCAATCAGTATGTACTACTATCATATTTTAAAATGAACAAGCCTGTAAATGACTACGTTTCATCAGTCCACTCCTATTATAATCTCATTTATCATCGTTTTTAACTAATTCCCAAAGAAGATGTATCAGTTTTTCATATTGCAATAATATATCCGCAACCAACGACAACATTGACAATAATGACATGTTATAATAGATGGTTGGCCTTAATTACTTTTCACACCGGTCATGTAACCCAAAACTACATTACTAGGTATAAAAAACTAACGAATTGAAGAAACTTACCTCAGTTAGCATACCTATTCTGTTTAATTCAACTAATCAAGGCAGGGCCCATTCTTCCTCACTGGTTAGGTTTACGTAAACCTTGTATGAAGGTGGGCACAATAGAAAGAGTTTGTGAAATTATGTTAAAGGATTTATTAAACCACCGGTAAATATACAGAAACACAAAATCGATGAACGTCACATTGATATGCTAGTTACAACGATTAATTCTTTAGACGTTGGATTCACTGATTCTAAAATTTAAGCAGAATTTCACACACAGCACCAACACATGCAATTCCAACTTCAACTTTTTTTTGCAACATTTTTTAGAACTTCAGCAACATTCATAGGTAGGAGTGATCCTAAGAATTATGTATTACTAATAGATTGGCCAATGGGGCATCATGTACATCATGCATTATATAGTTACTTACATACCACTTCCACATTTTGCCATTGCAACCGTAAAAACCACCATTACCATAAATTCATTATTTGCATCAAAAAAAGTAACACAAAGGGGATAACCAACTGATAATAAGATGGATACATTTGCAAATCAACAACAATAACACCGATTAATTGTACCTTCTTGTCTTCCAATCTTTGAGAGTATATCTTGTCAATCCCCGTGCACCCCACTAGGACTTGGTTCGTCCGGATCCGTATTCTGGCCACCCACTTGTGGTGCTCCCTTTCTCGCTGCATCATCACCTCCCATAGCATCAGCTGGGCACAAGTTTTGTCTGGGTAGCATTGCACGTATTTCTTGCTTCAGTTATTCCAAAGTCGCCGTCACCCGCTCTGTGAACCTCTGGTGAAGCCTGAATTATAATCATCTCCGGATCTAAGGATTCATTATCAACGTCTTCCGTCGGAGGGACGTTGGTACGCACCTGAATCTCCACAACGTCTTTAATATAGGGTGGTTTGTTGAGGGAGTCAAGAGCCCTAATCGGCTTATCCAGTTCGACAAAATGGGTCGGTTCGGGGAGGACCAGGCCCTATTCTTGCAGTATTAAAAAAAATAAGGTAGGGATATGGCAGATTGCCGTGGTGCGACCTCTTCTCCACGTACTGATCCAATTATAATGTTGAAGATCAGCTTGCCCATGTTGAACTTTAGCCCATTCCCGATCCTGTAGAGTAGTCTCATTTAACGCTGGGTGGTTGTGTTCCGATTTCCTGAGAGTAACCAGTAGCAGCAAGCGATCTTGTGCAACATAGCGTACTTCGAAGTGAGCTGCAATGACAACGTCTTTTATCGTTCTTTCGGCCAAACAATTATATTTCCTCCTGTTAGGTGAGTGATAACTTCGTCTCCTGAGGCCTGTATCTCTTTGTCCTTGTCTATGGTGCGATCGAGGAACTCGTTAATTTGCTTAGGACTGAATATGAATAGTTGACAGCGCAAATAAACTTGGTCGTGCCTGTGCCTAGGTCATTTTTGCATCCGTAAATTCATATTGCAGTAGAATTCCCTGATTACTTCCCCGATGTACTCATAAGCAACGTCAAGAGTCTGACCCAGCTGCAACATGAGGAACGTGATCAGTCCATACCTTTCGAAGTCTTCAAAATGCACAGGCCGCTTCTCTTGTGTCTTACGTCTCTTGTAATATTTCCACCGTTCCTCGTCCTCACGTGTATAAAATACATCAGAATATCTGTTGGCAGCATCCATTTCATCTTCTTCTTCATCGTCTTCAGAATCACTGGAATCACTAGGTGATTGCGGCTTAGCAGCTGACTCGCTGGAACTTGTGGTACTTAATTCAGAATCGACGACATCTGGAACTTGTTATCAAGCTCATCGTCACTACCCACTGACGGTGTGTTGCCCTTCCCTCTTGAATCTCCACCAACCTCATTATCTCCACCCCCATCTACACTTGACCCTCCATCAAATTGACCCCCTGATTCGGGAACGTTATCTTCCTCGGCTCCTTGCGCGTTATATCCACCAGAACTAGCAGGCCTCTGAGCAGCATGAAGCAAATCATGCAACATTTTAGCGAGTGTTGCATCGTCCGATGATGTTGGATAGGGTGCATCATGTGGAGTTTCAGAGATTGGTGAAGCAACCCCGGCTTCCCCCACTCCATCCAATTGGTGATCACTACCCATCGAACGACCAACATTATCGGCCTCAAAGTCCCCATCTCTTTTACCTCGAACCTCTTCGGGCACCAGGGATTGCTCGACGATTTCTTGAACACACTCCTCATGGACCTCACTCTCTACCTGGTTCGTTTCCGCGCATTACGGGGACCCAGTAGGACCAGAGGTTGCAACATCGACATCAGGAGTCTCCAAATGGCAACTCCTATCATTCCCACACTCTTGGGCCTGAACAGACCCCTGAGAACCTCCTTTGATTGGGATTTCTCTGAGGGGTCTCATTAGAATCAATGATACACGTTGTGTATGCATGCATTTAGGTCGATTTTAGGTGTGTATTTATAGCATTTGTGTGCATATATGGTCGAGAATGACTTATATTGTATACATTGGATCATTTGACGTGTTTTGTGGAGTTTTGTGGATTTTAGGCCAAAATATCGAGTATATGGCGAACTAGAGACGAAACAGACCAAGAAGTGGTGAAATGGGCTCGGAATAGGATTCAGGTTTGAGTTTAAACCGATTTTTTAGGGTCGTCCGATCCGTTTTGGGATTTTATCCTTTCAGACAAAGTTGTAGATCTTCAAATTTTCTTTCCAAAACCACCAATTTCATCTAAATCGGAGTTTTATAACTTAAGTTATGGCCAAAACACTGGAAGTGTGTCAAGCTGATAGAAAATCACTATTTCGGGGCAAGAAGTGACGTGGCCTCGTCACCACTCTTCAAGGCCGCGTTAAAATATGGCTCTTTATGCTATTAGCACTGCAAACCTCGACGAGGCCGCGTCCAGATGGTTCAAGGTTGCGTCAAAAGCCTTCCGAAACACCAAATCGGGTTTAAGTTGGGTTTTTTGTCCTAAACTCTCAAGGATTTCAACCCATAACTATAAATAGGTCCCCAAACTCACGAATTAAAAGAGAGACACTCCATATTCTCACATACACTTAGAAAAAGAGTTATAGGAGCTTGGAGAACGGAGAAGACGAAGATCATCAAGACGGAGTCATCCGAGTTTAGTCGTTCTTTTCTAGTTTAATCTTTGACAATGTTTTCCGTAGAATCTTGTATTGGGTTATTGCTAGGCATGAGTAGCTAAGCTATTTGTTTTCTAGGGTTAGAGAGTAGGGATTATTAGGACAATGTTTTGAGTATGATTTAATTTATTACTTCCGTTCTTTACGTGTTTATCTCTATGTTTGTGCTTATAACTAAATTTAGCTTGATCACTTAGATTTAGTAATTTAGTTTAGCAATTCCGCTTCGAGAGGAGGGAATCGTTATCAGACTTATGACATAGAGCACAGTTGTTTATGACTGTGTAGGCCGTGGTTTAGGATCGTTTGGGAGTTATTACGTTTAATTGACTCGAGAGGGTAATTAGCTTAATTAATCAACAGTTTAATCGCTTTGAGAGAAGGGTTAGATTATTGTCGTGCCACCTTATAAACACTAGAATTGGTAAATCTATAGGTTAATCATATTCGACATTGAAGTAATATCCTGAAATCGAAGCCTTAGGATACCTTTTCTCACTGATTTTTAATCCTCTTTGCTTGCCAAGTATTAGGCCATAGTTAGTTAGGTAATTTAGCTGTTAAGTATTTTAGTTAGTAAAAACAAACCCTTTGCAACTTAGTATCTAGTTAGATAATCCTAGATTATCAAGGTATCGAACTACTTAAAACCTATTCTCTGAGGGATCGACCTTGACTGCCGCTACTACACCTACAACCGTACACTTGCGGAACACTAGGTTAGAAATCCGACGTCTCAAGTTTTTGGCGCTGTTACCGGGGAATAGGATTTAGCGCTTAGTTTTTATCTTGAAAATAGGAGGAAACTAGACTAGATTTTATTTTTCGTAATTTTAATTTAATTTTCGTTTTTATTTTTGTTTAATTTTTGTGTTACGCGGTAGTTCTTGTTTTTGGTGTTTCCAGGATTTGCATGTAAACTAGATCGAAAGGGCAAGAAAATCTTCTTCCTTTTGATCCTAAAATTGAAGCAATAGTCCGTAGATACCGAACGAGAAAGAATCCAGTTTTTGAGATGGAAAACCCACAGCAACCACAACTGAATCAAGATGAGGCAATGAACAGAGTACTGGCAGCTCTTGCACACCTGGATGACAGAGTCACTGTTATTTCTCAGCAGTTACCACAACAGCCACAGGTTCACGAGGAACCAAGGGAAGTAGATGAAGATGATACTCCCATCATTGACTGCCTGAAGCCTAATCCAAATCAGCAGGCAGGAGGAGTACAACCCCCACCACTTAATGCCAACAACTTTGATCTGAAGCCTGCACTAATCAACATAGTGCAGCAAAACCAGTTTGGGGGAGGTGCTTTGGAGGATCCGAATGTGCATCTGATCAAGTTTCGCAGACTGGCGGACACAATCAAGATAAACCATGTGTAGCATAAGCAGGTCAAGATGAGATTATTCCCTTTCTCACTGAAGGACAGAGCTCTACCGTGGTTTAATTCGCTGGAAGATATCAGAGATTGGGAAGACTTGAGTATTTCTTTTCTGTTGAAGTACTTTCCACCGAGCAAGATGCTCGAGCTGCAGAATCAGATCAATCAATTCAAGCAGTTCGACCAAGAACCACTCAGAGAAGCTTGGGATCGATTCCGGGATCTTATCCGGAGTTGCCCTCAACATGGGTTTACCAAGAAGCAGCAAGTGTGCAAGTTCTACAATGGGCTGCTTGCTCCGACCAGAAATCAGGTAGATGCAGTTCCAGGAGGTAGTTTGATGAAGAATTCAGTGAGGATGGCATTTTCAATCTTGGACGCTATGGCCAGAACAAGCTACCAATGGTCGAATGAGAGGAACCTGCCAAGGAAAGTGGCGAATGTAATGGAAATGAAAGCAGTCAGCACTGAGCCGAATGAAAAGCTGATGTCGCAGCTGACAGCCTTGACGAGTCAGGTAAATTTGCTAACTAGTCTGACGTTAGCACAGTAGCCAGGGGGTCAGGAAGAGGTTGAAGACATAAACTTTGTGAATCAACAAAACTTCAACAACTTCTTGAACAATCAGCCCAGATATAATCAGTACCCCCAGAATCGGAACCATCAGAGCTTTTCGTATGGTAACTCGTAGAATACACTTAATCCACCACCCGGATTTACTGTTACGAATGGGATGATTCATGATGGCACGAAGCCCACACAAGAGGAGATTGTGCAGTCCCAGTTTGCTAAATACGACGAGAAACTAGCTCAGTTGGAGAAGAAAGTAGATGGAAAGTTTATTGAGTTAAACAAGCACATAACTGGACAGGGGGCTGACATTAAAAGGCTCGAGAACACATTGGTTCAGACGCAAGCAAGCATTGGTGAATTATCATCAAACATGAGCCAATTGATAAAGATTGTAGGGGCTCAACACAAGCAGGGCCAATATCCGAGTGACACGGTGGTTAATCCGAGGGAGCACTGTAATGTTGTGAAGTCAGACGAGCACTTGGTGAAAAAAGAAGCAGCTAGAGGAGAAAAAAGATGCTGTGAACTCAAGTAAGGTTTAAGAAACCGAAGCAGACAAACAACATATGTGCCTCCACCGGCATATGTACCTCCTCCCCCATTTTCTCAAGCACTGAATAGAAGGAAGATAGCATCTAGTGGCGACAATGGTACTATGAGCACGAAGGACCATGAAGTGAAGAAATCAATTGAGAAAGTCAAAAACATTGAGAAGAAGGAGGAAGTCAATACCATCATAGATAAGAAAATTTCATCTCTATTCTTGATGAGCCTTTTGATTTTTGTTTAAAAAATCATTATTTGCTAACCTTGAGCCTTTAGAGCGCTTTAGCACTGTTGTTGTGAAACAGGAAGTATTACAGGAGAGAGTCCAAGATAGTGGGGTAACAAAGAAGGAAGAGCTTCAACCCACCCAAGAGGAAACCAAGAAGAGGAAGGATGGAAAAGAGACAACGAAGAAGAAACCTAGCAGTCCCAGAAAGAGCACAAACACAAGCATGAAACTAAAAAGATAAACAAAAGCAAAAGATCCAGGGAGTTTTACTATTTCTTGCTCAATTGGTAGTCATGATTTTCACAATGTCATGTGCGATTTGGGGTTAGCATAAATTTGATGTCTCTTAAGCTGTATAGACAATTAGGATTAAGGGAGATTAAACGATCCTTTACTACTATCCAATTGGCTGATGGATCTTCATTAACGCCATTGGGAGTAGCAGAGGATGTATTGGTGAGAGTGTTGAATTTTGAATTCCCTAGTGATTTCTTAGTTGTCGACATGAAAGGAAATGATGAATTTCCTTCTATGTTAGCCCCCCCCCCCCTAGATACTAGACAAGCACTTATAGATGTGCCCAAGGGGGAGTTGATTTTCGTGTTCAAAACGAAACCATCACCCTCCCAATTCATAGGTCGGGTCTAAGGGGTAGGCATAATTGTAGCATTGTTTATACTACCCAAGCTGCTGTAAGAAATCCACATGCCCCAAATAGCTCGTTAATTGCTCATAAATTACCTAACTCGGGGTGGCTGGAAAATGGTTGTTAGAAAAAGGACGTCTGGCTGATGACGTAAAAATAAGCGCTTATCGGGAGGCAGCCCGACTTCTTTTTTTAGTTGCTATTTAGTTTTAGTATTTAAATTTTGTTAATTTTGAGTCTAATTAGTTGTTTTAGTGTTTTAAGTTGTAGGGACCAATAGAATTACGGAGGAAAATGCGAGACGAAGAAGAAACGAGCCAAACATGACAAAAAAGCCATCTCTGGGTGGTTTTCAACGAGGTCACATCACCCTAGGACGCGGTCGCGTCAAATTGTGCGTAAAAAGGTGAGTTTTCAGGCCCGACGAGGTCGCGTCGTATCCTCGACGTGGTCGCGTCAGGCCCAGCCCATGTTCACTAAGATGACAAAGGGAAGGTCAAGCCGATCTAAAGACGAGGCAGCAGCTGAAGAGCCAGATCAGATAGCTGCCTTCCAGGCCCAGGTTGCAGCGCTTTCCACCGAGCTCATTCGATTTCGGGAGAGAGTCGTGGAGCAGCCCAAAACTTAAATGAAAAGCTCGATCGATTCTTGGCGTGGGCCCAACACGGGGTTCTACCACCGCCTCCACCACCATAGTATATTTGTAAGTTAAAGCACCCAGCTGTCTCACTCTTTTTCCACAAACTTGGCCTTCGACCAAGTTTGGGGGAGGGGGTGATAGTGGAACGACTTGGGCCGCTTATTTCTTTTTCTTTTTAGGCAGTTTTTTAGCTTTTTCATTTTTTTTGTGCTGAGTTGTCTGCTGCTGCCTGTTGTGATAGTTGATAGCTTAACCGAAGTTGTCAGGTCTGTGAACCCAGTTTTTGTTGGTCATAGTCTTTATTTTCTGCATCTGTTTAATTGTGTAGTTTGTTTGAGTCTAGTACTAGGATAAAAACCCGGAAATAATCGGATGTAATAGTTGAAAAATTTAGGAAATTTCGATGGATGATGATATGTTAATGATGATATAATTTTGTGCTTAAAAAAATTGAAAATTGACATGTAGTAGAGCATGATGGACAGTTTGAGATGAAATTGAACTTGAATCTAGAGTATTTGATCAAATATGACCCTTGTGAGCATTTGCGCCTAATATGACTCCTATCTTTGGAGCAATTTATTTTTCTTCCGGTGTGATGTTAATTTGGATTTCTAACCTAGTGTTCCGCAAGTGTACGGTTGTAGGTGTTGTTAGGAAATGAAACTCTCACAACACACACAAACAATACTCAAACCAAGAGAGAATGAAAACCAATCAAGAATTCGGCCAAAATGAAACCGAACGCAAAACAGAATCAGAAATGAAGAACACAAGGATTTTACATGGTTCGATCAATGTGATCTACATCCATGGAGGCTCTATACACCTCAATTCACTCCACTAAACAATCAATTACAAGAATTATCCCAGAAAACTAGAAACCCCCAATTCACAGACCGAATTGAGCTCAAGAACCCTAGCAATCTAATTCTAATGATTGAGTAGTGTTTACAGAGGGAAAATAACGTGTATCAGCTCGCATCTCCAAGTGATTTCAATGTATATAAAGGTCGAAGCTCGAATCAGGAAGTAGCAGCAGTTGTAACCAATCTTGTTTCCAACTGCACAAAGCTGTTAGGCTGGCCTTTCACAACGGTTTTACACTCAACGGTTCTAAACCGTTGCACATGGCAGTTATAACCACCTTAACCCTAGTTCCTGATTTAACCCTTAAACTGATCTGATTAAAACTCGGTTTTCTGGCCCGGTTTTCCACATGCTGAACCCGGTTCCTGAATCCTCAAAACCTCTACTACAAACTATGATCACTTGATGATATTGAACTGATATCTACAAATCTCCACCTCAATGAACTCAAGTGTACTTCACCACCTCATTCTGCTTTTGATGTTCAGGTCTAATCACATTGTTCAAGCCTTATCAGGCATGAGCAATGAACCATCTTGCTTCCCGGAACTACCTTGGTTAGAAAATCCACTGCATTGTCCATGGTATGAACCTTTTTCACCTCAACAGATCCTGCTTCAATCACATCTCTTGCAAAGTGAAGTCTAACATCAATATGCTTGACCTCTCATGAAATGCTTGGTGTTTCACCAAGTGAAGAGCACTCTGGTTATCACACTGAATGGTAACACACCTTTGTCTTATTCCTAAGTCCTTAAGAATCCCCTTGAACCACAGAGCTTCCTTGATTGCCTCAGTTAAGGTAATGTATTCTGCCTCAGTTGTTGACAAAGCAACCACAGATTGTTGCACACTTTTCCAGCTTACAGTTGTTCCATACAAGGTAAAAACATATCCTGTGACATATTTCCTTGTATCTAGATTCCCAGCAAAATCTGCATCAGCATACCCAACAAGAGGTATAACACCAGCTTCTTGTTTCTGAAACTTTAGACCTACACTGACTGAGCCTTTCAAATATCTCAAGACTTGCTTCAAAGCTTCCCAATGTGCCTCTCCAGGATTTGACATGTACCTGTTTACCAGAGATACACTATAGGCCAAGTCTGGCCTGCTGCATATCATCCCATACATCAAACTGCCAACACCACTGGCATATGGAATATTCTTCATGTGAATCTCCTCTGCTTCTGTCTTTGGACATTGTTCATTGGATAGCTTGGTTTGTTGATTAACTGGAACACTTATTGACCTTTACTCATGCATATGAAACCTCTCCACAACCTTCTGCAAATACTGCTTCCGTGAGAGCCAAAGTGATCAAGACTTCCTTCTTCTGATAATATCCATCCCTAGAATCTTCCTTGCTTCTCCAAGATCCTTCATGTCAAATTCTGAACTCAATCTTCTCTTTAGCTGTTGTATCTTGTTCATACTCTTACTGGCAATGAGCATATCATCCACAAATAACAACAGAAATACTTGTTCAAACCTTGAACCCTTGTTAAAGTATACACAGCTGTCATACAAGCTTCTTATAAAACCTGCATTTATCATGAACTCATTGAACTTCTTGTTCCACTGCCTTGGATTCTGCTTCAATCCATAAAGTGATTTCCTGAGAAAACAGACCTTCTCTTCATTTCCTGGAATCACAAAGCCCTCAGGTTGCTTCATATATATTCTTTCAATGAGATCACCATGCAGAAAAGTTGTCTTAACATCTAACTGTTGTAGTTCCATGTCTTCTTGAGTAACCTTTGATAAGAGTAGCCAAATAGAGCAATGCTTCACCACTGGAGAGAATACCTCATTGTAATCAATGCTTTCTCTTTGTGTAAAGCCCCTGGCTACAAGCCTTGCCTTGTATCTGATTTTATCAGCCTTTCCAGTCTCCACTTTCTTCTAGTAGATCCATTTTTGAGCTGACTATCTTCTGCTCCTTTGGTTTGTCTACAAGCTTCCAGGTTTGGTTCCTCTCTAGAGATTCCACTTCCTCCATCATGGCCCCTATCCAGTGTTCACTTTCACTACAATTTATTGCTTCCTTGAAACTGCTTGGCTCTTGAAACTCCAGGTCTTCTGCTACACTTAATGCATAGTAGACACTCCCAGCTTGTCCATAGAAATCAGGCCTGTGAATTTGCCTTCTTGGTCTATCTCTACCAATGCTATAATTTTTTAGATTTGAAATCTCAGATTGATCTTCATCCTCCTCTGATGAACTGTTATTTCCTGATTGGGCTTGAGCATCATTTTCTGGTGTCTTCTCTTCATCAATAGGCTCCACCTGAATGGAAATTCTTTCTGATTCCATAGCACCATCAGCTTCTTCTTGACTTCCAGTAGAGTTGTATCCCATCACAGCCTCATTAAATCTTACATCTCTACTTATCAAGAGTTTCTGGTTTCCCTGTTCCAAACACCATAACATGTAACCTTTTATGCCCTCAGGATATCCTAGGAATACACACCTCTGTGCTCTAGCATCAAGTTTGTCTGGCCTAATGTGAGCATAGGCCAGACAACCAAACACTCTCAAGTCATTATAGTTTGGTACCTTTCCACTACATACTTCTTCTGGAGTATTAAATCCTAGGGTTGATGATGGTGATCTGTTTATCAAATAACATGCAGTGTTCAGTCTTTCTCCCCAGAAGGATTTGGGTAATCCAGCATCAATTAGCATACATCTAACTCTCTCAAGCACAGTCCTGTTAAACCTTTCAGCAACCCCATTTTGTTGAGGGTTCAAAGGGACAGTTTTGTGCCTTGTGGTGCCCTTATCTTCACAAAAACTTGTGAACTCAGTAGATAGATATTCCAAGCCATTATTAGTCCTAAGATGTTTCAATTTCTTCCCTCTTAGATTCTGCACCTGGCTCAACCATGTTTTAAACTTAAGGAATGCATCACTCTTATTCCTTAAGACACATACCCATATTTTTTTACTGTAATCATCAATGATGGACATGAAATACCTTCCTCCTCCATGTGTTTCTGTTCTTGAAGGCCCCCATATATCAGAGTGTACATAATCAAGTGGTTCTTGAGTAGAATGTATCCCTTTAGCATAAGGCAGCTTCTTGGCCTTTCCTAAAGCACATTTGTCACAGAACTCAAGTGTTTGATTTCCTATTTCACCAATTATGCCCCTCTTGGATAGCTCCTTCAATCCTTTCTCTCCAATATGACCCAGTCTTTTATGCCACTTCATGAAATCCTCTCTACTTATCACAAATTCAGCACAACCTATCACAGGAGATCCAATCAGAATAAACAGGCCATTGTGTTGCCTTCCCTTGATTACCAGCTTGTTGTGTTTAGTGATATGAAGATAACCATCTGTGGAGCTGAACTGACAGCCATTTGCCACAAGAGATCCAAGGGATAGGAGGTTTCTTTTAAGGCCAGGAACATACCTCACTTGTGAAATGGTCCTGATGACTCCATCATACATTTTGATCTGAACTGATCCTGTGCCTTTAACTCTGCAGGAGTGGTCATTTCCCAGTAATACACATCCACCATCTTCTTTCTGTAAACCCTTGAAACAGGATTCATTAGGACACATGTGGAATGAACAACCTGTATCAAGAACCCATTCCTTTTCCTTCTTTGTGTCTGTAATGTTTAGAACTTCAGGGGTGTCATCTTGATGCTCAGGCACAGCCACTTCTGCCCTCTGATTTTCCTATTTCTTCTTCTTCTGTGGGCAATCCTTCTTCAAATGTCCAGTTTGCTTGCAATTGAAACACTTCCTATTCTCAACCCAGTCTCCATTCTTCTTTGAATTCTGAGTTCCAGATTTGTTGTCTTTAGATCCCTGGAACTTCTTGTTTGGGAAGTTCCTTTTGAACTTTATGTTCAACCCTTCTCTAGCCTGTGTAGAGCCATTATCTCCCTGATTTTGAAAACACTTGGTCTTCAAAGCTGAGAGGATAGACTCATAGCTGACCTTTCCATCCCTTCCAAACATCAAGGCATCCTTGAAGCTTTCCATAGACTTTGGAAGAACATTCAACACCATCAAAGCCTTATCATCATCCTCCAAGTTCACCCCCAGGTCTTCTAGTTCTTCAATCATCTTGACAAATTCATCAAGTTGATCAGAAATGGCCTTTTCATCAGTAATCTTGAAAGACATTAGTTTCTGCTTCAGAAATAATTTGTTTGATATTGATTTTGATTGATAGAGTTCTTCCAATTTTCCCCAAGCCTCTACTGCATTCTTGCACCTTGATATCTCCCTCAGGGGTTTATCACCTAAAGACAGAAATATTAGGCTCAAAGCCTTCTTATCCACTTCTGGAAACTTTGATTTCTCAGCATCAGACCATTGATCAACAGGGAGCAGTGCAGAGTCTAAGCCATTTTGTACCAATACAGGATTCATTTTGATTTTCCAAAGTGAGAAGTCATTTTTACCTGAAAACTTCTCCACATTCATCTTCACTCCAGCCATTCTCCTTTCCTCTTTGAGTGTGTGCTCAAGTTTCCCACAGACGGTGCCACTTGTTAGGAAATGAAACTCTCACAACACACACAAACAATACTCAAACCAAGAGAGAATGAAAACCAATCAAGAATTCAGCCAAAATGAAACCGAACACAAAATAGAATCAGAAATGAAGAACACAAGGATTTTACGTGGTTCGATCAATGTGATCTACATCCACGGAGGCTCTATACACCTCAATTCACTCCACTAAACAATCAATTACAAGAATTATCCCAGAAAACTAGAAACCCCCAATTCACAGACCGAATTGAGCTCAAGAACCCTAGCTATCTAATTCTAATGATTGAGTAGTGTTTACAGAGGGAAAATAACGTGTATCAACTCGCATCTCCAAGTGATTTCAATGTATATAAAGGTCGAAGCTCGAATCAGGAAGTAGCAGCAGTTGTAACCAATCTTGTTTCCAACTGCACAAAGCTGTTAGACTGGCCTTTCACAACGATTTTACACTCAACGGTTCTAAACCGTTGCACATGGCAGTTATAACCACCTTAACCCCGGTTCCTGATTTAACCCTTAAACTGATTTGATTAAAACTCGGTTTTCTGGCCCGGTTTTCCACATGCTGAACCCGGTTCCTGAATCCTCAAAACCTCTACTACAAACTATGATCACTTGATGATATTGAACTGATATCTACAAATGTAGTAGCGGCAGTCAAGGTCGATCCCTCAGAGAATAGGTTTTAAGTAGTTCGATATCTCGATAATCTAGGATTATACTAACTAGATACTAAGTTGCAAAGGGTTTGTTTTTACAAACTAAAATACTTAACAACTAAATTACCTAATTAACTATAGCCTACCACTTGGCAAACAAAGAGGATTAATAATCAGTGAGAAAATGTATCCTAAGGCTTCGATTTCAGGATATTACTTCAATGTTGAATATGATTGGTAGCGTCGTTTCTTGCTACCAAATTAAATCGTGTATGAGAATACACTTAAACCTTACCGACTATCCTACTTAGTAGAATGGTAAATAAGGGTCGATCTCACAGGGAACGGCCGAACAGTTTTGATTACGAAGTCAAGCGGTTTATGATTAAGAATGCAAGAAATAAATACTTAAGAAAGCAATAATGGGGGGGGGGGGGTTGATGGGAAACTAGCAATCTATTAGTGACAATTAAAAGCAAATAGAACATAATTAAAAGAAACAAGTACTCAAAAATACTAGAGGAAATCTTTTTCGGTTTTAGTTTTCAAATAGTAAAACAAGTCACCCTTGATCATGCTTCCCCTTGGTCTTGAACAATTGATGCAACTATTGTTAATGCCCAATTGAATTGTGATTTAAGCCCTTATCTCAAGACTATTAACAAGCTCTAATAGCCTTGTTGTCCCTTAATCTTAGTTAATCAAAATAAGCTCTTCGACTAACCCTATTCAGTTTAACCGAATCCTCGAACAAGCTCTCTTAGATTCAATCACCAAAAGCATTAAACATTAGGACAACGAGATAAATTCAACATAAAACTCGAAAGCTCGGTTTTAGTGGTTGAACTTTGTGTTATCCCCAATAAATAATTATTGTTTGCTACTCGGGAATCGGAAATCCTACAATTACGGATAGTAATCTCCTATTCTAGAAACACATTCACAAATCCCTTAAAGGGTGATCAAACCAATAATTAATTCATAAATGTGAATCAACAAGAGCAAATAACACAAAACACTTAAATACACAATAATCTCGGTAACATTAACCGTAATAATCACATCAATGTCTCGACTCAAGGTTCCACAATGATCAAGGATGAACTAAGGGTGCTAGCCACCCATATTAACTAATACAATCAGAAAATAAATGGAAAAATGAAGAAACATGATACTGATTTGGATGAATCCAAAGATGTCAATTGGAGAAGATGATCCTTCAATCCCTTGTCCAATCTCCTTCTTTGGTGGCTGAAATGTGCTCTCCAAGTATCCAAAAGTACTCCAAAAGTTATCCAAAGTTAGGTTAAATTCGAATGGGATGATATATATATAAAGGGATAAAGTGCTAGACAAAAATAGGCAAAAACGTATTCAGGATTTTAAAACAGAGTAGTGAATCTCGGCCGAGACGGGAGTGTGTCTCGGTCGAGACGTGAAAAAGGGTTTTCAAGAATTTTGGGTCGAAGATCAATCTCGGCCGAGATTGGGTTGTATCTCGGCCGAGACGTGAAAAGAGGGAAACTAGGGCTTTTGAGGTTTTGACTCATCTCAGCCGAGATTAGATTGCTTCTCGGCCGAGACTTTCATCTTTGACATTCTTCAGAAATTCCCTGGAGCTTCATCTCGGCCGAGATGAGATTGAATCTCGGCCGAGATCTTCAATCTTGCAAAACTTCAGAAATTCCCTGGAGCTTCATCTCGGCCGAGATGAGATTGAATCTCGGCCGAGATCTTCAGTCTTGTAAAACTTCAGAAAACCCCTGGAGGCTCATCTCGGCCGAGATTAACATCCTGTCTCGGCCGAGATCTTCAGTTGGCTCTTCCTTTCTTGCCTCGATCGATCCCTCGACTCCTCGGTCGTTTAATCTTTGATTTCGACCCTTTTTACACCTGTCTTAATACAAAAATAGCTCAAACGCATTATTTTGCCCATTAGAATATAAAAGCACTAAATACACATAATTATGCACGTTATTGACACTAAAATGACACTAAAAGTGCCCTAAAGTGCGTGCACGGGACACGTGTACCAATGATTAACCTATAGATTTACCAATTTTAGTGTTTATTAGGCGGCAACGACAATAATCTAATCCTTCTCTCGAAGCGATTAAACAGTTGATTAATTAAGCTAATTACCCTCCCGAGTCAATTAAATAACTCCCAAACGATCCTAAGCCACGGCCTACACAGTCATAGACAACTGCACTCTATGTCATAAGTCTGATAACGATTCCCTCCTCTCGAAGCGGAATCGCTAAACTAAATTACTAAATCTAGGTTATCAAGCTAAATTTAGTTATAAGCACAAACATAGAGATAAACACGTAAAGAACGGAAGTAATAAATTAAATCATACTCAAAACATTGTCATAATAATCCCCACTCTCTAACCCTAGGATACAAATAGCTTAGCTACTTATGCCTAGCAATAACCCAATACAAGATTCTACGGAAAACATTGTAAAAGATTAAACTAGAAAAGAACGACTAAACCCGGATGAATCCGTCTCGATGATCTTCGTCTTCTCTGTCCTCCAAGCTCCTATAACTCTTCTTCTAAGTGTATGTGAGAATATGGAGTGTCTCTCTTTTAATTCGTGAGTTTGGGGACCTATTTATAGTTATGGGTTGAAATCCTTGAGAGATTAGGACAAAAAACCCAACTAAAACCCGATTTGGTATTCCGGAAGGCTTTTGACGTGGCCTTGAACCATCTGGACGCAGCCTTGTCGAGGTTTACAGTTCTAGCAACATAAAGAGCCACATTTTGACGCGGCCTTGAAGGGTGGTGACGAGGCCGCATCACTTCTTGCCCCGAAATGGTGATTTTCTGTCAGCTTGATACACCTCCAGTATTTTGGCCATAACTTGAGTTATACAACTCCGATTGAGGTGAAATTGGTGGCGTTAGAAAGATAATCGAAGATATACAACTTTTTCTGAAAGGAGAAAATCCCAAAATGGATCGGAAGACCCTAAAAAAATTGGTTTGAATTCAGACCTGAAATCTTATTCCGAGCCCATTTCACCTCTTCTTGGTCCGTTTCGTCTCTGGTTCACCATATACTCGATATTATGGCCTAAAATCCACAGAACTCCATAGAACACGTTAAATGGTCCAATGTATACAATATAAGTCATTCTCGACCATATATGCACACAAATGCTATAAATACACACCTAAAATCGACCTAAATTCATGCTTACACAACATGTATCAATCAACATTGTTTACTTCAACCGATTCTTCTCGTTCAACTTCATATGTCACCGATATTTCCATAAATTGTTCAACAATGGCTACAGGAGGTTCATCCGTTCCTGCGCTTACCCTCTCGGGTTTCATCGAACACCTCCTGGGCAACTGATGAAGGCGTTGCCTATTCTACAGTGACACTGCCAGGGGTTGCGGGAGGCTGTGATGATTCAGTAGAAGCTCTACGATAATCTTTCACCATCACCCTGCGATGATGGATTTCACGTTTCCGCCTCTTTGTTCCTAAGCACCTGCTTGAGCACCAGTGTTAGGCAACGAGGCTTTGCTTTGAGATCGTCTCCGGGAGTAGCTTGAATTTCCCGACTTGGGGCTTGGCATTCGCTCCAATATCTCAAAGTTCAGGTGGTCACTATCGTCTGCCGAATATTCCAGCACCCACCTTGGCTGAGGTTTTGTCTTCGGTGGACCTTTTTTCGTTGCGGGTGGCCCATTTTCTCCAAGAGGGTGAAAGACCCCTTTAACGCTTCGAAACCCTCACTTGGGGCCCAGATTGAGCCCGGCTTGTATCTCTCAGCGAGAGAAGTTTGGTATGTCGTCCAAATCCACCGGATAACCAGGATCCCCCAGAAGCAATAGGTTCAAAAATGCATCCGCCGGTACAAACATTTTCATAGCCATATTCGCTGGTGAAGACGAGCTAGTAGGGGTGGTTCTCGGTTCACTGGAAGAAGGTGCTACATTATCGCTAGGACGAGGAGCAGCATTTGCGAAACCATACTCTGATCGAATGTCGTATGGGTTAGTTCGGGGATCAGAGAAGGAGTTGTTAGGAGATGGAGAAGCCATTTCGTGTTCAAATGTAGTTTGAGATCTGGAAGTTCTGAGTGAGAAAGGAGGAACCCGGGTATGCTTTAGAGGGAATGAGGGTTTTGGGTGAAATCAAGTGGTTTTCCCTCCCTCCTGTATCCGTTTTTGCAAGGCCCTTAGTAAACCTGAGTATGAACCGCCTTACATCACAATAATTAACGGCTACAAACTTTATTTTTATTTTTTTTAATTTTTTTAAAATGGTGGGAGAAAATGATTTAGATTTAGGTAACAGAACAACTTTAGTAGGGTCACAGTATTAAGGTTTATCAGCTGTTCATTAATATATTTATTTCGTTAAATAGATAGTTGGTTGTGAGATCTTTAAATAAACACACGTATTAATATATAAGTAAAGATAATTTATAAATATATTTTTAATCCGTATGTATATATATATATATATTTATATAAATGTTAGGGATAATTACAAAATGGCCGCCGAACTATTAGCACTTTTTCACTTCGGCATATAAACTATTAACAGTGACTAAACCGTCGCCAACCTATTTGAATATTACTACTCGAAAGCTGCCGGCCAGAATACCGCCCAAATTCTGTCCCAAAAGGTGGTTTTCCGAGACCGGGTGTGCAATGAATTTGAGCGGTATTCTGGCCGGCAGCTTTCGAGTAGTAATATTCAAATAGGTTGGCGGCGGTTTAGTCACTTTTAATAGTTTATATGCCGAAGTGAAAAAGTGCTAATAGTTCGGCGGCCATTTTGTAATTATCCCTAAATGTTAAATATGTTTATAAATGTTCACACACGTAAATGATAAGAGTGTATATATATATATATATATATGTACATACGACACATAATTTTTTTTAAGTTTATTGTTTAATATAAATTGTACTCTTGTCTATACATGAATGTTAAATATGTTTATACATGTACATACACGTAAATGTTAAGAGTATTTTTGTGTATACCTAAGCATAAATATATATATACATATATACACATATATGTAAGTATGTACGAACACATATGTTTTTTATATTTTTTAAATAAATAAACAATTCATCTTATTTTTTAAGCACGTATTTTTTGGGGTAAGACTTTTGTTAATTAAATAGCTATTCTATTTTCTGAGACCTTTTTTCTTTTTAAATAAAACCAATTTATAGTAACTTATTTAATAACCTGCCCGTTTGGATTTCTTTATCATGAGAACAGTATGCATATACCAGGATGATCGAGTCTGAAATTGTCACTTTTATTAACTATAATTTGTTGTATGTAACAATTATATCGATATATGACAGAATGGGTTCTGAGTATAGAACAACCTTAATTAAACAGGTTCATTATTGGTAGTGAAAAACTAGTTAAACATTAAAAATAGCAATTGATACTGTGAGTAATAAGATAGCAAGTGGAACCTATAAGGATTTCATGTCTTCTAAATTAATTTTAGAGTTCCTGATGAGAGTGTAAGTTCTATTAAATGGTGTAGGGCGATAAATGTAAGTGTTTGTGTTGATGGTCATCTCGTTGTCGATTAGGACATATATGTCCATTGTCACCCGAAACATTAAGTTTATCATAATTTAAGCATGGGAGCATTTACCTTAAGAAAATGATTGGGGTCGGTCATAATGCCCTCGGCCGAACTAACAACACAGGAAACTGTGCCTTTGGCATACACACCAAACCTTAGGCATGTTAGTAAAATATATATATATATATATATATATATATATATATATATATATATATATATATATTTTACACCATAGAGCTAATAATAGTTACTCACAATTTAAATAGCCAAAATCGAAAATAGACCTTATTATATTGTGTTTAAAGTCATGTAATTTTGGTGAAATTTAAAAATAATTTTTTTGTTGATAGAAATATAGTAAACTAAATTTACTTTAGGGAATATGATATGTGTCACCCAGGAGGATAGTTATGGTTCTATATTTGACCAAAGGATGAATACGAGAACCTACAACGTGGTGGTATCACCCTCTTCGAATAACTCGACTAGGTTCCACAATGAAGAGGAAATGGTTGCCCCAAACCATGGTGGGCTCCTATTCGATAAGACGTTCGTAATTATATTTTGTTGCTGAGGAAACTTGAGTCTACTGTATTTACTCATGTGTTATTCTAATTTTGATATTAGCAGTTGTTGTTCTTTACCTGCAGTAATTTGGAAATACAAAAATTGTGTTGTTATTTTCAATTTAATTGGTTGTTGTACAGGGAGATTGATTTTCTCATAGACTGTTTAATGGTCCATAAGGAATGAGTATTTCCACTTATAAAAGATGTGAAGGTAGTTCTTATTTGCAAAACTAGGATGGTTGTATAAAAAATCATTTAATCTATGTATTGAAAGATGTTTATTCTGCCTACCGCACATACAATTTCTACATCTGGGCCCTGAGTGTGGTTTATATTGTGCTAAGTAGAACTTGATAAATAGATTATATAAATGATATGTAGAAATAATAACAAGTTGTTGACTTGGTCTGGTGGTTAAAATTTGGAGTTTCATCCAGTATGTCATTGGCTCGAATCCACGCTTGAACTGAATATTTACAAAAAATTAGCATTAACCCCGGGAAAAAAATAAATAAATAAAACCAACATGAAAAGCCACGAATCTTGCGAAATAAACCGATTCATCGCTCCAAGGATGGAAAAACCGGGATAATTAGGCTTTAATAATGGCAAACAAATATTTCACATAATTTTTTATCTTGGTAGCCCCTAATTCGCGTGTTTCGGGCGATATTTCACCTAAATCGCGTGATAAAGTGAGATACAAATGCTACTACTACTTGAACTACCTGAACCTGTCCCAACAGCCTAGATATCAGAGGAACAATGTGAGTGTATGACTAATCCAGTAATGCCCACGTTAGGCTTGGATTTTGTGAATATTAGTTCAATTTCACCAAGTGACTTGGTGTATGAAGTATGAGTTGTGAAGATTTCAGAACCGGATTTGTTATTTGAAGAATCGGGTCATAAAATTGGATTTGAACACAAATCAGTGAAGAGGTTAGGAGGGAACCGGGTTGAAGTTGGTTATAACAGCCGGATACAACGATTTTAATCTGTTGCACTAAAAACCGTTGTGGAAGACCTATTTCTGCAACTTGTAGCAGTTGAGCTAAAGTTGGTTACGGCTCTCTCGTCTTCTAGATTCGAGCTTCAGTACTTATATACATTTGTATCACTTGTAAATGCGAGCTAGGTGATATAGTTTTCCCTCTGTAAACATTACACAATTGAGAGAATTAGAAGTCTAGGGTTTCTGCTCCAAATCGGCTTTTGATTTGGGGATTTACTAGTTTCTGAGAGATTCTTGTAATTGATTGTGTAGTGAAGTGAATTGGGGTGCATAGAGCCTCCGTGTATGTAGACCACCTTTGATCGAACCACGTAAATCCTTGTGTGTTGTGATTTTATTTCTGTTTTTGCGTTCAAGCACTGTTCAGCCGACTTCATCTAAATTTCGTCTGAATTTTGTTTTCTTTTATGTTGTGTGATCTTGTTCTTCTCATAACAAGTGGCGCCGTCTGTGAGAAACCATCTCACACAAGAAGAAGGAAAGGATGTCAGGAATGAAGATGGATCTGGACAAATTTTCAGGGAAAAACGATTTCTATCTGTGGAAAATCAAGATGAAGGCGATCTTGGTGCAGAATGGGTTAGCAAATGCTCTCAAACCAAAAGAAGAGTGGGTAGAGACTGAGAAACCCAAATATGGTGATATGGATCAAAAGGCATTGAGCCTGATCATTCTGTGTCTTGGTGATAAGCCTTTAAGGGAAGTATCCAGGTGTATGAATGCAATTGAGGCCTGGACCAAACTGGAGGAACTCTACCAGTCCAAGTCAGTCTCAAACAAGCTATTCCTCAAGCAGAGATTATTGGCTTTCAAGATGGTGGAGGAAAAGGAAATTTCTGATCAACTAGATGAGTTTACAAAACTTCTTGGTGAACTGGAAGATCTTGGGGTAAAAATGGAAGATGATGACAAAGCTCTGATGGTACCAAATGCACTACCAAGATCTATGGAGAGTTTCAAGGGCACTCTGATGTTCGGGAGGCAGGATAAGTTGAGTTATGACTCAATTATTACTGCCCTAAAGACCAAATGTTTGCAGAATCAGGGAGATAAGAAAGTAAATCAATCTGGTGAAGGATTGAACATTAAGTTCAAGAGAAACTAGCAGAAGAAGAAGGGCCAAACCTTAAAGAATTTTAAGAATGGAAATAATGTTCAGAAGAAATCTGAAGAATGGGTAGAAAACAGGAAGTGTTCTAAATGTAAACAAACTGGACACCTAAAGAAGGATTGTCCACAAAAGATGAAGAAAAAAGAAGTCCAGGGTGCTGAAGCTGCTACGGTTGAACATGAAGAAGACACACCAGAAGTTCTGAATTTTACTGAGTCAAAAATGGAGATGGAGTGGGTACTGGACATTGGTTGCTCTTTCCATATGTGTCCTCATGAAGAATGGTTTCAGAATCTCAAGAAAGAAGATGAAGGATATGTTTTGCTGTGAAATGATCAATCCTGCAAGGTTCAAGGCATTGGATTAGTAAACATCAACATGTTTGATGGAATTACAAGAACTATCACCAATGTGAGGTATGTACCTGGTCTTAAGAGAAATTTAATCTCCCTACGATCTCTCATTGCTACTGGATGTGAATTCAAGTCTGTTGATGGTCAATTACACATAGGCAAAGGAAGCAAACTGGTGATCAAAGGAAAACAACATAATGGTTTGTTTATTTTGATGGGAAAACCTATTGTTGGTTGTGTGGGCAACATTCTAGGCAAGAATAAATTAACAATGTCGCATAAAAGGTTAGGGCACATTGGGGAAAGAGGACTAAAGGAATTATCCAAGAAATGCATAATTGGAGAGGTTGGAAATCAAACACTTGAATTTTGTGATAAATGTGCATTAGGTAAATCACAGAAATTGCCTTATGCTAAGGGGGCACACATTACTCAAGAACCTTTAGATTATGTCCACTCAGATATCTAGGGACCATCCAGAACTGAAACTCATGGAGGAGGAAGATATTTCATGTCTGTAATTGATGATTTTAGTAGGAAAGTGTGGGTGTTTGTTTTAAGAAACAAAAGTGATGCCTTCACTAAATTCAGGACATGGCTGATTCAGATGGAAACTTTAAGGGGCAAGAAGCTCAAGCATTTGAGAATAGACAATGGTTTAGAGTACCTATCTACTGAGTTTACTAATTTCTGTTATGAAAGAGGAATTACAAGACATAGAACAGTCCAATGAACCCTCAACAGAATGGTGTTGCAGAAAGATTCAACAGAACAATACTTGAAAGAGTGAGATGTATGCTGATTTGATGCTGGACTGCCAAAGGTTTTTCGGGAGAAACCATAAATACAGCATGTTATTTAATCAACAGATCACCTTCATCATCTCTAGGGTTCAAAACACCAGAAGAAGTATGGAGTGGTAGAATTCTAAGTTATACAGGTTTGAAGGTGTTTGGATGTCTGGCTTATGCACATATGAAGCTAGACAAACTTGATCTAAGAGCATACATGTGTGTGTTCTTGGGGTATCCAGAAGGAATAAAAGGATACAGGTTATGGTGCTTGGAACCTGGGAATCAGAAGCTCATGATAAGCAGAGATGTTAAGTTCAATGAATCAGTTATGGGATATCACTCCACTGGAAGTCAAGAAGAACGTGATGGAACTATTGAAGCAGAAAAATTATCAGTTCATGTGGAGACTCAGATGGATTTTAATTCCCAAAGGGTTGAGAACTTAAAAGAACACTCAAGTGACAGCTCATCAGAAGAAGAAGATGTGCAATCCAGAAATCAAAATTTAAGAAACTATAGTATTGCCAGAGATAGACCAAGAAGGCAAATCCAAAAACCAGACTTCTATGGGCAGGCTGGGAGTGTACATTATGCACTTAGCATTGCTGAAGACATAGAACATCAGGAACCACAGAACTTCAAAGAAGCAGTCAGTGGTGGTGAAAGTGAGTGCTGGGTTAGTGCAATTGTGGAAGCAATGGTATCTCTGGAAAGAAATGGTACTTGGAAGCTGGTTGATAAGCCTAAAGGGCAGAAGCTGGTAAGTTCCAAGTGGATTTATAAGAAGAAGATTGAAGCTGGAGACGCAGAAATGATAAGATACAAAGTAAGACTTGTTGCAAGGGGTTTTACTCAGAGGGAAGGTATTGATTTTAATGAGGTTTTCTCTCTTGTGGTGAAACATTGCTCTATCAGACTGCTGTTATCAAAGGTAACACAAGAAGACATGGAGTTACAGCAATTAGATGTTAAAACTGCATTTCTGCATGGTGACTTAGTTAAGAACATATATATGAAACAACCTGAGGGTTTTGTGATTCCAGGAAGTGAAGAGAAGGTATGCTTTCTCAAGAAATCATTGTATGGGTTGAAACAAAGTCCAAGGTAGTGGAATAAAAAATTCAACGAGTTCAGGTTAAAGGCAGGATTTATCAGAAGTATGTATGACAGTTGTGTATACTTTGATAAGAATACTAATGTTGATCCAGTGTATTTGTTGTTATATGTGGATGACATGCTTATTGCAAGTAAGAGTAAGCATAAAATACAGTTGCTGAAGAAGAAGTTGAGTTCAGAGTTTCACATGAAAGATTTAGGAGATGCAAAGAAGATTTTGGGCATGAGTATAGTAAATCAACAACTTAAATTGTCCAAGGAGCAGAGTCCAAAAACTGCAGAAGAAGTTAGATACATGAGAAATATACCATATGCAAGTGGTGTTGGCAGCTTGATGTATGGCATGATCTATAGCAGACCTGACTTGGCATATTGTGTATCTTTAGTTAGTAGGTATATGTCAAATCCTGAAAAAGCTCACTGGGATGCTTTGAAGCAGGTGTTGAGATACTTAAAAGGAACAGTGAACCTAGGCTTGAAATTTCAGAAACAGGCAAATGTTACTATTCCATTGGTGGGATTTGCAGATGCTGATTTTGCAGGGAATATAGATACCAGAAGATCTATTACAGGTTATGTGTTTACTCTATATGGAACTGCAGTGAGTTGGAGGAGTGTACAATAGTCTGTAGTAGCTCTATCTACCACAGAAGCTAAATATATAGCATTGACAGAAGCAATCAAGGAAGTTGTGTGGTTGAAAGGGATCCTTAAGGATTTGGGAATTAAGCAGAAATGTGAGACCATATTCTGTGATAATCAGAGTGCACTTCATTTGGTAAAACACCAGGCTTTTCATGAGAGATCCAAGCATGTAGATGTAAGGTTACATTTTGCAAGAGATGTAATAGATACAGGGTTTGTGGAGGTTAAGAAAGTTCATACTGTTGACAATGCTGCTGATTTCTTAACCAAAGCAGTTCCTGGGAACAAGGTAGTGCATTGCTCGAGCCTAGTTAGGCTTGAAAAATATGGTTAATATTCAAGGAACGAGGACAGGTTGAGGTAAGGACATGCATTTGAATTCATTGACGTGGAGATTTGTGAATATTAGTTCAATTTCATCAAGTGACTTGCTGTATGAAGTATGAGTTGTGAAGATTTCAGAACCGGATTTGTTATTTGAAGAACCGGGTTATAAAACCGGATTTGAACAAAAATCAGTGAAGAGGTTAGGAGGGAACCGGGTTGAAGTTGGTTATAACTGCCGGATGCAACGGTTTTAATCCGTTGCACTTAAAATCGTTGTGGAAGGCCTATTTCTGCAACTTGTAGCAGTTGAGCTAAAGTTGGTTACAGCTCTCTCGTCTTCTAGATTCGAGCTTCAGTACTTATATACATTTGTATCACTTGTAAATGTGAGCTAGATGATATAGTTTTCCCTCTGTAAACATTACACAATTGAGAGAATTAGAAGTCTAGGGTTTCTGCTCCAAATCGGCTTGTGATTTGGGGATTTACTAGTTTTCTGAGAGATTCTTGTAATTGATTGTGTAGTGAAGTGAATTGGGGTGCATAGAGCCTCCGTAGATGTAGATCACCTTTGATCGAACCACGTAAATCCCTGTGTGTTGTGATTTTATTTCTATTTTTGCGTTCAAGCATTGTTCGGCCGACTTCATCTGAATTTCGTCTGAATTTTGTTTTCTTTTATCTTGTGTGATCTTGTTCTTCTCATAACAGATTTTGCAAAGGTTTATGTCTGTAGGAGCACAGAGGTGGCTAGGTCTTGCGGTAGCAACTCCGTCGACACATGAAGCTATGAGATAGTATATTCGGACAAATACCACCAAAGGTGTTACCCATCTTACCCTTATATTTGATTTGTTAATGAAGGGTAAGAACATCGTGTTGTACCCAAGTACACGGTCTTTTGATTGAATTAGTTGGGGTGCGTAATTTCAATCGTATTCAAACATGTTAAATTGTGTTTTTTTCATGCAACAGTGTAATCGACTCTCGATGAATGTTGTCAAGTATATTATAGTATAATTCACTTTTTTATTCGGCATGTGAGGACGGTACTGTCCGCAACCCGTGAGGATTGGAAATTATATATTCATCCCTAAAGAGCCAAAGTGTGCTATTAATTATTATTTGTGAAGGGATTGAATGACAACATGTTGTAATCATGTACGTAAATTACAAAGGAGGTAGCACAAAATTTTCATTCAAACAAACAAATTAACAACGCCACTTCCATCGAAGACAATGATGTGCATACATTACTTTCACATGGTTTGTTGGAACATAAAAATCATAATTACAACATAGGCTGCATGGATCGGCTATAGTCATTGATTAACAGCTAGAATATGTTGCTACCTTGTGTTGCCATGAATTAGTCATTAACCTCAAAGAAGCTTGTGCTCGACCCATTCTCCGGTGCGCCCCGATTGCCAGGAACATGCGTTTATGCAGAACGGGTGCCTCTGGTCCTTCCGCTCGATCTACCTCGACCTCTTACGATGTTGCCTAGGTTTCCATTAGCATCACGTCTAGACGCTAGACCCTCATGCGGAGCGCGGTAGCAATTTTGCCGAAGCTTGCCAATAGTACGGCCAACTTGGAGATTTTGAACTGGGTTTCCCCCAAGCGACTGACCCTGACTAGATTCTACTTGGTCGCTCGCATTCTCGGGCGGGTTTGGATAGTTCATGTTACCGAGCTCAACCCTCAACTCCAAACATCTTAGCCTGATGAGCCCCATCTTTTCTTCGTTGAAGCCCGCGTCGTCTACACAAGCATGAAACAATCGCTCAACCTCTTGAAACCTAACATACTCCGGAGTCATTTGCGGGTAAACCCCGGTGGTTAACATCTTAGAGAGTCGATGAACCACGTCCTTCCGCCATCTAGTTTTGATATACCTCTCATTGTCAAGACCCTCATTTGTCATGACTCGCAAGATGTGGGCACATACCATACCCGCGCTCTCAAACATTTTACACGTGCACTCGAGATATGCACCCTTCGGCTTGAACGTAACCTCGTACATGTAATCCTTGAAGAACGAGTCATTCAGAATGCGAACCTCGAGCACCTTAAATATTTGAACCGATTCAAGACCAAGAGTTGTGTCGACCAAGGGCTCACCAACGTGACAAAGGTTCATTTGGCCGATAATTTTCTAGAACTTAATGAAGCAGCTATTTGTATACGCAATCTGGAACTGCTTCTCCCAAAGGAAAGGGAGTTTGAACCTGATCACCTTCGTGTTAGACTCGTGGTCTGCTATATACTCCTTCCGAACCTTATTGGTATAGGCAATTTCGTACTACTCCACAAACTGTTTTAGCGTGCTGCTAGAGTTAATGTAGTGATCGAAGAATGCATGCATTCCCCCGCTCCTTTACATCGAAACCATTCCGGCCCAAAATAGTTGTTAAGATTTACTGGAACCCAGTTTTCTCTTTCCCTGTACAACATCCTCAGCCAATCATTTTTAGTTGCGTTGTGCTTTTCTACGAACTCCGCCCGCTTTTCTTCAAAAACGTCGATGCGTAAGCTATCGTACACTACACCCTTGAATTTGATAATAGCATGGTCGTAGTTCGCGAACCCCTTGAATTTGACGGGCAGTTTACTTAGGATGTGCCATAGACAAAATCGATGACGTGCGTCCGACATTGTTTTCCTAACGACCCTTTTTATGCTCTTTGACTAGTCAGTAATAATGCACGTTGGATATACTCCACCCACAGCCCGCAGCAATTGGAGAATAGTTATTTGAAAGAATCCACGTCTTCGTGGGATACCAATGCACACCCTAACAAAATTGATTGACGATGGTGGTCGAAAAGGGCATCTTGTACCTGTTCACGAGGTAGGTAGTGTTGAAATAGACAACATCGTGGAACTCCTCATATGCTGCCCTGCTACGAGGATGAACCAAAGAACATTCCTCAGTCGGCACTCCTCGTCTATATTTATACAGTAGAAAAAATTATTATCTTTCAATTGCAGCCTGACAAATAATTCCTGTATGGCAACTGCATCGCCTGGCCCAAGTCTTAACCTACTCCGCTGCTCGATGAAGTTCCGGCAGTCCTTGGGGAGACAGCCGACCTCGAGGGGACCACCAGTTCGGACCTCAGCTATTCTTACGTTTTTATACACCCTGAGCCCTGCAATATTGTTAGCATCTAACTGTCGCTTCAGGCTAGATGGAATAGACCGATGTGCTAGCATTAAGATAGACATATCGGGGTGCAGTTCGTGATTGTGCTCGGACACCATCGAGCCGACTAGCCAGCTTCCATCAACCAGCCTCTTAGTATTGAGGCAGGCCTTGCAGCCGATTCTTTTCGATTTATTCTGATTTTCCCCGAGCCTCCCCATCTCGCACGTCAGTCGAAAATACCTACCCTTTACTCATTATACTAAAACATTTTATTCTAGCATGCTCCTGGTATGCTGTTGTGAGGGAACCCAAGTTTGCATATATCATATCAACGGTATTGCCTGCACCTAAGCTCCTGACAGCCGGTGGGTTGTTGCTGCCAACGACATTGTGTACGTTCTCCACGTTAATGTTAGCGTCCACACTCGTCAAAGGGAGATTCAACCTCCTCGAAGAGGTCCCCCCCCCCTCCCCCTCCCCCAAGCTATGACCGCCCTCCTCGTCGGCGCCAATGCCGGAAAAAAATTGTTCCATTGCTAAACCAAGCATGTCATTGAGGAAGCTATCACTGTACTTCATTTCTTTCTGTTAAGCAACGAAATAAGGAAAATGTTAAGAAATGAAGCACTTACAACACACACAAACAAGCTCACACCAGAAAAGAATGAAAAACTAACTAGAATTCGGCCAAACAAGAACCGAACGCAAAAACAGAAACAAAATGAAGAACACAAGACTTTTACGTGGTTCGATCAATGTGATCTACATCCACGGAGGCTCTATACACCTCAATTCACTCCACTGAACAATCAATTATAAGAAACAATTCAGAAAACTAGAAGCCCCAATTCACAAACCGAATTGAGCTTAAGAACCCTAGCTTTCTAATTCTAATGATTGAGAAGTGTTTACAGAGGGAAAGCAACGTGTATCAACTCGTCTCTATTAGTGGAACAAATGTATATAAAGGTCTAAGCTCGAATCAAGAAACACCAGGAGTTGTAACCAATTCTGTTTCAACTGCTCAAAACTGGTAGACGGGCCTTTCACAACGGTTTTACATGCAACGGTTCCAAACCGTTGCATAATTATGTTATAACCGCTTTGACTCCGGTTCTTCACTAACCTTCAAAACTGATCGTGCCTTAAAACCGATTCTCCATCCCGGTTCTTCCCAATCTAAACCCGGTTCCTGATTCCTCACAACCTCTACTACAAACTAAGACCACTTGATGAAATTAAATTGATACCTACAGAAAACAAGAGAATCGAAATTCAGGGGGATTGAAGTTCGACTTCCACAGTAAAAAAAAAAAATGCATCGTTCTTGAGGACTTCTTGGAAGAAAATTCGTTCCTTGGTTATCTTAAGTTGAGAACAGTGAAGAAACAGTAATATCGCATTAATTTTGGTTGATTTAGGTGGGATTATGCAGTTGTGAGCAGCGAAGAAGCATGGCAGAAGGAATGATTTGGGGGCTCCTACACAGTTAAAAACAAGGGGCAACGAACGAAAAAAAGTTCCCAAGAATTCATCACTAGATAACAATGCAGAAGCAGGGAGAAAGGAATTAATTCTGAGGGAGAGCAATAATGAAGCAAGGCAGAAGGGATGATTTGGAGGGCCCTTTAGAAGGCGGGGAATTGGATTGGTGGGAGCCAAAAAAAGAAGCGCCAATAATTGAGTAGGATTGGAGCCAAAATCGTCCTAAATAGTAAACCCTATATTAATTTTATTTATTATTTATTTACTTATTTTTTTTTTTTAATAAAGAGTAAATTCAGCCTAGGCATATTTTGCCTAATCAGCACACCCAATTGAAATTGAAGCAGATTCACTCCTCTTCCCTTACCTCACCTGGATCCAAGGAAATGAAAGACACTTGGAAAACTTGGAGTTTATTAAGAATCTAATCTGCTCACATTTCAGCAGATCCAAACGACACTACAATTGTTCGTGCCTTTCAAGAAACTATGGAAACAGAGTTGAAGATTAGATCTTTGTGATCCCATTTTCTTCGCGCCTAAAATTCGTTATTTCTGTGAAAATTAAGCATTACCCCATTTGAATTGAACAATGGAAAATGATGTTCTGCGGTCCGTCTCTTCACGGGCTGCCCGAAGAAATCAGCATCACCAAACAAGAGGTACGTCTACAGTTCCTTTAATATCAAGTGCTAGAGCTTTTAGGGTTTTATATTTAATGGTTAAGAAAATATTGCAAATGCAGATACAGGAGGGTTGTTGTACAGTGGAAAATCGACGCAAGACTATCCGATGAGAATTACATGGAAAAGGGGTTTCATTCGGTTGATTCTTACGGGAGGAATTATATGGATGTTGTTAATTCTCTCCGTTCTGTTGTTTCACATTTGGTCTTGCCAATCTTCTTTTGCGTTTTTCGCTTGTAAGTATTATTTTTGATGCATTGCTAGTCTTCTGTTGCGTTTATTAGTTCATCTCTGTTTTTCCTATTTTTCTTCTGATATTTGAGGCAATTATGCCTTTCGGCTTGCTTCTGCATTACTTTGTGCTGATTAATTTGTAACCGGTTTTCCCTCAATACTTGCAAAAAGACTGTATCTAGTTTTAGTTTAACCTGAAGGTAGTATTCCGTACAATCATGATTAACTATCAGATTATGTTGTTTGAAGTAGAGGAGTGAAAGACTTAAAATTTTGTAGTTCATGCTACAATATACACTGCGATGTACATTTTTCTTATTAATGATTATAAAGAAAATCTGTTGTAGTAAATTGAGGAACTTGTTTGTTATGTTGCAACTCTAGGGAGTATGATGTTAAGGACTTTCTTAACTGGTAAAATTCTGTGTATGTTCGAGAGACGGATTCAGCACTTCAACCAGTATATGAACATCGAGTTCCTAGGCCCAATAACATAGTTTGGTTCTCTTTGCCCGTAGTAACTATTCCTTTTGGGTGGATTGGACCTGGGACAAGTAGTTGCTTCATTTATCTTGTATACTGGAATTTTTTTGA
Organism: Ajuga chamaepitys; assembly: GCA_958295605.1. Taxonomy (NCBI): domain Eukaryota; kingdom Viridiplantae; phylum Streptophyta; class Magnoliopsida; order Lamiales; family Lamiaceae; genus Ajuga; species Ajuga chamaepitys. The sequence goes on from OY282497.1 coordinate 12,626,924, forward strand.
AGTGAAACTGGTAGTGGTTGCTGTTGTTGCGACAACTGAAATCCATGTATCCGATGCTGATTGGTTGTCACTGCTCCAAATTTTTCCTATTACTTATTCTTCCCATTAAGAAGGTTGATTTTTATAATTCAGTTTGTTTGATATGCAGCTCTTTGTAACAAAGATAGCAAGGTATATGGCATGTTACACACGATGGGACTGGTGACACCACCACACCGTAAGACAAAGAGACTTCTCTTCTACTTCTTTTTTTCCTTCTTACTTACAATTGATTGACTCTTCTTTTATTTTTTGCATTAGGTTGTCCTATCCCTGTTGCTAATGACCCAAGCAATATAGTAATTCCACAGAAAAGAACACCTGAAAAACTGGTCCAAAGACTCTCTTATGTAGTGGAAGACACTGCACAAAATGAATCTCAATCTCTTCCTTCATTTATTCGGCGTGGACCTCAATCTTCTCCACTATTTGGTGGGCACCCGACTTGGCAGCAAAGAGAGGAAAGCTTCAAAATTAAGCCGACCATGAAGGTAAAAAGCAACTCTCTTTTTTTAATGTGTTCACGCAATATTAGTCAGAAGATCTGATTAATTTTATGATCATTTGTTGCTTCTGAATGCCGAGCCTTCTGTTAAAGGTTCATGCAGGAAAACCGCCGAAATTTCAAGACTTTGTCATAATCTTGTTATCCTGCTTTTTGCTTACTTTATGTGGAAAATTTTAAAGAAGGAAGTTGCCTTTCTGATCAGCACACGAGCGCTGAATTACAATGTGCAATAAAAATCTGATGGTTGACAAAGTTCTAATATTTCCTCTCCCAGTGGAAATAGTTGATCTTATCATGCTGCTGAGTTAGGACTATCTCTTGAAAATTTCTTGTATTTTCTCTTTCTTTGGGAATTAAGTTAATTATGCTCAAGCGTGTATCAACATATCAATTAACTTGATGTGCTTTGGACTTATCTGATCTTAACAAATATACATATATGTAATACCTCAGGTGCACTGTGGATTTATGCGAGGCGGGGGTGAAGATATGAATCCTAAAGACGTTGAATATGTGAAGAAATGCAAATTTGTTGTTGCAACTGGCATTTTTGATGCATATGATACACCTCACCAGCCATCAAACATTAGTAAACTTTCAGAGAGCTTATTTTGTTTTCTAATGGTGGTTGATGAAGTGTCTTTTGAATTTATAAAAAACAATGTAACTGTCAGAGAGGATACTAATGGAGGGCAATGGGTGGGCATCTGGCGTCTGATTCTGCTCAAGAATCAGCCTTATGATGAACCTAGAAGAAACGGGAAGGTTCCAAAGATATTGACCCACAGGCTGTTCCCTCAAGCGCAGTACAGCATCTGGATTGATGGTAAAATGGAGCTCATAGTTGACCCATTGCTTCTATTGGAGAGGTATGGCAGTGCTCTTTCACAGTATATTGAGCCAAACAATTTTTTTTGTTGTTGTATGTTTGCAGAAATTATGTGATGATTACGAAAAGTACCTTTAAGATTAGACTTTAAGAAAGAAAGACCAATAAAGATTTTAGATTGGAAATATCCCTCTTGATATTGGTTCTATTTTTCACGTGTCAACTGAGGTCCTTTAGAGATCGATCTAGTGTGCATTCTTTTGTTTATAGTCAGCAAAGAAAATGCACATAATAATCTGCTAAGTGGAGTCCTCGCATCTTCTACATTGAGCATCCTTGGCATCTTGTACTGAAACGAACTCAAATCTTTGTTTATTCACTATGCTAAAAGGAGAATCTATTTGCAGATATCTATGGCGTGGGAAGCACACTTTTGCCATTGCTCAGCATAAACATCACCGCAATGTATACGAAGAGGCTGATTCAAATAAACGGAGGAAGCGATATGCTCGCCCTCTAATTGACCTACATATGAAAATATATCGTTATGAAGGAATGGAGCCTTGGAATCCTCGTAAAGGCACCTTAAGCGGTAAGATTTGCTTCTTCAGATCATTAAACATTTTTGTCACTGTATTACAAGTAAACCCTTGAAGTTTGTATATATCTTACAAACATGAAACACCCCTTCTATTGGGTTTTCTTGTGATTAGACTAAACCTCAAGGGTGGCTTGGCATATGCTTTTAAATGCAGATGTGCCTGAAGGAGCAATTATCATACGCGAACACACAGCACTCAACAACCTGTTTAGCTGTTTATGGTTCAACGAGGTTCATCTGTTCACGCCTCGAGATCAGCTAAGCTTCGGATACGTAGTCTATAGATTAGGAGGACTTTTCAAATTCTTTATGTTTCCTAATTGTGAATACAACTCAGTCTTCGTATTGCACCCCCACAATCGCGAACATTCGTCGAAAGTAGAGTGGGCAAAAACTATTCAAGAGTTGAAAAAACACCCAGAGTTGATAGAGAGTAGGGGTGGATTAGGGTTGTGGACACCATATCCAGGGAATCTTGATTTGGTTGTACTACCACCAGTAGCTAGAACATCAAAAGCAGGCTGACCATCATGGTTACTGCAAAATATTTGTTGTATTTTAGAACTTCCACTTCCTCATTATTTTAGTTGTTTTTTTTTTTTTTATAGGGAAATTATTAGTTGAAATTTTTCTTATTGGAGTATTAGTACAGTTAGTACAGTGTTTTTCTTAAATAACAAAAAAGTTCAGATAAAAAGGTTGGATCTTTTATCCAGTTCAGTTAAAACTTGTATCATGTGTAGTATTGTATTGTCTATTTGCTTTTCAAGAAAAAAAGAGAAGGGGAAAAAGTATTTGTGTACATATTTATGCGTACCATTATTAAAGAGAAACTAGTAAATCGCCTTGTAATGAATATCAGTTTAAGCCTTCATGTGTTATAATGTTTGTTGACATATGCAAAAAGAAAGTAATTGAACTAACATACAAATATATGTAAATATAAGAGTTATTAATTACAAAAAAATATTGCATTAATGATGTATGATTCTTTGTACATAATCTTCAGTGTTTTGTTACAACTTTAATTTTCATCACAAATTAATATCTTTAATCCTTGGCAATTTGTGACCCGTGAAATTGCAACGTATAATTAACCGTGATTGTATACGAACTTTTTTAGGAACAATCCATCATGGGACAGAGATTGTCCTTGAATCATGGCAAAAAATATGTTTAAATTGTAAGATAAACCACGCTCATTAAATCTTAATGAGTGTGACATATACAAAAAAGGAAAATTTTAAAAAAGACGAACATATCTTACTTAAAGAAGGAGAATATTAAAAGTTTTACTCCACCATAAAAAAAAATTAAGCAATTATTTTTTTTTATCAAATAAATAATTACTGATTGTTCTAACTTAAAAAGTTGTTCAAAATTAAATAAAAGGATGTTAGGATTTATTTACCAAAACTACAAATACCTAAATTATATTTGCAGAAATAAATGTGTTGTTAGAGCTTTTTAATATATGAAATTCATTACAATTATAAGCATTCCTATGGCCACAACTCATCAAGTTTAGATTACTAATCTTTGATAAGTATCTGATCATATTCCCACCATTTCTCGAGTGACTCAAAACCTCAACATTTCAACCAATATACAACTACGACGTCTCGCCGCCACGGGAAATGAGCGGCCAACTCCCGCTTCAACTATGGACACCGTCGCCGTGGTGGAAATGCAACGACTTTGTCCGAAAATTTTAAGACGTCTCAAACGATTGCAACCAAAGTCTGCGCTAATCTTACATAGATTCAAAATCCTACACTCAATTCTTAAAATACGTCCATCATTACAAATAAAGGCAAATGATGTGTAAATATTTTTAACTATTTTAGAACTATTTTCTTTTATACATTAAAATTATGATAAAAAAATGTTTATCAAACATTATATATAATTGTTTGTATCCAATTCACGTCTCAAATGTATTTAAAATTATAAATACATACAAAGCATCTTTTAATTTTACTACTTAAATGCAAGAATTACAAATTTAGTAAAAATGCATCTCCAAAATATATCCACTAACCTGGTAAATGAAAATTCACCATAGATTAAGGGTAACACAAATACCCTCTTTCCACTACCAAACCATGTAACACCCCGATTTTCTAGTCTAATTTAAGAAATTATAAAATAGCAAAATGTTTAATTTATTTATTTAGAAACATTTTTTTTTTTCAAATCAAGCCATTACTAAAAAAACTACTTTTATAAAGTCTGCATTTTGCCATTTGCCATATCCTAATAAATACTCATTAAGATATATCAAAAATAACTTGGTAATATGCATTTTTTTTCCTTTAGAATCCTTGAAAAATTTATACATAATATCAATTATTTGCAGCGGAATATAAATAAAACAGTTTGAACTAAATTAACTTAAACATGTGATTTTAATTTAATTAGAACCTAGCATAAATCACTATATATATTTTTTATAAATTTAAATATGAAATAACTTAATTAAATTCATTTCCGAGCTAAACACCTAGCATGTGAATATAATGTTAAAATAAATCTCACTACCTAATCAAATTAATTAGACAACACATTAACATCAAACATACCAACAGTCCATGAAGTATCTCAATCAAATACCTATTTTAAATCTAAACATACTAAAATAAAATAAACTGCATCAAACAATATTGTCCAAAATTCAAGTATTAATCCAAATAAAATCAATTACAATTTATAAATCATGTGCAATCCGGCTCCATCTCCACTTCAATCACACTTTTCATCTCTACCTGAGGATCAATAATGGGCTAAGGTGAGCTTCTTTTAGCTCGTGGGAGTCACAATTTATTACAATAACCATAAAGACAAAGAGGCATACAATGTAACATTTATTAAAATGATGCGCTTGTATTGGCAAGACACATAGAGCTAACTTGTATTGACAAGTAGTATATTGATAATGACTAAACTTGTATTGGCAAGTAGCATAATGACAATAAGCAAAACTTGTTTTGGCAAGTAGCGAATTGTAAATCACTTGTATTGGCAAGTAATAATAAAATAAAAGCACACGTATACAATCAAATAATTATAATTAAAGTAATAAACAGTTAAGACCCCCACCTGAAAATGAGATGATTGAGTGAAATGCAAATGCTCGAATTATTCCAAAGTCCTAGGCTTGTACTCACACTCCTCGATTCTTATAATTTAAACAAAGAAGTAAAATATTTTAATGTCTTTGGATATAAAACTTTTTCAATAAATAAAGAAAGGAAAATTAGTTAAAACATTTAATAGATGAATACAAAATATAGAAGGTTGTTGGACTTTGAAAAAATACCTTGCATTGGTTTTATGTTTAATTTTATATTTTTGCATTAATATAGTATGTTGAATGTTTATGAATCTGATGAAAATACATTTTGCAATTTTTTTTTTTTTTTTTTTTTTTGGAAGAATTCTCAGTACATAAATTATATAATTTTCTAACACACATAAACAGAATTACACACTCAAACTGAAATTGTCATTACTAAGAAAGATTAGTAAGCTGAAACATGCACCTACACTTAGGGATGGCAGTCGGGCGGGTTTTAATGGGTACCCGTCCATCCAAACCCGATTGAAGAGGGTTTGAGGAAGACCTAAATGGGTTTGGGTAGGGTTTGGGATTTACTTTTAAATACCATTAGTAATTGGTTAGGGTTCGGGATTTAGTGTGGGTACCCGCACTACCCGAACCCGCTATGTTTTATAAAAAAATCAATAAAAATTATATATAAATATGTATTATGTAAGAGTCGAACCCTCAACCTTGCACTTTATAAAATAAAGAAGATACCGCTATGTTTTGATCTTTTTTTATTTTTATTTTTACATTTCATCTCTCATTTGTTTTTATCTCGTGTTTAATTTATATTGATGGTTAGCGTATTGGTTTACTATTCGTTTAGATGATTCGTGAAATATAATATTTTTAAAATTTTAAATACGTATTGGGTGGGTTAGGGTACCCGATGGGTTTTAGTAAATGGGTTTGGGTGGGTTTGGGTATTATAAGTATCTTTTTAAATGGTTTTGGGATGGGTTTGGGTTATATAAATTTTAAATGATTAGGATTTGGGTAACCTCAATTTCGTGGGTACCCACCCAGCTGCCATCCCTACCTACACTACTTAAGTCCAAGATAACCCTATCATGCTGGACTTATGTAAATGTTAGTAAAGGTTTATAATCCTTTTGGTAATTTGTTTATGAATTTGAAGAAAAAAAACACACCTAATTATTTTTTTTCAAATTAAATAATTAAATAATTAAATAATATGAGTAAACACCCATGCATATTACAAATTAATTCAACTATATGTTACACAATATAAATATAATTACAATTATTGTATTGCTTATTGTATTTGTTAATTAATTTTTCATTTACAATGTAAAGTTGTTCTTTAATTTATATTTATGTCTGAAATTTATCTTTACATGTTACTGAAATTATTATACTCTACAGATTCTGTATTTTTCTAAACTTCATTAATATTGAAACCATTACATATTTGCCCTAAAAATATGTCAATAGTTATTCTATTCACTATACTTCTTGTTATTATTCTAATTAACTAATAATAATGTTTTTTCCACTTATATCCTTCAGGTGCTTTGTAAATTGTGATCCATCAAAGGAACTGAAGAACATTGATCATAAAACTGTAAAACATTGAAGTGAAGTAAGGTAATTTCATAACCTTTTGCCTTTTACATATTTTTTAAAAATTACTCATACTATATAATTTTTTTTGGGTTTATTTATCTTCTATTTGATTAACTTATATAAAGTATATAACTCTCACAGTCAATTTTTTTTCTTCCAAATATTGATTTTTTGCTTATGTTAAAACATATTGCAGTTGGATACATAATATAAAGAAGATCGCTGCACTTTGAAAAAATTACTGTTGCTCTAGCTTTGCTCTTAATTTTTGTTTCTTGTTTAAATGATTAACAGAATAGAAATTTGAAGTTCAATATAATTTGTAAATATAATTTTCTTAGGGCCCCTTTGGTAGTAAGTATGGTATTAGGGGTACAATATAAGCCCCATATTAATGTTGGGTATTAAATTGAAGTAGGGTGGATGACTTATATTAGTACTTCATTTGGTTGCCTTTTTCATGTGATAGTATGTATAATACTCCATTTGGTAGCAAGGATATTATTAATTATTCTCAGGTACTATTTACACAATTTTACCTTTTTATCCCTTTTGTATGTTAAATTTTACATACAAAACCCACCTGATTCTTTTTGCCCTAACTCTCCTTGATGAAATGCCCTCTTTCACTCCCAACCACGCAAGAACAGCTACCGCCACCAAGCCTAATTGAACAACCGTTGAGTCACTCATCCAATTCGAGTCGAAAAAAGCTTCGACCACATCGTTCCTCCTTCACCTTGCGTTACAACGTTAAAAGTAATTTTGGTCAGGTAATTGTGCATTCGGTTTGGTGCTCTGGTTCGCGGTTGTATGTGCGTGATTATGGTCTAGTTGTTTAAATTTGTTGTTCATTGTGAATTTAGACCAATATCAGCATCCTTCCTGACGATTGTAATTATAGAGCATATAATGCGATTGCACTCCTTACCCACTCGTGAAATTCGAAGAAAGGATTATAGGCCTTCATGGTGTAATAATTGTTCTTCGTTAGGATTAAACGTTAATTTATTCTTATTGTTTTTGCTTGATGCAGTCATCACATGGAGGGCAATGGGGTACTGTGGCCACCTTTTTGTTCTTGTGGGAATGGGCGCATGGTAGTGCGACAGACAGGCAAGAAGAACCAAAACTACGGACGTTGGTTTTACAAATGCCCAACTTTCAGCAACCATTCCACCTCATTCATCTGGTGTGACGAATTTCACAAGCTTGAGACCCCGGCCAATCTCCCTAATTTTCTACAGAATTGCAACAACACCTCAAACCGGTATCGTACCACCGATGATTTACCCCGCCAGCGATCGTCCACGTCCAACATATACTCCCAACCCTCGAGATTGTTTACAGACAATCCACAAGAAGATGGTGCGACTTCTGCCTGTTCGGGTCAGCCTGATTCGTTCAACCTTGAAACGGTCGCAGCAGGCCGGGATATAAATCGCCCAAATCATGAAGTTGGAGTTGTTTCCGTGTCGATGTGTGAACGAACGGTTTTGGTTTTCATGCTGTGTTTCGTATGCTTTGTGTTGGGATATGTTATTGGAGGGTCCTAAATTACTGCCCGCTGACAATTCTAGATTTTATGTTGTGAAATACTATCCGGCAAAAGACAGCTAAGTAGGGATTTAATTATAAAGTTATTGGCTATAATGGCCCATTCTACTAGCATTGTATTATGAGCTTATGTTCTCGGTTCTTTAGGATATTATTGAAAGGATGCTTGCGTGAGGGCGCCTCTTTTGCGTTAATTACGAAGATCTATTGTATCCTTGGGCATTGAAGTATGATGTGGGATTGAATGAGAATTTGCTGTTTATGTACTTTAAAATTGTTATTCCTGGCTTGAACCTGCATGGAAGGGACATTATACTTGAGTGTCAGTTTAATGAGCATGGCACCACCCAACCACTAAAATAAATGCAACTGAAAGTCATATTATTTTATATAAAGCATGACACTCATATTGTTCATCACTTGTCTTACTGCAAATCCCAAAAGAAATTTCATAACTGCAAGATCTTATGATGTGGAACAACAATGCCTTTTGGGATATCGCCGACCAAAATTCTTACCTCTACGACGTAAACTGGTCGGCAGTAGACGATGTCGCCCTCGCCAATGCCCTCTTGGTCGAGAAGAATCGTGGTGAGTTGGGTGTTTGTTTCCCGACACTTGAGGGTTGCCGTCGAGTTCAAGCCCAACTGAATAAGGACTTGGATAAGAACTTCAACCAGCAGTCTATACACACACGTATCCGCAAGTTGCGTCGTCGTTTCCACAGTTTCCAGAATCTTCTGATGGGTACAGACGTTTGGTGGGACGACGAATTGAACATGGTTTTTGCTAAGGCTACGAATTGGCTACAGGTGTTCGAGGTTAGAACTCTATGGCTACGCTTTAGTTTTATTATGTAAATGGCTCAGTATGATATAATTTCATTTATGTTACTTGGTGTGTATAGGATACCCACTGCCATTAACCCATAACACGATTATACAGGAAGATGAACTAACCAAGGCCTACTTCCATTCGGGCGAGCCGCTCTACAAAAAGCTGGAAGAAATTTTTTCCATCCAAATCGAACCGGCCCAGAACGATGTCGAGATGAACGATGTTGCGTGCGAGGATGAGGCTGGTGAAGATAACCTGGTGCATATGACTGACGACAATGCGCTTGCTAACGATGTGGAAGTCCTTGAGGAAGTTGTTGTCTCTTTACCTAATGCTATGAATGATGGAGATGTAATCGTGATCAGTGATGACGATATTGGCCTAGACGATGCTGGAGCGGTTAACAACGGGGTGGAAATCATTGAGATCTCTGACACGCTAGACGCCAATGACCTCCTTGCAAGTCCTTACTATGAGGTGGATAACATCGGCGGGGAGGAAGAGGTAGAGTCGCCATTATTGAGCAAGGCCGCGAGGAAACTGATCTTCGAGGAGGGAGATGATGGAGGGGTCGTATTTGATCAGGAGTCAACAAATCTTCTTGATCTGTCACCAAGAAAGATGCCCCCGATTCCTAGCAAGTTCACAAAAAAGGCGATGCATCGAGCTCAAAAATCAGCTACTAGTGGGTCCGGGTCATCAGCAACCCCGGATTGGATGCGTCGCATGCATTGATGACGATCTATTGCTTGGTCAGGAGTGCAGCAATGGATCTATGGTAGCTAAATATAGGCCGTATTATAAGTTATGACGATATAGCATCTAGTAACGAGTTTTGTTGTAAGTATGTTGATTAGGTGCTCGTTGGTTATGTAGTTGGTCCTTTTAATCTGGGTAGTCTAGGTGTTTTAACCGGTTACTCAGCATCTCATCTGAAACTCGGGCGTTTTTTGGAAATGTTCGCCTAAACTATTACTAAACGCTTCAATTCAAGAATAAGAAAATAATTTATCAAATACTCAAGATTGGAAGACAAATTCTAGAGAATTGATTTCAGAATTAACTAAGTATGACAATCTAATTATTCTAAACTAGCAATGATTATTATCGTTATTAGAGGCACTTATATATATCGTGATTTTAGTTGGGTCAACTCGACCGAGGCAAAATCCCCTCGACCGAGTTGGAGTCTCTGACCAATTTCAGGTTTTGCTCTTCATTTCTCCCTCGACCGAGTCAGACTTTCTGATCATGCTTCAACATCTCTTTGCTATTTCCGACTTTTCTTGCTCGTTTTCCATCCGAACCTTGCCCAAACGGACTTTTTGGCCTTTTTAAACCTGAATAACACTAAAACAAGCAGAAACACGTCATCTAGCTCAAAAGATGGATTTTAATCACTTTTCGCCCAAATACACATGCATATGTATGCCAGATTGTGGTTGCGTAATGTATTATGAATATGTATGCCAGATTGTGGTTGCGTAATGTATTAGATTCGAAGTATAGAATACTCAATCTAGTTTTTATATAACTTCTTCTGTTTGTTTTGGAGATTATATGCAATTTAAATAAGTACAAACGCAATTACGAAATAGGCCCCAATATCTTGAAGTACCCCAAAATTGAGATGCTCATTCTGAACTAGGTGGCATTTGATATAACTATGTTGCAACGTTTTTTTTATTCTTATGTAATGACAATACGATTAATTTAAATGAACAATCTACATGGAATGTACCAGAAATCCCTCAATTAACCACTACACACCACGGGGCAGCAATGATGATTCTGAGAATTATACGAACTTTACCAAAGCAATGAATTTCTTTTATTACTCATTTGAACATAACAAGCCTTAACCACCATTAGAAACAAGAAAGAAATGTTAAATTAGTAAATCAATTCACCAAAACCACCTGATAGAAATCTTAATATTCAAGGCATGCTTGCAAAAAGTTTACAAGTGATATAGCAATTAAAAACCGCAACCATGCTTAAAAATCATAGTTGTTTGGAGTGTGCTACCACAATCATAGTTCATATAGCAAAATATAGGGCGCAATCACATCACGCAAATATTAACAACCAAGCTCCCGAATCTTCCTCACGAAGGCGGGACGGGCAACTTCAGGGAGACCTGTAAACATGTCGAGATACTCGACGTTCTTAACTAATGTCATAGCCACGTCAACTCTATCTTCAACTGACAGGCCCGGCACACCGGCCAACAATTCGTATACCTCTTTGCGGGATTTTGCCACATCATACTCATACCCAATTCGACTAGCGATGTCGTTTAGTCGTTCTTCTGAGTTACGGCACAAAGACCCCAACATGTCGTATACACCATCAGCAACGTTGTCGGACGATTTGCGTTTCTTACCCTTACCGGATGCTGTAGCTGGTCCTTTTGCACCCTGATTGACGCTTGTACCTTCGTTACCAGCTTCAGCGGGTTCGGGAACTTCATCTTCTGCCACATGGTCTTCTTCTGCTTCAGTTCCCTTTTCCCGGTTTTCGGCATTTAGCATCTCATTGACCGCATCCATAACGTCCTCTGCCGTCGACCCGTTGGCTCGGTCTGCTCCGAAGATCTCCTTCCAATCGTCATAGAATGGCCATTTTCTGACACGCATGCCTTTAGTTCTCGGTTCAGCCTTCATGAAATAAATGTGTGAGATGACCATAAATTTCTCCTTAGTAATCATGATTAATGAGCACAGAAACATAATTGACTATAGATCAGTATAGCAGCAAATTAAAGATACCTTCTCAATGGCTGCCCACTGTCCATCCGTGCATTCTATACGTTTGCTAGTGTCCAGTTCCACGCCAGTGTGGCCCATGATTTCCTCGAGAAGATGGTAAAAACGCTTCCAAGTATGGAGCCTAGAATTGATATGGGGCAGGGCACGAAGATCAGTCCGAGGAAAAAACTTGCGCATCCCATTTTCTACTACTGTTAAGTACCCGGGACGAAACCCGTTCTCCCCCTTTAGCCCATTTGCCACGATCTCCTTCATACAAACTATAAGTTTCTCTTCTTCCTCATCTGACCAAATCCGACAGCAATTCACTTTATTTCCACGAGACGTCGCGGTCTGGCTGCAGCCATTATCCATAGCGTACCTACGGAGCAAAAATAAGACAATAAATTAAAACTGAAGAACATTATATCCAGCATTACATTTTTCTTTCTTTGCCCCCATGCACATATATAAAGAATAACCAACCTAATTCTTCCAAATATATTTTAAGAAATAATATCAACCACTAGAAATTGTGTAGTTCATCAACCGGTCCAATGTCTTATAACATAATAAATGATAATAGACAGCACACAAAATAGACAAATTGAAGAAAGAAAACGGGACCACGATTTGTTTATCAGCCAAATATGTTTGTAAAATAACGTCCTAACCTCTATTTTGTTGCCACTACGCAAACATCTGTTGCGCCATGACATCACGAAAACTATTCCAAGCAGGCGATGTCTGTGTCCCCTCGACGTGGTCGTATTCGAGATCGTCATTATCCTCCATGTGGTAATCTGGCACGTATTGCTCCATCGGATCTACGGCCATGGACATCCGAATGTAGTTATGGAGCATGAAACACGCCATGATCAATCGTATTTGAATCTTGATGGGGTAGAATGATGTGCTTCTTAGCACGGCCCAACGCATTTTAATGACCCCGAATGCACGCTCGATCACGTTTCTAGCCCGGGCATGTCGCATGTTGAAATGCTCTTGGTATGTGTTGGGCCGAGCCGATGCCGGACCCCATTCCTTGCAATGATACCTCACTCCCCGGTATGGGCCTAAAAACCCTTCGCTATTAGCATACCCATTGTCAACCAGGTAGTAGTTTCCTGCATCAATTGTAGAGGTTCGTGTAAAGCAATATCACATATTAGATGGCTTCAACAACTTCAATTATAAAGTTTAGTTGATTTCCTAAAAAAAATGAAGCAAACAGCTTTATTTTTATCTTACCTACGGGCACACGCAACCCATTCTGACGATTCACGGCATCTCTCAAAACACGCGCATCTGCGGCCGATCCCTCCCAGCCGGGAAGAACATAAACAAACTGCAGCTCCCTATCACTTACCGCAAGCACACTAGTACTGATCTCACCTTTACGTGACCTATATTTTGGCTTCACACCAGACAAAACTTTAACCGGTATGTGAGTACTGTCTAAAGCCCCCAAACAACCCTATTTCATAAAAAGACAAGCAAACAAAAGTCGAATCAGTGGAGACACATATCAAGCACCAACCATCAATTAACGCATACTACATCAACGGGAGATTACCAACCTGAAACCATTTCCAACGTGTGTTTGAGGATTCAGCGGTAATGGGGTCGGGATCAACCAAAAAAAGTGCGTGGAGCCTCAAAATGGCCTTTAAGACAACATGGAAACACTGCGAGACTGTTTGCCCGGACCGTACATAGTCGAAAGAGATAATGTCGTTCTTTGTATGGTGTGCAATTATAGATAAGAACATTGCAACCTTTTCCTCAACGCTCACATATTTTGAATCGCTAACACCTCCTAGATTTTCAATAAGATAGCATAGTCTACCAAACGCATTTCGGTCCATCCTAAGGCATTTTATGCATGCCGAATCAGTAAGGCGGAACAAACGATTTAACCTTTTTACTTGATCGGGTATTCGTTCTATCATGCTATACCTAATCCCTGTCATAGAGCGGCTGTTTCTTTTGGGTACCGTTATCAATTTAACATGGATTTGAATCAGGAGGCATATCAGAAGTAATCTAAACCGAATTTCCTCGCATAGGTAAACAATGATATCCCTTTTTCTATGTAAACGCGCCATACCAAGCTCTCTCAATGTAGACTGCGTCATGTATTGTTAAGAGTGTTAGGGTAACAAAGACATTCACAAACCTATCGGATTAGATAAATACTCAGCAAGAACAATTTGGTACAAATAGGTGACCACAAAACCCATTACACTTGGTGTGCATCCTACCTTGTTTTAGCACAATAATATGATATTTCGACATTAACAGCACCGAGATTCAATGTGTAAACAATAGTACACAAAAATTTCTCACATTAATATACTCAATAATAAATTTTAAGCCGAAAAAGGGAACAAATATACAATACTTTTTTCTCCTTATTTTTCCGAACTGACATCAGCCCACATGAACATGACTTCGTTACCTTTCAAATCTCGTGAAATGCTTTGAAATTTGATGAGCGTGGTCGCACAGCTCCTTCGACCGTCGAGGAACCCTAATTGAAAATCATAGCGAGTTTAGTTTGGACCAATAATCAGATAAATAGGGAATTGAAGCTATTTACAGACGTGTTGCGTTATGTTCCGAATCTCCTACCTGGATTGCATTGAAATGGTGTCTCTTCAAGAACCCCAAAGTTTGGGTGCAAGCGTGGTAGACGCAGGAACCCTAGCTTTTAGAAGGCACCAGTAGGGAATGGAGCAGCTAACTTCGTTTGGTCGAGGGGTAGATAGAAAATTAAATTTCAACAAAGGGTTTTTAGGTAATTCCATGTGTATTATATGTAGCACTGTAGAAGCAAGTATATGGAATCCTTCCACAAATGGTGGTATACATTATCACCTCTGATACAGTGAATCGAGGCCGGGCCTAGGAGTTGTACAAGGTTGATGGGATATTTTGTTTCTTCTACCAAATGAGGGATGGCTTGGTATTAGCCACCACTATTCACCCATATCCCATGCCAATACTGCTTTATACTTGCTACCAAAGGAGCCATTAGTATAATCTTTTTCCCATCAACACAGTATCTTGAATATGTATGAATATTTTAGAAATCGTTTGCATTGGGATATTTGTTTTTTAATGCATTCACACTATAGAAGTTTCATAAGTTTCGGAAACACATAAACAGAATTAGACACTGAAATTGAAATTGCCATTCCTAAGAAAGGTTAGTCTGAAATCTAACTGATTTTTACAGACCGACCTTAGACTGATTAAATTGAAACATGCCTTCAATATTCAACATAACCCTATCATGCTAAACATAAAAACATAGACTCAATGCAACTGAAACAGATAAACCTAGAATATAGTATGTAGATAAATGTTAAATTCAGTGTTCATTTGTTTTCACTGCTTTTTTCTTCTTCTTTGCTGATCCACAATCACCCTTCTCCTTTTTCACCAATTTGTTGATTGGCACATCGTCGTCTCCCTCGTCATCTGCTTCGTCATCTGCCTCATAACCTTTTCCAGCTCTCTGTTTTCACCTTCTTCATCTCCTGCAGGTTCAATATTGCCACATCCTCAATGCGAAGTGTCTGTTTAGCATCCTATCACGGTAAACAATCAATTATAAATATTTTTGCACTAATTTAAATCTTTTTATAAAGAAAGCAGTATTTTGCTACTTATTTTAATTTTGATTGAAATAAATGAAATACTTATTTACCTTCTTGTCTACATAATGTTCATAATACATATTCAAAATTCTTGAATCAGCAGTCAGCTTGGTGACATTGTAAGTCACCGAGTAGCGAGTCTGGTCTGCCGCCTTTACATGCACCTTGAATAACCCAACTCTATCGGTTAACACTTCATCCACTTCTTTTGGAACGAAGTTGAATGCCTCCGGCTAAAATAGAATTTATCAGTATGAGAATAATTCTTGTTTAAAATCTACATAAAAAAAAAAAATCATCTAAAAAAATAGGAGTTTACATTTGATTTCATAACGTCTCCAGCAGTCTTCCCAATTAGCTCTACACATTCATTGTCCCATAACATAAACTTGGCCACTTCACTCACGTTGTGCATCAAAACCTCGATTTTGTACCTGCATGTGGTTCTTTGTTTTTCTTTTCTATGTTTTATGTTTTATGTTTTATGTTTTATGTTTTATGTTTTATGTTTTATGATTGAAAATTAAATTAAATTGAAGAGTTTGAAAAACTAAACCTGTAGTGATCACGATTGCCTTTCACACCGCACTTTAAACAGAAAAAACCTCAAGATTCTTTTATCAGTTTTTTAGAGCATTTGTTGCATGACAAATAACACCATTCTCTCAATATTTCAATCTGAACTATTGTAGCAGAAACCCAAAAATACCCATCACATTCACAACGAACAATTTCTGCCAAGTTTTTCACCTCTGCTTCCATGTTTTTAAACGCATCCGCCACAGTAGGTGCTAAACAATTTGGTACAGTAGTTAATGCACAACTTTCCATCCAAAATTCAGCCAAACTGTTTTTTATTTTTTATTTTTTTTTTAAATATGTGATTGTCATTGATATTGGATAAAAAATGAGAAAACAAATCACAATATTTTTTTAAAATGTACCTTTTGTAAAAAATCTCAAATGCATCAGAACCTCCATTAACAGTATTTTTTGTCACATTGTAGTCTTACTTGATCTATATAGGCATGAAAAAGGTTAATTGATACAAATTTCATAAAACAGTGAAAATGTAGGTTAGCTTTTCTTTACCTCTAAATGCCGAAACCCTCCCAAACCCTATCAAAACAATTAGGCACTCCTCAGACTCATTCTCCACGTAAGGTAAGAGCTTGTCATATAGTCATCTCATAACGTACACTTTACCATCTTCTTCTCCAAGTCTTCCAAAGTGAACTCCATGCGTTTCCCCTTGGCAGAAGTAACCGGAGGCAGTTGACATAAAGCCACCCTGCCTATGATGTCTGAAGACAAAGTTTTGTTTAAATTAATTATGAATATTGAGCTTTGAAAAATATTGTACATAATGTTTTTAGTCAATAAAACTTACCAAATAAAACAAACTGTGACTTTTATTTAGCCTCCTCGATTTCAGTAAATGTTTTGAATTGATAAACAGTTGCTGGAAATTTTTTGTAAAAAATCTCCTCCATTTTTGTCTTGCATAAGAAGATGATTCACATAGGCTGAGTAGTGCTTCTATACTTCATGCGGTTTTCAGTAACAATAAAATCCTTCAAAGCATACAAGTGGTCCTCCACTGCTTTCCCTTTGAACAACTTCATTGCTTGTCTTCGAACTGAAGCATGAATACGATCCCCCTTCAAAAACAACACAAAATTATATTTGGCATTAGTATAAAAAATTACACTGTTTAGTAATTTGCATAATTTGATCTACATTAATGCATTATTACCTCCTTATCCTGAAACAAGTATTCAAAGCTGGAGAACTCTGTTTTGTTTCCAAATGTAGGAACTTCATAGCTTCGCACAAGACGTACTTTCATGACCGAAGGCTTGGTTGATGAGTTGATGTCTTTCACCAGACTGAAACACGGTGCCATGTTTCCTTCAGTAATTCCTTTTAAAATTTTGATAGATGTAATAGATAGGTAAATAATGTGTGCCGTAATAGTTCGATTTGTAGGTAATAGTTGGTAGTTCACAATCTAAAACTGCATATATCCACTACATCAAAACTTAATGTACATCAGTTTCATTAAATGTGAAGTAGTGGTTATATGCAGTTTTTAAACTGACTAAAAAATTATTTTGGTTATTTTTGTTTTATAATATTATTATTATTATGAATTAGTATAAATATTGTTATATGTTATTTTACAAAATCTTGTCTTAACCACTTATGAATTATAATTAGTTTTCGAATATTTAATTTTTTTTTTTGTAGTAATTTCCAATATTATATCATTATATTATTACACTATATTATATTAATACTACACTGATATTTTCTATTTTATGTGTTTTACAAATACAAATACAATAGATGCCTCCTTACATTATGTACTTCAATTAAATTAGTAAATTACCTAAATGTCAAGTAGTTTTTCAAAATATAATTAGACTATCATTGGCATTTTCTAAAATGATAGAAAATTGTTTATTTCGTAAATATTAAATATTAAAATTGTTTCAAATTCAAATAAAAATATTAAAAATTCAAATGTATGTAGAATTTTTTTAGAGGGAAATCTCATTGTGAATAAATAGGTCCAGAGATCGAACATGTATCATACATTTTTAAAGCGATTTTTTAAAGGCGAGTTTTTTTTTAAAAAAAAAAAGAAAAATTCAGCAAAAATTCTATATTGTCGACACGTGTTTTGTCCAAAAATTATGGCACCTTCATTTAGTATTATAGGTGGATTTCATATTGTTAAATAGTTGTCACAATATTAAATCATAAATTTAACTCTCTGAATAGGTGCTTTTTATAAAAGAAATGAAAATAAAGAGTAACAAAAATAAATAAAATAAAAGCAAGAAAGAAAACGCTCTAACACTAAAATGCTAACAAGCTAGCAAAAAGCAACGCTACGCAGAGTGAAAAAAATCTTTAAATCCATCCCGGAACAATGTCGTGTCGCGGTGGTGGATCCTCCAATTCAATTTCATCAGACCATTGACCCATCACCACATTATGCATAGCCCGAAGAGCATCAGAAGTCGGCTGAGAACTAACACGAACATTGGCCACCAGCTGTTTCTTCGATTCCACTGACTTTACTTGTTTAAAGACCTAACAAGAACGACCGGGATTGGAGCCCCAACGACAAAAGGCCTCAACCTTTTTTTGGGAGAGCGTCGAGATTGGAACCACATTCGTCAAAATTCCCATATCCTGAGATCTCGTAACAAGTTCCAAACTCAATGGTTAATTACATATCAGAGCTGAATCTAAGGAGTCCGAAATAAATTCAGGAGATGAAGGCTTTGCGCCAGACTCATGGTCCCGCATATTAGTCGAGATGTTGTGGTCTCCAAATGTAACAGACGCCGTGAAGGGCAAAGAACTCGACGCATGCAAAAATTGTGATGCGAATCTGGGTTGTGCATGGAGTAAACTGGCGTAGACTTCGTCGAAGAAAGAACCATTACCTGCTTGGAGGAGGGCGGGTGTAGATACAAGGGTCGTCTGCATGGGTACCGAAGTGGATGAACTACCACTCATTTTGACAACCAACCCCTTCTGTAGACTCAACTTGTGAATGAGAATAGGGGTGGTTCGGTACAGTATACCATTACCGTACCAAAATCTTCGATACGCCGAAAATCCATATCGTTACCGTACCGAATTTTCGGTATAAATACCGATACCGTACCGAAATTTTGGTATACCGAATTTTGTATTGGTATCAGTATATACCGATCCATATCGTTGATTTTGGTATACAAAAAATTTACGGTATACCGTTAGGAATTTGGTATACCAAACTAGCAAAATACCAAAAAAAATTCGGTATACTGGTATATACAAAAAATATCGAACTTTTTCAGTATATACCAAAATTTTTGGATTATCATACAGTTACCGTACCAAAATTTCGACATTTTCGGTAATTTTTCGATATAGTATGTGCGATATTTGACATTTTCCCCCACCCCTAAATGAGAGCCAATCTGCTGCATGGGGTTCAGCAGCAAATGTTCCGCGAGCAACTCATCAGGGGAACATTGATCAACAAGAATCTAGAAAGAGTTATGTGAGGTTATAAGTTGGTGTGACTTCACAACTTAATAAGCTGATGGAAAGTGATCATAAACAAGCAGAAAACAGAAAGAAAACAACTTAAAATAAGCTGGAAGCAGTTTGGAGGGAAAAGCAGTTTCAGTTAGTTAAGTTTGTTAACATAACTGTTGTCTTTTGCTAGAAACCGTTATCTATTGCAGAGAAACCGTTGCAAGCTTCCAGAATTTGGCAGTTACAATTCTGTTACAACTGCTGTGATCAGAATTCAATCCAAAGCCTAGAATTAGACTTATAAACTCATTCCCTGTATTCTATCATGTATAACACACGTTCTTTCAGCTAAGATTAGGAGCTAGAGAGAGATTTGTAGAGAGAGATAGTGTGATCATCTTCTTCCTCTTTGCATGAGATCTTGTGTAACGCCCCGTAAATTATTTAATTATTATTATATTTCAATATCTATTTTTGTCCAATGAAAAATATTTATTTTTCGTAAACTATGGAAATTATTTTAAGCTATGACTAAAATTATATTTCATGTTATTAGACTTTTAAATATTTAATTTAGACATAAGCCCAATGCATTAGTCAAGCCCAAGATAGCCCATGATTTTTTACTTAGGGAACAAGAAATAGGAGTTCTAAACCTAGAAATATAATCTATAAATAAGGGATTCATGTCATAAATCAAAATCGTAATCCAAATCATCTATTTTCTTGAGAATTTCGTGCATAAGCCCTAGAAGCCCTTCCGAGAGCCGTCAACCTCGTTTTCCTCTTGAGCCGTCAACCTCGTTTTCCTCTTTCACTCTATTTTCAGGTATCTTCTTTGAAAAATTCGAAATTCATGCCAATACATATTATTTTTCAATGAATTTTTAGTATGTTATTCCATGACATGTTTTAAAATTCCAGTAAAGTTTTTAACCCCATATGAGTTGTATTTTATTTTATATTAATTTTCTATCTTCGCCAATCTAGATTTTAAATATTCAGGTTTTTCAGTTAGAAAATTCGTAATATATAGTAAAAAGTTCTAACAACTTATGATTTTTGAATATGTTGTTCCCCAGTATGTTAT
Source organism: Ajuga chamaepitys (assembly GCA_958295605.1). NCBI lineage: Eukaryota > Viridiplantae > Streptophyta > Magnoliopsida > Lamiales > Lamiaceae > Ajuga > Ajuga chamaepitys. The sequence goes on from OY282497.1 coordinate 12,647,537, forward strand.
CTATTTTATATAAAAGTTTCAAATCCATCCAATTTATATTTTATTTTATATAACCTTTCTATTACGTCTACACATGATCTGAAATATTCTGCTTTCTGATTTGAGAAATTCGAAAAACATATTTATACATGTTGAAAAATTATGATTTTTGGATATGTATAACATATACATGTTTTCTATTATTCTGTAAATTTTCAAAGTGATCCCTTTAGTAATGTTCGAGTTATTAAAGTTTTTCCACCGCTGTGCAGAATTTACAGTTTCGACTTATTCGGTTTCAAAAATTCAAAACCCATAGTTAAACTTCTTTTAAAATCATGAAATTTTAGTATGATACTTTCAAGAAAGTTTATTTCCTTCTGTAAAATTTTCAAAGTTTTACCTCTTACCGTTTATGAAAAATAAATTATTATCTGCTGCTGCGCAGCAAATCCATTCTTAGAAGTTCTCTATCTCTTTCAAATCTATTTTCAAAATTTCCTAAATCATCAACCAAACCCTAAATTCCAAAATTCCAAATCACATATATTTAATTGGAGATAAAGACAGAGTCATGCATGCTTAAGTAGGAAGGAGACGAGACTACTGAGTGCTACAAACAATAGAGTAATTGCATCTACATTCCGAGTTGCATCATAATTCAGGTGGGGGTTTACTTTTTATGTCAATTATATGCTTAATTAATTGTGTGATTTATAACTGTTATATTTACAAGTTACAAGTGTATATTCAATTTATTTGATATACAAATTCAAGATTTCCGTGAGTACATGGATTACAAGTTACAAGTTTATATTCAATTTATTGAATATAATATTCAAGTTACAAGTTACAAGTTATGACTGTTTATATTTTATGCTCTTAATTTTGTATATGATTGTTATGAATTGTGATCCTCCACGAGCTGAAGGAAGCTCACCCCAACCCTTTATTGAGTCAGGTTAGCTTGGAGCGAGCGGGTGGAGTACGAGGGGAGCCGAAGCATATGACAACATGACTACTTTGGTGCAATTTTAAACAAGATGACTATTTAATTGATAACGTGTTATTACTTGTTTATGTTATTTGACTGGATTAATTTTTAAGGAGTGTTGTTGTTATTTTATAAATCAAATAAAATCTTTGTCATGGATTCGAATTATTTTCTATGTTGTGAGTTTAATGGGGAAGCCTACTTCACTAGTTGCATGATTAGAAGGAGTTTCATATATTTATCTTGAAGCATGGAATAATACTGAAGCTTGTTATATAAATATTTATTTATAAGTTGATCATTGAAGTATTTCATGGATTATTAATTTCTTAGGATGTTAGCTTTGAGGAGATTAAAAATATAATTTATTTGTGATAATGTGTCGTATGTGTTTAGTAAGTTCCGCTGCTATGCATGATTTATTCTTTTATAATATTTAGGTTGATATGAAACTATAATATGGAAGTTTGTTAGTTCTACATTAGTTTTGTTAGAAGCATGTTTAGAAATAATTTTGCCTATTTGATTATATATAAGTAATATTTCATGATAATTTATTAGTTAATAAACGTTTCAGTTATAGTTTGAGGATGCTTGTGTTATTCCGCTCCTACATGCGATAGGAAGATTAGTATTTGTGTGTTTATGTTGTTCCTTTAACGGCCCAACTAAGAATTGGCTTTTATATATATGTGAGTATATATATATATAAATGGATAGAAAAAAGAAAAAGTTCCATGATTTGATTTATTTAAATTTAATTAAGATTAAATTACTTTATGAAAATCGAGTCGTTACATCTTGTGTTCTCAATCATTTTAATTTCTTGGTGTTTAGTGGATTGATAGAGATCGTTCTATCCGTGGATGTAGGTTTTAATAACCGAACCACATAAAAGTGTGTTGATTCCTCTCATTTTCAGTTTTAGGTTATTGATTCCATATTGCATAGTTTATGTTTGATAGTTTGCTTGTGAGAGGTTGAAGATTGTTTTTTATTGCATTGTTTAAAGTAACAATTGACGCCGTCTGTGGGAAGGAATCGATCCCATCCGGTCAAGAACAGATCAAGATTTCTCTCGCCAAGCTTGAGACTCAAAAGTTTACAGGAAAAAATGACTGGTTTATGGAAACTGAAGCTGAAGGCATTGCTTGTCCAACAGGAACTTTCTGCAACACTGAAAGACGGCAAAGGTGATCCTGAAGTAACTGATCCGGCCAAGAAAGTGGAAATCCAGGAAAAGAAGATGGAGATCCAGGAGAAGGCACATAGTTTGATCATTCTATGTCTTTCTGATAAAGTCTTGAGGCTAGTTGCTAAGGAGAAAACAACTGCAGATGTGATTAAGAAGTTGGATGAGCTGTATATGGAGAAATCAATGACTAACATGCTTTTCTTGAAACAGAAACTCTATGCTTTCAAGTTTTCTAAAGAAAAGTCTGTAGAAGATCATCTAGAAGAGTTTAATAGAACTCTGGATGATCTTGAATCTGTAGAAGTCACCATGGGAGATGAGAACAAGGCTATTTTGCTCTTGAATTCACTACCATCTTCTTCTGATCACTTGAGAGATGCCATGATGTATGGCAGAACAACCACTGTCTCATATGTAGGCATGTCAAAATCGATCCGCCCCGCCCCGATCCGCTCCGATCCGAGGCTTTTGGGGCGGGGAAAAATCCACCCCGATGGAGAACGGGGCACGCCACGGGGCGGGTCGGGTTTGGGTCATGTCCCCTACCCCGCCCCGCCCCCTCCCCCTACATATATAATTTATTTTTTAAAATATATATTATGTAATATTATATAGATATATATACACACACATAAATATTAAATATGTCTATATATGTATTTATAATATCAAATTTTATATATGATATGTTATACATATGTCATCCTAATACATTAAATTATGATTAGATTAAATTGAAATAATCAAATTCCATTTTCTAATAATTAATTTTACAAAATATAAAAAATGTTAAAACAAAACTAATGTAAACCTAAAAATTAAAACCCTATTGACTTCAATTATAAAAAAAACAAGGTTCTTAATTAAAAAAAAATATAGTTTTTTTTAGAAGAAAAAAGAAAAAAGAAAAAAGATGAAGGCGGGGCGGGGCGGGGCGGGGCCGCCCCGTGGGGGGCAAATCCGCCCCATGCGGGGCAGATCACGGGACACATATTTTGCCCCGTGGCGAGGCACAGACGGAGCGGGGCAGGACGGGCCAAAAAATCCAGAAACCCGCGCCGCCTCGCCCCGTTGACATGCCTACTCATATGCAGTAGTTCAGTCAGCCCTCAGATCCAAGGAGATGCAAAAGCTAAGTCAAGATGGAAAGGAAACCGTGGGTGAAGGCTTGTATGTGCAAAGGGAAAGATTCCAGAAGGGGCAGAAAGCCTCAAATTCAGAAAATGATAAGAAGGCTTCTGATGCAAAACCAAAAGCATCTGAAGGAAAGGAAACAAAAAAATGTTTCTTCTGCAAAATGCCACGATATCTGAAGAAGAATTGCTTTGAGTTTAAAAAGAAGCAATCCTTGAAAGCAAGCTCTTCATCAACTAACAATGCTGACACAGTTGAAGCCATAAATGGAGATCCAGAGGTGTTAAACATCACAGATTCCAGTCTAGAAACACAATGAATTCTTGATTCAGCCTGTTCATTCCGTATGTGTCCAAACATCTCATGGTTTGAAGATTTCAAAGAACAGGAGTTTGGAAATGTTATGCTGGGAAATGATGAAGTCTGGCCTATCAAAGGATCTGGAGACATAAAGATCAAAATCCGTGATGGCTCTGTCAAAATTCTGAAGGATGTTAGGTATATTCCAAATTTGAGAAGGAACTTAATTAGTCTGGGAACTTTGGAATCTAGGGGTTGTAATTTCAAATCTGAAAATGGTTGTTTATATGTTTATAAAGAAAGTAAAGTGGTCATGAAGGGAATTAAGAGAAATAGTCTTTATTATCTTGATGGAACTGTGATTCATGGTGAATCTGCAAATGTGTCTCAATCTGATTATGATCTGTGGCATGCAAGATTGGGACATGTGGGAGAAACCAGTATAAATCAATTAGCTAAATAAGGGATGATTAATCATTCTGGAGACCTTAAGACTCATAAAATCTGTGAGGAATGTATATTGGGAAAGACAAAGAAATTGCCATATCATGTTGGAAAACATTCTTCAACAAATGTTTTAGATTATGTGTATGCTGATCTCTGGGGTCCATCCAGAACTCAAACTCTAGGTGGAGGTAGGTTTCTCTTAAGTATCATGGATGATTACGGTAGGAAGCTATGGTTGTATGGGCAAAATCAGAATGCTTTACTAAATTCAAGGATTGGTGTGCTGAAGTTGAAACAGAGAAGGGAATCAAACTCAAATGTCTCAGGACTGATAATGGATTGGAATTCATGTCTGATGAGTTCAACAGTTTCTATAAAGCTGAGGGAATCAAAAGACATAACATTGTTCCTGGAAATCCACAGCAAAATGGGGTGATTGAAATAATGAACAGAACAGTGTTGGAGAGGATAAGATGCATGCTGCTGAGTTCAGGGCTTGAGAAGAAGTTTTGGGGGAGAAGCAGCTGCTACTGCAGCTTATCTGATAAACAGGATCCTTTCATCTGTCTTGAATAACAAAACACCAGAAGAATGTTGGACTGGAAAACCACCAAGCTATGCTCATCTAAGGGTGTTTGGATGCAGAGCATATGCTCACATTAAGCAAGACAAGCTTGATGCCAGAGCTATGAAGTGTATCATGTTGGGTTATCCAAATGGAGTCAAAGGATACAGACTGTGGTGTACAGAACCAAATCACAAGAAAATTATCATCAGTATGGATGTAGTATTCTGTGAAGAATTCTTGCCATTCAAACTAGGGCAAACTGGAAGAGAAATAATACTGCCAAGTCACACTGATTCTCAAGTTAAGGTGGAGAAGTCTGACACAACTAGTGACTCAAACTCAGAAGACTCAGCTGGTGAAGAAGCTCAGGATGAAGAACAAGATATCCAAAGTTATCAATTGGTCAGGGGTAGAGAAAGGAGAGTGGTTAAACCCTCCAAAAGGTATGCTGATGATTACTTAACAACTTATGCACTTGTAACTGCTGAAGAAGAGATTAAGTTCCCAGAACCCAGAAATTGTTCAGAAGTTATTCAAGGACCAGATAAGGAAAAAAATCTTATGACAAGGAATCAGAAATTAGTCAGCTGTAAGTGGATATTCAAGGGGAAAACTGAAGTCACAGAAGTTGAGAGAGTCAAATTCAAGGCCAGATTAGTAGCAAAGGGGTTTCACTCAAAGAGAAGGAGTGGATTTCAATGAAATCTTTTCTCCAGTGGTGAAACACATATCTATTAGAATACTGTTAGCATTAGTGGCTCAATTTGATCTGGAATTGGAGCAGCTGGATATTAAAACAGCTTTCTGTCATGGTGAGCTTAAGGAGAAATATACATGTCACAACCTGATGGATACATTTTACCTGGAAATGAAGATACGTGTTATCTGTTACAAAAATCACTTTGTGGGCTGAAACAGAGTCCAAGGTAATGGTATTTGAAATTTGACAGTCATATGAAGAGCATTGGGTATGAAAGATCAAGGTATGACAGTTGTGTATATCTTAAGCTAGCTGGAAATGAAGTGGTTGTGTTTCTACTTCTATATGTAGATGACATGCTGGTAGCAAGTAGAAGCAAGACAGAAATCAAAAGAGTGAAAGATCAACTGAAGGCAAAGTTTGAAATGAAAGAGTTGGGACAAGCCAGAAGGATTCTTGGATAGATATACTGAGAGATAGGTCACGAGGATGTCTTTGGTTGCATCAGACTGATTATGTGCAGAAAGTATTAAAGAAATTCAATATGCATGAGTGTAGATCTGTTTCAATTCCCTTGGGACAACAGTTTAAGCTTTCTGAACAGCAAAAGCCCAAGAATGAAAATGAAGAAAAGAAAATGAGCAGGATTCCATATTCAAATGCAGTTGGCAGCATAATGTACATTATGATTTGTACAAGGCCAGATGTATCTCATGCCATTAGTGTAGTGAGCAGGTACATGTCCAATCCTGGAAGAGCTCACTGGGAGACATTAAAGTATGTGATGTGATATCTTGAAGGAGCTGGAAATTATGGAATTTTGATCAAGAAACTGGATGACAAAAGTGAAGATGTTGTGCTTGGTTTTGTTGACTCAGACTTTGCAGCAAATATTGACTCTATGAAGTCACAAACTAGCTACATCTTTACATTGTATGGATCTGCAGTAAGCTGGAAATCAATGCTTCAGTCAATGGTTGCATTATCCACCACTGAAGCTGAATTTATTGCTCTTACAGAGGCAGTAAAAGAAGCAGTGTGGATCAGAGGCATTCTGTCAGAGTTTGGTATCATACAGGATTCAGTAAAAGTGAAATGTGACTCACAAAGTGCACTTCATTTAGCCAAACATCATGTGTTCCATGAAAGGTGCAAACACATCGATGTCAAACTTCATTTTGTGAGAGACATAGTGGATAAAGGATCAGTTTGTTTGGTTAAGGTCGGAACAAAAGAAAATGCAGCAGACATGTTGACCAAGTCACTTACTAGGGACAAGTTTCAGTATTATCTCCAGTTGGTGAAGATTCAAATTGTTTGAGTAAACTGCAGGGTGGCCCTTGAGTTGCAAGGGTAGGTGGAGTAATCTTGATAGCAGTCCATGGTTTTGAATGGAGTATGTGTGATAAGATTGTTGATTTAGTTGAGAAATGAAGGTGGAGATTGTGAAGTTATAAGTTGGTGTGGCTTCACAACTTAATAAGCTGATGGAAAGTGATCATAAACAAGCAGAAAACAGGAAGAAAACAACTTAAAATAAGCTGGAAGCAGTTTGGAGGGAAAAGCAGTTTCAGTTAGTTAAGTTTGTTAACAGAACTGTTGTCTTTTGCCAGAAACCGTTGTCTATTACAGAGAAACTGTTGCAAGCTTCCAGAATTTGGCAATTACAATTCTATTACAACTGTTGTGATCAGAATTCAATCCAAAGGCTAGAATTAGACTTATAAACTCATTCCCTATATTCTATCATGTATAACACACGTTCTTTCAGCTAAGATTAGGAGCTAGAGAGAGATTTGTATAGAGAGAGAGTGTGATCATCTTCTTCCTCTTTGCATGAGATCTTGTATTCTCAATCCTTGTAATTTCTTGGTGTTTAGGGATTGATAGAGATCGTTCTATCCGTGGATGTAGGTTTCTATAACCGAACCACGTAAAAGTGTGTTGATTCCTCTCATTTTCAGTTTTAGGTTATTGATTCCATATTGCATAGTTTATGTTTGATAGTTTGCTTGTGAGAGGTTGAAGATTGTTTTTGATTGCATTGTTTAAAGTAACAAGTTAGAGATGATCGTAGTCGAAGCTGGACCACTCGAAGCAATAGGTGTATTCTTGACGATAGACCTGTGTACAGCGACGCCTGCGAGAACTCCCCTGAGATCGAATTCGATCCCTATGCCGAGACTTTGAATGAGCCCGGGATGAGGTGGTGGTCGTCTGAGGTTGCACCAGCTGGGTGTTCGAAACGGCAGATGGACCAATTAAGTCATAAATTTAACTGAAAACTAGTATAGTACCATGTGTATACGGGGTTTTTTTAAAGTATTAGTTGTCCACCCGTGCAATGCACGTGTAAGAATTTTTTTAGAGATTAAATTGTAGTATTTTAACTAGAAAATGGAATGACTTTAAATGTGGCAAAAGATATGGTAATATATTGTTCAAGGCAAAAACTCTTGTGCACAAGGTGCACAATATCTTTATTGTGCACCAGTCCGGTTCGGAACCGGTTCATCCGGTTCTTGTCGGTTTTTTTACTGAACCGAAGTATAAATACTATTTTTACATCATATTTCACCATTTTCAGATCCAAATTTACCCTCCCGCTTCTCAATTTACCCCTCGCTTCTCTCTCTTCGCCTTCTTCGTCTTCTCAGCGCCGCCGCCGCCGACTCCGCCTCCATCACGGTTCGCTCTCGCCTTCTTCCTGCCGCCGCCGAAGCCATTGCCGACTGCCAATCGTCTGTATGTTGTCCCTTTTCTTATGGTTTTCTTTCTTATCTTTTGTTGGTTTGTATCTGGAGGTCAATGTTTCTGGTTTAGCAAATATTATTAATCTGGAGTATATGATTGACTTTATCCTTTGAGATTGGTGGTATTATGTTCATTATTAAATTTGTAAGTTACATACTTTGTAGAATATGGAATGGAATGGAATGGAATGGAATGGATGGGTTTCAGAGGAAATGTGGATGGGATTCAGAGGAAATGATGTGAAGAATGATGTTCTTGCTGCTGTTAGAGCATTCCAAGAGGGAAAGCCGACACTTATACAAAACATTTTAGAGGAGAAGAAGCAAGCTGCCATTAACAAAGGCAAAACTATAAAAAAGCAGTATACTCGACACAAACAATAAGTTGTTAAAGAGAAGAAGAAATAAACTAATTGAAAGTGATGGTTGTAAAGAATTCGGATTCATTGTTATATATCAATTTTATATATCAATTTTTTTTCGATTTTTACTCAGGATTATTACAAACATACTTTATGTAAATATCAAACATACTTTATGAAATTGTCAAACGTACTTTATGCAAATATCAAACATACTTTATGCAATTATCAAAAATACTTTATGTAAATATCAACAATAATCATTCGGGTGAAAAGGGCAATCCTCCCTGGAAACATATCTTGACCGAGAAACATTAATCATATCGGCCGAGATTCAGAAGGGCCCAAAATGAAGAAATTCGCTGGAAGATAATCTCGGCCGAGACACGACAGCATCTCGGCCGAGACGGGTTTGTATGGAATTTGAGCTAAATTTGCTGGAGGATAATCTCGACCGAGACACACGTTCATCTCGGCCGAGAACCACTTTATGCAAATATTAAACATACTTTATGAAATTGTCAAACATACTTTATTCAAATATCAACAATAATGTATATGTTATGTTCAAAGTACTTTATAAAATTGTCAAACATGCTTCATGTCAATATCTAACATACTTTATGTAAAAATCAGACATAGTTTATGCAAATATCAAGCATACTTTATGAAATTGTCGAACATACTTTATGCAAATATCAAATATACTTTATGAAATTGTCAAACATACTTTATGTAAATATCAAACGTACTTTATCAAAATATCAACAATAATGTATATGTTATGTTCAAAGTACTTTATGAAATTGTCAAACATACTTTATGTAAATATCTAACATATTTTATGTAAAAATCAGACATAGTTTATGCAAATACCAAACATACTCTATGAAATTGTCGAACATACTTTATGTATATATATAACATACTTTAGGTAAATATGAACAATAACTCTTGTTGTGACTTGAACGGGGATTTGGTGCTGTAGAGTTGGCGCGGCCGCACTCGGACCACTGGAGCTGCGTGATTTATGAAAAACTTAAACATACTTTATGAAAACGTCCAACATACTTTATGTAAATATCAAACATACTTTATGTAAATACAAAGAATAATTTATCTTTTATATGGCAACATTATTAATATTGTGCAATTCCTTTGTGTATCATACTTTCATATACTATACTAGTGATGAAAATATATGACATTGTAATGGAAATATACTTTTAACTTCAGAGATATGATAAATTTAATTTAAAAAAAATATATATAGCAAGTATTGGAACACATAAGCACATACTTTAAACAATACTTATACATACTTTAGCAAGACTCTAAGAAAATATTATAAGTGTGAATAAAACATAGGGAAAATTGGTAAAAATATCCTGTAAGTTTGCCATATTTAAGAAAATATCCTCTAAATTTGACCATTTTTAAAAATGCCCCGTAACTTACAAAAAGTTGGCAAAAATGCCCTGCAACCGGGTATAGCAGGTGACACAACCGGTGACTGCTGATGTGGCTTATTTGAGATGATTTGGCTATGTTATGTGGCATTTTAATTTATGTGGCATTATGTTAAAAAAACATATGTCATTGTAGTTATAACATTCTTATTTGGATAATAACAAAATGTAAAATTATTAAAAAAACAAATTTCAGAAAAAAAAAAAAAAAATTCAAAAAAACAGAAATAATAGAAAACCACCCCATCCCAAACCCCACGCACCACCCACACCCCCACCCCTGTCTGAAATTTGAGAACCCCAGAAGAAGACACCCCCAAATCTCCAGATATTTCCTTATCCCTCAGTGGCGCGGCGGTGGGAGAGGGGCAGTGGCGCCGCCGCGGTGAGAGGAAGGCAGACGGTGGTGGGAAGGAAGGGAAGAGCGCGGCGGCGGTGGCAGGAAGGCGGTGGCGCGGCGGCGATGGTAGGAAGGCGGTGGCGCGGCGGTGGGGCGGCGGCGGTGGGAAGAAGGGGGTGGCGCAGCGGCGGTGCTGGTGATACAATGAAGACGGATGGCGACGGTGGGAGGAAGGCGGTGGCGCGGCGGCGATGGCAGGAAGGCAGTAGCGCGGCGGCGGGGGGAAGGAAGGCGGTGGCGCGGCGGCGAGAAGAAGGCGGTGGCGCGGCGGCGGTGGTGCTGGTTATATATATATACACATATACGTGTGTATTTATGTTTATATATGTATCTTGATACAATGGTGGAGGTGGTGTGGGAGGTGGGTGGGTGGGGTTTGGGATTGGGTGGGTTTTCTATTATTATTTTTTTTTTTTTTTTGAGAATTTCTCTTTTTCTGTTTTTCCTGAAATTTGATTTTTTTAATAATTTTTCAACATTATAAAATTACTTTTCATATATTTTATATATTGTTAGTTTAATTCTAAATTTTATGTATCAATATTTTATTTTTATCATCCTTATTTATAAATTTAAAGAAAAGTAATAACAAGACAAAAGAAAAATAAACAAATATCAATACCACATCATACAAAAAACCACATCAACTTCTTAAATTAAAAAATTAATGCCACATCAGCTGTCACCGGTTGTGTCACCTGCTATACCCGGTTGTAGGGCATTTTTGTCAACTTTTTGTAAGTTACGGGGCATTTTTAAAAATGGCCAAATTTAGAGGATATTTTCTTAAATATGGCAAACTTACGGGATAATTTTACCAATTTTCCCTAAAACATATTGTAAGAGAAACAAAACATACTGATAGATTAAAATATATTTATAGTTAGTACATCATATTGTAAATGAAACTAAAACATACTTTATTAAAATGTCAAACATACTTTATGTAAATATCAAGCATACTTTATGAGTAGATTAACTATACTGTATGAGTAGATTAACCATACTGTATGATTAAATCAAACATATTGCAGTTATGAGTAAATGAGTCAAACATACTTTATATAAATATATAACATACTTTATGTAAATATGAACAAGAATTCTTGTTGACGCGGCCACGACAAATTGTGACTTGAAAGGGGACTTTGGTGCTGTATAGTTGGCGCGGCCGCGCCTGCTGGGGCTGCGTAATTTATGAAAAACTTAAACATACTTTATGAAAACGTCCAACATACTTTATGTTAATATCAAACATACTTTATGTAAATATAAACAATAATGTATGTTTTATATGGCAAAAGTATTAATATTGTGCACTTCCTTTGTGTATCATACTTTCATATACTGTAATTGTGATGAAAATATATGACATTGTAATGGAAATATACAGTGAAAGAAACAAAACATACTTTTAAATTTAGAGATACGATCAATTTAATTTTACCAAAAAAAAAAAAGGCAAAAACTGGAACATAAGCACATACTTTAAGCAATAACCAAACATACTTTATCAAGACTCTAACAATACTGTATTCAATATGACAATATACTTTTTAATGTCGCTCCACTATTATCTTCATCACTTGGATTGTGTTCAAATCCCCCATTATCATGTTCTTCGTATTGTATGACATTCATTGTCTAACTGTAGTTGAAGAATAACAAAATCAATATGTGGCTCGAAGAAGAGGAGATCAAATAGCTAAGATGGCGACGGGGAGAGCAGATAAGATTCAGCAAGAAATTGTTTGCCTTCGTAGCTCGAAGAAGAGGAGATCTACGAATGAGATGGCGACGGTAGAGACGTCGCTGGCGGTGCTGGAGTTGCCGACGGTGTTGAAGTCACGGCGGTGCTGAAGTCGCGGTAGTGGCTTCTTTTCTGCTTCTATTCACACTAAAATATTCAGCCTTTTCCTTTAAATTAACATATTATTGATTTTTACTTTTTACTTTAATTTTTTACCATTTAATTTCTGATTTTTTTTTTTTTAAATAGAATAAAGAAAGTGGTGCACCATAGCACTATTGTGCACATGGTGCACCCAAGACCTACTCATTGTTCAAATAGAGAAATGTGTTGACAGTTATTACCACTTTGTATGGTTGCTAAGGACCGCCCTTTGAAAAATGCGTAATATGAGGTAAACGCGTACATGCGTCGTTACTCATTTTCCAAGATAAGTATTCTCATTTTATTTATTTTTTCAGAGACAACAGCTTATTTAAATGTGAATTATCAATTGATAGATATGTCATCAGAACCATTTTATTTTATTTGTATACACATTTTTTATCTGATTAACTATTTTTTTTTATAATCTAGAATTCTTTGATGACATGAAATGTAAGTGTAACGACGGTACAAAGAGTTTTAGTTATTGTATTGAAAAAAAAATTTACTTAAAAAGTTGATGTTCCTAACAATATAGGTATAATATAGCAGTTCATGAAAAGTAATTCTCATAGGAAAAGATAAGTATAATGCTACTTCAATATAATTATTGTGTTTAGACCTGTGGTTTTAATGTGATTCCATCGAACTACTTGATGTAAAGATGATTTAAAGTAATTCTTTTATACGAACTTATAAGATAAAGTTATAGGAGAGGGGAGTCAGTTAATTTATATATACATATATGATTATGTTGACTGTTGAAAATATGATGATTGATACTTAAATATCTTCAACTATGTCATTGTTAATGAGTTTTGGAAACTGCAGCATTTGTTTTCAATGAAAATAACACTGAAAAACTCTAGGATAGGACAATAAGCTATCATTTTTCTGACTGATAACATTTTTTTATATAAGTGCCAATATCAAACCTAGCTTAAAACTTAATGCAGAAGTAGCTATATTATGAAACTTGTAGTGCTACAGTAGTTGTGATTGTTTCATATGAAGGTTCAATTTCACATATTTATTGGGATGAGATCATCAATTCTAAAAAGTATTCCATTTTTTTATTGTATCATTATGTTATAAAGGTTGAGAAGATGCACTCTCAATCGTACAATATTCCAGTTTAATGTAGAATGATTAATCTTACCCTACCCATCAGAGTAGTACTCGTGTTTGTTGAACATTAAATTATATCTATAGTTGTTTGTTGTGCAATAATATTTAGACTCAGTTTTTTAATTGTTACATGGAAAATATCCATCAGACCGATGCAACTAAAATAGAAGATGTAAAATCTAAACATAACATCGATATATCTAATATAGGATATTGGCGGTCATGGTAAAGTACACTGTATAAACAAACATAATAAGAGCTTAAAGGTAGCCCCATGAAACATCATATAACCCTATATTTCAATACACGATAATATTTTTTTAAGAGTAACACAACGGTTCAAGGAATCAACACGTTAATATCACAAAATCATGGTAATCATGGTAACGCACACATTTTAGAAAACCAACATATTAATACCACAAAATCACAGTAATAAAAATATATAAATCTTCTAGCTACTATTTTTCCTTTATAATTAATTTTTTTCTTCTTTTAGTCAAAAAACCTGAAGACTCTCGTTAGGTAACCTCATCTTGTCATTAGCTTCACTGCTCTCACACTTCCTTTGCTACGGCTACCATCTACAACTTGGATATCTTCCCTTCCTAAAATACAATTTTTTCTTATCATAAAGATAATATATACGTACAAATATATATATATATATATATATAAATATATCATATATATAAAAATTCACCTGAAATTAAGCAAGCATACCTGGTCTACCTCCATCCCCACATAGTTCTCATAATAAATAGACATTATAGAGTCATTCATTTTTATCTTTAGAACACTCTGTAATGTAGATCGTCTGAACCTTTAACTTGAACTTTAAAATAGAACCTTCAACCTATATTTCCCGCGGAACATCCTTATTTTCAATATGTAGTATTTGAAAAATAGTTAATATAAGTTAAAATTGCTATTAAATAAAATAATTATGAGGATTGTAAAAGAACCTTTACATTTTCATTTTCTTTTTTTCCTTTAGCAGTCTTCCCATTTAGATCAAAATACTACATGTCCCAGTAGAGAAAACTTGCATCACCAGTTTGGTCAATAACCCTTAAATCATTTATCTGCAATGGTAGATGATTTACATCAATAAATATTGTTTTGAATTTATGTTGGAATACAGATAATGTACATGTACCTTTAAATGCATTATATGGTAGATGTTGCTTATGTGCATCCAATGCAGAACATCATAGTAGCAACGGGTGTAAATTTCTTGAAGTTCCACTAATTTAAGCCCTTTATCATATCAACGCACATCAACATACCTTGTTGCCTTCGGCTCCAGTTGTTCTCTCATCGACGTCGTTGCCTTCTTCTTCATCTTGCTCAACAACTGCGATTTCTTTTTCTTTCTTTATTTTGCAATTTTTCTGACTTTCCACCATTATCAATTTTTCCTACATATTTTTGTTCTCCTGAACCTATCAATTGTTTATGTAGCTTCTTCTTCTCCTGAACCACAAAATCTACCTGCTACATCAAAGTTCTTTTGGACGTGAAGAAGATGAAGATTCTACAAACTCCTTCTTTATCTTCCTGAGATCCATTCTATAATCTCTCACTAACATTGCTAAAGCGAATTTTTGTAATTTCCCGCAACATCTATTTTCATTTTTATTAGAATAATCCAGAAATAACCATTTTTATCATCAACTCTCTTGCAATAACCCCAAAATATAGGGTTTTTATCAGCCACTATCAGCGGCGGCGGGTTTGGTTTGGTAGAGAGACGGAGCCTCACTTGCCCAATCACCAACGCAAGTAACAATAAGGGGAGAGGGTCCTGTGTTGCCTCTGGCCACTATCTTTTCTGTGCAGATAAATATATATATATATATATATATATATATATATTTTGATTTCATAATAAAATGTTTATTTGTCAGCAGTTTGCTCAATGACGCTCGCACGTGTCAATTATGTTCAGGAAATTTGAAGACAAATTTGCATGTCATACACGCGTAGAAGGCGGTTGAGGAATAATTTGAATGAAAAATGAGGGGAAAAAAACAATAACCGTTGTTAAAAAGAAAAAAGAAAAAAAACAGAAATAAGAAAATTAAGCGAGAAGAGTTTGGAAAGAAAAAAAAGTTAAATGTCCGAGAATTGCTCCATAGACGACACATCAACGGGATATCCTGTTTTTATATTAAAGGGGGATTTGACATTTATAAACAAAGAGGTACTCGGATACGCAACATCTATCCAACATATTGTGGTTTGTTTTGTTAATACTCCATTTTTTAAATGGAAACTATAATTTGCACAATATTAAAATTTTAAACTATATTATATAGTTGTTTTTCCTTGGATTTATTCGGAAGAAATGTAGTTCATCTCTTTGATCCAAATAACAACACAAAAAAGGGAAAAAAATGTGATAAAAATATGAAAAAGAAAAGTGGGTGCACACGGATAATAATAATCAAATTTACTGAGAAAATGCCATGTCCAAGCGGTTTCTCTTATAAGGGATTTAACATATTCATTAATAACTTGTCTATGATTGAAGTATTTTCATTTTCACTTTGACTAATTAAATAGAACTTTTAAGATATAATATGAAAGTGATTTTACAGACTGGTATTTTAGAATAAATGAAGTAATAATGTTGCTAAATCAGACAAATAAATAAATAACCTCAGACCCAGACAGATTATACATTATAGGTACCATATTTTGAAAATATTAGAGGTACAAGCATTGTATGTTAAATTTCTTCACCTCCTGAAAAACAGCAAAACAAAACAATTTGACTATTACCAAGTCAATTTAATATTCAAGATTTGAAAATTACACATTACAAAAAAATAATGAATATGTTAAAATTGTACTCCCCTGTACAATATTGACATATTAACTATAAAAATTAATAATTATACTAATTAAAATTTATAATTGCATATGTAGGCAGACCTACCCATCAAGCTCAAAAGCTTAAGGCTAGCATGTGTGAAATAAACAGACTTTCTAAAAGAGAACCTTAGTCAGGCTAAGCCCAATGTGGACAACGCAATAGGTCCTTAACGGGTAATCCAGCCACCCCAAATTCACATTTGATTACATAATTACACAGCAAGGCATTCACTGCACCTAGCAACAAGTACCCTTCCGTCATAAACTGACCGGCACAGAAGCTACCCTGCTACACGAGCGATCCAAACAGTGAAGAGAAAGTCCTAGTTGCCCCGACCTCTGTCCTCTGTGCCAGTTCAAATCGATGTTGCCTTTGCAGCAGCATCATAAAAGACAAGAGTAGAGAAGATGGAGCAGATTTCTAATACCCAAAGTAATTACGCCGAATCAGAAAGCAAAGATTACTAGTCTCAGCATGAACTAGTAGGGCTGAATACGCCCTAGGCTCAACTGAACATAGATTTCTTTGGACTTTCTAGCAAAAAATAAATAATGACGGCCGATGATATACCGACTCCTGTCATGCTCCATCATCATCATCAGTATGCGTAAAAATGGCCTCAACTCGGTCAAGTGACGCCTGTAACTTCCCGGAGTTCATATTAAATAATGGTTCATCACTCCCAACACCGCTGTACCAAGGTAATTGATTATCAAAGATAGTTATTTCAAGTGCACTATGTAAAAGACTATCAATGTACAACATCAATTCAACGCAAAGCAAACATGACACTGTTATGGTAGCAACTTGCACAAATTGTAATAAAGAACTAGCTATTGAAATATTTTGTATTGAGTGCAGACTGCAGAGCAGGATAAGGTAACTAAACGTACCCAGTTATTTCAGGGAGAACATAATCAGCCCTCCACCCAAAACGGAAATCCACTCCAGGACACAACCCAAGGGATGTTTTATTCCGAATCCTGGATATACCATCTCCACCCAAAGATGTCGTCAGCTTCCATTTCCAACCTGTTGCGTGCAACAGAAAGCTGTGGCCTACTCCTACCTGCACAAGTTTGCTCAGGACAAAAAAAATAGTAACAAGAATAAATGAACGAGAGAGAGAGAGAGAGACCAGACCATACCTGAAGGTTAAGGAACTTTGTTATGGGAATTTTCTTGGAAACCAGCTGCACATCCTGGTATAAAGGCTCGTACATTAATTTCCATTTCCGCTCATAGGCCAAAGGTTTCAAAACCAGCTTCGCATGGTAGTCATTCAGAGGAGAATTATACAACTGCACACAAGCACCGATTCTAGCAGTGAGTCCAGAACCATTTGTTATATCCCCATAAGAAAAGATTATAATAATAAACGGTATGAAAATTAATTTGATCACATGCAACAGCATGACATTAATTAACTTGAACTGATAGACCACTATGGCTCCCTAAAGCCCCAGTTTGCATAGCAAGAAAATATGTTACAAACCCATGACATCAATCTTCATCTAAAGTACCCAGCCTATAACGGATTGAGGTAGACTAAAATAGGTCTCCTTTTTGTAGTAACATGCCGTCTATAATGGAATTTGGAGGAGAGAAACCTGACAAGAACTTCCCAACTCAAAAACAAACCAAGGAAATCAAAGAAGAGAAAGCCTCTTCACAATACAAATACACATGACTTCTCTAAGTTCATTTGTATTTACATAAGACCAACATATGAAATCTTTAACAAGCTTAAAATCTTATAAGAAAGACTTGCTTAAAGATTGAATGATTTAGATTGGACAAAGGGTGCACGTTTACTTTTATTACGAGTTCATATCATTCTTTCTTCAAAATGGTACGATTAGACAATTTTCAATATACTCCACCACAAAATGTAGTTGGAAAAAAAAGCAGATCCTATGAGTTAAACTAACCAGTTGTTATGCAATGAACCTGATCTTTTCATTCAAAGAATGCATCTGCTTCACGAATACATGCTAGTTATCCCATAAATTACAGTAATTTAGTCTAAGATGAAAATATATAAATATATCTATTTAAAAGACACGTGACTTTGATAAGAGCTTTGGTTCTAGCATGTCAAGACACATGTTAAAAGAGTCTCCAAGATCTTCACAAGAAGCTGTTATCATTATCTGAATTTCACGTATGGCAGAACACCATGGATGTTGGAATCAAGTCCTTACAAGACAATCAAACCTACCGGTTGCTAGTCAATTTTGAGAAAGCAACTCGAAATTAATGGTCTTATTGATAGATAAAAGTAGCCAGAGGTTTTAGTCAAAAAAGTTAATCGACTATCTTGAGACATTTTCTCCTGTTACTAAAGTTACATATACTCTACGTTTACCATTCATTAGGTGGATCTGAAATCAGTAACCTTGAAGGAAACTTAAGAGGTAGAATTGTACATAGAACCATACATCAACCTGAAGCATATATTCTTCAAGGAGAACATAAACCATCAAAATTAGTTAGTCATTATATGGTCTCAACAAGCACCTAGACAATGGATGAGGAACTCGAAAAAGGAAATTATAACGCTTATGCTTAATTTAGAAATCAAAGTAGATAGTACATAGTTGAATTTATGCTTAAGTTTCTCTTGAATATAAAGTACTTTAACTTTGTACATTGATAACTTCATTAATGAAACCAAAAGTTATTTTGGGGGAAGGGGGGCAAGGTTCTAAAAAAAGAACGAACGTTTTAGTTACAAGATTATACTTCGCTGGAACAGTATTGAAAGCCTCGAGAAAGTTTAAATACTCTGATTACTAAAAACGTAAGTAGAATGAAAAAGCTAGTTCCTGATAAGCAGAAAGCAATAATAAAAATATGCCATAACTTTCAGTAGCATCATGAATGTAGTGAATCACATGAGATCTGCTCTGTGTTCCATTAGATTTTAAGGGCTTTTTTACTTCAGTTCAGAATGCGTATACTAGTTTAGTGGGGATAAACCGTAGTCCACTTTTCCTGACTTAGTAACCCAAGCCCATTAGAGTCTTGTGATTAAATGATGGATATGAATACCGCCAGACAGGTGAGATTGGTTTTATCTTTGAGATTGAGTTAAAATACAACTTAACCCTACAAGTTCAAATTAAGATTTGGTTCACAATTCCGCCAAATCTTCCCAGAAGCTTACGCCTACAATAATCTTCCACAACCAGAGTCTCTTCATCTCCTTCGAGAAATTTAGAGGAGAGGGGCAGCCACCTGTTCGTTCCTCAAATGGTTCCTAAAATCTACTGGCTTAAATAAACCAGTTCAAATTTTTACAGAAGTGTTTATACAAGATTGAGAGATTAGGTAGTAGCCAATTTCATGTACTATAATTCATTCTTTCTCCAATTTTGCTTTCTAAATGTGGCTGAGTTCTGTTCCAAAAATCCTAATGAGATTGATTTCCTTCAAACAATTTACACCTAGTGACAAAAGATCCATATGCAACTTTAAAGGTGAGCTTAGTCTCTTCAGCGGTTCCCAAACAATTTACAATGATCTAATGCGAAAACCCTAAAGATGCCCATTCAGTGGAACGGCAAAAAGATTTTCAGGGAAAAGCAATTTCTCATAAATCAAAGTAAGAAAACGCAAATTCCGCAATAATCAACAACTTAATTTACTGAAGTATCTCGGAAGAGGATATCCATCAGCAGAGCAAACAACTCATACACATTCACAATCTAATCAAATTGGTGTGAAAATGCAAACGGAGCTCAACAAAATAAATACCTCTAAGTTAACGCCAACACGAAATCCCTGAATCCGTTTCCTGAACTTCAAGAAAATCTCGGAAGGCATCAAATTTATGTTGTAAAGATCTTCCCACGAAGTCGGTTCATCTCCATCCGGAGTCCCTTCCATTTTGTTTTCTTCCTTTACTGAAATACAGAGTAAAGCATTCAATCACAAGCCTTCCGAAAATCAACATCAAGAAATGAGCAGATAGGTAGAAAGATTATGACCCTTTTTCCCGAAAGAAAATGTTGCTCTACGTTTGGGTTGAAGGAAAGGATGAGGAGGACTGAGAAATGTGGAGGTACCTGTGACCGGCAGAAATTACTCACTTGGATATGGATATCCGACCCGATTGAAACAGCATACATTTAAAATTTCCATGACTTATTTTCGTAAATGGCCAAGTCAGTATAACTTATCAAGAATGTCTTAGTTATTTCAATCAATCAAAAAAATCTTCTCTATTTAAATAAAAAGAAAATCAAGTTTATAAAATTACATAAATATCTTTATTACGGCAATTTTAACAAACTACAGTACTGTTCATTATTGGTTTAAATTATACGCGAGCTTTTTTTTTTTATTTAGGAAAGTAAGTGAACTCGCCTGTGGCATAGGCGAGTTCAGTCCAGACTGACAACCACACAGCCAGGGGCGAGATCTAAAAAATATATATTTCTTGTTGTGGGATTAGCAAACAATTGGATACAAACAAAGAATCAAAACCAGAAAAGAAATCGACTCCAAGTTTACGTGGTTCGGCCCAAGAATGACCTACGTCCACGGAGGATGTTTCCAGCTCTTTATTAATCTTCAAGAAACGTTTACAAGATGACTAAACACTACTGAAAACAATTCAGCAGCAATACAAGAAGAAATCACTCAAAGAATAACAACAATTCTTCTATCCAAGTGTATCCTCTTTCTATCCTCTCCCACTCTTCTAGATGCGTGTGTTACAACTGAAAATGAGAGATGTATCATCATATATGAACTCAGGAGAAGAAAACAGTTGAAACTCATCAAAACGCGTACAAAAAACTGATCCAGAAAAACTGCTGCAAACGGTCTTTTACAACGGTTTTAGCTAAAACCGTTGTATCTTTCTGTTATAACTGCCATATGGCAGTTTTCATCTTCTTCAGCTTTCAGCTCAAATTTGACCCGATTTCCTGATCCGATTGCGACCCGATCCATGAGTATAATAAGTCCATATTCCTCACATTTCTTTTTTAAATGTGCTATAGACGATATACCGTATTTGTGGTGTATACATACGCAAAGTCGCCCCTGGCAGGGGCGACATCTGATATAATTTTTTATTTTTATTTTTATACGTAAACTCGGCCTTTGCATGGGCGAGTTCAGATACATGCAGGAGGGTACAGGGGTGCAGGAGGGTGCAGGGGTGCAGGAGGGTGCAGCGTCGTTTAGTGGTGAGTGGGGTGGTGCCAGTGTCTTGTCTCAATCACATTGAATAGATTGGGGGAAGTTTTGACCGGATGAAGTTTATATACCAGCTCCCCACTTCTCTTCTTACCTCATTTCTGATTCTAAAAAAAAGCCTACATAATGCATCAAGCCAAAAATTTCTCTTCACATTTTTTCTTCTTCTTTATCCCTCACCAAGCATCACAGTTTTTGTGCATATGACTCAAATGAATTTGAAGCTTATTTATTAAGGTACAATTTTTTTATATTTAAACGCTTTCCATAATGTATATTATAAATTTCGTTTGGCATATCGGTGTTTTATTTTTTGTAATTATTGTATAATAATTTTGAAGGTCGTCAAAATTCGTTGATAAAAAAATCAACGGGTCACGGTGCTCCCCCTCGTTTGACCCGGAAGAAGGCTTAGAAATACAACTAGTACCAAGCTCCCTATTAAGGTATCAAAATTCCATATGTAATTCTATTTGTTTTTTCCAATGAATATGAATTATAAAGAATCATGGACAACATTTATGTATGTGAAGTGGACGAAACATATATTTTATTGTTGCTCTTAGAAACGTTACTATGGTTTATCTTGTCATGGTTACCTCAACTGTGCATATTTAGTTACACATGTTTATTGTGTATGTTTATGACATTTTTTATTATTATTACGATGATTACCGATATTTATATATATCTTTTTTTCTGTAATTTTACGGCCTTTATTATTATTATTGTTATTATGTGGTTTATTAGCATTATTATTATTATCAACGTTATTATTAGTATCAATATTGTTTTTGGTATGTTTATTTTTTTAATTTTATTATGTTGTTTACTATTATTATTATTATTATTATTATTATTATTATTATTATTATTATTATTATTATTATTATTATTATTATTATTATTAACAACGTTATATCATGATTTTTTTTTAGAAATATTATATTTATTATTATCCTTATTATAATTATCAATATTATTATTGGTATGTTTATTTCTTTAATTTTATTATGTTTATTATTATTATTATTATTATTATTATTATTATTATTATTATTATTATTATTATTATTATTATTATTAACAACGTTATTAGTATTATTATTAACGTTATTAGTATTATTATTACTATTACAATAATAATTATTATTATTCTTAACGTTATGTCATTATTTTTTTTAGAAATATTCTTAATATTATTTTCTTATTATAATTATCAATATTATTATTATTATTATTATTTTTGGTATTTTTATTTTTATAATTTAATTACGTTTATTATTATTATTATTATTATTATTATTATTATTATTATTATTATTATTATTATTACTAATTTTGTAATCAATTTTATTATTAACTTTAGTTTAAATATTATTATCAAGCAACATTATTATTACCGGAAACATGTTAAACATCAATTGGCTATATTGTTTTCCTTAGTTTTACATTCTTTATTATGTTTATTATGATTACTTTGTTATTAGTATTTTTTTTTTAAAAAAAATATCATTATTTTCTTTGGAAATCGTATATTTACTAGTATTTGTTATTTTGATTTCGATCATCATTTTTTTCCCCTTAATTTTACATTCTTTATTATCGTTGTGTTTATTATTATTTTTTTTTTTGGTTTTTGTTATTACAGTTACATGTTTCAAACTAGAGGTGGGAATAATCCCTAATATACTTAAATTTGAAGAAAATGGCGCCGTCAGAAAAGGTGGGAATAATCGTGCACCGCGGAAGTGGTACCGAAGGACCACCCATTGGTGGTCGTAGGGTGTATCGTTCAATTGGCTACCCTGGACTGATTTCGCTGTTACACCAAATGTTGGAAATTGATGCAGAACGACATACATTGAAAGTATCTGCAGCCTTTTGCGAAGATAATATTTTACAATTAATACCGATCAATAGTAACGAAGATCTATGGTTCTTCTTTGATCCGAATGCTGGAAACCATTTCGTTCACTTTCACGTTGAAAGTGTTGTGCTCCAGACGATCACCGAACAAAATGTACCATTAACGGATGACTACTACCAATACGCGGCATATCTAAGCGGTGACGGTCCAACCAATTTAGGTTTCAAAACACAAGGCACCTCTACTACAATTCCCATTAACCATGAAACTCTAGTCGATGATACCAGTGAAACTGTGGCGGAGTTATCCGGTGATCATGTAATTGATCCGTTGGTTGACAGCTTTGGTCCTAATGAAATTGAAGATTCTGAGTCGAGTGATAGTGAATCAGAGAATGAGGATGAAACAGATGACGTGAATATCGAGGCCCTCAATGGTCTATATAATCAAACGGGCAATGAAGTAACAATTAGGGGGCATACTGCGGAAGCGGTCGGTGAAACACGCAATGTAATGCAACATGTCATTCCATTTTTCAACTCATCCTGTCCAGAGATACTTGTAGATTCGTATGACAGGCCAAAGAGGATTAGATTGTATGACGCTAATGAGGGTATACTAGCCAAGGGCATGGTATTCACTAATAAAAAGAATCTTCAATGGGCTGTGAAAGATTTTTCCGTCCGCATTGCACGTTGTGAGTATGTAGTGGTTGAAAGTACGCTAGAGTTATGGAAGGTCAGGTGCAAGAGAAGCGGCGGGAACAGTAGCTGTGAGTGGGGTTTGCGAGCAGTCTCGAAGAGCAAGATCAATATGTGGCAGATTACCAAGATGTCGGGCCCTCATTCATGTCTTATGAATGCCGTGTCCGTTGACCATCATAATCTGTGTAAGAACATGATCGCTATGTTGCTCACAGGGATGGTACAGATAGACCCAGGGTACGAGGTGAAGTTGGTGCAACAGCAAGTCAGAGATAGGTATCAATACGAAATCTCGTACCATAAGGCTTGGCACAGTTTGAAACGGGCAAGAGAGAATGTGTACGGCACGTGGGAGAGCTCTGTAGTTAAATTACCGAAATTTTTTAGGGCAATACAAAAATGGAACCCTGGCATAGTAGTTAAGTGGCGTCACGTTGACAAGAGAGCTCCTGGAGTTAAGATGTTGAAGTACATTTTATGGGCGTTTAAACCGTGCATTGATGGGTTCCAGATGTCGGAAGGTCATCAGCGTTGATGGAACGCATCTGTACACTAAGTACAAACACAAAATGTTGATTGCTGTCAGAAGTGATGCCAACCAACAAGTTCTACCTTTAGCGTATGCTATCGTCGACGAAGAAATGTTCGCCGCTTGGAAATGGTTCCTGAAGAAGTTAACAAAACACGTTGTTAGGGGAGTTGATGGGTTATGTCTCGTATCTGATCGATGCGTTGGGTTAATCACAGCTGCTAAGCAATTCGCGCAGTTTTCGCCCCCTGGTGGGGTTCACCGTTTCTGTCTAAGACATGTTTGCTCCAATTTTAACACCCAAGTGAAAAATGTTAAGCTGAAGGATTTGTGCTGGGAGGCTGGTTCGGCATTTACAGTTCGTCAGTTTGAGAATGCGATGTCAAAGATTAGAGCCATAAGTGAAAGTGGCTACGCTTACTTGAATGAAATTGAGGCATGCCAGTGGACTATTTCCCACGACGGTGGATGGAGATGTGGAATCTAACAACCAACCTATCAGAATGCATTAATGGAGTGCTGAAAGGTGCACGAAGACTACCAATATGTGCAATTGTTCAGATCACTTTCTATCGGTCGACGAAATACTTCTTTGATCACTTATCAATGGGTCGGGTAATGCAAGCAAGTTGTCAGCCATGGCCTGATGAGATATTCAAGCAATATGATCAGAGACAGAGAAAAGCACTTCATCACACGGTCTTCCAAGTTGATCTGTCAGAACAATCAGCCTCTATTAAGACTTTTTCGCCAGGATCGAACAATACATTCACACATGTCGTGAAATTGTCTTCTAGAGAATGTACGTGCGGAAAGTGGAAACAAAATGGGATCCCCTGTTCACATGCAATGTAAACATGTCGTCATTACGGCGTGGACCCAGGCATCTACATGAGATCATACTACAACACCAGCTTCTACGTCGAGACTTATAGCAGCAGGTTTAATCCCCTGCCGGACGAATATTATTGGGATGAACTGTCGTTTGAGTTATGCCATAACCCGGAGTTGCGAAAATCAAGACGTCGTGGAAGACCTAAGACCTCAAGATATCAGAATGAAATGGATTGGCCCCAAGTTCGGGCAAGACAACAATATCAGTCAGAAGCAGCTACTAGTGATCAAGCGGGCCCTTCTACATCCCGAAGACGGTGAACACGAACCAGTTTGCAGAATTAGTTACCATTATGTGACAGATTTCTTTTGTATTTTTTAAGACATAATGTAATTTTGAATCCTTTCATCCGTGGTCCTTTCTATTATTCCGTACACTGAATTTTGTCAGTATGAATTTTGTAATATTATTTGTTCAGATTTCAATTTATTATTAACTTGCCATGTAAGCGTTGGAATGAGCTTCTCGTTGTTTCTAATCCCCTGTTATTTTCATAGCATGGACCATCTCGGTCATAATGGTCCCATCGATAACAGGGTATTAACCGAGCAAGAAACACACCGTTCTGAAGAGGTGTTCGAGGGAGAGATTAGTAAGACTTTGAAATGTCGCCATGGTAGTGGAATTTTTTGGAGGATCGATGACTACGCTGACGAGTATGATGATGATGAAAGTAATGGGAAACTGAAGCGTAATCAGAGGTTGCATTACCGAGTTATAGCGATGTTACATGAGATGGGGTTATATGGAGTTTATCGATGTGGTGATTACGTCATCAATACGGCTATCATCACTGCCTTGGTGGAACGATGGAGGCCGGAGATACATACATTTCACTTTAGAGTTGGAGAGGCCACTGTCACACTACAGGATGTAGCTTTTATTTGGGGACTGAGGGTAGATGGAAGGCCGGTGATTAACTGCGTAACAGAATCCCCGTCTGACTATTGGAGAGGTAGATGCAAGGCTCTATTAGGTTGGAGTCCAGACACTAATGAAATTATTGGCTCTAGATTCTCATTGACAGCCCCTGGACGACATTTGAGGGATAACCCAGTTGATGATGAAATAGAAGACATCGAAGTTGAGCAGTACTCGCGTGGGATTGCATTGATTCTGTTGGGATCCATTATGTGCCCCGACACGTCGGGAAATATGGGATCATTACTGTACTTGATAGAAATGGAAGATGTCTCGGAATGCTATCAATATAGTTGGGAAAGTGCCGTACTTGGATTTCTGTACCACCAATTATGTTGTGCAGCACGAAGAGATAGAAAGTCTATTGGGGGGGTAATGCAGTTACTTCAGGTACATCGTAAACCTCTTTTTATATATAATTGTTTTTTTTTTTCAGCTCCATATTGCATTATATACATAAAATTATGTTATGAAATTTCGTTCAGATTTGGGCATGGACGCGTATAACATTTCTGAGTCCCAGAAATGTGGGGAGACGATTCGATTTAGGCCCTATCGATGGTGTTGACAGTGAGCTCCCTATTGCACCATATGGAGTTGAATGGTTGCAATATCACACTTTCACGCACAGCCTTAACAGCAACGTGAAGACTATCCGGGAGTACTTGGATAGACAAACCCCGGAGGAGGTATAACCTGCGTTTTCTTCTATATATTTCTAAAATAAAATTAATGCACTAATTTAACGTTAAATTTGCTTTAATTTACAGTTTATTTGATAACCCTATGAGCCAATCCCACA
This sequence comes from Ajuga chamaepitys, assembly GCA_958295605.1. NCBI lineage: Eukaryota > Viridiplantae > Streptophyta > Magnoliopsida > Lamiales > Lamiaceae > Ajuga > Ajuga chamaepitys. The sequence continues at coordinate 12,674,673 of OY282497.1, forward strand.
AATAGTACAATCATATCTTGATGACAATCTCATTACTGTGACGTACACATGGATATCGAAATGTCCACTTATCCATCACTATATTGTCGAGCTGTATTATCCTGACCGGGTATTTCGGCAATTCGGTATGCGACAATCAATCCCTCCGTCGATTTTAGCTGAATACAGAAATTTGCATGGAAGAACAGATCGACGTGGACGTTCAAGTCAAAATTGGCTTGAGACACACGCACAGTATGTGGAGCGTTGGAACACCAGAGCTCAGTCTATTGTAACCGCTCCCCAGATCGGGGCACAAGGTGACGAAGTGGACGTTGGCTACATGGGTTGGTATCAAGAGATCACACGTCGGTTGATAACTCCTGGAATAGGTGTGCAAGAGGGATCTCAACCGTCAACTAATGCATATATAAAAAATTTGGCGGGTAAACAACTTCTTATTGACTTCACACATAAATAGATCCAACGTTTAAAATTCAACTCATATATGTTAACTTGTAACCTTTATTTTTAGGAAAGAATTCTTGGTAGAATGAATCAACTAGCTCTCGGAGAGCGGGACTATATGAGAGAGCCATTCCGAAGATCATTTGAGGAGTTATATCAGGAAGCACAATAAAATTTTCATGATCATCGTGCAGCCTACCATCAGCCACTGCCGACCGCACAACAACAAGCAGTTGGGATACCCATGCCACATGACGCCCCTCAACAAGGGAGGAGACGTAGTACATCTACACATGCTCTCTACGGACATCGAGCTAGTGGTACTACCTCGCGTGGTACCCATCCATTTAGGTATGTGTCAGGCGATGTCCCTGGGTCTTCCCGTTCTACCGTTCATGAGCATCCTAGTGTGGACGTACAGTCAGGCTACTATGTGCCTCCGATGGTGAACGAACAAGACTTTTTCACTCCTCATCGTGATTCAATGCGGTTTGATCAGTCCTTCACTTCGCTCCTGGAAGTCGGCAACTATACAACACCTGAATCACTTTATCCACAACATCCAAATTTGGGTGGTCATTCAGGACAGTTTAATACGTCGTCGATCCCATATTTAGGTCAAACATCATCTTCATCTGGTCATCCAACATTCAGTTTAAATATCAGCACCCAAGATGATGTTCAATCACAACGAGCCCAGGACACGGAATCCGATGCCCCTATCGAGGAACGGAGAGGGAGAGCAAAACGAAACAGAAAAAAAACTAGATGCGGGACTGGTCATGAATATTAGATTTTGTCTTTTTCAAGTTATTTGTAATAATTGCGTAAAGATTAGTTGATATTTTAAGTATTTATGATTAAACTAAATATTATAGTTTTTCACTAACCGTATTTAAACATCGACTATACGATAATCTTAATCTTACACAAAAAAAATATATTAGATTTTGTCTTTTTCAAGTTATTTGTAATAATTGCGTAAAGATTAGTTGATATTTTAAGTATTTATGATAAAACTAAATATTATAGTTTTTCACTAATCGAATTTAAACATTGACTATACGGTAATCTTAATCTTACATAAAAAAAATAGTTGGGTGCGAGTCAAATTATTGAACGTCTATTAAATAAACTATTCTTTTTTAAGAAATATATATAAACACACACGATAATCCATAACACGCAATAAAAAATAATTAAATAAAAAATTAAAAAAATAAAATCCATAATACGCCGTAAAAAAAAAAAAAGAAAAAGATAAAAGGAACTCGCCCATGCAAAGGGCGAGTTTACGTATAAAAAAAAATATATATATATATCAGATGTCCAGGGGCGACTTTGCGTATGTATACACCACAAATACGGTATATCGCCTATAGCACAGGCGAGATTTAAAAAAAAGAAAAAATTTAGATATCGCCCTTGGCTGTGGTTGTCAGTCTGGAGTGCGAGTTCACTCACTTTTCTAAATAAAAAAAAAAAGCTCGCGTATAATTTTAAACCAATAATGAGCAGTACTGTAGTTTGTTAAAATTGCCCTTTATTACACTCTTTCATCATATATTTTGAATATGTCACTTTTGAAGAATCATTTACACTTACTCTCTCTACCCCAAAACATTCTTCATAATTATCCTACAAAACGAAATTGAAAGTTGAGTTGAAGCCTTAAAGGTAAGAAACTTTTCTTTAGTATATATATTTTTTTAAGTTTGAGTTTTGTTGGTACTTGTTAGTTTTATCTTGGATACAGAAAATTAGCAGAAATTATGGGGGTGAGATGTTGGTACTGTTTTTTTTTTTTTTTTTTTTTTTTTTTTTGTCCTACTTGACGTAGTTGTTTAAGTTTAAGTTTTTTTGGATTGGTTTGGTTGTTTAGTTGTTTAAACAACTTACAGAATTACAATGGTGTTCAGTTGTATATAGTTCGGTTTTTTTTTTTTTTTAAGTATACCTCATTACACAATAAGTTGTACAAAGTTAAGGCTAATAAAACAACAAATTACTTATGGTGTTTCAATGGTGGAGTTGTTTAGCTTGTTGTTTAGGTAAATTTCAAGTTAATGAACATTATTTTAAACTTTTTGTAACTTGGTGTCACTTAAGTCACTGTCTTTTTTATCTCCTAATAATTTATTGTTCTTTCATTAAACTGTAGATGTGGAATCATCTTCCCTATGGATATATATTTTGTTTTGGTGAGTTTAAATGAAGAGGGTCGATGGGAATGAAAAAAAGTACGAGGGTGATGATGGTGCTAATGTAACAGGATTTCCTATATCTTCAAATATGTCATATCAAGCTTCATTCTGAAGTGCAAAGTCTTTGCAATGTTTCTTCTCCCTAACAACATACAATTTCAAGTTCCAATCAAAATCACTAATAACAGTCAGCTGCATTGGTTGTTAGGCCTCAACAAACAAGGTCAATATTATCCAATTTGTGTTATACACCTTTGCGAATGCATGCATTTAGGTCAATTTATGTACGTATTTTATAATATTTGCATGCATAAATGGTCGAGAATTGCTTATATTTGATATCTTAGGCCGTTTGACATGTACTGGCTTGTTTTGTAGAATTTTAATGCTTTTCAAGCTAAAAAGAAGATTTTACAAGGCTACACGAAGAAACAAGTCAAGAAGAAATGAAATGGGTCACATTGGGCCCAAAAGTCAAGCCTAGTTTGCTAGATAACAAATGCGACCGCGTCAAAAGCAAGCTGGAAATCCCAAGTTTGGAATGGCTGGCGCGACTACGCCGAAGGACAACGAAGTCACACCAAAAAGTGGGTTGAATAAGCGTTTAGAACTGCCACAGGAAACACCACCGGATCGCTTGCCGTGCGGCCACGCCAAAAGGCATCCCCAAATCCAAATCTAGACTCAACTAGGATTTTTATCCTATTCAAGCTTTGATTCGTCCCCAACTTATAAAAAGAGGCCTAAGCTCGAGATTGTAATCATCAACTCAACATTTTACATACTTTCAAGTACAAGGCTTGTGAGTGAGGATCGACGAGCGAGACGCAACGAAGATCGACGATTGAAGATCCGGGTTTAGTTTGTTCTTTCTTTTGTGTTAATTTCCTATGACTTTTGTCTATGAATGTTCGTTGGATTTAAATACAATTATGAGTAGCTAAACACGTTTGTGTTTTAGTGGTAGAAAGTTAATTACGTTGAATGGATTAACTTTTACCGTTTAATTCTAGACTCCAATTCATTTTATTTATCTATGTGTTTGTTTTATTGATTTAGTTTAAATTGATCAATTAAGTTAAATCTAAAAGTTTAATAGTTTCGCTCCGGGAGGAGGAAATTGTTAGTAGATGTATAACAGATAGCGCGATTGTCTATGATTATGTAGGCTTTAGTCTAGAGTCTTTTGGGATTCTTTAGGTTTAGTCGACACGGGAGGGTGACTAAGTCTAATAGATCAACAATTTGATCGCTTCGGGAGGAGGGTCAGGTTTACTTGAGTGTCATCTAATAAACACTAAAATTGGTTTAAAAGTCTAGAATTTTAGGTTAAATTATACATCAGGATCGTAATTGAAATCTATATCCTCGGATACACTTTAATCCATCTAAGTCATCTTTAATCGTTTTAATTTTCTTCTTTTCAAGTATTTCGTGGGTTATTTAGTACTTTTAGGTAAATTAGTATTTAGTCTACAAACAACCATCATTAATCAAGAGTCTAGTTAAGGGAGTCTTAAATTACTCGGAGTATCGAACTACGCTTAGCATCAGTCTCTGTGGGGTTGACCTTGACTACCACTACCTACACCTACACCGTACACTTGCGGAATACTAGGGTTAGGAAAACCTCTGTCAAGTTTTTGGCACCGTTGTCGGGGACCGTTTATAGCGTCTTAGTTTCTATTTTGATAAATAGGACAACACTAGACTAGACATTGATTTTCTGCACTTTAAATTCAGTTATTTATTTCTGTTTTGTTTTTAGTTATTTTTCCTTTTACGTCGAGTTTTGTTAGTCTGTGTTTTTAGGTAGTGCATGCAAACTACAGCGAAAGGGAAAGCGCATCTAGTTTTCTTTGATCTGGAAATTGAAGCAACTGCCAAAAGAAACAAAGTAAAGAAGAACTTGACATACGAGATGACAGACCTACCACAAGACTTGACTCTAGATCAGGTGATTCAGAGACTAGTCGAGATGATGACAACTTTAGAAAATAAAATAACTGATATACAGAACCAGCTTCCACAACAGCAACAACCGCATCAGCAGCAGCAGCTGCCAGCTCAGGATGATCCAGGCCTGACGAAGACATGACATCAATAAGTGATTGTCTTTTACCTTTACCCAATCAGACAGTCAGAGGAGTCCAACCACCACCGTTGAATGCTAATAGCTTCGAATTGAAGCCAACCTTGATTAACATAGTACAGCGGAACCAATTTGGTGGAGGAGCACTGGAGGACCCCAATGTTCATCTGCATAAATTTCGTAGACTGTCTGAGACAATAAAGATCAATCATGTGCCACACGAGTAAGTCAAGTTGAGGTTGTTCCCATTCTTGTTGAGTTATAGAGCACTCCAGTGGTTCAATTCATGGGAGGATGTTACTGCATGGGAAGATTTGAGCACGATGTTATTATTAGAATATTTCTCACCGAGTAAGATGTTAGAGCTGCAAAATAAGATCAATCAGATTAAGCAAAGAGATGAAGAGACATTTTGCGAGGCTTGGGAGCAATTCGGGATCTTCTCTGGAGTTGCCTTCAACATGAGTTTACGAAGAAGCAGCAGGTCTGTAAATTCTATAAAGGGTTACTTGCACCCGCAATGGACTAGGTAGATGCAGCAGCAGGGGGTAGTTTAATAGATAAGAGTGTACAGGCTGCGTTTCTATTTTGGATGTAATGTCCAGAACGAGTTACTAATGGCTGAATTAGAGAAATCAGCCAAAAAGAGTGGCTAGCATGATCAACTCCAAGCCAAACGAGACATTTATTTCTCAGCTGGCCGCATTGACAAATCAAGTGAGTCCATTAACTAGTTTAACTCTAGCTCGGCATACAAACTCACCATCGCAGAAGTCATCTGGAAAGGAAGAAGTTGAAGAAGTGAATTTTGTAAATCAAAGAAACTTCAACAACTTCCAAGGCAATCAACAGCGATACAATCAGTATCCACAAGGTAATTGGAACCATCCGACTTCTGTTATGCCAATGCCAATAGTTTACTTCAACCACCACCGGGATTTTCCGTCACCAATATCATGATTCATGATGGAGAAAACTCAACTCAAGAGGAGTTAATAAAGTCACATCTCGCCAAATATGACGACAAGTTAGTTCAATTAGAGAGAAAAATGGATAGCAAAATCATTGAGTTGAACAAATAGGTGACTAGTCAAGGGGCGAATATCAAGGAGGTTACAGTCAATACGAGTCAATTGATACTACTCATAGGATCATAACATAAGCAGGGGCAATTTCCCAATGACACTATAGTCAACCCAGGGGAGAAGTGCAATGTGATCTACTCGAAGGATGAGACTGAACATGAGAGCAAAATTCCCTTAAAACTGAAGACTGGAGTAAGAAAATCCAAGAGGAGGAAGTTACCTTTGAGGTTGCTCTTGAGCTGTTGAAAAAATGGGCGAAGCTGAAAGGGATCATAATTGAATATGGGCCTAAATACATACCTCATGTCCCATTTCCTCAAGCACTATATAAAAGGAGGTGTAGATATTAGTTCAATATCATCAAGTGTTTGTGGTATGAGGTAGAGGTTTTGAGGATTCCAGAACCGAGTTTGGAATGCAAGGAACCGGGTCGGAGAACCGGGTTTTAACCACATTCAGAAAAGAGGTTAAAAAGAGAACCGGGCCTGAGTTAGTTATAACTGCTATTCGCAACGGTTTTAGTCCGTTGCATGAGAAACCGTTGTGAAAGCCCCGTTGCAGCAGTTTTGAGTTCTTGAGTCAAAATTGGTTACAACTTCCTCAACTCCCTGATTCGAGCTCCAGCATTTATATACATTGTAAACACTTGTAGTTGCGAGCTAATAGACGTAATTTTCCCTCTGTAAACATTACTCAATCAAGAGAATTAGAACACTAGGGTTTTCTGCTCAAATCAAGCTGTGATTTGGGGTTTTCTGGTTTTCTAGATAATTCTTGTAATTGGTTGATTAGTGGAGTGAATTGAGGTGTATAGAACCTCCGTGAATGTAGATCACATTGATCGAACCACGTAAAAGCCCTGTGTTCATCATTTTTCTTTCCTGTTCTTGGTTCGGTTGTTAGTGGCCGATTTCTTGGTTGTGTTTCATTCAATTCAGTTGTGTGTTGTTTGTGTGTGAGGTTGAGCTGATCATAACAGGAGGGATGAGCTAATTCCCATTGAACGTGCTAAGCTGGCAGAGGAACTTGAAGCAAAGAAAAAGTTAGAGAAAATTGAAATCGCCAAGTTAAAGGAGGAAGTAAGCACTATCATAGATAAGAATATTTTACCTTATTTTGTCGATAAATCGTCTGAATTATGCTTACATGATACATTCTTTGCTAGCATTGATCCTTTAGAATGCACTAGTATGTTATCTGTGATACAGGAAAAACCAAAGGGGAACATTAAGGGGAAGGGGGTAATGAAGAAGGCACCAGACCGACTTGTAGAGAAAGCTGACTGTGCACAAGAGGAAAAGAAGAAGAAATTCGCGAGTCCCAAAAAGATCACAAACACAAGCATCCACCCAAAAAAAGCAACGAAAGAAAACGACCCATGAAGTTTTTCTATTGGTAGTAATAAGGTCCAAAGTATGCTGTGTGATTTAGGGTAGAGTGTCAATTTGATGCCTGTTAAAATGTATAAGCAATTAGGAATAGGGATAGTGAAGCAATCATTTACTACTATTCAATTAGCGGATGGATCCTTACTAGCGCCAGTTGGAGTAGCAGAGGATGTGCTGGTAAGAGGTGAAAATTTTGAATTCCCTAGCGACTTCCTAGTTGATATGCAAGGGAATACTGAAGTCCCTTTCATCCTAGGTCGACCTTTCTTGGCGACTATTTAAGATGTAATTGATATGCTAAAGGGAGAGTTGACTTTTCGTATTCAAAACGATACAGTCACACTTCCAATATACAATAGGGCGAATCTAAGAGGAAAATACAAATGGTGTGTCGTATATATTGCCTGCCAAAAAGCCCGACCTACTTTAGGGAACCCGAAACCACCAAATAGAACTTTAATAACTCAAAATTCATGTAAATCTAGTTGGTTGGAATTCGACTGATAAAATACCGAAGAGGTCGTCTGGCTGAAGACATAAAATTTAGTGCTTGTCGGGAGGTAACCCGATGTTTACTGTTTTTCTTTAAATTCTATTTTCATTTTAAGATTTATGCTTTTATGTTTGTTTTTAGTGTTTTTGTGGTTTTAGGGACCAACGTTGGCGAACCAAGGGAGAAGAAATGCAATAGCAAGACGTAGGGGTCAAAAAGACGAAAACTCATGCTTAGCTCATGAATGAGGCAACGGGACTGCACCACATAAGGGCGCGATCGCACTAAATTCAGACTAGAAACTAGGTTTGAAACTACAAGGGACCAACGCGGCCGCGTTACAACTCGACGCGGTGCTCCGAATTCTGTCTAAAAAACCTAGTTTTGGGTTGCTCAACGCGGTCGCGTTAGTTCAAAATTCCAAGATAAATTAGGCTCACTAAAATAACTTCAAGAAAGGGTAGCAGTAGCAAAGGTAAGGGAAAGTGAAAGGTTGTTGAGGACACTTTTGTTCCGGATCCTGAAAGGGTGGTAGACCCGAATGATAGCCAAATCTTATTCTATTTTGCACTAGAAAGGTTCGAGAATCGACAAATATTTAATTTACTTTTTCAGCATACAATTGTGCCTACTCGATTCACGTCTCATAAGCTGACAAGGGCTATCAGGATACACGAGAACTTACAAGAATTGCTCATGGTCGCGGGGTTGAAAGAGTTCATGAAAGCCCAACACACATACGCGAGGCTCATAATCGAATTCCTAAGCATTTTGCAATCATCGTAGCCGGCCAGCCTGACTAGAAGAGACTAGACATAATCACATCCAGTTAATGGGTGCACAACGGGAGTTGTCATTTTTGGAGATCGATGGCATATTCGACTTCCCGCAGCCAACTGAAGTTGAACCGCCCGAGGTAACCCACAAGATTTTTAGGGGCGGTTGATAGCAGCTCCTCCTATAGTGCTGCCTCATGCTTATGTTTCATATAATGCCAAAGCTTCATGGATCTGAAACCTTGTGATAAGATACCTCCAAAAGATGTTGGCCCATACGTTGTTTGCAAGAAAGGAGACGGGTACAACACGACAAAATGAACTCCGCATAATGTGGTACATAGTTCATAATTGAACGCTCGACAGTGCGATAATTTTGGCGGAGCAATTTGAAAACCTCATCAAGAAGCAAAGGGAAAACATCACAATTGGAGGTATCATCACATCGATTGCCGACTACTTGGATTCCCCACTTGATGATATGGTATCGGTGAAGGGCGATATCTATTTCACATGGGAGTTGTTGGACAGTATGCAGGTTGTTGTTATGGGAGAGGATAGAAAGATCCCGTATGTTTTCCAAAATGTGGGGCCCTATTTCCGACTGCCCAGTCCCGAGAATATTAAAGTTACGAATCTTGGCGATACAATCAACCTTTCCATGTCCTCCGAAAATCATATGGCGAACTCCCAACCGCCAAATGCACTAGTATTTCAGTCGGGCCAAATAGCCGGAGGAAGTAGTCAAGCTTCTCGTCCCTCGAGGAAAAAGAGATCGGCGATCGTCGTTGCATCATCCTTGGAAAGGAATAAAGATATTGAGGGGCTAATCACTTCCCTCCAAGCTGATGTCACTTCCCATAACACTCATATTGAGAGGCATCGCGTGGAGAGTCGTGGGGCGATGCAAGCAAGTCATACCGAGTTGAACACACTCATCGTGCAAGGAAATAAAGCCCGAGCTTGGAGACAACAACAAAATGTTCGTTGGGATGCGTTGGCCCAATATTGGAGCCAACATGTCTTCCAACCACCACCACCGCCGTAATGACTTGTGAGTCAAGCACTAAGACATACCACTCTTTTCCCACAAACATTGGCCTTCGACCAAGTTTTTTTTTTTTTGGAGAAGGGAGGGGGGGTGAATAGTAATTGGCCGCTATTTACATTCTTGCACTTTATTTGCTTTGTGTCTTTTTGCTTGGTTACTTCTTTGATTTGTGCTTTGATGAGCATGTGTGCTTGCTTGCGTATTGGTATTACTTTAGTGGAGTCATTGGGTCTGTGAACCCATTTGTTTTTCTTTAATTGGTTGTCATATTGGTCATAGAAATTTAATGTTTTTTATTTAGTTTCGTTATTGGAGTCGAGGAGTCATAAACCCGAGTCCTTGGTTGTTTTGAAAAGAAAAAAATAGGGAAATGATAGATGATGATATGTTGATGATGTGACGATTTTTTAGTTAAAAAAATTGCAAAATTGGCATATAGTAGAGCATGATAGGTAAGTTGAGACGAATTTGAGCTTGAGCCTAGAATGTTTGATCAAAATGAACCTTGCGAGGATTTGAGCCTAATTGTACTCCTATTTTTTTAGTAATATAATTTCTTTCGGTGTGAATTTTGATTGGATATATGTATTAATCTCTAGAACTTACCTTGAGACTTTACTAAGAATATGTCAAGTGCTTGTTGTAACTTAGAAAATGATTTAGGTCATTCTTGATTTTAGCCTATGTTTGAGCCTTTAAAATGATCCTTTTTACCACCAAAAAAAAAAAAAAATGGAATTTGAAAAATTATACTTAGTTAGCCCGCTTGAGCTTTTAGCCTTTTACTAGCATTTCTCCCGTGCATTGCACGGTTTGTAATATTTTTAAAATATCATTACTAATTATATAATTAAATATTTTAAAACATTAAATAGTTGAATAATTTATATCTCTTATGTTGATTAGACTATAATTCTCAGGAATAAGGTATTCTAAGTACGATGTTTGATCACCTAAGCAGCTAACAATATATTAAATGAATAAAAAGGTATTAAACTTTAAGAAAAAATATTATAAATTTGTTTAGATCATGACATTATAGAATAGGTTCCACGACAAAAATAATATCTTCTTTCAAATTAAAGATTTAAAAATTTCTTGCTATAAGAATTTTTTTAATTGTATGCTTATTATCTTTGTAGGGAATAATTTTTGTAAGAATCATTCCAACTATTCAATACTAATAAAATAGCTCAGCCTAAAAAAAAATTTAAGGCCTAACTAAAACATATTAACGTATGATGCAAGTCAAATATACAAATAAATCCTAAAGGTACAAATTGTAAAAAATAAATAATAAATAATCCTAGTAACTCTAACCACTACTCCTTTTCTTTTCTTTCTCGAATCCAAAACAAATCAATCAAATTAATCCCAACACACAACCTATATAACATAAGCCGAAGAAAAATATTAAGCATTACGACTCTCTAGAAAAAATAATGTTTGAAACATTAATTCTCAAATTGAAATAAAATCTCTTAATGATAAAATAACCTAGATTCACAAATAAACCTGAAAACACAAATTTTATAGAGAAAAAAACATCCTTGATATTTAATATATGAAACCCAATCTTGAAAATCAAGAGCCCAACCATTCTAACATTTATTGAAGCTTACTGTTTAAAATTAATAAAGTTAGCCTAATATATATATATATATATATATATATATATATATATATATGTATGTATATGTAGTATAAGCCAAAAAATAAATTATAATTTTTCAGAAAAGAAAAGAAATAATAATAATATGAATATAACTTTAAAGGCCCAAAAATAACAATTCAAGTAGATTAAAGAAAATAAATCTATAAGTAAATGGCCCAATGTTAATTTTAATTTATTCATTTTTAGAAAAAAAAATTCTAAAAAACTAATCTAACTAAAAAAAGTATGTTCCTTGCACTAACCTGCCAGGGAAAATTATAGGGTGTTCCATAAATAAGCTGACAAATAATTAATTAATATTTTGCCTAAAAGTTAATAATTAATTTGTTGAAAACCAATAAATATTTTTTATGTATGGTGAATATTGGCCTAGAACAGCTATCAAGGAACCATCCACGCTATGCATCCTTTCCGGCACACAGAAATTAGATTCGATGCTCTCTTTCTTTGAATTCTAGCTAAAGAAGTTCATCTCTCCCTTTCTCTTCACTTTCTACAGTAAATTCCCCATAGGATTGCAAGATGCAGAGACCTCATGAGTTTGAATACGGCACAAAGCTTCGATGGCCATCTGGTACTAGGAGGGCCGATATCCTTGTTCATTGAATTCCGCCATAACATTCAGGAGCCATGTTTTATATGAAACTGAAAATATTAGAAGGGAACTAATACAGGCAAGCTGAGCTGAGTTTCTGAGATACTATTCATGGGAAAGTTTTATAGATGAAGCAATGTGAAGGGCCACTGATTTGTTTGAAGTTATTAAAATGTATTTAAATAACAAAATAATGTTCATGGAAACTACATATATGTAGACTCTTTACTTTTTAGAATTGTAAATGCCAGTGGTATGATTATATTCTTCAGTAGTGTATCTCATTCTGCAACTGAACGGTTCAATCGGTATTGCCTTGATAGGCGTCATCTGTAAGGAATGAGCAAGAGCACATTCATTATATAAATTTTTTAATCAATAAATGCAGGTCAATTTTTGGCGGGAAAATGGCAAACTTGTAAATTATACCAATTGTCCTGCTTTTATAGAGTTATAGATTTGATAGCCCTACATTACAAGCCGAATACCCTTCAATTTTAGCCTTTGGTCTTGATTTGGACTAATTGAGTAAGAGGGAGCTAGAATGGAAGGTAGTTCGAGAAAATTTTGGGAAAAAGTGGGTAGATTAATGGATGAATGGAAGGGTGAAAGGAATACATGTGTATAGGTGAAAATTTGAGAAAGTATGACCTCTCCTAGTATGTTCATTTATTTTGAAGTGAACTTTTGTGTATATTATTAAAAAAAAAAATCGGAAAAATCAGAAAAGAAAAGAAAGAGTTGGATATAAATATGTGTTTTATTACATTTTGTGGAGGAGAAGTTAGGAATTGAAAAAGTGTTTGATGACTAATTGATTGAAAAATCGGGTAGTCCCAAGATGTGGTACCCGAACGAATTAAAAGCACTTAAGTTGTAAGTACTTTTGGGAGGTGAAGAAGTCATTTTACGGGGTGATTTACTGAGATTTGGAAAGTGAGATTGAGTGATTGTATTGAGGGGTAGTCGGGTTTGGAATAACTTGATTAGTCCAATAAATAATCATTTTTATCCAAAAATTGTCCCACCTTACCTTAAGCATACATTACAACCAAATAAAGACCTATTTGATTCTTTGTCATGCATGTCAAGTACGAAATCTAGTTTAGGCGATTGGCAAGCATATGGTAGGCGGTACATGTAGTCCAACTTGAGCGAAAATATATTTTAACCTAAACACTTGAGAGATGAGCAAAACACTGACCCGACGAGGATCGATAGTTCAAAAGTTCAAGTCTCGAAAGTAGTTGATATTTGCATTATCACATATGCTCAATTACACTGTGTATCTTAGCTTTTTGAGAAAATCAATCAGAAACTTAACGAATCGTCTAATCGCCCTAAATACATATGGTCTTGCTTTATTTGCTTTGTTTGTTGTTCGGGGCGAACAACAGTTTAAGTTTGGGGGATTTTGATACATGTTGAATATGAATGCATTTAGGTCGATCTGGGTACTTATTTTATAACATTTGCATGCATAAATGGTTAAGAAATGCTTATATTTGATATATTGGGCCGTTTGACGTGTACTGGCTTCTTTTGTAGAATTTTAATGTTTTTCAGGCTAAAAAGAAGATTTTACGAAGGCTAAACGAAGAAACAAGTCAAGAAGGAACAAAATGGGCCACATTGGGCCCAAAAGTCAAGCTCAGTCTACCAAATAATCAACGCGACTGCGCCAAGATTTGACGTGATCGCGTCAAAAGCGAGCTGGAAATCCTAAGTTTGGAATAACTAACATGATCGAGCCGAAGGGCAACGCGGTCGCACCAAAAAGTGGGCTGAAATAAGCGTTTAGAACTGCCACAGGCAACGCCAGCACGTCGCTTGTCGCGCGGTCGCGCCAAAAGGCGTCCCCAAATCCAAATCCAGACTCAACTAGGATTTTTATCCTATTCAAGCTTTGATTCGTCCCCAACTTATAAAATGAGGCCCAAGCTCGAGATTTTAATCATCAACTCATAATCTTACATACTTTCAAGTACGAGGATTCGGAGCGAGGATCGACGAGCAAGACGCGACGAAGATCGGCGATTGAAGTTCCGAGTTTAGTTTGTTCTTCTTTTGTGTTTAATTTCCTATCGCTTTTGTCTATGAATGTTTATTGAATTTAAATACAATTATGAGTAGCTAAATACGTTTGTGTTCTAGGGGTAGAAAGTAGGTTACATTGAATGGATTAACTTTTACCGTTTGATTCTAGACTCCAATTCATTTTGTTTATCTATGTGTTGTTTTATTGATTTAGTTTATATTGATCACTTAAGTTAAATCTACATGTTTAATAGTTTTGCTCCGGGAGGAGGAAATTGTTAATAGACATACAACACATAGTACGATTGTCTATGATCGTGTAGGCTTTGGTCTAGAGTCTTTAGGTTTAATTGACTCGGGAGGGTGACTAAGTCTAATAGATCAACAATCTAATCGCTTCGGGGGGAGGGTTAGGTTTACTTGAGTGTCGTCTAATAAACACTAAAATTAGTTTAAAAGTCTAGAATTTTAGGTTAAATTATACATCAGGATCGTAATTGAAATCTATATCCTAGGATACACTTTAATCCATCTAAGTCATCCTTAATCGTTAATTCTCTGTTTTTCAAATATTTCGTGGGTTATTTAGTACTTTTAGGTAAATTAGTGTTAAGTCTACAAACAACCATCACTAATCAAGAGTCTAGTTAGGGGAGTCTTAAATTACTCGGAATCGAACTATGCTTAGCATCAGTCTCCGTGGGATCGACCTTGACTACCGCTACCTACACCTACACCGTACACTTGCGCAATACGAGGGTTAGGAAAACGTCTGTCATTGTGTGACCCTTGTGAATAAACATCCATCTGAGCATCTTTATAAGGTTGAAATAGATGTTTCATCTTATGAAGCTGGAGTGGAAAATGATGTCTCTATCCATTACATGCAACAATAGCGAGATGATCATAACTCTGAGATGCAAGAAAATCAAGTCAATGAGATAGCCCAAGGTGTGGATTGGGATACGTTGGTGATTGTTCCACATATCAACGCAGATATTCCGGCCCATGATGATGCTTTCACATCTCGCAAAGAGTTTGTGCATCATAGTTGTGCGACTTTATTTATCTGCTAAGTTACACATCTATTGTATGTAAAAACCTTATGTTGTTCTAGGAACAAAATTTTAAACAACAGAAATAATCCAGTTGCTATTTAAAAAATAACTAACGTTGTCAAAAAAACTCTGTTGTTTTAAATAATAGAGTTTTTTTAAACAACCTAATTAGTATTTAAAACAACATATGTTGTTTAAACAACTCAGTTATTTTAGGCAACTCAATTAGTTTTTAAGGTATTAAGTCCAATTACGCCCAATTAGATCGAAACACTCTATAATCGAAAGTAATACATGTAACTCTCGACGTAAGATGTTCGAATCTTATAAGTACATATCAAAGTGTTTTCTCTTAAAAAGTAACCAATTACGCTCAATTAGATCGAAACGTATACTCTATAATCGAAAGTAACACCTATAACTCTCAATGTAATATGTTAGAGTCTTATAAGCCCATATCAAAGTGTTTTTACTTAAGAAGTAACTAGTTATACTCAATTAGACCGAAACACGTACTCTATATCCAAAGTAACACCTGTAACTCTCGATGTAACATGTTAGAGTCTTATAAGTCCATATCAAAGTATTTTCACTTAAAAAGCAGCCAGTTACTCTCAATTTGACTGAAACGCATAAGTCCAGATCGAAAGAAACACTTTTAGCTCTTGATATAACATGTTAGAGTTTTATAAGTCCTCATCAAAGTGTTTTCACTTAAGAAGTAACCAGTTGTACTCAATTAGACCGTAATGCATGCTCTATATCCAAAGTAACACTTGTAACTCTCGATGTAAGATGTTCGAGTCTTATAAGTCCATATCAAAGTGTTTTCACTTAAAAAGTAACCAGTTACGCTCAATTAGATCAAGACATATACTCTATAATCAAAAATAACACATTTAGCTCTCAATGGAACATGTTGGAATCTTATAAGTTCATGTCGAAGTGTTTTCACTTAAGAAGTAACTAGTTGCACTCAATTAGACCGAAACACATACTCTATATCTAAAGTAACACCATTTAACACTCAATATAAGACGATTGAGTCTTATAAATACTAATCAAAGTGTTCTTACTTAAAAGTAACCAGTTACGCTCAATTTAACTTAAACGCATAAGTCCATATTGAAAGAAACACTTATAAATCTCATATATGTTATTGAGGTTGAGTTATTTTATAGTTGTTTACTATGTGTCAAACAACCCTATTGTTTAGCAGTTGTTTAACAATTGTGTAATGGTTGTTCAAGTGTTTTTTAGAAGTTGTTTACCATATGTCTTATACAACCTTATTATTTACGTGTATTAGCAATAATGCAACTCATACAGGCCCTGCAACTCCTTTATCTACTGCCTACGTGACCTCTGCCTATGTGGCATCAGCATCTCATAGTTTGCAGCCTAGTCACCAGCCACATGGGAGAACTTGTTCTCCAAGAATTTCTCTGCAGCAAGTCAAAGTCATTGTTGCATCCATTAATGAAGATGAAGTACTAGCTGGAAAAGCAAGGAAGAAGACAAAAGGGTATCCAGCTTTACCGTTGGAAAACCAGTGGATCAAAGATTGATATTGTAGTTGAGATTCAATGTTATTTGAGATTATGTTATTTTAGTTCATTTTTATGTATAAATAAGGATGTCTAGCTAGGCCTATGAATAGAAGTGATTACTTTATTCAATGATCCCATCAAGTAATACAAGAAAAGCACAGAATTCAAACTCCTCTTCTTTCTTATTGTAAAATGCCTTTTCTAGCTAGACTTGCCATAATTTTGATATGGTATCAGAGCAGGTCCTAGGACCTATTTCTGCATATCTTTTCTCTTCTTATCCACTCTATTCTCTTATCATCTTATAACACCATGTCTATAGACACCACACAAACACCCGCTGCCACTGAAGCTGCTAACTCTGCCTCTAACAGCTCAAGACCTCTAATCATCTAACTCCAAAACCAGTTGATCTTTCTCAAGTTAGATGAGACAAACTATCTCATATGGAAACAACAAGTCCTCACCGCCATTCGGGGCTATGGACTGGAAAGTTACATAAACGGAGAAGAAACACCACAACCAAAGACTGTTGTTGATAGTGAACAACCAAATCCAGCTTATATCATATGGCACAAACAAGATCAACTTTTGGCATCTTGGATCCTGCCATCTCTCTCCAATAGCATACTCACGCTCATGGTTGGTCTTAACACCTCCAAACGGTCTGGGAAACTTTACAAGTCAAATTCTCTTGGCAAAATAAGGCCAAGATTATGCAACATAAACTGCAATATGCACAACCTAAAAAAGAGTGGCATTCTGATAAGGGAATACTTTAATAAAATGAAAGGATGTTCCGACATCCTAATGTCTGTTGGTCAAGCCATACCTAAGCCAAATCAAATTTTGTACATTCTTGGAGGGCTAGGGACTAGATATGATTCAGTCATGGTTACTATTGCCACAACAATTGATCATATCTCTATTCTAGAGCTACAAGCACTGCTCCTCAGCTTCGAATCTAGATTGGAGACCAACTAATCTACTCTCATAAATACTGAAGCTTCACAAATGATTGTGAATTCTGTAACACAGTCCAAAGGAAAGTTTCAACCATCTCAAGGAAGATACAGAACTACTAATTTCACTAGAGGAATGAATGGTAACAATGGTGGAAGAAACTCAAATCCTAGGGGTGGATTCAGAGGACGTGGAGGAAGATATGTTCAAGGGAAAGTAACACGTCAAATATGCTTTGTTCAGGGCCATATTACTGACAGATGCTGGTACAGGGTTGACTTTAGTTACAATGGAGGTGGTAATAATCAGCAATTGCCGAATCAGCAAAATCCCAGAAATCCCTCTCTCAATATGGTGCAAGTTCCAAACTATGCTACTGAAAGTGGCTCTGAGGTAAGCTGGTATCTAGACATTGGCGCATCAAACCAGGTTGCCAATGATTTCAACAATCTCAATCTCAGCAACTTAAGTGAATATCATGGAAGTTCTAAAGTGCAGATGGGAAATGGGCAGGTGAGTATATAGCTCATATTGGTAAACTCTTCTTACCTCTGATCACTCTAGAGCTTTTATCCTTAGAAATCTTCATGTTCCTAATATCACAAAAAAAATTGTTAAGTGACTCTCAATTTGCCTTGGATAATGGTGTCTTTTTTTAATTTCATCCCTCTGTTTGCTTTGTCAAGGACCAAACAACACAGGATGTCTTACTCCAAGGGACACTTAAGGATAGCCTCTACCACTTCAGCTTACAACATTTCAAGTCAAAGACACTCAACACCCATGTTCCAGTATCAAACTCCATGTTTCATAGTTCTTCTTCAAATTCCAATGTATTTTCCATTTCCCTAAGTAAAGGCCTTGATTTAGAGGTATGGCACCAGAGAACGGGCCATAGTAGCTATGACATTGTAAAAAAGGCCTTAAAAAGTTGTAATATTCAATTTTCAATCAAAGAATCTACTGATTCCATTTGTCAATCATGTATTCTTGCCAAAAGTCACAAAGCCCCCTTTCCTGATTCTCTACTACTTATTCTAGCCCATTCCAACTGGTGCACAATGATCTATGGGGACCAAATCCCACTAGATCAAAAAATGGCTTTATTTACTATGTTAGTTTCATTGATCACTTCACTAAATTCACTTGGATATTCTTGATGAAACTGAAATGTGATGTCACTACTGCGTTTGATAAATTTTTAAAGATGGTGTGTCAATCAGTTTGGCACTAAGCCCAAGTGTTTACAAACTGATAGAGGGGGAGAGTTCATTACTCTGAAAACAATTTTACAAGAAAAATGGGATAGAACATAGTATGTCTTATCCTTACACACCTCAGCAAAATGGTGTTGCTGAAAGAAAGCATAGGCACATAGAGATGGGATTATCTTTAATTACTCAATCTCACCTACCTATCCATATTTAGGAGGATGCTTTTACAACAGCTGTCTATATCATAAACAGAACACCCATGAAATCTCTTCACTCTAAAAGTCTCTTGGAAGCCCTTCACAAAAAGAAACCTGATTATCACAGATTAAAGGTGTTTGGATGTCTTTGTTATCCCTATATCAGACCATTGAATAAACATAAAATTGAATTCAGAGTTGTACCATCCACTTTCATTGGTTACATCAATCAATACAAAGGGTATAAAGTGCTTCTACCTGAAAAAAGAGTGATAGTTACTAGAGATATCACTTTTGATGAATATAAGTTTCCATATGCTGCCAAGCATCTCAATCCTCTGCCTAAACCCATTCACTACCAAGGTATATTACACAATCCTCCAACCACTTACATCCCTTATTGTTGTAGTGATAATACAAAAAATTCTGATACTTCTCACACATCATTCCAGCTAGATGACCACAACAGCACATATCTGATGTCTCTCACCATTCACCTATAAACACTCAAGATACAAACATTGGCGATTCTGATAGCTCTTCTAGTCCACCTACTCCTCAACCCACTGGTCATCACATGATTACTAGGTCTAAGGCTGACATTTTTAAGCCTAATACCTATGTCGATGCATTGGTAGAAGAAGAGGAACCAAAGAACTTTAAAGAAGCTGTTATTTGATGAACGCTGAAGAAGAGCTATGGAAGTTGAATATGCAGCTCTAATGAGGAACATAACCTGGAAGCTTACCAAACTGCCCCATGGAAAGAATTTGGTAGGTAATAAGTGGATATTCAAGATCAAAAGGAATTTGATGGGAGCATTGCGAGATATAAAACAAGATTAGTAGCACAAGGTTTTTCTCAAGCAGCATGATTGGATTTTTATGAAACTTTTAGTCTTGTTGTTGAACCGACCACTATAAGAGTTATTCTATCTGTTGTTGTTTCAATGGGTTGGTCTGTAAGACACTTGGACATCGACAATGCTTTCCTTAATGGTGATTTGAAAGAGAAAATTTACATGAAACAGCTCCCTGGGTTTAAGCAACAGACCTCAAGAAATGGTCATCTTTTATGCAAGCTCTCCAAGGCTCTATATGGGCTTAAACAGGCTTCAAGGAGTTGGTATCTCAAAGTCAAAAGCATGTTGTTGGGGTGTGGTTTAACATATTCAAAGGCTGATAATTCCTTATTCTACAAGATCCATGGATCTTGTACTGTCTATATTCTAATCTATGTTGATGATATTATGATTGCAGGAAATAATCCAACATAAATTTCCATCGTGATCCAGAAACTGAGCAATCAAATTTCTCTCAAAGACATGGGCCAAATTCAACACTTCTTGGGCATTGAAGTGACTAAAACAAAGGCAGGACTTCATGTCAGTCAAGGAAAATACATCACAGAACTTCTAAAGAAGGTTGATATGATTGAAGCCAAAGAACTGCGAACACCTATGATTACCACTCCTCCCTTATCCAAAACAGTAGGTGATCCCTTCTCTGATGGTTTCCTCTATAGAAGTACTGTTAGTATGCAACCATTACAAGGCCTGAAATCGCTTTTGTTGTCAACAAAGTGAGCCAATATATGGCTGCTCCTCTTGATTCCTATTGGAGAGATGTCAAAAGGATTCTCAGGTACCTAACAGTGACTCCAGAATATGGCTTACACATTCGAGCTTCCAAATATCAGAATTTGGTTGGGTTCAATGACTCTCATTGGGCCACTGATATTGATGATCGCAAGTTTGTGACAGGATTCTGTGTATTTTTTAGATGTAATCTTGTTTCATGGAAATATAAGAAGCAGTAAAGTGTGTCCAGATCCAGCACTAAAGTTGAATACAGGAGTTTAGCACATCCTACTATTGAACTTATGTGGCTTCATTCACTCTTACATGAACTAAAAAATCCTATATCTCATACTTCAACAGCTTGGGTAGACAACCTCAGCACCATAGCCTTGGCTTCTAACCCTGTCTTACATGCCAGAACTAAGCACGTTGAACTTGACCTATATTTTGTTCGAGATGAAGTTTCTCAAGGAAAGTCGTAGGTGTTACATGTCCCTTCTCAAGATTAGATTGTTGATCTTCTCACAAAGCCTCTTAGCAAACACTTCTTCACTAGGCTCAGGAACAAACTCCAAGTGGTTCCTTCAACCCTACTCGAATTGAGGGGGGACATTAGCAACCATGCAGCTTATACAGGCCCTGCAACTTCTTCATCTACTGCCTACGTGATCTCTGCCTACGTAGCATCAACATCTCCTAGTTTGCAGCCTAGTCACCAACCACATGGGAGAACTTGTTCTCCAATAATTCCTTTGCAGGAAGTTAAAGTATTGATGCATCCACTAATGAAGATGAAGTACCAGCTGGAAAAGCAAGGAAGAAGACAAAAGGGTCTACAGCTTTACCGTCGGAAAACTAGTGGATCAAGGATCGATCCTATGGTTGAGATTCTATGTTATTTGAGCTTATATTGTTTTAGTTCATTTTTATGTATAGATAGGGATGTCTAGCTAGGCCTATAAATAGATGTGATTACTGTATTCAATGATCCATCAAGAAATACAAGAAAAACACAGAATTCGAGCCCATCTTCTTTTTCATTTTACAATGCCTTTTCTAGCTAGACTTGTCATATTTCTGATAATATGTTGTTTATCAGTTGTTCATATGTTGTTTACACGTTGTTTACTATGTGTCTTAAACAACCCCATTGTCTACATGCTGTTCACATGTTTATTAGTTGTTTACACGTTGTTTAGCATTTGTTTACACGTTGTTTCCTAATATTTGAATGATCCTTTCGCGGTACAGTCCTTCTCAGTCACAGATTCTGCATTAGTTTTCCTGAATTAATTTTTCTCATGTCTAGAAACATGTCAAAGCACGACCCTTCTAACTTCCTTGGTGTTCATCATCCAACTTGGCATATTCTTCCTGAACCATTGACAGCATACTACGGGAAAATGATTTTTAGTCAAACCACTCTACTTTGGGAATAACATACTCCATAGACTCCATACTGCAAAAAAAAATCAACTATATCAATAAAAAGTTAAAAATTAATCAACTTTCTTCTGCAAATCTAAAACTAAACAACTTAGACAACTCTGTTTATCTGAAACCAAACTAAACAACTAAGTTTTTTACTTAAAAGACACCACCAAGATATAAAGTGAGGTGGCGATTAATATCACCACAATTCTGCCAAGTACACCAGATTTTTTTCTTAGAACAATTTGAACCTTGAATCAAATGAACATAATTGACCTTTTAATAAATAAAATAACTAAAGCCACCACAAAAAATTCAAGTACACCATATTATTTAGAAAAGCATAATGTGTCCTCCATCATAGTCGTTTCTTTTTTCTTCTCATTCTCAGGTTCCTTTAATATTCATTTTTCTCCATCATCAACATATCATTCATCCACCTACTTGAAAGATAACCGAGTTTGATTAAAAAGAGACAATAGACTGGACTACAAACGGTCCAAAGTATGAAAAATGTAAGTCATTTCGTAATTTAACCACTAAAATTCCATTTTTTTGTGATTTTTTATTTTGTCCTTATGAACAATATTCTTAAATATAGTCTGGAATCTATTTACTTTGTTCGAAAAATAAATTTAAATGGATCGAGTATCTTTGAAATTTAAAACTCGAACATTTTATAAAATATCTAATAACTACTTCCGGAACATCCTGCTTGATGTTCGACACTTATTTTTCGAACTTTTATTCAAATGTTTTTTATATCATAAAATGTGAAAATTACGTTTGTTTGCAACTTCATGTTTCCAACATGACCTCATATTTTTTAGTATTTTATGTCTAAACTATTCTTTTAATGTTCTAAATAGGAACAAGGGTACAACTCAACTGAGTAAGTATTATGAGTCCACTGAGACATGATGTATTTGTAGATAATCAGGTTGTGCTCAATACAATGGAATTATCCGAATCTCAAGATACCTTGAGGCGAAGGCTTATGATCTTGGGGTCAGTCCGACCTTATATACAAGCTAAGGCGGAACAATGTTCGTATACCGGTCTATTAACGTTAAATTGAACTTGAATACGAACATGTATTTTGGTAAATATAATTTTAACACCTATATTTTATTTTTTCAAAAAAACAATGAAGACAACACTTAGCTTAACACACACCAAATACAAGTCACAAACAATAATTCAAAATATAATAATTATAAAAATAGTCAACTTCACAGTTTGAAATTTCACCAAATATAAACCACAAAATGCTGCAAAGTACATAAATTATGTACCCTTACAACTATCATTACTTAACGTCTAGTTGACCTACTTGTAGCCGAATTTTATTCTTCCATCACAAATTACCTTTTCCAGATATGGTGTTTCATTAGTCTGATGCCTAGTTGACCTACTTCTACCCTAATTTTGTACTTCATAAAAAGTTACCTCTTCCAGATATGGTGCTTCATCTTGTGAAGGTATGGGCATACATGCATTTGTTTTCCGAAGGGTGCAATTTCCCTTCTAACCAACATTGAATGTACAAGAGTCAGAAAGAAAATGAACACACCAAATATATAAAGTGTATTTTCCTAATTGTTCGAAACTAAAACTTAAGGCAACAATGATCAACTTTGAAACCAAACCTCGGATACACCATGATCTATTAAAAGACTAAATTTTGAAGTCAGTTTTAAAAAAATACTGTGAATGTACCATGATTCAGTGGGAAACATAAATTGAACACTATAAAGTGTTTAAAAAATAGTTTCCGAAAACACTATGGGAATATTTGAATTGGTAAGTAGTGGAATGTGCCCCGTTCGCTTGGGCACATCTATGGCTGATACATCCATTTGAATAATAAAAAGGAATTTTGTGTATAAGGATATAGGATATGATGTGTATTGTAGATGTCACATCAATAGGTTTTAGGATGGTTGTGTAGCATTATTATATTGGTAAATGTGATGTAATTAATGATGGTTGATTGGGTAATGGTGAAAAAATGTATTGCAAAATGTAAAAGGTATACTTGAATTATGAATTGTAAAAGGTGATTTACTAGAATTGTGAATTGTAAAATGTGATTGGGCAATAAAGTGAAATAAAATCGGATCGGGTCATCTCCAATTTGGATAGCACCATCCCAGAATAAGTATCCCCAATGGTATGTCTGAAAAGAATGTGGCGGACATATTTATCATATTTGAACCAAGGTTTGTGGAATCGGACCGACGGGTTCGACTGGTCCAACCTCGAACCAGCCCATACTCCAGTCTGTAGAGAAAATTAATCGGATATACCATTGACCTAGGAATACCATTGAAAATCGGTTGACCCGCCAGACCGCCGACCTACTAAAACCTGTTTCTTTTTTTTTTTAAAGAGAACTATGAAATTTTTATGGTATTGCATATTTGAACTTATGGTAATTATATTTAATTTGGAGGTTGGACGTTCTTGAAAATTGAAATATATAGTTTGAACTTTGAAGTGTTTTTAAATCAACTATTTTTGCTATCTCTTGATCATTTATTATTTATCTATTACTATATAAAAGTGTGAATGAGAGTAAAGTTTCTTGCAAAATGTAGTTTGCCTAAATTACCCACATATTATTTATAAATTTGAAGGGCAAATATGTAATTGCTGATAGTTTGTAATGTTCATTTACTATTTAATTTATAAGCTTCATAGTTCATTAAATGTAACAATTTATTATTTACTTTTCTTAAATACATAGTTGAATATAGCAAGAGGAAGGATCAGAGGACCATAAATTGTCATGTATCAAAACTTACAAATTGACTAAAAATTCAAATTTGGGCATATCACAACAGTAAGATAAAAGATCGAACTTTCGTTACATCATCAAACATGGGACATGAAAGTGATGAAAAGAATCATGCTTGGATACATCAGTTAAAGTAGATGAAGATGCTCTTCCTTGCCTGCCCCAAATATCACCATAAACCCCATTAACATACCAAACTATAACAATCAAATTAAAAATATTTGTTAATGGTCTAATACACCAAAACAAACTTGCATATGTTTTTGTATTTCTTAAGTAGAAAATTATTTATAAATTTATAAACTTCTTGGGTGAATTTGTAGTTGCCAATAATTTATAATGTTCATTTAATATTTAATTTATGAGATACATAGTCCATTAAATCTAGCAATTTATCATTTAATTTTATGAGATGCATGGCTCATTAAATATAAAAATTCATAAAATAAAGAAAAAAAATGATGAAAGAAATTGCTATAGATTCATATATTCTCTAAATGCATCATGCATATATATATATATATATATATATATATATATATATAGACTCATAAGTAATGTTGTTAGAGATTGACATAACATATAAATAGTATATCCAACATTCTTGATTATTAGGTAATTTCTCAACATCATTTTTAACCATCATTTTGAAATATCATTTTTTCCATAACCTGATTATACTTAATGTCATCGGCTTGATTTTTATAATATTGCATTTTTCACTTCAACATTCGTGAAATTCAATCATTTTCGAAGGATAGAGGCCTACTTTATGTCTTTGAATGACTTTTGTGATGGATTTTAGTGAATTTCAAAGCAATGATATGTTAAGAGAGGTTGAGGA
Source organism: Ajuga chamaepitys (assembly GCA_958295605.1). Classification (NCBI taxonomy): domain Eukaryota; kingdom Viridiplantae; phylum Streptophyta; class Magnoliopsida; order Lamiales; family Lamiaceae; genus Ajuga; species Ajuga chamaepitys. Next base: position 12,700,152 of record OY282497.1, read on the forward strand.
TGAGATAAAGAACTACAGGTTTACAATAAAATACAAAGGTATTAGGCCCATTCTATTTTTTGGCTCATTCTTTCGTTGGCACATTGCCCAATTAAAGCCACCTAAGGCTAATTGAAGGGAGGAGACATCTAACATGGGAGAAAAAGGAAAATTGGAAGATAATTCCTTCGTTAAGGTAGCATGCAACAAGAGGAAGAGGAGACAGTTTTACGCCACAATGATCTCTCTTTCGAGCAAAATACAATCTCAATCTTTTTAGACAATGGTTGGTGAGCGTTTGCCTGTCAGTTAATCATGTATGTATTAATTCACTTCTTATTTCCAGCTATTGAAAGGTACCTGAAAAGCTTTTATTTTCAAATAGACATCATGGAAATGGGTAAAGATACACCTGTCTCATTTTCTTCATGTAATATTTATTAATGTAAAAATTAGTAATTAGACTATTAATTAAAAAGAAGTAGATAAAAAAATTTGTATTATATTTATGTTATTGTTATTTTTAATAATCATTCACATTTATAATTTTATTTGTATTGACAGATGTTTATCGACAAAAAAACCTGGATAGCATGATAGGAAATATGTGAGCCTAAGTGCTACACAAAAACAAGCAAACAAGAAGAAGAAAAAACAGCGGTACAGAAAAACGAACTTCTTGTATCATGGTTTTTTGGAGCACAAATGGTTCTATTTCAATCCAAAAGGATATAATTTGTAGTTGAATGGATAAATAAAAAATTATATTTCAAAATAATATAATATTATGTTGGGCCCTGATTGAGGCCGCATCTTCACATTGTTATGATATTGCCCGCTATGAGCCAAGCCCGCACTGTTTTGTTCTTGGGCTAACTCTCAAAAGGTATCATACCAATAGGGATACTTCTTTTATTATATGTCTATGATCATTCCTTTATATATTCGATGTGGGATTTATTTGACTATTCCAACAATCCTCTCCTTCAAACAAAGGACCACCGAACCTCCCCTCAAACGACTAGCCCTACCCAGGTATACCTTACCTAGTCCGTAGAGTCGCACATGTCATCTCTGCTGGGGAGCCTGCCCTTGACTAGGTGCACCTGTTTGGCATTCTGAGAATCTTCGCCACATCGACTTTGCTTGAGATCATAGCTCTGATATCAGTTTGTTATAACGGATGTGAGAAAGAACACATAAACTAGAAATAATCAACATACGGATTTATGTGGTTCACTAACAATGTGTTAGCTACGTCGACGGGCAGAAGAGATGAATTCTTTATTCAGATGTTCTTTAAAGTTACAGAATGATCAGACGCAAATTGACGGACTTAGACCTTAAGTCACAAATTAGGGCTTACATATAACTCCCTGACTGACTGGGCCTAAAAAATAGGCCAAATTAGACCTAAATATGGAAAATCCCAAACTGGCCGAGTTAATAGACGCGACCGCGTTGGACTGTCGCGGTTGCGTTCCGAACACAACACCAACGCCTTAACTAAGCACAATTTGTTCACGGCTGCTTCAACTTTGTCATGATCGCATCACACTTCCTGTCGTGGCCGCGTCACCCTGTCGCGGCCGATTTCGTCACTCAGTCATCCCAGCTTGATCCACGCACCTTCTATCACGACCTCTTACATCCGTCATTGCAGCATCCTTCAAATGAGTCCAAACTCAGCAGAAACAGATTCAAGAAATTCAAAGATCAAAATCCACCTTAACGACATACGTGAACCCGAAAACAAACGAGATTCAAGGTATAAATCCAACAAATTGTTGGGATAGTCAAACGAATCCCACATCAGATATATAAGAGAATGATCATGGGCATATAATGAAAGAAGTATCTCTATTGGTATGGGGCCTTTTGGGAGTTAGCCCAAGAACAAAGTTGTGCGGGCTTGGTCCAAAGCAGACAATATCATACCAAAATGGAGATGTGGGCTCAGTCAGTGCCGAACAACAGCTACCAGTGCTCTTAAGGAGCTTCTGCAATTAGGTGAGAAAGATGTCCGAAATAAACGTGAAAGTCGACAAATTCACGGGAAGGAATAGTTTTAGTCTGTGGTAGATCAAGATGCGAGCATTGTTGAAACAACAAGGGTTGTGGGCACTATCACACCCACCCTTATAAACTTATTTTATACTAATTTTAACCTTACAAAACCTGCATTTTTTTTTTTAATTTCAAAATTAACAATTCAAAATATTTTTTTAACACCAAAATCTTGCCTACATATATTCACATAGATCCAGATTAATTACAAAAGTATCACACTTCATTCAACACCATATTTATCAATATATATATATATATATATATATATATATATATATATATATTAGAGTTTCTTAACTTGAACATGTCCAGAAAGATCATTATAACACTAGCAAAAGCATAATGAGTTCACGGTTTAGGCCCGCAGGTCGTCATTTACCTACACGGGGCTCCAAAACTTGCAGTAGTTCCAACAGCATGCTTGATCAGTCCATGAATTCATGCATAGTCAAACTCACTTCCAATGCAAAACGACGTGAGCTAAAGCTCAGTAAGCACAAATCATGCATGATTAGTGCACAAATGCAACTGATTGTATGTTGTGTGTGAGATGCAATGATAGGATGCAAGTTATAAAATCATTTCTTTCAACTCTTTTCTCAAAAGAAATTCTTTTGATTGGAATGACTCCCATCACCAGCATAAACCTCCCAAAATCGCTCATTGGTCATACTCGTGACTACCAAGGTCACCTCCTTCTCCCTTTTAGTCCACTCGAGTCATCAATGATGGTTAGTACAATCAAGTGGACTATCCTCCCTAGACCACCAAGGGTTCGCCTCCTGCCTGCATCCGCAGTCTTTCGAAAAGTCTACCCCTTCCCGTACCCATCATCATAAAGGTGATCTCTAGGGATTCTCTCCCATGTTACGCCTGTCATGGAAGCCTCCCTAGAGTTACCGTATATACATAAGATAGACTCTCAATGTGCTAGTGGTGACCAACCCCAAAACATTTTCAATTTATGAAATTATCCTATTTTAACTTCTTTCATATACACATGCAAATCCTTGCAAATGCTAATGCTCATGATTGATATGCTCATAAGTAGAAACATGTGCACTTTATCCAGGGGAATAAAACACTTTAATTTATACAGAAAGATACAAGTACATGTATTACGATCAGTCATCACAAATAATAAGCACAAATACTATGTTCAAGCATTGTAGTTACAGATGAATTTCTACTTACTTCTCCTCCAATATCTATTATTTGGAATTCCGTACACCAATACAGTTAATCTATAATATCATATCAAGACAGAATTTAATCAAACTAGTGTTACTGCTCATTGTTCAATATTAATGTTAATATATCCCGAAAAAGTGAATACCATCACGTAAAATGTTTTTTTATAACTAGACATTGGCACGTGCAATGCACGTGCAACACTTACATTACAAAAAACTTTAAATTAGAGACAGATGCATGATATGCATCTCAAAACTAAAGTAGTGACGGACTTGAGATGAGATGTTTGGTTTCTATAATATTTTTCTCTAAAATTTAGAGACCGATTTGTTTCGTCACTAAATTTAGGGACGAAATTTCCGTCTCTATTATAAAGTTAGAGACCAAATTACCTACATAATAGAGACCGATCTGTCTCTAATATCCGGCTGCTATTCTTCACTAACCGGATACTTATGATCTCTTACCATTTTTTGTCACTATTCTATTTTTATTTCATTTTTATTAGTAACTGATATTATCCGTTACTAATTTCCATCTCTAATTTGAGCTTTTTTTTGTAGTGTTAGTATATTAATTTCAAATCAACAAAAAATATTCAAAAAAAATAAATCATTCTTCCAAAGAATTGTATAAAAAATCATAATATTATTATATGTCCACTTCTTTGACGTATAATTAAGTAAAACTAGAGATATCTCAGCAGTAACTTATTTAAAAAAAATATTCTGTAATTTGTTTTCCTAAAATAGTGTTATTGTTAAAATGTTAATTTGAGTCAAAGTCTAGACATAGTATGTAAAATAAGATATACAACTTTTTTACTAAATTAGCTAATAAAAAATAATATAAGTAACACAAGAAAAATTGTAAAACCGCAAATTTGTCCTAGTACATATAAATAAATTGCTTCAAACTGGTTTATATGAAACTGAAAAAAAAAAATCATATATCGTCTTATAACTATACTCACTTCCACTAAATATCCCATAACTTTCTGCTTTTTCAATTCTTCCAAATACATCTTGAGATTATACAATTTAAGTATCAAAATCGAATTTTTACCGAAAAATTCACGTGCCTGCCAAAAATTGGGGCTTTTGCCACGTGGGACTGGATTTATATCCAAAATTTTCTGCTTTTTTTAATTTAGTCCCGTATCTTATAAATTTGTCCAATTTCGGTCCCAAAATTCAAATTTTCGCTAGAACAATCACGGGACGATCAAAATTGGAAATTTTTGCTTACATGGCATCGAAATTCAAAGGTGGAATTTATTTTTCAGTTTTATAATATTCCAAATCATATTTGTATTGACAAATCATAAATATATTCTAAAAAATCAATGATTAAAATTAAATTAAAACGTTTTGTAAATACATTCTAAAAAACGAGGGGGCTGATATCGGATGGGTACACGCAGTGGCGGTGGCTTCTAGATCTGGATCTGCGCGAAGAAGATGCTGGATTTGCGCGAAGAAGGGGAACAGATCGAACCGCTACTGGATCTGCGCGTTAATAATCATCAAAATCATGTATGCCTTAATCACTTTTGCTTTGATGAATATCGATTGTGAATTTTGAAGGTGAACAGTTCCGACGATAAATTTTGATTTTACAGAATTTTGAGGAACATATTTTTCATATTCTCTTTTAGTTATGTTTTTTAGTTGAGGTATACAATGTAATAAAATAATCCAATTATCCACCACTGAATTTCGATGCCATGTAACATAACATCTCCAAATTTGATCGGCACGTATTTCGGCGAAAATTTAAATTTTGGGACTGAAATTGGACAAATTTAAGAGATTCGAGACTAAAGTAAAAAACAAAAAGTTTTGGATATTAATCCGGTGCAACATGGGCAAAAGCCCCATTTTTTTTCACGCACGTGCATTTTCCGGCGAAAATTCGAATTTTGGGACTAAATTTGGATAATCTCAAGATTTATGGGATGAAATTGAAAAAGCATAAAGTTACGGGATATTAGTGGAATGTCTATAGTTATGGGACAATATATAATTTTTTCCCATATGAAACTATATTCATCTATGTTATTTAAAATTAAAAAAAAAAAAAGAAAAGGAAAAATAGAAGACCTTATTTGTCTTGAAATTGTTTTGAAATGACATAATTCCTTCCTTTTACAGACGCGCTTGTTACTATTTTTCCCCCTTCTTGATCTTCCTTGTTATTGATGCCTTTTTTGTTGTGATTTGTTCAAAATTGTTTGAGTGTTTTCTCATCATCGCTCTTTATTTGACTGTTGTCCTTTATTATTCTCTTTGTACTTCTTCTTTTCTTCTTCTCCTCTATTGTCGCAGTCTCACTTTTGTGCACCGTTAACTCAAATTTTGCAGGAGTCTTCATATTTTTGCCTCATTTTCAACACTTTCAACTATTCCGTTAAAATAGTAGTGGCCTAATAGGTATCATATGAACGTACCACTGTTAAGTTAATTAATTTCTTCGTTTAATTGAATGAATTTTTTAAGCAGATTTCTTAGCATATATTTTTAACCAACGTTAAAGTATTATGTATTTTTTTATTTTGTTTTTCTTGTTATTATTTATCCTCTACTTATGTTTTTTTTTTTTTTTACCTTTGTCAAACCTTCCTTATGAAATGTTCAAGTATTTTCTTCTTTTGCACTTTTTATCCTTTGGACCATTGATAGTTTACACGTATCTAACGCATCCTGAATGGAGCATGACCAACACAAAATTCAATATTAACTATTTTTTTTAAATAATATACTCGTACTATTTTTATTTTCAAATTATATATAGAGTTCTTACCATTGTTTCATATCCTCAAGCTCTTCGGAAGATGGATTAATTTGTACAGTTGAAGTTAGTGTTGTTTGCAATTGAAGCTCGCCTAACATGAAAATACAATTCAGTTTATCGCAATTTCTTAATATTTTCATATTTTGTATTTTTAATTGATTATCTTTGAATTCATATGATGTAATCTTTGCAAGGGCAATCATTGAATTTTGATTGACTGATTCCTCTAGTGTTTTGTCCTTCATTTCGTCATAGTTTCCCATAACTTTACTTTTATGAATTGATACTTGTAAAATAATAAGCTAATTACATTGATTAGATAATATAGTAGGACAATAATTTTATAATATTATCAATAAGCGCTTTGATTCGTTTCTTGATTCTTCATGATTAGCTAAAGATCAAGATTGTTCTCCAAGAAAATTCGTTTAATAGGCGGTTCGAGATTGGATATATTTCTTGATTTGTCCATAATACTACTATGTTGAACCTCTCTGCACGATACTTAAGTACATAATTAGGATGCGTAGAATTCAGCTTGGAATACAATTAGGATTCGTATTAATTACATTAATATCTGAACTAACTCATTCTATTATTAGAATAAAGATAAATCGCTAATGTGTGCAAATGTAAATAATTTTGTCAAACGAGAGTCATAGACGAATAACTATTCAATCATGAACATACCACTGTTAAGTTAATTGATTTCTTAGTCTACTATACATATGGAGCGAAATTACTTTATGAGGTTAAAATATTATTGAATCTTGGGATATAATTAGGATCTTAGAATACTATTAGGATTAAAATTACGATTCGGATAAAATAATTAGGATATATTAAGAAATTACAATATTGTCTCTATAATATTTAAACTTAAAAAGGATTAAAATAGGCAAAACATATCTTTGAACATTACAAGATAATCTAATCCCACTACACATATGAAGCGAAATAAACAATTCAATTCGTTTCTTGATTCTCCATGATTAGTCAAAGATCGAGACTGCTCTTCATGAAATCTCGTTCAATAAGCGATTCGAAATTGGACAATATTGTTCCTAGAATATTTAAACTTAAAAGGGGTAAAATAGGCAAAAGATATCTTGAACATTACAAGATTAAATTATTGATCAAATCTAATCCCACTACACATATGAAGTGAAATAAACGATTCAATTCGTTTCTTGATTTTCCGTGATTAGTCAAAGATCGAGACTACTCTTCAAGAAATCTCGTTCAATAAGTGATTCGAGATTGGATTCATTTCTTGATTTATCCAGAACACTTACATGTTGAACATCTCTGCACGATACTTCGGTACATAATTAGGATTCGTAAAATTATGCTTGGAATACAATTAGATTTGTATTAATCAATTAATATTTGAACAAACCCATTCTATAATTAGAATAAAGACAGATGCTTACGTGTGCAAGTGTAAATAATTTTGTCAAACGAAAATCACAAACACATAACTATTCCATCTTATTGAACTCTTATTTAGTTATTTAAACTCAATTAATTCTCAAGTAAGTTGGTTCTAGTGTACATAATTAGAATACATGATTATAATACAATTTGGATTAGAATTAGGGCTGACATATAATAATTAGGATATGTAAGGGAGGAAATTACAATATAGTTCTTCAATAAACTTAAAATTGAACTTTCATTTTGTTATTTAAACTTAATTAATTCTCAAATAAGTCGATGCTTGTGTATATAATTAGAATATATGAATATAATACAATTAGGATTAGAATTAGGATTGTAATATAATAATTATGAAACGTATGGTAGAAAATTACAATATTGGACTTAAAATATTTAAATTGAAAGAGGGTAAGATAGGCCACACGTAGGATTTGAATCTATTAATTAGGATATGTATGGTAGGAAATTACAATACTGTCCTTAAAATATTTAAACTTAAGAGGGTAAAATAGGCCAAAGATAAATTGACTGAAACTTAAGACACTTTTATGTTAGTGTATAGATAAAGACAAATTTCTAGTATGCTTAGACTAATTACGATATCAACATAAATATTAAAAGGTACAAAAGGGATTAATGTTAATTAAGCTAATGTATTCCGACCAAACTAGATGAACTCTTATCATAAGTTTAATCTCATTTCCTTTAATATAATTGAACTTGTAATTGTTTAAATACATAAACGTATCACAAACTCCAATTTCTTTATGGAATTACATGAAACTGCACATACACGTAAAATACATATTTTTTAGTGTGATGTGTATATACATCATTCATAATCTTAATCAATCGCCAATATTAATTAGTAAAGTAATAGGTCTCTAAATAATGATTTATCGATTACCTTCAACAAGAAATTAGTATATTTTCTCTTCATATGATGTACTCCACACTTCATATTCTTTTTTGTGTCCGCCTCATTTTCCTTCTTCCGTTCATTTGTTGCCAAACTTCTCCAGTTGTGAGTTGTAAAATGATAAGGTGCTTATCCTTATTAAAACACCACTGCCTTTTTATTTTTAGATTATGTCAGCTTTATGTCTTTTATACTACTTAGTGGATTCCATATTTTACACTTATCGTGTGTAGTCTTATCTTATTTAACACATCCCGATATTTTAAACTAAGGAGTTTTCGACTACCAAAGTAAACATTTTAAAATTCAATTATGAAGTACATGTCAAATAAAATATAAATTGCAATATATACAAAAATGTGAATATCACGTGAAAGTATAAAAGCATGGAATACAAGAATTATATTGCCAGTGAGTTGTGAGAGGCTTGGGTATTACAGGCACCGCTGATGTCGAAGAATAAGAAGAGCAAGAGCAAGGGCAAGGCGGAGGCTCTCGAAGAACATAAGACGACCAGTCTAGAGGAGAAAGCACACTCAACGCTCATGTTGTGTCTCGCAGATGATATCATCACTGCGGCAGGGGTTTTGTTGAAGCTGAAGAGTTTGTATATGACGAAATTGCTTACCAATAAGTTGTTGAAGAGACATTTGTTCTGTTTGCGTATGAACGAAGGTTAGTCGCTTTGTGAACATCTGGATCAATTGAACACAATTTTATTAGAATTGCGTAATATTGATGTTAAATAGAAGATGAAGATGCTGCTTTAGTTTTGTTGGTTTCTTTGTCGTTGTCATATGAGAATTTCGTTCAGTCTTTGATTGTTGGGAAAGACATTGTATCTCTGGAGGAATTTAGATCAACTTTGCATACTAGAGAGCTGTGCCATAATGCATCGGGTACAAGTATAGATAATCAGGCCACTGAGCTAGTAGCTAGTGGGAGTAGGGGACCTGGAAATTCAGGGAAGAAGAAATCAGGTTTCATAGGTCCTAAACCGGATGATTTATGTAATTACTATAAAGAGACGGGGCATTGAAAGAATGATTGTCCAAAGAAGGAGCGGAAGGAGGAGAATAAAGCAGGTACTGTTGCTGGTGTTAACGGAAATAAAACTAGCTCCAAGGATGATCTGGTTGTAGTTGTTGTTGAACAAACACGTCTAATTGATGTGTGGGTTCTTGGTTCTGGGACATCTTACCATATATGTCCATGCAGGGAGTGGTTTACAACTTACAAGTAGGTAGATGGAGGTAATATTTATATGGCTGACAATTCTATTTGCATGGGGTTGGAGTAGGCTCAATTAGGATACGGATATATGATGGTAGGTTCTGCACGTTGAATGATGTTAGGTATGTTCCACATATGACAAAGAATATGATATCACTTAATCTACTGGATAGTAATGGGTTCAGTTTCAAAGGTGCAGGTGGAGTTCTGAATGTCTACAAGGGTTCGAATGTGGTTCAAAAAGGTATAAAGAGGGGAACTTCGTATTTATTGCAAGGTTCAACTTTGTCTAGTTCTTTTGTTGCTGCATCATTTGAGTTTTCCAAGGAAAATATGACTGAGGTTAGTCCTACTGTGAAATCTATTGTTTTGTCTGAAAACGATAGTGTTGACAAACAGGTGGAGCAGAATGAGTCACAAGAAGGTGATGGAGATTCACACTCTGTCACTGAGCTGAAAGATGTACCACCAGAAACTCAACAAACTGAAGCTAGAAGAGTTGGAGTTGAAGCTCCAAAAAAGAGTGGGTTTGAGGATATGGTGGGATTGGTACCGTCTGAGGTACCCGAAGAGCGTTCTGATTTTGTTGTTGTTACATTGTCTCGAGTTCCCTACGCTAATGCAGTAGGAAGTTTGATGCATCTGAAGAGATTTTTCCGGTATCTTAGAGATACGTCTGAAGCTTTAAATTTGTTGAACGTCACAAGTTGTTAGTCGTCCCATTGCTGGGGACAAATCTGGGTACGAAAGGTTGCTCGTTAGAGCTGGCAATATAGGCGGCCGGGCAGGGCCTAGTCGGGCCAAGGGGTTATTTCAGGTTGGGCCGGGCCCGATTTATTTCGAGTCTAGAAATATTAGGCCCAACCCGACAAACCTTGGGCCATCGGGCCAAAAAGCCCACCAATGATTTTTTTTCTTTTTCTTTTTCGTTACCACAACCATGAAGGAGAATTATATATTGATGTGAATTTCAGTTTGACTCTCTTAAGAAAAAGCCTAATGGGAATAGTTCCGTTTAATTTTATCCCAAGTTTTGGGTAAACTACCCTACGGGGGGAGCCTAGATTATTATCTAATGTTTTATCCTAATTATAACATTTTATTTTGGGTCGGAAGGATAACCCGACTTTTTTTATTTTCACCAAGATAAATGCTAGATAGAGTTAGATAAAATGCCACTATCCTAAATTATCTACCAATGTAAACGGAACCAAAGAGGGAGAGTAATTATAGATAGACCTGCCCAAAGAAAATCTGTGGCAGAATTATTCACATTACAAAGAGGCCAATTCAACACAGAAATATAAGAACAACGGCATGAAAGTTTACTAAATACTCAATATAGTTTGTCCTTAATACTAATAAGCTCCAATAAACACTTATATATCAAGAAATAGATATGCTAAATGATTGCGTCTTTTGTGCTCCTGTTTCATTTTAGTAATTTTTAGGTATAACTTGGTCGGTTAATTTGGTAACATACACCAACAATTAGCTAATTAGCTAAAAAAAATTCAATTATATCGGGCTGGCCCGCGGGCCTAAGGACCAGCCCATCCCCGGCACGCCAAAAAAAAGCTCGTTCGGGCCGGGCCCAAAATGTCCAAATTTTTTCAGGCCTCTAATATTCCGGCCCATCCCACTCTATGTTTCAGGCTAAATGGGCCGATCCATCGGGCCGGGCCTGTTTTGCCAGCTCTATTGCTCGAACAATCTGGGCACGTTTAGAGTGCATCTATTAAATCTGTGCACTTTTGGGGTGCATCTGTTACATTTGGTCTATGAGAGGACATATGTTGATCTGTGAATGGATTCAAGTTAAAGTGGGGATTTGTTGAATTTAAACCTTGAATGTCGTCTATTTTTTGGTTCATGTATGTCGTCAAGGTGGAGTTTGATCTTTGAATGCCTTGAATCTGTTTCCGCTGAGTCTGGACTCATCCGTCGCGGCCGCGACAGAAGGTGCATGGATAAGGCTAGGATGACTAGTGACAAACGCGGCCGCGAAATGGTGACGTGGCCGCAACAGGAAGCGTGACGCGACCGCAACAACGCTGAAGCGGCTACGACAAATTGTGCCTAGTTAAGGCGTCGGTGGGTCAGTTTGGGTTTTCTGTACTTAGGTCTAATTTGGCCTATTTTTTTAAGCCCAGTTAGTCAGAGGATTATATGTAAGCCCTAATTTGTGACTTAGGGTCTAAGTCTGTCAATCTAAATCAGTTACTAATCTATGTCTGATCATTCAGTAACTCTGAAGAACATCTGAATAAAAGAATTCATCTCTTCTGTTTGTGGACATAGCTAACACCTTGTTAGTGAATCACGTAAATCTGTGTGTTGATTATTTCTCGTTTGTGTGTTCTTTCTCACATCCGTTACAACATATTCATTAAATTTCTTCTATAGGTATTTTAAATTATGAATATGTGTGCTCAGAAGTCCATTATCTTCAAAAGTACTCAACACTGCAGTGCATTGAAGTTTCAATATGAACCACCAACCTTTTTTTGTGACAATGGAAAAATAAAAATAGAATCAATTAATATTGTTGACTAGCTATTTCAGTTATATACTTCGAAATCTGAATAGGCTATCATTTTCCACAAAAAAATATATTTAACTATTCAATAGTATATATTTTTTATTTTCGTTTGGTATGAAGTTAGACAAAGAACTTGTATCTACAAGAAAATTGGTATATACCTTTAGAGCTCAAGATTGTGTGTATCATGACCTACCAGGATTGATCCCTAAGGCAACTGGTCCCGAACATTTCGTGTTATATTTTATTGATACTGAAAATAAAGTTGAAAGTAGAAGGAATATAGTACAACATTCAAATGTATCAGAATCGATAGTGAACAAAATGATAGAAATTTTAGAGTTCAATCCATATGCAAGAATTTCCAGACAATTACAGGATTTTCCTTCAATAGAAAAAGTGTGGTTTCATATGTAAAAAAATTCCCTCTAAAATGACCTTTTTTTGTAAATGGAAGAAAAATCTTTAAATTGATATGCGACAAATTGTTAGCATCGTGTTTTATTATAAATTGATTACGAAACGGAAACATGCAAGGAGACAAAAAAAAAAAAAAAAAAAAATTATACTTCAAATTCGTAGAAGAAATTTGTTATATTCAACAACAAATAATTACAATTCAATCATGATTTTAAGATATTTTTTATTGTTAAAATATATCTCCTATATTCACTTTTTTCCTGGATCTTTTCACTTTTTTTTTAATCATATTAGGTTAATAAATTCTATTATTTTCATAGGTCTATTTTATTTTATGAAACCTTTCATAAGAAAAATTAATAATACATACACCGCTTAACATATGCAGAATAATTTTTAACTTGGAAAAATATCATTTTTGTTCTCTTTTACTAAAATGCAGAGAGTTTTATTTTCCTATAATTTTACGTTCTTATTGCTCTTACCGAAAAAGTACATGTCACCAACAGAAAATTTAATGTTATTGGGGAGGGGTTGTAACTGTCGGAATTGAATTGGCAAAACCAAAAAAATGATGTCTATGAATCTGCTACAAGTTCAAGGAACAAAAAAAAAAAGAACAAAAAAATTGTCATATCGAGTGACGATGAAGAAACACTTAGTGTTATGAAAAAAATACAAAACGAAGGGGGCAGATGCATATAAGAAGAAAAATCATAAACACGTCAAAATTAAGCAAGAGAAAGATTAGTTATATCTCCAATTGAATAACTATGTTTCTATGAATGTTATTTCAAATATCTCAATATTTTATTTATTTATGTTATATTGTCCAAAATCTTTTTTCAATTCAGTCATACTCATTCACTTATCATAGATATACTTTATTAGTAATAACGTTGATACAAACTTCTCAGTTCTTTATTGGCTTATAATACAGTTTCAATATGTTTGTTCTATTTACTCATAAATTATGTAAATTTGAATTTAAGTTAATTCAACACTAACATTATCATCAAATTTTCCCTTTCGGCTTTATAATTTTATTGCTTGGATACGAAAATCCATCAAATCAATTATTCAATTCCAAACTCGCAAGTTTATCTTAAATATTTAATCAATTAATACAATATTAAAAAACCATTTGTTTTATTTCGTTTTCTAATTTGAGTTAAACTTAATATATATTATAATAACTAGTAAATGCTCCCGTGCGATGCACGGATTATTTTTTTTAAAGATTAAATCAATATTACCATGAACAATACTTTTTATTAAAAACGCATTTTTATTTGGTAATATATAACAAAAAAAGAAATAGTTAAAATTTATTACAAATAAAACTTTTGTGTTCTTTTGCAGTGTTATTCATTCCTTGCCTCTTACTCGGGAAAATTAGTTTTCCCCACTAATAAAAATACATTTTAATTTTTTCATGAATTTCTTCCTCATATCTTATTCCAGAAAATTATATTTTGTTATTTAATCCGTTTCTTTAGCTTCTCTTGTCTCTATCAAAACATTCATAATAAATTATGATAAATTTTGAATAGATCACACTGATTGATAATAATAAATAAAGCGAACATACATAATCCAGAATCCGATATCAACAAAAAGTTTCAAATCCAATATCAGTTAATAGGATCGAGAAACAAATAATCTTAAAGGATTATTCTTATATAAAATATTTTATTAGTTTACGTACAAAACATCTTCTATTAGAAACAAAAATGATTTTTTTTTAAGGATTATCTTATATAAAATATTTGTTTAGTTTACCTACAAAATATCCTCTAGTAGAAATAAATTTAAGAAAGACATAGAAAATACAATTTTATTTTAGGATGAACTAAATCTTCATAATCCATATGATGAGCTCGTTCTATAAATAGAGTTGGATTTGGATTTAGAATTTTAAAAGACATAAATGACCTCAAATCTTTTAATTTTTTATCCAATAATCTCCTATATTTATAGGATGAGCTCATTAATATAAATAAATTTGGATTTTAATTTAGATACTAATAGACATAAAGAAAAATAAATAAATAAACTAATAAAATAATTTATATAAAAATAATAATTAAGAAAATATATTCTTTTTTCAATCTTATTAAATTGAATTGCAATTATGAATTGTATATCTTCGTCGTTTGTTTATTATTGTTAATCAATATGATCTATTCCAAAGTTTATTATAATTTAATATTAAGATTTTGGAAGATAAATGAGAGAAGAAAAAAAAAACGAATGAAATTATTTTCGAAAAAAATCTGCCATAGTGAAAAATTTTATTTTTCTAGAGAGTAGAAATAAAACGGATAAAATAATTTATGGATAAAATAATTTTGGGAAAAAAATATTTTATAGTGGAAAAAAAACTAATTTTGTGGAATAAGAGGAGATGAAGGAATAAAAAATATATGTAGCGTGTTTTTTTTTGTGGGGTGTGTTAGCTGGCCATATAAAAAAAATAGCGTGTGCATCCTGCAAACCACTGTACATATTAAAAAAGCTATAATCTTCATAATTGTATCCGTAGACATAGTAGAAAATTAAAAATAGACATAGTAGAAAATTAAAAATTGATTGATTTTTCTGAATAATTGTTAAGTGGGTGGCGATTTTATAGGTAGATTAAGAAATTAAAAATCATATCTTAAAAGATTTGGAATGATTTGTCAATCATGTAACAGATATATTCAATTGAACATTATATATTATTGTATATCAAAATATTGATAAATTCAATTGAACATTACATATTATTGTATATCAAAAGATTGATACAACAGATCCTGTTTTTGGTAAAGATATGTTGATTCTTATATTAATATACACATCATAATTATAATTCATATTCATATAATTTTATAACGTATATTTCGAGTTTGAATTTGCTGATCATTCAAAATATATATTAGTTCAAATTTATATGTGATTTCATTTGTGCAATAGATCAATATATTATATTTTTTTCTGCAATAGATAAAATAATCAATTTAACCTTGCATATAGTAAGATATTATGTATAGGGGTGTTTCTTCTTAAATATACCGCATATAGTAAACGTTGTCGCCTGAGTTTTGTCAGCGTCATTTTATTGTAAACATATATTGTAATAAAAGAAAAAATGCCGGGAACAAAATTAGAATTTCAATTGAAGTTGATATACATAAAGTGATTTGTATAGAAAATAAAAAATTGAATTCTACTACAATAAAATCAAAATTATTCTTCGATGTCGGTTCAACCTCGAATGAGTTGATTATCTCTAATATTTTCCCAATATTGTAAACGGATTGGCTTATAAACAAAATGAAAAGTTTAGCACAATATATGAACAATAATATAGATAATCCACATAACAGAAATTAAAAAAATCAAATATGTTTTGATGATTAAATATTACCGTAGAAAAGGATGATGGAAGATAAATTTGAATTCTACAAGCATCAAAGTTCTTTTCGTCAGAATTAAGATTCAGTGTTGCTGATTTTTTCTTATTCTGATTTGCAGGTAGTCCTTTTAGAGCATCCATTGTGAAGTACCTATCAAAGTTGACACTGAATGAAAGATGGGTGGAGAATAGGAATAATAGAAATTCGAATCAACAAATGTGAATAAAAACAGTGGAAATAATTGCGAAATAAAACTATTGCAAAATGAATAAGAAATAGAAAGTACCTAGCTGCAAACGTGATTCTCATTTACTGAAGACTCTGTGAATTTATAGGAGAATTTATGTAATTGGATAAGTTTTTTTTTTTTTTTTTTTGTAAATTCAAATTTCAAAATTTTAAAAAATGTTTAACAAATTCTATTATAAATAAATATACAGATTTATTGTTACTGAATTTTAGATGTAAAAAATAATTCGAAATTTTAATCACACTAATAAAATCGAATTTTTCAAAATTCAAATTTTAAATTCACGTCTATTTAAAGTAACTAAAAAATGGGCGGAAAAATTTTCAACTTACTATTTTCGGATGACTTAGCTTATTATATATATATAATTTTTTTATAAAAAATTGGTTCACGTGCAACTAGGGATGCAAACGAACCGAATCGAAGCGAATATTAAGAGATTCGATTCGAATTCGTGAAATTTGGCTTCGATTCGATTCGCCAATCGAATTTCAAATCTGATTCGAATTCGATTCGAACTTTTTTCGAATATATTCGATTCGATTCGTGATTCATAAATTCAAAATTTTCAACAAAAAACTGTTGTTATTTAGAAAATATTCGATTTGAATTCGATTCGAAATCAAATTTGTCTAGATTCGAAAATTAGAAACCCTATGTTTTACTAAGAGAATTTGTATATACTCCCTCCATTCCATATTAATTGACGTTTTAGAATGAAAGGAAAGAATTAAGGATCTGATATTTTGACAGATATACCCTGGAAATATTTAACCAAATCAAAATATCTCTGATAGGCTGAAAAGTAGAGATATTTTAGGGTTGAGTCCAGGAAAAAAATTGGTAGAATTGATGAAAAATATGTAAAACGTCAATTAATTGGAAAAGAGAAGAACATCCTAAAACGTCAATTAATATGGAACGGAGGGAGTATATACTATTAAATATATTTTTATTTATTATAATTGTATTATATATTTAATATATTATTTGTATATATATCGAATCGAATCATCGAACTTGACGAATCGAATACATATGTATTCGAATTCGATTCGAAATATAAACGAATATAAAAAATGATTTGAATTTGAATTCGAATTCAAATTCAAATTTTACCGAATCGAATCATCCTAAACGAATTCGAATCACGAATCGAATCAGTATAATTTGATTTGACTTGCATCCCTACGTGCAACGCACGTGCTCCTACCTAGTATATGTTAAGCCCAAATATATATTCATTATGTTGCATTATATAGGAAAATAAACAACTTCAAATTAAAACTTAAAATTATGCAAGTTGGTTGCACGTAATCGGTTGAACTGATTGACCGGTTAAACCTTGGCCTATTAGTAAGACCTATTTGACTTCCGGTCCGGTCCCACAAATACTGATTTGAACAATTTATTCATATAATCTTACTATATCTTACTATATACTAAAAGAGAACCCTCTATAAAAAGAAATCAGACATATTTTTCCGCCCATTTCACCTTCTAGAAGTAGTAAGTTTAAATCATAACTAACTAAGAGATTTGTAAATACTCCCTCCAATCCATAATAATTGATGTTTTAGAATGAAAGAGAAGAATTAAGGATTAAATACCTTGATACATATAACCTCAGCTAATATCTATTTTAGGGGATAAAGATTTGACTAAATCTATGATAGGTTAAAAATTAGATATACTTTAGGATTGAGCGCAGGGAAAAAAATTGGTAGAATTTGTGAAAAGTATTTAAAATGTCAATTAATTGACTAAAGATTGACTAGCTAGAACGTCCATTATTATGGAACAAAGGGATTACATGATAAAGAATTGTATATATAAGGTGAAACCTTCGCAAAATTAGTTCCAAATTTATATTTTGTTGGCATTTTATTATATAAAAATATTCCAAAATTAGTTCCAAATTTAAATCGTGTTGGCAATTTGGTGTATAAAAAGTTATAGGAGGCAGCCTTTGATTGATTCATTTATAATTAAATTAAATTAAATTGGAAACCAAATAATAGAAATAAATAAAATAAAATAAAAAGCAAATAATTTCTGGTTCTTTTTCCCTTTTTAATACAAAATATAACAATTAATATTTTTCATGGCCTTTAATTTGACATTAATACTGCATATTTTAAAATAAGTTATATTATAAAAATACAATTATTTATCGACTATTTAGGTTAGATTTGTTTATGTAATATGAGTTGAATTATTTGAATGGGTCTTAGATACTAATAAAAATTAAATAAATAATAAAAATATTTTTTAAGAATACTATTTAACTAATCTTTTTAAAATATTAGTTATTCTTTCTATATTTTTTTAAACTTTATTTTTATGTTATGAACAAATCCATATATGTATATGTGATACAATATTACTATTATTCAAAATTAGTAAATACTGACTATTTTTCAGTTTCTAGATACACAAATAATATTTGATTTTTTATAAAGAACAAAAATAAAAAATAGCGTAAGAACATATGTGGTCAAGTTAGAGATGGAAAGAATTTAGAAGCCTGCTTTAATTTTTGTAGCTCTCTCTCTCTCTCTCTCTCTCTTTCAAATGTTATTTTTATATTATCCTAAAGACACTAATAATTTTTTTTTAATGCATTTCTTTTATTTGTAATAGACAAAAAAAAAAAAAAAAAAACTCTTTTTTTTATATTGATACTGAGTATTTTAATATAATAATTTTTTGATTAATTATTGTATATATATTTTAAAATTTATTGCGAGTTAAACTATTTACATTGAATATAAGCTGCAAATAAAAATAAATTAAATAAATTTATTAATAAAATTAAAAGTTATTAGATAATTTAATATTTTTTATTTACAAAAAATAATTTAACTTTGATTTTTCTTGCAAATAAATATATTTCTAACCGTGCACCGCACAACGAGGAGGAATTTTAGTTGTATTTACAAGAAAGCATTAAATTAAACATGGCACGGTATGTGAGAGTATAAGGGTGTGGCTTCACAATATCATTCATCAGGGTTGGAAGGTTTAAAATCAGTCTGGAAAGCAAGGAAAACAGTTACAAGAAGCTGTAAAAGAGCTGCTGGAAGAAAACGGTTTTTTCTGTTAGAAACCCTTGTGGTTCAAGTAAAACCGTTGTCTTTGACTGAAGAAACCGTTGCAGGAGTTCTGGCAAGCAGTTTTTGATTCTGTTGCAACTACTTCATTCTGTTTTGCCTTCTACAGCTGGAGAAAGTCTTATATACTCATTTTCTACGCTTAAACTCATGTAACTCAGTTCATTCCAATTCAGATTAGGCTTTAGAGGGAGAGGTTGTAGAGGGAGTAATAGAGAGTTTTTCTTTCTTCTACATGAGCTCTTGAAGCTCTAGATGTTGTAATCTTGAAGGTTATAGTGAATTGATAGAGGAATCATCTCTATCCGCGGATGTAGGTTGCAAAACCGAACCACGTAAATCTTGGCTGTTTTCTTTCTCAGTTTTGTTTTCAGTTTTTCATTTCATTGTTTGGTTGTGATTGTTTGATTGTTTCAAACACTTGAATTCAATCTAGTTTGATCTTGAGGGATTGTTAAGTAACAATTGGCGTCGTCTGTGGGAAACATCAACCCACATCTCATCAAGATCTGAAAGATGTCACTCTCCAAGCTAGAAACTGAAAAGTTCACAGGGAAGAATGACTATGGGTTATGGAAATTGAAGCTAAAGGCATTACTGGTCCAACAGGGACTGTCTGCAGCTTTGAAGGATGGAAAAGATGACCCTGAAGTAGGTGATCCGGCCAAGAAACTTGAAATCCAGGAGAGGAAGATGGAAATTCAAGAGAAGGCACACAGTTTGATTATCCTGTGCCTTTCTGATAAAGTCTTGAGACTTGTTTCAAAGGAAAGCACTGCTGCAGAAGTAATCAAGAAGCTGGATGAACTATATATGGAGAAATCCATGACCAACAGACTCTTCTTAAAGCAGAAACTTTATTCCTTCAAGTTCTCTGAAGAAAAGTCTGTAGAAGATCAACTGGAAGAGTTTAATAAAACTCTGGATGACCTAGAATCTGTAGAAGTGACTATGGGAGATGAAGACAAGGCAATCCTACTTCTAAATTCACTGCCACCATCCTATGATCAATTGAAGGATGCCATGATGTATGGCAGAACCACTACTGTTTCCTTTGCTGCAGTTCAATCAGCATTAAGATCCAAAGAGATGCAAAGATTAAATCAAGACACAAAGGAAACTGCAGGAGAAGGATTGTTTGTAAAGAAGGGAAGGTTTCAGAAGCAAAGAAGGGTCCAAATTCATAACAGCCAAAGAAATTCTCTGATGCAAAGCCAAAAACTACTGAAGGAAAAGAAACAAGGAAATGCTTCTTCTGTAAAAAGCCTGGGCATCTGAAGAAGAATTGCTTTGAGTTCAAAAAGAAACAATCCCAGATGAATCTGCAAATGTCTCCCACACTGACTATGACCTGTGGCATTCAAGACTGGGGCATGTGGGGGAAACTAGTATAACTCAACTAGCAAAACAAGGACTGATAACTCATATTGGAAGCCTTAAAGCACATAAAACTTGTGAGGAGTGCATCTTAGGAAAAACTAAGAAATTACCTTATCCTGTTGGAAAACAATCCTCTACAAATGTTTTGGATTATGTGTATGCTGATCTCTGGGGCCCATCTAGGACACAAACTCTAGGTGGAGGAAGATTTTTCTTAAGCATTATGGATGATTTCAGTAGAAAATTATGGCTATATGTCTTAAAAGCTAAGACAGAATGTTTTGCAAGATTCAAAGACTGGTGTGCTGAAGTTGAAACAGAAAAAGGGAGTAAGCTCAAGTGTCTTAGAACAGACAATGGTTTGGAATTCATGTCTGATGAGTTTAACAGTTTCTGTAAAACAAAAGGAATAAAGAGGCATAACATTGTCCCTGGCGATCCTCAGCAAAATGGAGTCATTGAGAGGATGAATAGGACAGTGTTGGAAAGAGTGAGGTGTATGTTGCTTAGTTCAGGACTTGGAAAGAAGTTCTGGGGAGAAGCTGCTTCTACAGCAGCATATCTAATCAACAGGAGTCCCTCATCTGCTCTAAACAACAAGACACCAGAGGAGATCTGGACTGGAAAACCACCTAGCTATGCTCATCTAAGGGTATTTGGATGCAGGGCATATGCACATATCAAGCAAGACAAGCTTGATGCAAGAGCAGTAAAGTGTATCATGGTAGGTTATCCAAATGGAGTAAAGGGGTACAGGCTGTGGTGTACAGAAGATGGACAAAAGAAGATTATCATCAGCAGAAATGTAGTGTTTTGTGAAGAGATATTGCCCTTCAAATCAGTACAAACTGGAAGAGAAGTAATATTGCAAAATGGCACCGATGCTAAGATTGAGGTGGAGAAGTCTAGAAAGACTAGTGATTCAGATTCAGAAGATTCAGCTGATGAAGATCAAACTCAAGAGGAAGAACCAGGCATTCAAGATTATCAGTTGGTCAGGGATAGGGAAAGAAGGATAAGGAAACCTTCTACAAGGTATGCTGATGATTACCTAATAGCATATGCACTTGTGACAGCTGAGGAAGAAATTGAGTGTTCAGAACCAAGGACTTACTCAGAAGCTATTCAGGGACCAGACAAGGGAAAGTGGCTCATGGCAATGCAAGAAGAGATTGAATCACTTGAGAAGAATCAAACCTGGGTACTTGTTCAGAAACCTAAAAATCAGAAATTGGTTAGTTGCAAGTGGATTTTCAAGAGGAAAGCTGAGATTACAGAAGTTGAGAAGATCAGGTTTAAAGCCAGGATGGTTGCAAGAGGTTTCACTCAAAGAGAAGGAGTGGATTTTAATGAGATCTTTTCTCCTGTAGTGAAACATACATCCATCAGAACTTTACTAGCATTAGTGGCTCAGTTTGATCTTGAACTGGAACAGTTGGATGTTAAAACCGCATTCCTTCATGGAGAACTCAAGGAAAAGATATATATGACTCAGCTTGATGGATTCATAGTTCCAGGAAATGAAGATAAGTGCTGTCTGTTACAAAAATCACTATATGGTCTTAAACAGAGTCCAAGACAGTGGTATTTGAAGTTTGACAGCTACATGAGAGTCATTGGTTTTGAAAGATCAAGGTATGACAGTTGTGTATATCTGAAGTTTGCTGGGAATGAAGTAGGTGTGTTTCTACTCTTGTATGTGGATGACATGCTGGTGGCAAGTAGAAGCAAGACAGAAATTAGAATGGTAAAAGATCAATTGAAAGCTGAGTTTGAAATGAAGGAGTTGGGACAGGCCAGGAGGATTCTTGGAATGGATATACTAAGAAACAGATCTCAATGGTATTTGTTGCTGCATCAAACTGACTATGTGCAGAAAGTGTTAAAGAAGTTTAACATGCATGAGTGTAGGCCTGTTACAGTACCTCTAGGACAACAATTTAAACTTTCTAAGCATCAGAAGCCAAAAGATGAGGATGAAGAATCAGAAATGAGCAGAGTTCCATATTCAAATGCTGTTGGGAGTATCATGTACATTATGGTTTGTACAAGACCTGATGTATCTCATGTTGTTAGTGTAGTGAGCAGATACATGTCTAATCCTGGAAAAGCTCACTGGGAAGCATTGAAGTATGTCATGAGGTATCTGAAAGGAGCTGGGAATTATGGAATTATGTTCAGGAAGGTAGAGGACAGAGATGAAGATGCTGTGGTGGGGTTTGTAGATTCAGACTTTGCAGCTAATCTTGATTCCATAAAGTCTCAAACTGGATATATTTTTACCTTGTATGGCTCTGCAGTAAGCTGGAAGTCTATGCTTCAGTCTGTAGTGGCATTGTCTACTACTGAAGCAGAGTTT
Source organism: Ajuga chamaepitys (assembly GCA_958295605.1). NCBI lineage: Eukaryota > Viridiplantae > Streptophyta > Magnoliopsida > Lamiales > Lamiaceae > Ajuga > Ajuga chamaepitys. Next base: position 12,723,248 of record OY282497.1, read on the forward strand.
ATTGCACTTACAGAAGCAGTAAAGGAAGCAGTGTGGATCAGAGGCATTTTGTCTGAGTTTGGTATCAAACAGGATTCAGTTAAGATAAAATGCGACTCACAAAGTGCCCTACATTTAGCTAAACATCATGTGTTTCATGAAAGATGCAAACACATAGATGTTAAGTTACACTTTGTGAGGGACATTGTTGATAAAGGATCAGTATGTTTGGAAAAGGTTAGGACAGAGGAAAATGCAGCTGATATGTTGACAAAATCACTAACTCGAGACAAATTTCAGTATTGTCTTCAGTTGGTGAGGATTCAAACTGTTTGAAGGAAGCATAGGAAAGGTGGAGTGATTTCAGATATCAATTCATGGTTGGGAATAGAATGAGTGGTGATGTTTTTTGTCTTGATTGAGAAGCCAAGGTGGAGATTGTGAGAGTATAAGGGTGTGGCTTCACAATATCATTCATCAGGTTTGGAAGGTTTAAAATCAGTCTGGAAAGCAAGGAAAACGGTTACAAGAAGCTGTAAAAGAGCTGCTGGAAGAAAACGGTTTTTTCTTTTAGAAACCGTTGTGGTTCAAGTAAAACCGTTGTCTTTGACTGAAGAAACCGTTGCAGGAGTTCTGGCAAGCAGTTTTTTATTCTGTTGCAACTGCTTCATTCTGTTTTGCCTTCTACAGCTGGAGAAAGTCTTATATACTCATTTTCTACGCTTAAACTCATGTAACTCAGTTCATTCCAATTCAAATTAGGCTTTAGAGGGAGAGGTTGTAGAGGGAGTAATAGAGAGTTTTTCTTTCTTCTACATGAGCTCTTGAAGCTCTAGATGTTGTAATCTTGAAGGTTATAGTGAATTGATAGAGGAATCATCTCTATCCGTGGATGTAGGTTGCAAAACCGAACCACGTAAATCTTGACTGTTTTCTTTCTCAGTTTCGTTTTCAGTTTTTCATTTCATTGTTTGGTTGTGATTGTTTGATTGTTTCAAACACTTGAATTCAATCTAGTTTGATCTTGAGGGATTGTTAAGTAACACGGTATATTGATATTTACATATCCTTGTAGAAATAATATTACATTGTAGTTCATTTATTAAAATACATAAAAACCATATATATACTATCTCCATTTAATAAAGAGTCTTTTATCAAAACTATTTTTGTCCCATAAATAATCCTATTTGAAAAGTCAAAGTGATTCAAATGTTTGAGGTCCTTAAAATTCTTTATAATAAATTGATATCATAACATTGATGAATTTTGTAAATTAGTAAAGGGTATTCCACCTTGATTAGGTTGACCAAAAATTTAATTTGTATTATTAAATAAGGCTCTTTTATGAAAGGGAGGGAGGAAGTAACACTCAGAAAATGGAAGGGAGAAGGGGAGGAGAGGGGGTGGGGTTGGCGGTGTTGAACTTGTGTGAGAGAGAGGGATGCGACTAAAAGTAACTACAGGCCAGGAGATTGAGCTATCTCCAACATACAACCTTACATACCCAAATTCTTTGCCATTTTATACGACTAAAATACGTTCTCATAATCATAATACAGAAATAAATAACATGTCATTCGCTGCTGCACCAGACAATAATGATTCTTCACCAGCAGCGACCATTCGGGCCTCAGGCTTTACGGACAATCGCTCGTCTTTCTCGCTGGTACTCAACTTCCTCTCTTTGATGCATTACCAGTAAAGCTCTTCTAACCTGACATGCCCAACACAAAACATATTATCATACGTGCTGTTACTTCAAGTTGCAACTGTTATTTAATCAAGGATTTTTTGAGCGTACAATAGATTCATTCAAGCCCATCCTGGTAAGGTCGTCAATCAGTCGTCTCTCTGATATACGGCTTCCAATCCCCACCCGCCTCTTTATCTGGGTTTCCGCTTGCTGTCCATTTTAAAAGAGTTAAGCATGGTATATCGATTTCGAATTACTAAGAGCCAAACACTGCTTTACCTTTATCTCATTAGCCATCTCAGGGGTAAGGTTTATATGTTGATTTATCCCAGAACGTGCAGCATCCATTGTAGAGTTGTTGAACAGCCTTATGGCTTCGAGGACATGGTTGTCATTTGCAACATGACACCTAAGTATCAGAGAGAAGGGTTTTAAGATCAATTGTATACATGCATATCTCACTTTAAAGTGTGAGACATTTTGGAATCTGTCTGATCTCACAATGCAACCCCACCAAATAACCAATGCATATATGGGTATATTAGTGATGTCGTTTTAAAATTCAAAACCCATCAAATTTAGTTGATGTATGAATTTTAAATCCATATCAAACAACCCCAAGTGAATTTTGCTACTGTAGATTTCAAATCGACCATCAAATTCTTCAATCCAAACACCCTTAAAAAATTTAGTTACAAATATACTTTTGAGTAAAGCAAGCTGGATTAAATCATGTAGTGTGCAATATTGCAGAGTTGCAGACATCAACTTACAGTGTCATTCTAGCGAGTGATTCACTTAACCTCACGATAGCTTCCAACTGCCTCACGGTAATCGGTATGACAGTTGCTTCACCTGTTTCATTTGCTTGCCTCCTCATGTCCTACAAGAATCAAACAGAGAAAAAGATATTAGATATGGTTATAACATTTGCATCTTATACCAACATGTGAGCGACATGCATCCAGTTCCTCTTTAGAGTCATTAGTATTGCGAACTTTAAAAGAAAATACCACTTTAAGCATAATATGGAAGTATTTGAAAATAGCAAATCAAAACTACTGATGCAACTAGGCAAACAAACATATGTAATAACATAAATGTTTTCAGAATCTTGCCAATATGTTATATGTAGTACATGAATACCTGTCTAATTTTCACGTAACTCTCCTGCAACCTAGATGCTGCAGACTCTGAAAGACGGGGATGGCACTCAGTTCGACAGTAGTGGATGTACCTGCACAAGAAAATTTATATACTTCAGCATTGCAGCCAAATGAATTATGCAAGCAACCAACCATTATGATGAAAATGAGGATAACAATAAACACCTCTTCAGCCAGTTATCTTCTTTGGATGTCCTTGTGTCGCTTGTGACTCCATCAGCAGACGCATGAATTTTAATGATGTGGCTCGCAATATTCTGCAAAGGTATATCATCTGATTAGGTTTTGCACTGTTTCCACTAGGTTTCTCAGAGAGAGCTCTGTTAGAGCACTTCAAGTGACGACCCATGTCTATTCAATAGGTTTTTTTTTTTAATTTATTATCCTATTTTGGATCAGCCTTCTTTTGTGCCCCACAACATGTGATGACAGAAAAAGTTACATATTCTACATTATGCATGAAAACTCATTGGTGACACGCAAACAGGATTTGGATTTATGCGTACCTTGTCTTGTGCATACATTCTAATATCTTTCACAATAAAAATCAAATCAAATCGTGAAAGAATTGTTGTCTGCAAATCAATGTTGTCTTGAGCAGTCTGAAAAACAATATGACACCTGTTAGGTTTATTGATTATTTTAAAAATGATGATAACATATATCATCAGTAGATAAAAACTAACAAACCTTGAGATCATCATAACGCCCAGATGGAGGGTTGGCTGCAGCAAGCACAGAGGTCCTTGAGTTGAGCACTGTTGTAATTCCTGCTTTAGCAATGGAAATTGTTTGCTGTTCCATAGCTTCATGAATGGCAACCCTGAGAAACAGACATCATAATCTCAGCAATCTACAAGTGGAAACAAAACAATATGATGTGTGCTTCTGCGGTCAACGCAGTTATAATGCAATCACCTGTCCTCTGCCCTCATCTTGTCGAATTCATCAATGCAAACCACCCCTCCATCTGCCAAGACCATGGCACCTCCTTCTAGATAAAACTCCCGCTGAATCAAAGAGGTAGAACCATGAAGACAACCATTTAACAAGCATGCTAACTATAACAATAAACAAGTACGAGCAGAAAAGATATTGCATCAATTTCAACTCCATTACAGCAGCAGCAAACTTACCGTGCTGTTATCACGAATTACAGAAGCAGTAAGACCAGCGGCAGATGAGCCTTTTCCAGAAGTATATACAGCTACTGGTGCTGTCTTTTCAACAAACTTGAGAAACTGCGGTGAAATACAACTAACTTCAGTAACATTTGTAACTGTGGTCTTCAACCATAAAGTTGAAGCATAAAATTTGAATATGAAGCACCAAATATAATCATATTATGTAACGAAATAAATAAATCTACACCAACCTGTGATTTGGCTGTGGATGGATCCCCCAGGAGCAAAACATTGATATCACCTCTTAATTTTACACCATCAGGTAAACTCTACATCTCCAGAGGAACAATTTCAAGTCAATGCAAATAAAGGATTATAAATAAAATTATCAATAACAGATAGCAGTTAATAAAGTACCTTTCTTGAGCCCCCAAACAAAAGGCAGGCAACAGCCTTTTTCACATCACCATGGCCAAATATTGAAGGAGCAATCTTGGAACATATTTGTTCATATGCATTATTTTCTGATGCAAATTTTTTGAATTCTTCAATCTGAGAATTAACATGAGTTAGCACGAGGCATTCCCTACTCTAGGTTAGGCATATTTCCCAAACAAGTTGTAATTCCAGCAGTAATATTCTAGTTAATCAATGAATCATGAGAACTTAATCAAAGTACCTCATCTCTACTGAAGTTGGTTGGACCTCGAGAATTAGCTTCCGAAGTTTCCTCTAGTCCAACAACCCGAATATAGGGCTGCCTAACTGCTACTGCTCCTTTATGACTGCGTAAACAATTATCACATTAATTAACAATCAAGCACGTTAAGTAATTCTCAAAACAGACAAGTAGATTCTTACGAAGATGATGAGTTGGCAGCTTGAAATACACTGTATATCCCCATGATGGTCAATCTGGTCCCAGGAACAATTGTTTGCACAAGCTGGCGATCAACAGATAGAAGAATGTTCCTTGGCAACTCTCCAGTGGGCACATCCTTAAATATCAAATCAATCATATAAAGATGAAAGTCACAAGCATAACAACTTTGATGAAATAATCTTGTGAGGATCACTGATTGAATTAGATTGAGGTGATTTTATTCAGAATAGATATAACAAACACAATAAAATAAAATATATAATTACCTCTGGATTTTCCTGTAATTTTAGTGTCTGCTGATCTACATACTTGCTTTTATCTGGGACCACAATCCATGGATCAATTGGACATGCTTCCTCTCCGGGCTAAAAATATACCAGGCGTTAAGAAACTATTCAAAAGAAAATAATCTTAGACTATTAGTTCATAACAATATTTTCCTGAAAAACCTGAGGGACATGATCACAAGAACGTGGAACAACAGCTCCACCAAGGCCCGGACGACACGGAACGAGCTTTACATTCTTGCAATTCTTACACAACAATGTCACATATGTAGCTTTTGCCTTAGTCCTCGAGGCAGCTATGACTATTCCAGATATCTTTACCAGTTTCGAAATGCATTGTGCCTATATGCCATTTTGCCAGGAGATAAAATTTCAATTAAATGCAAACTCCAAAAAGGTTAGAAAAACTGCAACTTGAGTTAAGTTACTGACCCCTAATGAGCGCATTGAAATAGCATCCTGCTCTGACTTCAACAGTACTTGCACTTCCCCAGGCAGTGGCTCTTCCATTTCTCCAGTTTCTCCTTGAACTCTCGATTTAAGACCTGCCAGAACTTCCGCTGCTGCATTTTCAAACTGGTTCACCAAATGAAGTGAGGAATATATTAGTAGACCAATCTAAAGTTTTACTATATATGCAACCCAAATGCGTGAGAATTATAACATGGTATACCGTATCCAAACTAGTAAAATTGATTGAATTGTATTTTTCGTCCAACGTACTCAAAATGTAAGTATTACATATTAAAACCACAGGGGTCAGCAAGTGAACGTTTTGCTATTCGCTTAAGAGATATAAAAGGTAATATCTTTGCAAAATACCTAAATCAACTCAATTGAAATTTAACTAACTTATACTGTCGTACTAGGGTAGCGAAATCTGGGCGTAATTGTAGATGTTTAGTAGCTTAGTTCACCGCAATAAACAACTGAAAAGCAGTAACTCTAGCGTTGATTAAACACATTCAGATAAATTAATAGAAAATAATATTTTGGTGAATCCATAATTAATTTTCTTACGAGCGGGAGATAGTCGGCCGGATTTTCACGGAGGAACTGGGGAAGGGTTTGGTCGGGATCGTAGGAGATGAGGTCGGCGAGACCAACGAGCAAGTATTTGGGGTTGGACAGAAGAGCCTCTCTGTACGGAAAGACATTAGGCTGGCTCTTGTGCTGGAAATTTCTTATGAATTCCTTGAATTTCTGCAGCGCTTTGTGTCGGTTAGCGGTATCCGTCTGATCTCCGCCGCGAGGGAATTGCGCCTGATCGCTGTAGTATATACCTCCCTCATCCCAACCAGACATCTTTCCTTCTTTCTGTGAGAAGAATGTGTGTGGGGGCTGTGAAAATGCTCAGATGTGAGGCGGGTCGGAGGGTTTGAGGAATTTAGGTGGGCGATGGACTTTTGGCGGGAATGATTTGGCGGGAAGACTTAATCACGTGGTGACCGCGTGCTTACACACTACATCTAATAAACGGGCTTTGCTCAATAACAATCAAACTAATATCCTCATACTTAACTAAATTATGTGTACACGTTTCTTAATCTTTTTAGGACCAAAATAATTTTTTTAAGGAAAAAAAAGCATAATTAGTTTTTAAAAATCATGCTTTTTGTAGATTGGTAATTCGTAAAATATTTGTTCAAGATCGAACAAGTCCATATATTCGACGGCAACCGGTTCAACATCCACAAATATTCAATCAGCAAAGAGTTAATATCCTGGCATTTTTTGAAACACTAACCATCATTATTTTTTCTGTTAAATTCATATAAATATTTCTTTAAATATAAACTTTCTTTAATTCATATTTTAAAAATTAACGTTGACTATACATATCAATGAGTGTTTGACCCGATGGTGGAGCCAGTTAAGATTTAAGAACAAGCACAAACTATGTTAATTTTAAACAAACTCTTTAATTTTGTTTTGATTTCAAGAAAATTTATGACAATTGTTGGATCTAAGATTTGAACTTGGGTCTTTAGATATAACATAGAAGTACTCAATTTGTAATTTTTATAAGGGTCAATTACAGCAACCTCACTAAACTATCAGCGGTTTTGCACATAGATCATTAAAAAAAAATTGTGGCCATACATACAACTATACAGCCATAAAACTTATTTTCTAATCATTTTTGTCGTAATTTCACATGTGACTTGCGCGTTTAGATTTTTAAGGATTTTTCTTGTCCAAATATGTCTTTTAGTAGGTAGAGGAACCGCTCATTCTCAACAATGAAGGTTCTAGATATTTTGAGAAAGAACTATTAATGATTCAAATAAATTATTATGGAAAAAAATATGTGAAAGAATTTTATACTTTTGGCATACTAAAAAGGTTGTTTGAACAAAAAAAACCATTAAAAGTTATCATGCGCAAGTCACGTGCGGAATTTCAACGAAAAATGATCGGAAAATAAGTCTGGTGGTTTATTTGCCAATCAGAAAATAAGTTTGGTGGTTGATCTATCAAACCTGTATAGTTTATATGTATCGATGCCCAAAAAAAAAAAAAAAAAAAAAAAAAAGGGTTAGTATTTTGTGTGCAAAAACACTTATAGTTTGATGAGGTTGCTGCAATTAACCATTTCTACAACAATGGATACAACATTTTCTATAACATATTATATTAATCGTGAAATATAATAATTTATTTTGTATTTGTATTTTCAGCATATACATGTATTTATGTGCAGATTGAATTGTAATGGAAGATGTATTATTTGGAGGAGGAGATTAAAAGTAATAAATAGTAAAGCACCGAGCGGTTGAACTAATCTATCAATAGTAAATCTTCGCATTTGTTTAATTTTGCTTTCAGCCATATCTTTTAGTTTTGGACTTATTATCGTTATTTAATTATAAACAAAAAATTGCCAAAATAAGACGCGAAATAATTAGAATGTTTGTAAGTCTCGGTCAAACATTTTAAAATGTGTTCAACTAACATAGAGCTAACATTTAAAGAATGATCAATTAATACAATTGAACAAAACAACCGAAGAATTATAAGATTTTCTGGATGAGAGTGTTTTTGTCTAGAAACAAACATGCACGGACCATACCTCGCGCCGGCCAACTTTGCATGGGCTTGACCATTACATTCCCCTTTTAGCCCAAATTAGCTAAAAAGCCCCCAAAATATGCTTATAAACCCTTTCTTATTCTGATTTCATTATCAAGAATCATTTGTATAGCTTTTTAGAGAGAGAATTAGAGAGCAAATGCTAGAACAAGGTTTACAATGAATATTACGATCAACATTAATTAGATTTTATCTTTCCATTTCTCATTAATATTTGTATGAACACGATTATGTCTATATATTTGTGTTTATCATTTAGGATGATTATGGTTGACTAAATTTCCTTAATCTAGGTTATAGAAAGTAGATTATAGGTGATTAGTGATTATTAGCCGATTAATTTAATCCCCTGTTAGGTTATTAGTTGATTAATTGTTTATAATGTTTGTTAAATGATTTGAATTCTTGTTTAGCAATTTATTTTGGATTAAATTGGAAGAGATGAGAGATTTGATCCATGATCACATTAATTGACATGATTAGACAATAAAAACAAGAGGTTCGAGCTAATTGTGGAAATTTTGATCTTAAGATCGATCGAGAGTTGTATTTAATTAATCGATCGGAGATGACGATTAATCATATACGATCAACACGTAATTCGCTCTGAGAGGGGGGTCTTATATATAATTAGTATTGTTTCCTAATACATAGCATTCCGTTTAAAGGTTGAATTGATCGGATAGTAATTGTTAATTAATTGAAATCTAAGCCTAGATTATCTTTATTAATTGTTTAATCCCTATAATTTGTTCTTTAGTCTATCTTATTAGTTTTAATTGCCTATTTGCTTAATTTTAGTTCTAAAAACATAAAAAACCAACCATTGATCGTCTAGTTAGCCATTAAAATATTTATTACATTTTCCTCACACGATATCAATATCAATCCTCGTGGGATCGATCTTATACTCACCTAGTGCTATAGCAACACCGTACACTTGCGGAGTTGCGGTGGTGTCGCCTTTAGTGTCTAATTAAAGTGTGTGCCAAGTTTTTGGCGTCGTTGCTGGAGATTCGGTAATGATAGTCGGGTAGTGTTGTTATAAGCATTTTTTTATACTCTAGATATTTTTATTTCATTTTATTTTATTTTACTTATTTTGTTTTTTAATAAGTACCAAGTGAGCTTAAGTGTTCTTAAACATATTGCCCCGTGATTGCTTGAATAAATTGGGGATTGTCAAAGATATAGTTGTGCTCAATGAAAGGATGCAACATACATTTTTTATGCAGGGCAAATAGCCCACTTACAAAGAGCTTGTCTTGAAATTCTTTAGGACGTTCACACTCAATCTCAGATTACACAAGGACCCGAGCAGTATCCTATTCAGGTTAGGCGGTAAAGAGCACACCTTATCACACCAAGAGGTGATCAACATCTTCAAGTTCCATACCTATGGGGCATATAGGGTCCCTGACGACTTTAATTACCACGGGTTTGGGAGGAGATCACCTTAGATGCCCCGTCTTACCTTTCCAGTCATATCAAGGAAACACATATAAGGAACCCGGTACTTCGATACATATGGATAGCAATGGCAAACACTTTACTTGCACGGGGAGAGAGCGGGTCGGTAAGGAAAGACGAGATGTATATACTTTTGAGGATGCTTTGCTCCAAGCAGAATGACTCTGCCGCCCTCCTCATGAATCAGTTCCACATGATCTTGAAGGGGACAAAAGACATCAAGATCGGAGGGCTTGTGACTGGTATTGCTAAATATATAAAAATTCGGTGCTCACATCTTTGGCCAGCTTCAAGAGAAACCAAGTTGGATATCTTATCAATGAAGTCGAGCACATACATATTACCGGAAGGACAATTTTGGTTATTTTAGCAGAAACATGGAGATCATTTTCCCTTGCCTAATACGGCTCTTACTACAACAGCAACTCAAGGAAATTAGCCGATAAACATGCTGGCTCATGAAGCAGTGCGTGAAAGGGTCGGTGCACCAGTGGGTAGGCAAAGCAATGTAAATGAAGAGGCCGTGGAAGAAGAACAGGAGGTGGAGCGTATAGAAGCAGGGGATAACCAAGAGATGGATTAGGTGGAAGTCGAGCAAGGTATACCCTCTGAACAGTGAGGGGAAACTTCAACTTCTCGACAACGCGGAGCGAACACAAGCCAAGCAGCACAAATTGTAGATCTGGAGCGGTCTATTGCCAGCATGATCACCACACAAGCCAACCATACTCGAGTGCTTTCCGATCATACTCATGTACAAAAAGATCAGACTTTCATACAGGAAGAGCACACTCGAGTTATACAACGCATGATGAGGATGATGGAGCAAGTGGAGAACTATCATGTGCCAGCAGGACATTATGATCCGACACTACCCTCCTCTTAGGGTAAGTTTGTAAGTGTTCGCAACACCTTTTTTTTTTAAACCATTTTTAAGTTTTGTGGTATGTAGCTAAAAAAAGTTAGAGGGGTGTCTTGAGTTGTCGCTGTTGCTTGTTATCATTTGCTTTTGCATTTGCTTGACATTTGAGCTTCGTGATTAGTTGATTGGGTAGTTTTGATTTTAATTTGTATTTTATTTTGGAATATTTTGAATTTATTTCATATTATGTTTTGTTTTATTTTATGTCAGTTGTGATTATGGTTGATATGGCTTATGTTGTTGATGCTTGAATTTTGAGGAAAAAAGTTCGAAAAACTTTCTTGAAAGGAGGAGAAAATGGGTGTAAGGTATTGGACGTGTATTGATGATGATAAAAAGAAAATGTTTTTGTACTTAAAAAGTAGTAATACATGTGCATTTGAGCTGCGAAATAGGATATGTATGAGCCAGTGAGGTTTTAAGCCTAATGCACGAACTTCCATTTTTTAAGTTCAAAATTTGTTGATGTGTGTATAGTTGATCATTTGCAATGTATCTCTAGAACTTGCCCCGTGTCTCTTTGAAATTATGCGATTGATTGTAAGCATTGAAAGTGATTAAGGCAATTTTTTTATTGATATTCATTGAGACTATTAATTTGTTCTTGAATATGTGTATAAATTGTATCTAGTAGCCCTTTTGAGCTTTGAACCTTATTGTTGCTATCCTAATTACAAGCCTTATCCATTTTTGAACATTTTTTCCCACACTTGGATTGAATGAGTTTGAGGGAGTTGGTCGGAAAGTGGGTGAGAGAAAGGTTTGGGCTTGATAGGAAAATACGAGGTAATGGTGGATAGTTGATAAGAAAGAACAAAGAAAGTAGAAGCCAAGTTTATATGTGGAAAATAATCTTTTGAATTCTTTTGACATTTATCTTTAATTTTTTTTATAAAAAAAAAAGAGAGAAAATAGGTCAAAAAAACAAACAAAAAGTCGACCAAAAAGAAACATATAGTAAGATAGAATGAGACGATATGTTATTAGGGTCGTCCCTAATTATTCAAAAACAAATTGTTGTAAATATTACTCAAATGTTTTGATAGGTTAGAATTGGAAAAATGGTCAAAAGAATTCAACATTTGGGTTTAATTGGATGAGTTAGAACACATCACTTGTTTCAACTCATAACTTGAAAAGAAACAAATGGGATAAGTGGTTGAGACAATATGAGTGATAGGGTAGTTGTAATCATAGAAAAGTTGTGGAAATAGAATGTAACGGGAATTAGCGAGTGAAACTCATTCAATCCAAGTTAAGTCCTTCTTTCCAAATTTATCTTACCTAGTCCAAAGAGTCTATATTACAACCAAATTACGACCTTTATGATTCTTTAATTGTAACTATCATGGTAATGGAGAATCGGGACAACAGGCAAGCCTATGGTAGAACATGCATATGTAGTCAACTTGAGCGAAACACAAACTTCTTAAACACTTGAGTGCTTGAGTGATATACAAACTTGTAATGATATTATGAACAGATCCCAACACATTTAGTGACTTATTATGTTGCATATATGTTGTGATATTTTTTTTTTTATCTGAGATACATTTCCAAGTAAAACAAATGACACCTATGTATATCCTCCAATCAAGAAAGAAAATCCTTAGTGTTTGTTTTTTATTGTTCAGGGCGAGCAAGAGTTCCATTTGAAGGGGGGGGGGGTGACAAACAGGATTTTCATAGAAAAACATACTTTGAATCGGGCTTTTATTGTATAATTATGTGTTCTACGCTCTCGTTTATCATACTTTATCGTACTTTCTTATATCGGAGAAACCTTGTTCTAAGTGTTTTCAGGTGAATAAGGTTAAAATGAGAATGACGGAGAGAAAGGCGAAGAAAAGGGGCAAAGAAAGGAAGAAAATAGGCCGTGTACCGCCCACCCATGCAGCCTAGTTATACGGATCACGGACTGTGCACGATTCCAGGTAAAGAAGATGAGTTTTGAGACCGACACGGCCTGCTCGTGCACCCATGCACAATTGCACACGGCTGTGTGGGAGTCCAACGAGAAACATAGATTTTGGATGAGGCACAGCGTGGTTGTGCTCTAGAGTACAAACATGCACGGACCGTGCCTCGCGCTGGCCAACTTTGCATGGGCTTGGACACTACATTCCCCTTTTGGCCCATATTAGCTAAAAATCCCCCAAATATGTGTATAAACCCTTCCCCGTTCATTTCATTATCAAGAATGATTTGTATAGCTTTTTAGAGAGAGCAAAGGTTAGAACAAGGTTTACATTGAAGATCATGATCAACATTAATAAGGTTCTATCTTTCCATTTCTTATTAATATTTGTATGAACATGATTATGTCTATATATTTGTGTTTATCATTTATGATGATTATGGTTGGTTGAATTTCCTTAATATAGGATTAGAAATTAGATAATGGGTGATTAATGATGATTAACCGATTAATTCAATCATGTGTAATGTTATTAGTTGATTAATTATTAATAGTGCTTGTTAAATGATTTGATCACTTGTTTAGAAATTTATTGTGGATTAAATTTGAATTGAGAGAGGAGATTTGATCTAAGATTACATTAATTGACTTGATTAGACCATAGAACCGAGAAGTTTGAGCTAATTGTGGGAACTTTGGTCTTAGAATCGATCGAATTTGTATTTGATAACTAACCGGATACAAGGATTAATCTTATACTATCAACATGTAATTTTTTCTGAGAGTGAGTCTTGCATATAATTGTGATTGTTTCCTAGTACGTAGCATTCAGTTTAAATATTGAATTGATCGGTATAATAATTGTTAATTATCCTTAATTGAAACCTAAGCCTAGATTATCTCTATTAATCGTTTAATCCCTATAATTTTCTTTGTAGTATATCTTATTAGTTTTAATTGCTTATTTGTTTAATTTTAGTTCTAAAAACATAAAAAAACCAGCCATCAATCGTCTAGTTAGTCATTAAAATATTTATTACAATTTTCCCACACGATATCGATATCAATCCTTGTTGGATCGATCTTGTACTCACCTAATGCTATAGCAACACTGCACAACTGCAGTTGTTGCCTTTAGTATCTAATTAAAGTGTGTGTCACTAATACAAGTGTCCATAATTGCCCATATCATAAAAAATGATTCAAATCTTCTGAAATCCTATGATTGACTAGAGACTTGTATTTAGTGTAAATTGTATCACCCATACCATCGTTTTGTAATCTTGCATGAACCCGAGATAATTTCTATAATTTAGCACAACACACTGTTTTTTAGTAGAAAATGTACGTTATTGAAGAGCAGTTATCTAATTACCACAAATTATAAAAAAATCATATATTTGATAAGCATGACTTTGTTGAGATGTCACGAGTTGCAACACACCTAACCAATACACACACACACACACACAAAAAAAAAAAAAAATCACTTATGTAATCTTATAAGTACATACGTATATTATTAGAATTGTAAAAAATCTTCTATGATGTTTGGTTGAGATTGGCCCAACCCAAAATCGGTTGGGCCAACCCAACCCTATGTTTCTTTGAGGCGTTGGCCCAATCCCTCACATGTTAGGGTTGGGGAACAAGAACCTACATGTCTGCGCCGATTTCACTCTCTCCCCACTCGATGAGAGATAAAAGTGAGATGTGACTGCCTCTTCTTCTCCATCGATTCATTTCCTCCTTATCTTTTCCCTCCTTCTGCAATGCAAATTTACGTCGTTGTTTCTCAGACAATAAAATCTTAGTATATATATATATACTTATCTTTGATCTACTACTCTAACTAGTAGAGTGGTAAATAAGGGTCGATCCCACGAGAAACGGTCGAACAATTTTGCTTTATGTATTAATCTATATTGATCAAACAGTATAATATAAATAAGCTAGTAAACAATAAATAAGTGGGGGGGGGGGGGGGATTTTTGATGGAATCACAACTAACACTTAAATTTATATTAAGCAACTCAAATAACGATTACTCTAAAAGTACTTAACAGATTGACATTTCAAGTAAACAAAGATAAGATAATGGTTTTTTTTTTTGGTTTTATAAATGGTAAAAAGATTCAACCCTTGATCGAGTATCCCCTTGGTCGGAATAATCTATATAATTGATGTTACTACCCGATTGATTTAATCTTAGAATCCCTACCCCAAGATTAATAACTAGCTCTATTAACCTTGTTGTCTCTTAAGTATAATTAATCAAAACAAGCTCTTTAATTAATCCTACTCAGCTTATCAATTCCTAGAACAAGCTCTCTAAGAATCAATAGTCAAATGCATTATGAATCAAGACAACGGAGTAGATACGACATAAAACTCACAAACTCGGTTTTAGTGGTCGAACTCCCCAATAGAATAAATCCATTGTTCGCTACATAGGAATCGGATTCATAACAATTACGGATTACAAATTCAATTCTAGTAACACACAAATAAATATCCAAATGGGTGATCAAACCACAATTCAATTCATAAGTGTGAATCAACAATCCCAAATAACATAGAACATTCCAAACATAATCCAATCGGTTAATAACTGTAAAAATTACATAAACATCCTAAATCCAAGGTTCAACTAATGATCAAGGGCTGAAATTAGAGTGCTAGCCACTCATATCAACCATTACAAAGATAAAAACAAGTGAAAATGAAATAAGTACATTAAAATTAGATAGAATGAACCAAAATTTTGGGTTGATGATCTTGATCTTCAACCCTCTTCCAATTCCTTGCTTCCAATGGTGAATGGTGGCTGAATATGTGTGAGAAATGGGTGCTTGGTTAGGTTAAATTCGAAATTGACCTTATATATATAGGGAAGAAAGTGTTGGGCTGCAAAATGGCCAAAAACGTGTTTCAGGATTAAAAACAGGGTATCGGATCGCGGCCGCAAACCATTTATTTTGCTTAAGACAGGGTTTGGTTCGCGACGTGAACCATGACTTGGCTTTTTGGATATGTACCACTGGATTGGTCACAGCCCCGACCATAAGTCGCTGACGCAACTTCTCGCTCGAACCTCTTCCCTCTTGTTTCAGCCTTGGCTCGTTCTTCGTTCCGGACTTCTTCAAGACTTGTTTTTTGTCCTATATTGCTTGTATTGTCCTAAAACGAGCTCAAACACATTAAATGGTCCAATAATAAAAATATGAACAATACACAGTCAAATATGCACGTAAATGTCATTAAAACAACACTTAATTCGACCTAAAATACATGCATGAACACGTGTACCAATGACTCCTCCTCAGGCTTTTTCTGGGCAAAATTTAAGGCCCCAACGGCCTCCTGAGCGACCCCATCTCTGTCGTTTAATGCTTTGTTACAGTTGTGTTGGTGCTCTGCATCAACTTTTGCAGAGATTCTTTGTTACCTGAGCCTCTGTTCGCCTATTTTATAACCTAACGATCCGCAAGTGTACGGGTGCAATTGTATATAACGGCAAGTAAGGTCGATCCCACAAGGACTGACTTAATGACTAGTTCGATACTCTAAATATCCTAAAACACCCCTAACTAAGCTTTCAATTAGATTGATTTTAGTATTAAACTAATTTTACTAAACTATTACTTAACGCTTAAATTCAAGATTAAGAAAACAATTTATCAAATACTCAAGATTGGAAGACAAATTCTAGAGAATTGATTTCAGAATTAACTAAGTATGACAATCTAATTATTCTAAACTAGCAATGATTATTATCGTTATTAGACGGCACTTATATATATTAACTCTCCTTTTGAAGCAATTAACTTGTAGATTCATTATCCCTAGCCACCCTCTCAAGTCGACTAGACCTAACGAACTCCCAATCGATCTTAGACCAATGCCTACGCACTTATCTCACCTCCTTTCAAAGCGCTCAACAAATACGCTATATATTGTCGTTCCATTCACAAATTCCTCCTTTCAAAGCGAACTTATGAATTATGTAGAAGTAGTCAAGTGATCAATTTAACTATTCATGAAACTAAATCACAACACATAGATAACGAATAACAATCATTAACTAGAATAGAAAACTTCAATTAATCAAACATCGTTAAAACCTACTTTCAAAACCCTAGAATAATAAAGAACTACTCACTCATGTTCATATTCATAACACAAATATGTTCATAGACAAACATGATTTGAAATAGAAAAATGAGACAATGAATAAGCACCCTAATCGTCGTCTCGATCTTGATCCTTTGATGTTGCTCTCCTCTTCAATATGCCTTGTAATGATCTCTAACTCCCTTTTTCGAGTTTGGGAACCTTCTTATATAGTTAAGGCCAAATTGGGCCCAAGATGGGCTCAAAATCATAAAACGCGCACATTCTGTTTTGGACTCGGAAATCCGCCTCGACCGAGTCAGAATAGCCCTCGACCGAGTTAGGTCAACTCGACCGAGGCAAAATTCCCCTCGACCGAGTTGAAGTTTCTGACCAAATTCACATTTTGCTCTTCATTTCTCACTCGACCGAGTTGCTAAACAACTCGACCGAGTCATACTTTCTGATCATGCTTCAACTCCTCTTTGCTATTTCCGACTTTTCTTGCTCGTTTTTCATCCGAACCTTGCCCAAACGGACTTTTTGGCCTTTTTATACCTGAATAACACTAAAACAAGCAGAAACACGTCATCTAGCTCAAAAGATGGATTTTAATCACTTTTCGCCCAAATACACATGCATATGTCACATATTACGACCTTTAATTGACCTAATATACATGTAAAACTAGCATGTATCAGCCTCAACTTAAACCTTAAAGTGAACGGCACTTGTTTTTATTTATATTGTTATCTTGCTTGTCTGTGGTTATTCAGTTGTTGTGCATCATCTGCGATCTGTGAATTAGGGTTTCCTGTTTATTTTTTGTTGCTATAACAGCATGTCCCCAGTAGATGTACCGACCTCTTCTGTTGAATCATCTTCTGCATGTTCTATCTACTATCTGCAAAAAAAGAATGAAAAAAACTAAAGCTCCCCACACAACCCACACACAGTGGACGGCTCGTTCTGTTTAGCCATATTCCCTTCGGATTCGGAAGAGGAAAAATTGTTCCTACTCTTTGTGTGCCCCATGTGAATCTGTCTGCAGTTGTGAAGCCTTCACCCTTACCCAAAAAAAAGTGCCCCCTTTATGTTGATTTTCCATAGTTAGTAGATCTGTGACAATTGCTTGTTTATTGAATCTGCCAGTTTGATTTTTTGTTATTGGTGAATCTGGATCTACATGAGATAATTGTTGGCTGCTGTTATTTATTGGAAAATCGTGTTGTTATAGTCTGTTTCCTGTTTAGTTGTATGGGAATTTATGTTGGGTTTAAAACAGTGAGCACGGGCGTGACATTTGTTTCCCCTCTTTGTGGCGAATAGAGAACCAAAAGACAGCATAGGATAAGGAGTATTTAGTTAAAATAGGTGTTACGTGCACCTGTTTTGACAAAATAATACTTACAACAGGACAAATGGTCCACCATAAATAGATTTCTTACACCCTTCAAGTGTACATAGTAAAACCTTCACTTGAGGTCCGTCCATTGGTTCTACTTTGTCTTTTGTTGTTGGAATTTATAGTTGGGTATCTGTTGTGTTGCTGTTTTTGTGAACAAAAACAGTTCGAGTTTGTGGTATGTGCAGTATGGTAAATAATACCTCAAAATCCATAAGGCTCCACACCCGTGTCAATCATTCAGGTCGTATGTGTTGTATTTTATCTTGTGTGAATTATTTGTGTAATTATTCCGGATTCTTCCTACCCAGGCAATTTGTACCTTATTTTTCTTATTTTGTGGTATGTTTGGAAGCAGTTTGTCCGATAAGGGCCTGTAGGTTAGTTATGTTTTTTTTCCAGTTTGTTGAAGGATTGCGTAGTCTAGAGTCTAATAGTGAACCGGGTTGCCCATTATAACTCTATGTAGCAAATTAATTGCTACAATGACAGAGGAGCAAACCTAAGAATACCAGTTAAAAAAAAAAACAAGCTAAGGAAGGAAGAGGGTTGTGATTTGTTGTTTTCAACAGTTTTTGTATTGTATTGTCAATAGTTGAGGGCATAAAGGCTAGTATGTAAATATGTGTGTACTACAATATATTTTTTTTTTTTTTGGATATTACTCCTGGCACTATTAATTCGTCGTTCTCCTCTTGTATTCGTCATTGTAAAACATTGTACTTTGGACATACTTTGAATTGTGTTTATACATTGATCAAATAGTTCTCACAACCGAATAATTAGCCTAAATATGTTTATCTTGAATTTAAAAAAATGTAGGCAGAATAATTCATTATTTGTTAGTAGCTTAAAATACAAATACATGAATCACACCAATATTTTTAGAAAATCTTGACATGTTTTTCCCAAGCTGAAATTCCAATTTACCATATCTGTGAACAAATTGAAAAATATGGCAATTATTTGTTAAAACTGAATAAACAATTGGTATTAAATTGAGGTACTAAGGTTTTCGATTTTCCAATTGATTTAGGAAAATTAATTCGGATTAAATTTTAGATTCATGCATAACTTCAAATTTGAGCACATTTACTGCATGATTTTTTTATGAAAATCTCAGGTGTCAATTCCCTAGCTAAAATTCCAATTACAAACTGAGATGAACAAACATAAAAATATGTCAAATTTTGTTAATGAATAAAAAAATTAAGCTAAAATTAAGGTAACATGATTTACGATTTTCTAGCTGGACAAGACAATTTAATTAACTTAAAATATAATACATTAAACGCCCAATTTTTTTTGAGAAAATCAACTTTTTTTCTCCGGCTAGAATTCTAATTTCCAAACTGAGATGAAAAAACAAATAGAAAAATATATCAATTTTTTAGAATTGAATAAACAATTAAAACTAAATTGAGGTACTTAGGTTTATGATTTCCAAACAGTTTATGCAATTTAATTCACACTAATGTTTATATTAACTCATTTTTTACAGTATAAATAAATTAAATTGGATTGCAACCACACATAAACATATTTAGGCCAAACTGGACGCCATAATTATTTATTCAGATGAAAACAAAGGAAAGGTAATTTCTTAATAAATTATATATGTTTGATTAAATCATTTGTTGGCAAAACAGAGACAATATTAGTGGACATAAAATATTTTTATATTTACAAAGTCACACACTCATTAATTATTTGAAGAATAAACAGATACCTTTCCTTCGTAGATGTCTAAAGTCGGTGGCCGTAGTGGACAGAGGCGTACTCAATCTACTGAGAAACAAGCGAGTTGGACACGTTAATAAACCGAGCACTACCTCATCACTCTTTGCCACGCGAAGTATTTGCTAGGAGGGTACATCACCCAAACAATCTCGATCCTAACCCTCAATAAGATTTGTAATAAACTGAACGAAAATAGGGAGGGTATGCTTCAATACCGAGTCCCACAAATCAGAAGCAAGCTGAAAAAACTATAAGCGTGTCTATAAGGTCCTTTGCGATAACCGGGGGAGATCTGGAGCCGGCTAGGACGAAGCGCTAGAAATTATAACCGGGGCGCCAGATTTCATGGAGGACATATACACAGTATGTTCATCCGCACTTTTAATAAAATCTTTAGACTTATTAATTAACAATAAGGTTTTAAAATAATGCCCCTCAAAAAATTTCAGCAAGCAATCGACTACCGCACACTCATTACCCATGGCTACCCCAACTACACCTTGTGCCACGAGATGTGGCAAAATAGCAAAGTAACTTGTTCCGAGGCCCTATCGCCCTGGGCCGGATTAGCCGGCAGTAGTGGGGGATCGAGCGGTTCGGGACAACGGAGAAGCTATGACACGTTTGCATTCCTTGGTCAAGCAGATGGCGGAGGGGCTGAAGGTGGTCGCCGCTAAAGGGTAGACATAGGACCGCGGACGACGAGCATGATGCTAGGATTGGATCGATGACTCAGTGGGACCAATATGTGCAGCGTTGTGACCGTGATTCTGTGAACTCCCCTCTTCCCAGCTTGAGGCAGGCCGAGCTATTTTTGATGAAGTGAACCAAATGGACTTCCCAAAGTGTGTCAAGAGGGTAGGCTGTAACGTCTTCCACGATCTTATGACGCGAAAGATCTTTCTGTCTTTCAGCCTAGCTAACAGCCGGGCTTGGCTTATCGACTTAGTGTAGTTTATACCCTAACTTTTAGGAAATAGTTAGTTGTATTTATAATGTTTAGAGATTTCAACAGTACTTATTTAGTTTTAAGAGTATGTACGTGAAACTTATTCGGCTCTTTGTATTTCACAATGTCTAACAATCCGCTATGACACGTTTCAGATATGATGTTCATCTCTTTATCACAAAATTTAACTGTGATTATCGATAGTGCTTTGCTTTCTCTAATCTCATTAACACTCTAACTATGTACATGTGAGATGGCACCCTTTTGTCAATCTCACCTCTTTTAGTAGGAAACTTTTGTCAAACATTTGGATATTTATTGAGTTCTATATTTGGTCTGATTTAATTTGAAACTATTGGATCTCCTTTATGTCCCGGTATGTATTCACTTTAACTTTCATGGTATTTAGTTTGAGCCACATAAAGTTTTGCAAGAGATAGGGTGAACTAAATAGATACATAAAATTATCAAATTTTGGTAGTACTAACATTACCAATGGTGGAACTTAGTTGGTTATCTTACATTTTTTAATTCACTTGACTTGAAGTCATCGTCGTTTTTATATGCTAATATTGATCAACTTTGTTCAGAAAAAATGTATAGGACACGTCTGGTTGATAAGGCTACATGGTCATTAGAAAATGAGGCAATATTCATTTATCTCTTGTACTGTGACTTCTTGGACGAGTTGCCATTTATGATGTACTTCAATGATCCGGTATTTTACAATATCAGTCTACGCGTGAACGCCTTGACTCCCGAACCATTTGTGTACTGCCTTAGCCTCATGAGAACTAAGTTCACATCTATAAAGCGAGCATGTCATCTACTATACGAGGTGAGAGACTACAGTGGAATTGGGACCCAATACTTGAGACTGTGATAGGACCTTACAATGACATGGAGCAACTCTTCCAGGTATAATGCAAAATTAAATTTAAATCACCACAATTAAGTTTTGTCTTTAATGTTATTTGTTATAAGTAATATGATGTATTTGATTGTAGGCGTGTCCGGATAGCTGGCAAATAATTAACTGAGGCCAGTCATGCTTTGATAAATGTACAGACATGCTCACCGCCTTGGAGCATCCAGTGATAGATCCAGATTTTTTTTATTGTGTGCATGTAGTCTGAGCGATGGAGGGAGTCGAGGTCATCTTAAAGTGTACGGCGATTCGACGTGTAAAAATCCCTCTCACCGCCCATATGTTCTTTGTATTAACCCCGTTGGGGAGATAGAATTGGGTGCTTGGGAATGTGTAGGTCAAACATGGAATCACACAGCTCGATGAAACATTAACTAAATCGACTCCGTAATTTGATTGTGTTAAATTAAGTGGCGTGTATCCACAAGACAAATTTGGAATACTTCGCTATCTTTTTGTGTGTCGTTGAATCATTTATAACCTTTGGGGTGACCAAATTGGACCAGAATCTTGTTATTAACTTGTTGGATTGTTGAGCACTTTTCTATTATATAAAAGTGTGAATGAGGGTAAAATTTCTTGCAAAATGTGGCTTGCCTAAATTACCCATATATTATTTATAAATTTGAAGGGCAAATATGTAATTGCTAATAATTTGTAATGTTCATTTATTCTTTAATTTTGTGAGCTACATAGTTCATTAAATGTAGCAATTTATTATTTATTTTTGTGAGATACATAGTTCATTGACTATAGCAAGAGGAAGGATGAGAGAACCATAAACCGTCATGTATCAAACTTACAAATTGACTAAAAATTCAAGTTTGGCCATAAACAACAGTAAGAAAAAAGATCGACCTTTCATTACATCATCAAACATGGGACATGAAAGTGATGAAAAGAATCACATCTGAATACATCTGTTAAAGTAATTGAAGATGCTCTTCCTTGTGAGCCCAAATATCACCATAAACCCCCATTAACATAACAAACTATGACAACTAAATTAAAAAGATTTGCTAATGGTCTAATACACCGAAACAAACTTGCATGTGTTTTGTATTATTTTTAAGTAAAAAGTTATTTATAAATTTGTTGGGTGAATTTGTAGTGGCCAATAATTTATAATGTTCATTTAATATCTAATTTTATGAGCTACATAGTCTATTGAATCTAGCAATTTATTGTTTAATTTTATGAGATATATAGTTCATTAAATATAGAAATTCATAAAATAAAGGAATTTTTTTATGAAAGAAATTGGTATAGACTCATGTATTTGTTCGAGCCTTGGTAGAGTCGTGTATTTTTAATTCTCTAAATGCACCGTATATATATATACATATATATATATATATGTATATAAAAGTAATGTTGTCAAAGATTGACACCACATATATTTAATATATCCAACATTCTTGATTATTAGGTAATTTCTCAACGTCATTTTTTAAACATCATTTTAAAATATCATTTTTTTAAATGAATTATTATTGTTAATATTAATTCATAACCTAATTATACATAATGTTATCGGCCTGATCTTTATAATATTGCATTTTGCACTTCAACATTCGTGAAATTCAATCATTTTCAAAGGATAGAGGCCTACTTTATGTCTTTGAATGACTTTTGTGATGGATTTTAGTGAATTTCGAAGCAATAATATGTTGAGAGAGTTTGAGGATGAGATAAGGAACTACAAGTTTACAATAAAATACAAAGGTATTAGGCCTATTCTCTATTTTTTGGCTCATTCTTTCATTTGTTGGCACATTGCCCAATTAAAGCCAACTAAGAGCTAATTGAAGGGATGAGACGTCTAACATGGGAGAAAACGGAATTGGAAGAGAATTCCTTGGTTAAGGCAGCATGCAACGAGAGGAAAAAGAGATAGTTTACGCCACAGTGATCTCTCTTTCACGCGAAATACAATCTCAATCTTTTTAGGCTGTGGTTGATGAGTGTATGTCTGTTATTAGTTAATCATTCACGCATTAATTCACTTCTTATTTCCAGCTATTTGAAGGTACCTGAAAAGTTTTTATATTCAAATAGACATCATGGAAATGGGTAAAGATACACATGTCTCATTTTCTTCATGTATTATTTACTAATGTAAAAATTAGTAATTAGATTATTATATAATTAAAAAGAAATACATGAAAATATTGAATTATGTTTATGTTATCTTTATTTTTAATAATCATTCACATTTATAATTTTATTTATTTTGACAGATATTTATCGACAACAAAATCTGGATAGAATGATAGGAAATATGTGGGCCTAAGTGCCACACACACACACAAAAAAAAAAAAAAATTTATATATATATATATATATATAGAAAAGGAAAAAGCAAACAAGAAGAAGAAAAAACATCGATACAGAAAATTGAACTTACTGTGTATCATAGTTTTTTGGAGCAAAAATGGCTGGTTCCATTTGAATCTGAAGGTATACAATTTGTAGTTGAATGGATAAACGAAAAATAATATTCATTAAATTTCTTTTATAAGTATTTTATCTTATGAATATTTGTGCTCAGAAGTCCACTATCTTCAAAAAGTACCCAATTGCATGCACTGCGGTGCATTGAAGTTTAAATATGAACCACCAACTCTTTTGTGACAATGGAAAAATTAAAATAGAATCAATTTATACTGCTGACTAGCTATTCAGTTGTATACTTCTAAATTTGAAGAGGCTATCAATTTCCAAAAAAAAATATATTTAACTATTCAATAGTATATATTCTTTCATTTCGTTTGGTATGAAGTTAGACAAAGAACTTGTACATGCAAGAAAATTGGTATATACCTTTAGAGCTCAAGATTGTGTGTATCATGACCTACTAGGATTGTTCTCTAAGGAAACTGGTCGTAGACATTTTTTGTTATATTTTATTGATGTTGAAAATAAAGCTGAAAAATAGAAGGAATATAGTACAACATTCAAATGTATCTGAATCAACAGTGAACAAACTGATAGAAGTTTCAGAGGTCAATCCATATGCAAGAATTTTAAGACAATTCTTTCAATAGGAAAAGTACGGTTTCATATATTTAAAAATCCCTCTAAAATGACTTGTTTTTGTGAATGGAAGAAATATCCTTTAAACTGATATGCGAAAAATTGTGAGCATCATGGTTTATTGAAAATTGATTACGAAAGGGAAACAAGCAAGGGGGATAAAAGAAAAAAGAAAAAAACATTATACTCCAAATTCGTGGAAGAAATTCGTTATATTCAACGACAAATAATTACAATTCAATCATGGTTTTAAAAATATTTTTTATTGTTGAAATATATCTCCTATATTCACTTTTTAGTGGATCTTTTAATCGTTTTTATCATATTAGGCCAATAAATTATGTTCTTTTACTAGGTCAATTTTATTTTATGAAACCTTTCATTAAAAAAATTAATAATGCATACACCGCTTAACATATGGAGAATAGTTTTTAACTTGGAAAAATATCATTTTTGTTCTTTTACAAAAATGAGGAGAGGTTTATTTTCCTATAATTTACTTTCTTATTGCTCTTACCGGAAAAGTACACATCACCAACAGAAAAGTTAATGTTGTTGGGGAGGGATTGTAACTGTCGGAAGTTGAATTGGAAAAAAAAAAAAAAAAAGTGATGTCTATTGAATCTGCTACAACTTCAAGGAACAAAAAAATTATTATACCAAGTGACAATAAAGAAAACACTTAGTGTTTTGAAAAAAATACAAAAAGAAGGGGCAGATGCATACAAGAAGAAAACCAATAAACGCATCTAACATTAAGCAAGAGAAATATTTGTTATATCTTCAATTAAATAAGTTTGTTTCTATGAATGCAGCAAACATCTCAATATTTTATTTGTTTATGTTATATTGTTCAAAATCTTTTTTCAATTCAACCATACTCTTTCACTTATCATAGATATACTTTATTAGTAACAACGTTGTTACAAACTTTTCAATCTTTATTAGCTTATAATACACTTTCAATATGTTTGTTCTATTTACTCATACATTATGTAAATTTAAATATAAGTTAATTCAACACTAACATTATCGTGAAAACTTCCATTTCGGCTTCATAAATTTATTGCTTGGACACAAAAATTCATGAAATCAAATATTCAATTCCAAAATCGCAAGTTCATCTTAAATATTTAATCAATTAATACAATATTAAATCATTGTTTTGTTTCATTTTCTAATTTGAGTTAAACTTAATATATATTATAATAATAACTCTTTTATAGAAAATTTCTTCCACGTGCGTTGCACGTGCTCCACCTAGTCCTAATTAATGTGCGTATTATTTACATATCTTTTATACAATATTGATCGGTCAAAGCGTGTAGACGACTAAATATGATGCCTGAAATTACTGCCCATAATATTATTACTTATTATGGTGTAGCTTTCAAACTTTCAAACAAGATTAGTGAACTTTTTTTATAGTTTTATAATAATGAAATAATTATTTTTTTATAATTCCAAAATACAAACTTGAAAATAGGAATAATATAAATTACTTTTATTTCCAAGTGGAAAAGCAAAATTATTAATAAAAAATATTTATAATTTAAATATTTTTGCTTCATTTCCAATGGAAATGCTAAGTAAATAAATGTAATAATAAAAGCAAAAACCCAAAAAATTGTAATTCAGATATACTCCCTCCGTTCCATATTAATTGACGTTTTAGCATGTTCTTCCCTTTTCCAATTAATTAACGTTTTACATATTTTTCACCAATTCTACCAATTTTCACCGTGGACCCAATCCTAAAATATCTCTACTTTTTAATCTATTAGAGATATTTTGATTTGATCAAATCTTTAGAAAAGTGTATATCTATCAAAATATTCAATCGTTAATTCTTCGCTTTCATCCTAAAACGTCAATTAATATGGAACGAAGGAAATACTAAATAGAAGAAAAAATATAATTAAATAATCATTTCGGAGACTGAAAACAAAAATGCATAAAATAAAATAGAAAATAATTACATAAAGTCATTTTATTGTATTTTCCACGTTTTTATATAAATAATAAGATTAATTATCCCAAAAAATTATCTTATTCAAAATTAAATTAATTAGCTAACTTATCATACAATTTATTAAAAAATAATTAAATATAAACAATATTAACCCTACAACTAAATATCACATATCAACAATCATACACATCATCAACAACTTTAATCATTTAACGAATCATCAATAAAAACCTCCTACACACATCACTATCACATTTTACAATTAAAAATTATATCCTATACTACAACCACTTCCTCAGCCACCCAAACAAACATTACATTTTTTACTTGCGCTGTCACTTTCTCCATCCACCTACGGCTGTCCAATATTAAGTTAAGTTAGCCACCAATGAAAACAGAGGGAAATGTTGATGTCATTTTCTCAGCAAGTTATGAGCTCGATAGTTTCTTTTTCTGTTAAACTGTCCATAAATTTTGATTACTTTAATAATAGGCGACTCACTACAATGTTCAAGCTTTTTGTTTTTTTTTTCTTCTTTTTTAATTTTATATTTTCAAGAAAATGTTGACACTTGAAGATTACCAAGAATGAGTTAGTACCACAGAAGCCCATACAACAGTAACTTCAGTTTGCCCCAAGCTAATTTAGTTGATATACAGCAACTCTTTGTTTGGGCAGGCTAAATACTTGACTAGATACTCATATATCCTAACAGAGACCTCCTATATACAATCTAAATAATAAATATCTAGAGAAATACAGATAAGAACCTCAGATTAGTTTCTAAAGTACATAATTAATGTATCTTGCTTTCAGTTTTTCTCCAATATATACCCTTCATGCTTCAAGTACCAAAGTGCACCCTGCGCCGCATGTTCGGCTGCATCCTTCTTCCTCGCCTGAGGCTCTCCATAGAACTCAAATGACTCGTTTTGCATTTCCTCCATATCCAGCACAACCTTATAAACGAATCTGCAAAAAATGAGGATATAATGTCATGTCAAAGAGTGCGCAGTATTCTACACACCTAGAACTAGAAAAGAATGGATACAGTTGCCTTGTTGGTGAATCACTCTACTATGACAAACTAATTAAATCTTTCTTTAAGACAGCTCAAGGATCATATGTATTCGATTGAGACAAAAGTTCATATTTTTATTTAACTATAGTCTATAGCATGTCAGTTTTTCGGAGTCCTTCTAGTTCTTCCTTTTTCCTTTTACGTTAGCGACTTTCGGCCTATCATACTAGAGCACCTAAGGGAATTCAATGTACGTGTCTAGACCATGTTACATTCTATTATATTAGTGTATCTGCAGATCCATCTTAACATTCTCAATTCGACTACCCTAATTTTCTATTGCTCAACCTAAGTTTTCTGAAATGTTTACGCGGCACTTTATTAACTCAAACACGATTGCATTTTAGTAACTCAAATGACAAGAAAGATGCAAATTTTTTATGTTCATCATAGATAAAAGTTTCATTTAGAATCTTATCCACCCAAGAAAAAGAAAAAGGTTAATATTTTCAAGTGATACAGGAATAAGATGTGGTGATAACTTACTCCCTTAAGTGGCTTGGTCCTGTCTCTTGGCAGCACTCGAAAACAGGTGGCTTCCAACAGTTAGCAGTACATATCTCATACAGACGTGATTTCGCTGACGCAGAGGAGGAAGCACCTAACACAATTAAGTTCCGAGTAAGAGAACATGACGAAAATTGAACCACATTTTACAAGAGTCTCTCAGATCAGTATACCAATTCCATTTGTTTCAGGGCTGACGCTATTGCTTGGACTGACAGCAGGTGATTTGATCTTGCTGCCATTGCTGTGAGCATGTGTAACACGGACTTCTGAAGACTTGCGTGCCACATGAAGCTCTCTGATAGGTGTGGATATGGACTCAGGTGTTCTAGATGATATACCATTAACACAAGAAGGTCTCACATCATAAGCACTTCGAGAAAATTCTAGCATTTTTAGGCCACCAGATTTAGCAGTTCCACAAGAGGGTGCCTCATCATATCCGACCAATTCAGCTTCCCTTGGCTTACTCTTTCGAAGAACTTCCTCTAGTGATGCTGACTTCGACTTGTGACCTTGTGCCTACACAATGAGAGACAATGGGAATATTTATTTTTTTAAAGAAAAAGGTCAGAGTGCAAAGAGAAAGTTGTCGACAACTAATTTTATGGTAAAAACAAGGAAATTACTTAGGCAACTAATTTTTTGGTAAAACCAAGGAAATTACTGAGGCTTACATTCAAAGGACGGGGAGAAGAGGGGGGTGGGGGGTAAGGGGGTTGGGGGTAATTAGAGAAACTGTCCTTGAGTAAGAAAAAATATAGTTAATAAAGCTACTGACATCTATTCTAGGCACAAATTGCAGCAAGGGGGTGAATATGTAAGAAAGAGACAAATCTCAAAAGGGTATATATCTAATTTCAAGACAGAGAATGGGTTCTTCTGAAATATGGCAAACCTCGAGAATAGATTTGATTATTTACCTAATATCAGGAATAAAAGGAAATCCACAAATTAAAAAAAGGGAACACTCAGTTGCTCATCTCTGACAGAAATACATCACAATGCTACAACAGAATCTAGATATCAGGCTTTTGTCATTGGTAAACTTCTATAGGTAAAGGGTGGGGCTATCAGACACCTCCCATTTCCTCTAAATACACCCCAACAAAGTCTTCGTTTACTTTGGCGGAATACATATAATTGTGTTCGGTTACACCAACCGAACATATTTTGAGGTGTTTGGCTGGTGCAAGAAAACACCTCATTTTCACATTTTAAAATCGGTCAGTAACAACCAAACACTAAAAAAACGTAACTTCTCATTTGGGGTATATATAGAGGAATTGGGGGGTGTTAATAGACCCACCAATAGATAAATCCATATGCATTGAGATGCAGTAAATGTTATGGTTGCTAGATGCATCTTCAGGTGACTTTTATCAAATTGATGCCTCGACAACAAAACAGCTGAATGTTCCTCTCAAAGATAGAACACACAGTAAAAGGTCTCAACCAATACAAATGCTATGCAGCTTAATTCTCATTAGATCTGCTAAAAGTGAGACATTTAGTCGTTTCTCAGCCTCAACATAGTAAATAAAAGATGTAGTAGTAAACAAATTCAAGTATCTGAAGCAGCTGAAAAAAGACTGGAGCTAAAATAAATTAAAAGAGAGAAGTTTTTCTGA
Source organism: Ajuga chamaepitys (assembly GCA_958295605.1). Lineage (NCBI taxonomy): Eukaryota > Viridiplantae > Streptophyta > Magnoliopsida > Lamiales > Lamiaceae > Ajuga > Ajuga chamaepitys. The sequence continues at coordinate 12,753,149 of OY282497.1, forward strand.
AAGATCACCTTCAAAATCTCAGATAATTTTCTTGCTGCCATTCTTTTGGCAGCTTTTCCACTCTTGTTGGTAGCTGAAGCTAAGGCAGAAACATGTCTTTCGTCCACTTTAGCTTCATATGTAAATCTACCATCTTTCTTTATCTTAGAAAACTGAACCTCCCAGTTATGGGATTGGCAGAGTTCATAAAGTTCCCTCAGAGGATTAATCTGCAGCTTTGAATAACTAATAATAGGATTCATCAGGAACTGCATCATCTCCCACATTTGCTTCAAATCGAACCCAGTGTCAAGATATAGCGCACCTATACAAGACTCCACCAAGTCACCAAGGGCCTGCAGCATTGGAAATTCAACTAAATCATTTCCCATTTCTTTCATTAATATGATGAAAACAACAGTTTCTTAACAGGCAAATATGTCTGTATATTGAATCTGTTGACAACATAAAAGATTATTGTAGAGGAAATATTTAACTTGTAAATCACTTAGCAAAATTTCATTAGTTATCCCCAGTCGGAAATAGCTATTTCAATCAGAATTCTGAAGATCCGTGTCCTATGAGTTCATACATCTGGATTTCACAAAGCAATTCCACAGTATAAGATTTAAGGAAATAGAATGCCGTCGATTTGAGAAAGATTCTGGGTTGATAGTTTTGCAGGTCGGGGTTCATCTATCATGTATATGTTTCTAGAAAATTCAGTCACATGGATATATAAACATATTTGAACTTGAAAATACCCATCTTAAAATAAACCTATATATGTAGATTGTTATATGATTGGATTTATCACGCGGAATCATCAATTACATAGACACAGCAACACACACACACACACACACACAAAAAAAAAAAAAAAAAAACTGAAGCTGCAGATATTAAAAGTATATGAAGTAGCATACATCAAACTTAAGGACAAGTTAAGTACAGAATCACAACCTTTGGACATGCTTTTTCTTCAATATGCACCTCCCCTATTCCTGATCTTCCGATGTTTTTCACATATTTAGTTATCGCTTCACGGAGAACACTAGAATCACAAATAATATATTTGTGAAAGGACCACCGTCTAGCCACATCAGCGAATGAAGTGTTGTTCACGCATAAGGATCTCAAATCTGTTAAGTGGCCAGGTTTTAACTTTGGATAGACAGAATATAGATAGGAAGTGATCAGATAATCCAAGACAGCATCTCCGAGAAACTCAAGTCTCTGGTTCAAGCATTCAATGTAAAATTAGCACCAAAGATCAGAAATCACAACGCTCAATTGATAGTGTTAGTTGAAATGGACATCAGTAGTACCTGGTAGCAACCTCCCAAATGATTGTTGTACGATGGATGAATAAAGGCCTGAATGAGCAAACCCTTATTGGTAAATTTGTATCCTAATATATTTTCAAGGCTATTTACATCCATCTGATCGGAAATTAGCAGAAATTGCTTGCTGGCAGAGCAGATATTGTCAATTTGTGAAATAGTAAGATCTACATTTATGCCAACCCAATTAAGAAATGCAGTAGCTGCTTTAAAGCCACTATCAACTATAAAAGCACCTACAAGTGCCTCGAGAACATCAGCAACAGTCTTGTTGTATAACCGGTGATGACATTTGTTGCATTTAACTTCAGTATTTACACCATTTTTCTTGCTATGGCGTTGAGAGTGGATACTTTTCTCAGTATCCTTTGTGCAACTTAAAGGAGAACGACGACCAAAAACAAAGAATTGTTCGGGCTCAAATGATTGATCACGTATGTAAACCTGAAATATATCATTTGCACAAATCATGTCAGCAAAAAGAACAGCCAAAAAAATATTATGAACAAAAAAAAAAATTCACATACTCAAAGTTCAACAGCATGCCTTTATATGCTTCAACTGTAAATTTTTTATTGGTCCATGGCATGTTCATAAAAGCTATAGGCCCTTTATTGCTTTTGGTCATTAAACTAATGAAGCGATCGAAGCAAGTTAGACAAATCCCTATATCCAACAGGATGGGATATAGAAACAAATATCAAGCACAGAGCCAATTTACTTAGACTTGGTCTCATTGGATTGTGGCAGAAAGGACACTTTGCTGCCTACAGTGCTCATCTTCTATTCAAGTCGTAATGGACAGGATTCTGTCCACCAACGAATTGAAAATAAACCCAAGAAGGAGAATGCAGTATATCTATCACAAAGGCTTTGACAGTGACATGTGCCATTACAGTGCGTGGTGATTTGAACCAATAACAAAGACCTTGATCGGAGTTGAGCTCTGAATTGCTAACTTTCTAGAAGACCAGGGTCCACTAATAAAATTGTTACTTTTAGATGAATTGATCATTGAACTGGTATCAGACTATCTGGTCAAACAAAAAGTCGTGGGACCAGCCATATAACACTTAAACAAAGAAAAAGAAAAAGAAAGTTCATGGGACATGTTAGAGTAATTCCCATGTTACAGTAATTAATCTCCCTAACTCAAAAAGTATGGGTGTTTCTTACAAAATAATGTAGTGTCCAAAATACCCTTCTATTAATACATTATTTATGAGGAAATGTGCAAGGACAACTACGTAATTTACCATATTTTTAATATGTATTTATTGCAAAAAAAAAATAATAATATCATCCCCTAAGTCTTATGTTGCTTATTTGTATTGTTTTTAAATCTAAAACTTCTAATAAAATGCAGTAAGTTTATATTTTATTTTTTAGATATGGAATTAATTAAACTTGTGTAATGTAGTATAAAATTTATAATGTATTAAATTTTCATAATATATATTTAGCTTTAATGCATTGTTTGACATGAAATTTTTTTAAAAAAATTATATGCAAATTCAATATATCATGTGGAGTAAATTGGAAGAAAACTACAATAAGATCATGGATATAACTTTTAGGATATATTACAAGGTAATTCTAATATAATATTTCTGACGAAAAAACATATGCTTACGATGCAAAGAAAAAATATCATGCATTATGCTTTTATGCTAAATAATAAAAATTAGTTTTAAGATAAGCAGCTTTTCAAAATTATATTTTTTTATTTTTTTTATTCAAAATCATTGAAAGAAACAATGGATTGTATACATGAAGTAAGCATATGTGCGATCATTTTATCCTTATACATATCAAAATATATGACATAACTTTTAACAAAAGTAAAACAAAAAAAGGAAAAAAAAAAAAAAAAATAGCAAAAAAGACCAACATATACTCCTCCATCCCAAAAAAAGAGTTATTTTTGAGAGAAGTATAACTTTTTAATATTTTTGTCAATTAGATGAATGTACTACTTTCTATAACTGTGAACTCTGATTAGTTCGAATTTATATTCTTTTATCGACTTATTCAATAATATTGACTTATTTATAAAATTGAAATTTTAATATATACATTGACTAATAAAACAATACATGGACATCTTGAAAACTGGACTGTTTTTTCAAGACACTCCACAAATTTAAAAAAATTATTTTTTTAAATTTATGGAACAAGTGAGGTTATTATAAACAATATCATTGTTGTTTCAATTTTGTTAAAAAAATCTCTTTGATTTAATTTTCACTTACTGTATTTCTGTTTATTAAAATCAAGCATTTAAAGTATTCAATCATATTATACAACGCATTGGTACAAGATCCATATATATATTAAGGAGTATATATTTTTAATCATTAGAAATCTCTGGAATAAGAAGTATTTTTTTTATCCTGACATATATACTATATAATTTATAAGATTATTTAAAGTAAAAAACATATTAGTAACTTTGAGTTAATTATATATATATCACGTGCAACGCACGTGTCTCTAACTAGTATTTTAAATATTATGAGTTGGTTATTTAACAAACCAAGAAGAAATAATAAGACTTATCAAGAACAATAATAAAGAATATAACAAGTTACCATAAAATTGAAAATAATTAATCAAACTATAATGGGCTAAATGCTAATGTTACATCCTTTAAATAATAGTTGTCCACAACTATTTGCTAATTTGCAGAACTATTGTGGCCACAGGTGACTGATTGTGCCTCCTGACCACAGATAAAGTATGACCCCTTTTTAATAAGCCATGATTTGCTTATTTCATATTCAGTTTCTGTTGTTTTTTTGTTTTTTGGCAACACACAAAACATTTATTCATTAATAAGGAAATATTTTCAGAGTATGGATAAGTCATCCACTCAAGGAACTTAACCAGGTCATTAAATTAAGGGTTGTTTTACGGTTTCCAAAAAATTATTAAATTTTGTATTCAGTTTTGACGTTTGAGTTCTGATAGACAAGCGAAAGTTAAAACTATAGCTTCCTTCCAAAAACATTTATAGGCATTGAATTTTTCTATTATGTCTTGGGGTCAGAGAAGTAATGAATTTGGGCCTTTCAAGCCTTTTGTATCCTCAGTAACATGATCTTACCATATTCCTTTGTTTTCTGTTTTTGCTAGGATCTAGTCCCAAGTGTTTCTACGGACCAAGCCCCCATAGAAATGAATATTGATGAAACCAATGGCATGATTACTTGATTACTCATTTTCTAACCATCATTGCTGTTTACCGTGTTTACTCATTAGAATCTCCTTCATGAAATTATTTGATCAGAAAACTAAGGCCGAAGGGTCTTTCAGGATCACCATATGATGCATGCTAATGAGAACGGAACAAAGCCAAAGCTTTTGTTGTCTACACTCAAGGATGATATCAGAATTTAACCTCTGACATGTTAAACGTCCAAAATATCAGTGAGAAAGGAAGATCACTCAGAACAAAACTTCAGCAGTCCAAAAGTAAATGTACCGTTTTTACTTAGGTTCCCATGTTCTAAAATGAAATCTTCTCACAAAAGTACGCTTCAATTACAAAAATAACGTGAAGTGACGTGACATTTGTGCGACAAAGTTAAAGAGCAGAACTGTGGCTAAAACATTTTCCTTTTAAGAGCAGAAACTGTGGCTAAAACATTTACTCTTCAACTTTCATCTGTAAACATTATTTAGATCCAAAATGGAATACTTGGGCAAGGGGAGTATAAATCATTTTCATTAGAATGTATCAAGGCAGTTATAAATTGGTCAAAATATTGCACTGCCCCAAGAAACAGCAAATTCATAGAGTTGCATTCAGCCTAAAAGCTCAATTATCGCCCAGGAATCATAGAATTTATATCAGTTACCTGTAAATTCTTCCTTGTTGCCAGCTTGAGTAAATTAGAATTGTTCACAATGCTGGAGCGCTTTCTAGTTAGCTGCCCTTCATCCAAGGCATCGTGCTTAAGAAAAAGATGTCTGCCAACTGCAAACTTGAGAAATGCATCTCCAAGTATTTCAAGCCTTTCAAGAGAAAAGTTCTCAAAACATCTTTCTGTTGTGAGTGCTTCAAGAATCTGAACCAATTTTAAATGAACAATTAGCACATGTAAGCATGTAGTTTTGGAAAGACTTCATGCTTGAAAATAATTCAATGCTGAAGATGGGAGAAGGCATTTAATAACTTATGAACTTAAACAAATGATTAAGACGGACTGATCCTTTGAAAAACTTACACGATCAGCAGTGACTTCTGCTCCCTCTGGGAACGACGCAACTAATCTGTCCTTCAACTCAATGGCCACAAGAAAGCTTTCAAGCCGATGCATGATTGATGGTAACAGAGACAATGAACTTCCAATATCTTTAGAAAAACCAATAACTTTCAACTGACAAATTTCGGGAGGCAACTCAATGAAGTGCTCCTCTTTTTCTCGCCATTCCTCTAAATATCAACAATCCAGTAAATAGGTAGTCAGTAAATGAAGAGGAAGGGCGCTCTCAATACACACAAATGTGAAGGAAAATCGACCAAGAGTACTGTAAATCAGTGAATGTGATGCACATGTAGACAAGGAAATTAAAATACTTTACGAAAAAAGAAACACCCAAAGGAATTTGAGAACTGTCATCTACAGTTTTACCAACGCTTCACAAATGTCCTTCGGTATTCTCTTCAGAGTGTGACACAATATCAAACTTTGGAGGAACCTTATCAATCTATTCTTAAATTTGCTATTAGATTGAGCAACCTTAAGTTCAGATGCTTTTCTGGTCCAATTTGATTACCAGATTTATGTCATTCTTTTTTTTAGGAAAGAAGAAATTTTATTGAAGAAGAAAAAAGACTAGGGATGAGAAATCCCTAGTAAAAGAACATCAGTAGATAGAGAAGAAAAGCTAGACGAAACAATCATAATACATAGGACCAATTTGTAACTAAATCCGAGACATGGAAATTCTTAAAATTCTTATGGTTTGACATCCAAAGTGCTACTCTATATGTGATTCTTATCTAATCCTCCTCCCCTGTTTCAAAACAATCTTCAAAGATTCTTGTATTCATTTCCAACCGGATGGACCAACACACTGCAGGCACCACAATTATTTTTTTTTCTTTTTTTTTTTTTTGATAAGAAACAGAAATTTTATTGCTCATAAAATTTGGAGGGATGAGAAATCCCTCCACAAGTACAAGAAGAGAACAGAAACAAAACCAAACTACAAAAGCAAAACTCCAACTCCTCGTTAAATCCGACACTGAGAAATCCTTAAAAAAACTATGACTTGATGACCACAAAGCTACTCGAAATTTAACCCTATACCAGACTTCCTCAAATGTCTCTTCCCTATTGTCATAAATCCTCTCGTTCCTCTCAAGCCACACAGACCAAAGTTCACATCTACAATTATTTTCCAGAAAAGTTTGCCCCTTCTATTAAGTAGGCCTCCCAAATTAATTTGCAACAAATCCACAACATCTTGTGGTGGAACCCATTGCAATCCAACCTCCCTTACTGCTAGGCACCAAATTTGGTGGACATAAGGACAATGAATAAACAAATGATTAAGACTCTCGAGGTTGCACCTGCATAAACCACACCAATTCGGGGACAAGACTATATTCGGGAACCGTTTTTGCAAGAATTCACGGGTGAGCAGTTTCCCCAAAACAATCAACCATAAAAAAATCTGAACTTTCTTAGGAATCGGAACCCTCCAAATACATTTATACCAGGGGAAAGAATCCTGAAAATTGCTATTATTACGAGCCAACGGAAAGGATTTGCATGTAAATGATAGAGAGGGGTCAGCCCCCCACAACCGGATGTCGTCCCCGGCCTGTCTAAGTGGGGCAGCCTCTAAATGTGAAAGAAATTGAGCCAAAATAGGAACTTCATGCTCCCATAGGTTCCTAAGAAAGTGAAAATTCCAAGAAGGGAGAGACGAATCATGATTTACCTGGGAAATGAAAGAGTTTATGGGACTATTGTGTAAAGATGACAACCTGAATCGTGAAGGATACAACAATGAAAGCACAGAATTACCCAACCAGGTATCTTCCCAAAATCGAACATTATTACCACTCCTAACTTGGACTTCCACCAGCAGTATGAAATCCTGGACTCATGAGATGAACTTCCAAGGGCTTCGGAACATAGTCCTCAATGCTATCCCAGGCTTCCCATTTGTTGTCTTGTAACCCATACTTGCTCCGTATCACTTTATGCCATAATGCTCCTGCTTCTTAGTGAAATTGCCACCACCATTTCCCCAGCAACGCCTTATTCCTCAAGCTGATGCCTCCGAGGCCTAAACCCCCAAACTCCTTAGGCTGCGAAACTATTTTCCAAGACACAAGATGCGTGTGTTTGTCCTCTTCTGACCCATCCCATAAGAAGTCTCTCATCTTTTTCTCCAGAATATCAGCAATGCCTTTGGGCATACGAAACAGCGAAAGGTAGTACATAGGCAACGCATTAAGAACAGACTGGATAAGGGTAACTCTTCCTCCCCTAGATAGAAAACCTCTCTTCCACCTCGCCAGTCTTTTCGATACCTTAGGAAGAACCGGCTCCCAAAAAGATGATTTGAGCGGATTGCCCCTTAAAGGAACCCCTAGGTTGTAATTGGCTAACTACCCACACCACACCCCACTCTAGCTGCCAAAATCCCAATTTCCTCTTCCCCCCATGTTAATTCCTAATAATACACTCTTCTCCATGTTGATTTTGAGCCCCGATAATCTGCCATACAAGTTCAAGATCGAAACTACCCACCTAAGGCAATCCTCTCCCTTTAATTTTGTCTGAAGGAGGAGACAACTGTCCACTTTGCAAAACTTCCTATGACGTTCAAACTCATATTTACCCTTGACAGGAAAATAATAAAAAACTAAGCAGCTAATTAAGTTATTATACTCCCTAGAAACAAGCTAGGGCTGATGTAATCAAACTTGGAAGAAGTTCAAACCAAGAAACAGAAGAATTATATGAGTTGTTGAGAGAGACATGTATAAATGACATATACCTGAAAACTTTTTCTTTCGCAATAAGTTGTCCATGACAAAAAGTTGTTTGGCTTTCAAAAGGAGCTGATCAGGGTATGCGAGATCAATACCAAACCTATGAAGTAAATGCAAACCATTACAAAGAATAAAAGAGATATGGAGAGAACAAGCACAGCCTACAACATCTATAAGTCATGTTACTATTCAGACATATTGTAATGCCAAAGTGAGGAGCAACACAAAATGAGGAAAAGCAAAAGCATTGCAAAGTGATCAGATCAAATAATTCATATCTATAATTATCTGTTTTCCCCATCATGTGAATTTTTTTGAGATGAAACAAAAAGTTTCTTAATAAAGAACGATAATTACATAGGGATGAAGCATCCCTCGATGCTATAACATGCTTCTACAAGTATATTACAATGGTAAAATCTCTTTGGTTATCAACAGTGTGAAAACTTGAAGTCATACAAGAACTGTTTGCACGTGGACCAATAATTAATAGGAGACCATTTCATGATAATGTTCTGGTCTCCAACCTCTATGAGTAAGAGTTACTACATATCCATGATTGTCCAGAAAGTCGACATAAAAATTGGAAATTAATTTGAGAAAACTACAATCATCAACCTCACTAAGTTTCTTTAAAAATACACATCCAATATATATTGGGCAACTTCTGAAATCATTTAAGATGCAAGTAACGAAAATGAAAAGGATTTTATGTTAGATGCATTGCAGTTTTAACTAGCATAAAGAAGGCATTTCCTAATATACCTAAACTACTGTATGATGAACCTCAGAGGGCTATAAGAGGGTAACTTTGCTCTTGATCATCTAACACTTATCCGAATTTGAGTTTGAGAGTACTTCTCCAGTTCTCCTTCTACACCACCACTGTATGCTCAGTCTAACATCAAAGCTAGAACTTAGGTGACAATGCGGAATTTCATACCTAAACAGATACTAGCATTTCCACAAAGTACAGACTTTGTGTACAACCAAGAGAAATTACTGAGATCTAAATGGAAACATGAGGAAAAAGTACTTACTTTTCATTGTAGTGCTTCACGTGACTTTTTACATCATTGTGTAAGCAATATGCATTCTTCTCTGGAAAAACACCAGAAATGAAGAAAAAAATATCTTTGCATGGGACATACACCAAACCGTCCACAACCTCATCCACACTAAAATGACCATTGGCAAGGTGCAAGCCGTTGCTAAGCTGAGAGGTTTCATTGCCCACATTAATGCGCGGGTGTTTGAAAATTGGAGATGACAAGCATCTCTTGACTAGTATCCAGTCTACTGAGATTCTGCCATGCTTGTCTAAAACAACAGGAAGCAATAGGTAGAAGGTTGATGTGCTTGGTTCATGAACATCATCATTATCTAGTGACACATATTCCGGTTTAAATTCATGCCGATCGAGAATAACTTTGAGAGACATTTTCTGGAACATTTCAGCGGTGACAATCTGTGTAGACCAATAACAAAATTCAAAAGCACAAATTGAACAAAAATAAAGAACCCAACAACATTATGTTTAACTAATCCCCTATCTATAATAGTATGGAATGTTTCTTACAAATTTATGCAGTGACATCCTTATATTTTAATGACCAACAAGAACAATAAAGTAATTTAAAAATTAATAAAACCTATTGGTTGCAATAAGGATGTTCATGATATTAATTTGTAAGTTACCCATTATATCTAACCTTAATAAATAAGCAATAAAAAGTTTTATAGAAGAGTAATATTGTACTTAAATAATTTTGATGTATAGTATAATGTCAAATTTTTAGGTTGTAGCTTCTTAAATACTTCAAAACTTTTAATAGAGTTAACTTCATATTAAAATATATCTCAAGAGCTTTCAAACAATATACGTAAGCATGTATATATTTGAATATTTATTTGATGTTATTTTTATCATTTTATGTTAAGCATTACGGACAGTTTAGTATTTTTACTTTCTCAATTTAAACAAATTAATCTAAGTATTACATAAAATTAGTAAAATTAAGAGATCAAACCTATATATAAATCTTTAGATTAATAAAATGAAATCAAGTATCTACTATATAATGTGTATGCCTTAATAAAATAATTGAAGTACTAATAATATTAATTTTTTAAATGATTCTAATTAATTAAGCATCAAATATATCATTGACGCAGGTTTCTGAAATTATAGCTACATATTATGTTCATATGAAATTCTTGTATTTTCTAAAGAATAGTTCTTATAATAAAGCAAAAAATTAACAATAATTTTAATAAAGCAAATCTATATTTTCTAAAGAAATATTTCTTATATAAAATATTATATGAGTTTAGCTACAAACTATTTTTTCCATCCATTGTCCGCATGACGAGCTTATAATATAAGTCTAAATAAAGTTGGGACATCGATTTACAATGAGCTTATAAGAATAGATAAAGCTGGAACGTCTATGTATATTCAAAAAGTTTGTGAGAAATATATATAGTTTTTTGCCCTACATTTTCCATATCATATTCTTTAAGAAAATGAATATTAAAAATTAAATTTTTATAGTAATTTTTCAAAAGATAATGTAAGGATTAATTATTCATGTGCACTTGACTAGTTTGAACAAAAAGAATGGGACTTCACCTCATCTTTATCAAATCGAGTAACTCCAGCTGGAAAAAGCTGTGACATCACCATTCTACCTCGGGCCAAACAAAGATCAACTTTCATTTTTGCAGCCTCCTCTGGTAGAGGCTCTTTCATGAAAAGACCAAACTTTCTGTATATCCTATCTGCTGGAGTTGGACAAAACTCAATGTAGTAACTACAAAAACTTGTTGAATTCTCCACCTCCATCCATTGTTTCCTAAGGGCGGCAGGAACAAGCATCTCATGTAGTTCTGACCTTGTTTCCTCCTCTGCAATAAATGCAAAATCATATAACCTTTCAGCAGATACAAGGACTCTAAAACTCATATTAATGGCGTCTACTGACCATTGATGTCATCAGTATCAGATAAGTCGTCAGTCAGTTCCTCAACTTCGTCATCTTGCTCTGGCAAAAGATAATCAGTCAGTGCTCCTACTTCATGTAGTGCCTTGCATGCTTTCAGACATGCATCTCTCTTAGCTTCATCAATGGAAGGTTGTGGTGAACTAGATATTTGATGGATTGGAGCATTGGCTGGGAGAATTATGCTGCAAACCGTTCCATCTGGATTATCATAATTGAAAAACTCCGGTTTTGGATCAAAGTACCTATAGCACATAAGTTCATATTAGTGAAATACTTGGAAACCGAAGAGAACAAAATCATGACTCCAGATCAGAGAAGATGCAGATATAAAATCACAGAAGTGTAAGTTCGTACTCATCATGATGCAGTTTTGAACAATAGCGATGCAACAATGAAATACTCAATATAGAACTAATTGTTGCCCCTGTTGTGTCCACTTTATAGGTACGCTCCTCAAAATCAATTGTTGGCATACGAGGTTTTCTCAACAGAATTTCTTCATTCATTTGAGCTTCATCGTTTTTGAAGTGTTCAATCAAATCGAGTTCCCTTGGATTGCCACTGCAGGGTTGGAGTACCAGAGATATTTAGTTTTGTTCACAAACAATTGAAGAAATGGATTTCCGTAGGCAAGCACTGAATATAAATACCTGTCCACCAAAAATGCATATTCAGACTGGGGCATACGAGCACGACCTCTAGATTGAATAAAACTTGAAACTGTTTCTGGTAGATCAAAACGGATTACAAGGCAACATGTCTGAATATCAAGTCCCTCCTCACCCACTTTTGTTGCAACCAGTAGATTTAGCTGCCAAAATAATTTGATAATGAAAACTAGAAAGTTTTTATGGCTTTGACAAGAACTTTCGTATAATTCATTAAGAATGAACTAGATCACAATGTACTAAAGGGGAAAACAAAAGCTCAAGACAACCAAGCAGAGTTCAAATTTATAGTTCCCACCAGACACATGAGATAACAAAAGAAAAGGCTTCTCACCCTATAGGAAGCATTACCTCACCAGAACGGAACTTCTCAAGAATGACGTCTGTATTTCTACGTGAAACAAGTCCAGCATGTACCCCAACAAGGAAATCACACTTCCATGACGATAACAACTTCAGGTTTTTAAGTATATATGAGAGAGATCTTGCAATGACAATTCTATTGACAAATATGATGCATTTCATATCAGGCTGTAACCTGTCGAGAAAATTATACTTTTCAGGCATGATATAAAACACTTTTAAGATTAATCATAGTTTAAATAAAGTTCAGGTCAATTGATGTAGGGGTCTACTGATTATTCATCCCAAATAGACGGAAAAAATCTTTGATTCTGTTTCTTAGAAGATTGCAACAGCAAGGAAAAAAATGAGAGAAAGAGAAGAAAAAAGAAAAGTTCTTGCACGGCAACTGCAAAGAAAAGCAAGAATTAATCAAGCTTGAAAAATTTGCTCTCATCTAGCATCAACCGATTAGCCTAGGGCAATAATACTGAAGATGAAAAGCCTTCTACAAATTTAAATTCAAGAAAAATGAGCAAAAACAAAAATTGAAGAGGACAAAGAAAGTAAACAAGTTTGACATTGGATTTATCTCATCTAGAACTCGTACCAGTTTAATCTATAGCAAGTATCATTCTGGACCTGTCCTAGCATGAAGTTAAAAAAAAAGTGTCTTTGAAGTTCCTATTCTGCAAAGATCAGCATTTTCCAGATGGGAATGTGAGGGGATGCCTAGGCCTATTAAACAGTACAATCGGTGTGTAAATGTGATATAATAGTTGCACGGAACATCTAATTGTCGGAGACCTTTTCTCCTTCTGCCGTTAACTTATAAGGCTTAACTAGGTTCTTCAAGTCTTACAAGTGTAATCTAACTCATAGCTTAAGAGTCATACATGCATCATTGAACTGGACTACACGCACTGCTCAATAGGCAAGTAATAGAAAGATCAGAGTCAATCACTCTGTATTCCAGTTTCCAGGCCCAAGAACCCACTGGATGCAAGAATTCGGCTCTATACCTACCAAATGCCACCTGAAACTGGGTCACATTGTTGGGTTCTCCCAGTATGTAAAAAAAATTCAAAATCTGTAAGGGAATATTCTCTGCTACATTATTTAATCTTGCGAGTCGTTTTACTGGTCCATACAGTGATGATATTGAAATTGTACATGGTACATGCATTGGTGGTGCAATGAAACACAAGATGAAAAAAATTGAAACAAAGGATCCAACATTACGTGCAAGGGGTATGACCCCACTGTCCCATAGCTCGGACCCAGAAATGGTGATGTCTTGTCCTGACATGGCTTGACACAATTTCTTTTTATCTTGAAATGCTTGCATCTTATTTGATAGTGGGAAGCGAAAGTAGCAATGTATAATAAGCATATTCAGATACTTGAGTACGAGTATTTTAAATCATACAATTACCAACTAAGTTTCCAAATATAGTAAAAAATAGTATTCCAAAAACGTATTAAATTGTAACAACCATTGACTTGTAAGTCTTTTACACATAGAATGAACTCATTGTTCAAATTTAGGGTTCAATTGTTACGAAAGCATTCCTAAATCCTAGACCTTCCGATAAGCAAACAGCAGGTGATATTACTCTACAGTGTGAGCGTCATGGAAATACAGTATGAGAAAGACAACACACAGAGGCACAGATTTATATATTGATAAGATACTAGGAATATACCTATATATACATATATACATACTATGTGAAACAGGCCCGAAACTATAACATTGTTTTTTATTTTTATTTATTTTTTGCTAATTGTGAATCTAGATGTTTTCTTGGGTTCTATTCATATATTTGTTCCTAAATGCAAGTTGTTTGTTACAATTCAATTGTTTTTTCACAACTTTATGCATTTCTTTTAAAATACAAATATCTTTTTGATTCAAATCCATTTTTTACGTATAATAAATTATTCCCCTTTTCACAATATTTATTTAGGTTAGATTAGTTTATTAGTTTATTTTTTATGAGAAACAAATAATTTTTTTAGTGAAGAACAAAGTGATACGTGATGAGAAATCCCTAAGACTCATTACAAGAATTGCTTACGAAGCATAACACTAATTTCTGGCTAAAGATGATACATGACAAGCCTTAAAATTTTTACAACTAGAAAGCCAAAGGACTAAATGATATTTAATTTTCCGCAAACATCCTCCAATGATTTGCTAGAGTTCCTAAAAGAAATTCTTTTACTCCTTTCAAGCTAGAGATAGATTTTATTTTTTATTGTCGACTAGACTACAATATTGGGTTCGGAGATGTAATTTAAAATTAGTTATATAATTTCTTATAATAAGATCACTATTTTTTTTAATTTTAATATACAATTAATCAATTTGTTTTATTTGATTTTTTAATCTTAATGTTTTTAAATAAATTTATGTCTTTACTAATATAAGTACAATGTGATAAATACTTAGTATTAATTAAATAATTATTATTAATAAAAATACGGGATTATATAAATAGGAAAAAAACCTATATTTCTTATAAAAAATCCAATTATATTATTTACTGTTTTATCCTAATATTTTTTATGAGTTATGTGTTTATTAAGATGTTTGTGTTTTTTTAATAAGAACCTTGAAATTTTTATTGGTTATAACAACACATTCTGGATGTTTGTTGGTTCCGGAATGGGTATATATACAAATGCTTAAACAACAAAAAATCCAAAAAGAACCCACTCAGAATCTCCAAAAGCCAAGAAAACAGCACTATGGCCTTCCACACAGCTTTTTTTTATAAGAAACAGAAAATTTTATTGCTTATAAAAATTGAGGGATGAGAAGTCCCTCCGTACTTACAAACAACGATCGGTTATCTACAATACTAATCTACATGGCAAAGCTTCAATTCCTCGTCAAATCTGACACCGAGAGACCCTTAGGCATAATGTGACTCGAAGATCATAAAGCTACCCTAAATTTCACCCTATACCAGACTTCCTCTAATGCCTTCCACACAGCTTTAAACCATGGTTAGACAAACACTAGGGAAACTTGACTTAAGGAAAACCGCCCAGATTAATCCAAGCATCAGGACCTAATGTAGAGCCTGTTAACTTTCTTCTTCTTTTCCCCCTTTCTTACATGAGAAAGACGATTGTGGCAAACATAAGAGCCTGTTTAACCAGGTCATAGCACAAAGCCTAGGAGCTTGAATAGTAGAGTTCTAAGGTGCCGTTAAAAGAGCCTTAAAGCAATCATTATACATCTATATTCAGGTGCCTACTGTCACTAGGTCTGAAACTAGATTTTCGTGGTGGGTATCCACTATAATAGCATATGTAGATCCCCTTGTTGAATGAGTAAGGAAACTCAAATTACCTCACAGAAAATTTTCCAGTTCAACATAATGGTATCTTCAAAACCTTTGGAGGGAGAATAAACCAACCTAAAGCTGGAGAGGACTCCAATAAGCCGTAAGAGTTTTGTTGAAAAATAAGGCTCCTTCAAATCTTTTACACAGGACAAATCAGCTTTCTCGCCATCTGCATGACAGGAAAAAATTTCTGGCATTGAAATTACAAATAAATTCATATTTCCAGAAAGAGAATTGAAAAGTTCTCACAGTAAAACGAGGCATAACGAAGATGGCTCCCTATTGGGGTACATTAGACTATTAGAACCAGCCAATTTTAATGGTTATGTATGGTTAATAACTAATTTAGACTGCTAAGAATCAAGGGAAAGCAGGTTATATTACATTGACCAAGAAATACATCCATAAAGACATAATATAAGAACATTAGATGTAATTATCTTGAAGCAAACTTGTTAAATACCTCTTGTGAATTCGGAAGCAAGAAACAACGAAACCTGATGCACATATTTGTAACATAGGTTGCTGTCACCGGAATTCTCTTTTTCAACCATGTCCACTTTCTCATGATGATCACCCTTCAGAAAAATGTAGCAGGCCTTTGAAAAAAGCAGGAATAAATTAGAAATTCCATCACCTCCAATCACAGACTCCAAGTAACACCCTTGGAGAAAGGGGCCTCAGACTGAATAAGTAAAGAAGAACAATGTGGATTGCAGTCAATCTTGTTTCGAATAGGCATTAACTAATAAATCGAACTAAAATTTTCAGGAGAAATGCCAGCAAGAATTCTTAAAATGTTACAACTTCATTGCTTTCCCTCGGTGGTAGCATATTGTAGATACATGTGTTTTCTATTACTAGCAAAGCAAATTAAGCTGACATTTATCAAAAGTGAGCCTGGGATTAAAATGCATAAATACAACATGAAGTGTGGTTGAGAAAGTAGTTATATAAGACAAATTTGTTCTTAACACAAGGACCTTCAATACATGGAAAATAGGGATATTGTATATGATAATAAGTTTTATAGGCATTTACAAAGAAGCGAAAGACAATTTATGAGTTACTAATCAGGCATAACTTCTTCGCCTATACTTTTTCAAGAGAATGTGCTCTATTTTGGCGAGGAGAAATTCTGGTTAACAATCTCTTTTCATATCAAATGTTTATCTACCTGAGTTTCAGGGAGTCATTCTACAAATTAGTCTTCTAGTTTATGGCATTCTCAGTCCTGCCATTGAAAATTTTATTGAGCTGTTATATTAGAAGAATGGAACATTAAACGCATATTTTTATGGCACTAAGAAAATGTGTCAGGGATCAGAGGTCCCTCACACTCATTACAGTCATCAGTTACAGCTTTTACAGAGCATAGCTCCGATTCCTCACTAAGTCAGATACATGATAATCCTAAAAAATCAACCTATGACTAGACGACCACAGGGCTATTCTATAGTTTATCGTGCCCTATACATTGAAAGTAAGGTCATTGCATTAAGAAATTTATCAATGCAATAGTTCAGTTTTCGTGGTTCAGCTCTCATAATATTGTCAAATGAAATGCTCTTCCCATATCAACCATAAAACACAGAGGGCGTGACATGCCATGCACAGCACGAAAAGTTCTCTTAATTTTCTCCTTTACTAGCTTTACCAAGTAGAAGCAAATTAAGAAACATTTTTTAGCATAGATTCATGCGGAATCGAAATGATTTTAGAGATAGAGCTGAATGAATAAATATTGTGATCTTTACCTGTAATGCCCCCCATAATCCAAGGTTTTCTAGACAGAAAATCAAATTGCAATGCAGATTCTGAAGCGACTTTTTGGTGCTCCTGAGAGAACTCTGATCAAGTATAATTGTTCGAAGAGCCGACATAGACTGTTTAACCATATAATTTGTCAGACAAAAAGTTCATATTAATATGTACAAATTAGTAGATGTTTTCATTATACAATACCTGGTTCTTTATCTCATCAAGTTTTTTAACATAAACCATGTAAGGGGGAGGATGGCCGCTCTTCACTGAACTATAAAAGTACACGTTCACTTTGGGGGATGTGACAAATTTCTCCAGTTCATGTTTATCTCCAACAGAATAAACCTATGAAAGGATTATCAAATATTTGAGAGAGGAGACCACAAGAAAACACGCACACACAGGGATACATTGTTGCTTCTTATATATAATTCCTACCTTTAAACTATTCATTCAACATCGTATCAAACTAAACCACAAACCAATAAAATATAAGCATTTGCATTCTTTACAACACACCTTTGCTCGCAGCAATGCTTCAAGACCATCAATTGAGCCACCTGAAATAGCATGGAAACATGTTAATGCATCAATAAGTCAACTAAGAAAATCAATATACATTTTACTGGGTGAAAAGCCACAGAATTTCTTGCATTTTTTGCAAGACCTAGTATCACATAGAGATTGAGATTGCATAGAAAACGTGAATATCTCCAAATCGGTTGCGAGAGGTCGGATTTTTTTTAATGAGAAACGGAATTTTATTTCACGTAAGAGGGGTGATTAAATAGTGCAAAACTATAGCAAAGGCATTCGAGGAATGAGCAATCCCTAAGTGCAAGAAAATAGTTACAAAATTATACTCCAATTCCTAGCCATATCAGAAACATGAATCGTTCAAAAATCCTTGTGATTTGAGGCCACCAAGCGACTCTAATTTTAAGCCTATCCCATACTTCTCCCATTGATTCTTCACTATCCTCAAATTCCCTTATTCCTTTCTAACCATACCGACCAGCATAAAGCTCGCACAATGAGTCTCCAGAAAACTTGACCCCTACTGTTAGTATGGTTGACAAGAAAAGGTGTGGAAAGACCGATCACATTATCAGGCAGAACCCATGCATAATTTACTTCTTCCACCACTTCATTCCACAATGACAGAGAAACGTGCGGATCCGGTAGGTGGTTCAGATTTTCTGATCCCTTTCTGCACAGAACACACCAATTGGGGGAAGGGCAAGATTGCCAAAACGCTTCTGAATGACATCACAGGTTGACAATTTGCCAAGCACCAACAGCCATGAGAAAACTTCAATCTTTTTTGGGGCTGGTGTTCTCCAGATGATTTGAATCGGTTGTGAGAAGTCACTAGCAACTCAAACAAACCATTTATCATGGAGGATGATGTGAAGTAGCTGCATCAGATGCCACTGTAGCAGAGGCTTACAGGGCCCAAGGGGTAGTACGGATGCTTATACATACTGGAAAAGCACTCCAGATGTCCAAAATGGGATGACAATAGCATGCAGCAGTAGTATACCGAAACAAGATTTAGGTTGGTGTTGGTCTATAAATGGGCATCCTGAGTTTCTTAGAAGCTTGGACCATCTTTTTTTTTTAATTTTTTTTTTATTTGAGATAATAAGAATTTGAAAGAGATGCTTGAGCTGCATATTACACCAGAGTAACTCTTGATGGTCTGTCATTAGGGGGGCGACCAAGCCCAAAAAAAGAAAGGGAAATAAGAGAAATCAATTCACTCTAAAACTTAGGTTGTAGTTAAAGAGGAAAGGGAAACAAGAAAAACCAATCAACTCTAAAACGTTGAGGTTGAGTTAAAGAGACAAAAATACTCGCGTTCTGTTGAAAGAAGTGAGAAGGATAAAAACCAAAAGATAAGCAGGGAGACTTTGTATTTTATAAGAATATCGATTCTATTGTTGAGAAGTGTGAGAAACAGGGAGACATTTGAGACATCAAAATATTTCACGAGAGCATTATTTTTTTTTTTTTTTTTTAAATGGGAAATACAAATGACATACCACTGTCAATTTTTGGATGGTATGAAGGACTTCAATGTCGGTAATTATGGCACTGGGTTGCATCGCCTCAGTGAAATTGTTTGAAAATAAGGAAACAACAGAGTACTTGTTAAAATGCTATGGAATCATGCCATCTGCAGCTAAATGTGATCACTTGACGGAGTGCCAAATTGCTCAGAGTCCGGAAAACCCTTGTGGGTGACTAATATATTCACACTTTAGGCTACATACTGGCATTCTTGGAGACACATAAAATATTAACAGATGGAACACATATGTAATACATCACTAGTATTAGTTGCCAGCATCAACAGCAAATCTAAGCTTTTAGTTTGGACAGATACCTAGTTCCAATTATTAGGGATAAAACAAGGTTAAATTAAATCTTGTAAAGTATTGGGAAATACCAGCTTAAACACATCAATAAAGTTAGATTCAGCAATGACAAAACAGATTGCTCGGAAGACCAATAAGCAAAATGAAGTCTTAGGATATGGCAAATCATACACAGCGCAGCAATTTATCTAAGCCCATGCTGACATCATAATCACCATTCAATTACCTTTTCCTAATTTTGGAGACGCAGTCATGCCAAAAATACGAGGAAGTTTTGCGACATCCCTTTTGTAGAAGATCTACAGCATTTTCATGGCAATCCATGAGCCTAAACAACACAAACTAAAAAAAAAAAAAAAAGAAGAAGAAGAACTGATGCAGTGCATATTGATATAAAGGACTATATCAATAGATTACCTTCATAATTTCAGCATAAGGATGATTGCTTTCAAGTTGTGCATAATGGCATTCGTCAAATATCAAAAGTGCAATCTGCTCAATTTTGATCAAGCGGTGAGAAAGATTATGCACAAGTATCTGAGGTGTCATGACGAGGACCTATTCATAGAAAAAAACACGGATGAACAAGAAATGTGGCTATTACTTTAGACTCATACATTTGCAAACAAGCAACTAACTTCCGATACCCGAAGGGTACTCATATTCTACAACACCATTCTACCTGAGACATGAATAATAGCATCTTTTTTTATGATAGGAACAATAGCAACTAAATTAAATCAACCAACCTCGTGTTCTGCAATTTCTTTCTCCCAATCATGGAGGCTCTTTAAGTGCTTCGAGCTTCCGCAATAGATTCCAACTTTGAAATCAATAGAACTTTCTATGACCTTGGCTTGCTTTTATTTCCACAAGAAAAGACCACAGCAGATTTCAACTGACATATTATAAAATTCAGGGGGAAAAAAAGGGAGAAACAATTCACTGATAGTAATCATACTGCCACGTAACACATTATGCACATATTATGCTGTAGCTGGCCATGATTAGAGCACCCTCAACCAACTGCGTTGTAAAGCAGTTACAAGATATTTATTAATTAAAGGACCTAACAAGGTAATGTTAATCTCTCTCATTGTTCTCTCATCATCAAAGCCAATCTCGCTAGTAGTAGTAGTAGTATGAATACTATTAAACCCACTAAATATCAAAGAGTCACAAGCATAAGTCCATTTTCGTATTGGCCCTGCATCTGGCAGCCTCTTTAGATCTTAAACATAATTTGTTCATGATGAAGCCACGGAGACTAAAAGGACACTACACGCAACAGGAGAAAGCTGGTAGCAGGAGGGAACAACCTAACTAAAGATACAAAGGAGAGCTAAAAAACTTTCAATTTTAGGGTAAGGAAGTGCTAATAAGATTTCATGGTCCCAAATCAGGAACATTACCCCTATCCTATCTTATATACTTTTTAACTGCAATAGAAAAGCAACAATATAAACCTAGTAAGAGTCAACATTCTGGTACTTAATTGGGCTTTCTATGTTCATTTTAACCTGGTAAAAATTCAACATTTTGCCACGTGGGGTACTATTTTCTCTCACCCTTTTTACATTTCTCTTCTCCTTTTTACCATATAATTCTTTCTCCTCTCTCATCCTTCTTCATTTAAAAGGATCTGCTCCATTCTCTCTTTATTCCACTGGTCCTCCTCATTCCTCGTCCTTTCTTCATTTTTTCCTTTCTGTTTCTCTTTCTACTCATTTTCGTTGTAACTAAACTGTCTGTTCCGGAGCCCAATTGATTCAAAGCTAGTTGGCTTTGTCATAATTTTGGGCATATGAGTAAAGGAGGGTGGCATAAGAAAAAAGGCCACAAAATAGGGACCGCGAGGAAGAGAAGGCATTCATCACACTTCAAAATGAAACCAAATACAGAAAGGAGATGTATTGAAAATATTGAGCTTCAGGTACTTTCGAGGTATGTGCCTAAAACTCAGAGTTGAGCAAAACCTAGTTTGCATCTTATTTTTAATATTTATAAATGCCCAAATACAACTATGAACACATCAAAAGATTCATGGGCTTAGAAATAAAAGCGTTCAAAAAAATAGGACAACCAACCAGGCAACCAATTCTCACCCCTCCTCCCCTGTCCCATCTCTCTCTTGTCCTCTCATCCATATAAATCATTGTTTTTCCTTCATTAAGTTTTTTGCTGAAAAATCTATATCAATACTTCAACTAAATCTAAAACACAACTTAAGTGCATATGCAGAGATGGAAGGAGAAGTGATTTTACATATAGAATTTAAAAAACACACATAGCCATAATATAAGGAAAAAAAAAGTTACAGTCACAAGATATATAGTGCCCGAAAAAAATTAAAAGAAAAAGAAGAATTCAAATTACAGAATGCGAGGAAGGGAATAACCTGCTGGACCAGAGCCACTGTAGGAGCAAGAAAAATGCAGATCTCCTTCTGAGGTTTCTTAATTAGATGTCCCATCTCATAAATAAGTAAAACAGCAATATGAGTTTTCCCACAACCGGTCTCCAGATAGACAATTGTGTTCTCCTCCAAGGCTTTCTTACAAAGGTCTATCTGGTACCTGTGTGAAATTAGACAAGTCAAATTTCCTATTTAGCCAATTAACCATCAGAAGTTCATTCGAGAGAATAATAGCAGTCAATAGGTGACAAAGCAGATCACCGCTGCAATGCAAAATGCAAAACAAGTCATGCAAAAATAGATTTTCAGGACGAGGCTCTACACATCCAAATCAGACCATACCCAAAATTCATACTAATACATGTTTTTTCAGGAGGGTATAGATAGAAATGCAAGCAGAACCACGGAACAAGCTTTACATGCACGGGATTCTTGAATCAGATGGACTCAATCGTCTAATTCTAGTGAACACAGATTGCCACCCGTTAGAGCAGAGGTTAGAAACTTTTCTCTCACTCCATTGAGGCAGTATTGAATGCAGAAAACATCTGGAGAAGTCATTGGAGTTCCAGTGAACTTCTAGAATAAAAATTGCCCTTAAAATATTCCCATATATACCTAACCCAAGTAAAGACCAAGATTTCCAACTTCTTTCCTACAAATATTTAAATCGAAAACAAGCCCAATCATTTTTTTGCTTAAAGCAGAGCATCTGTGGTTTGTAATAAACAGGATAAACTCAACATGATTTGGTGCAAGTAAACAGAAATTCCTCTAACAACAAACTGGAACCTAAAATATTGCAGTCCGGGCAACCACATACCTATTTCATTTTACAACTATATTTCAGTCCAGGCAATCACACATACCTATTTCTCCATCTACTCCCCCATCCAAGGACAAGAGTTTTGTTTCATAAAGGTACCTCGTTTAATTATTTTATAATGTTAATGAAGGTACAACTTTCTTATATTATAAATCCTCTCTCATGCAACTTCTCTAATTTGTTCATATGAAAGTTATTCATGAAATTAAATTTATAAAAAAAATAAGTTTTGACAAGTAAAACGAGATATTGACTTTGAAACATAACTCTCTTTTTTGGACAAAAGCACGACTCTTTTTGGGGGAAGGAGGGAAAATAATTTACCAAGTTATATTTATGAACAAAATAAAGATCAACGAATTCGTGTTCTTTTTACTTACCGCAAACTAAAAAGCAAGTGTAAATACTCAAATTTGACAAAGGTTTTTTCTTTTGCAAATTTAACATGATTTTAAAGGTCACTGCCAAACATAGAAAAGAGACTTTTAGCATATCAAACGGTGATGTCCATGAAAATCCTTATTGATTTTCACAATTAGAAACATAAAAACTAAAAAGTGAACCATTCGCACATGTGGTAGTCAAATTCTAATTGCGAACAGCCTCAACCGTCTCACAAGTCCAGAAATCAAGGACACACCCACCAACCCAGGGGCAGGTCCTCCTTTGGAGCTTAGGGGGCTTTAGCCCCCCAAACTCATAAAATTTAACGTCCCTACTTCCTAACTAACATCATATGTATTTCACTCTAAACATACTGATTTTTATAGATTTGGTTTCCCCAAAAATTATTTTAAAACTATTAGCTCCAATTTGTTATGTCTAGCTCCGCCCATACCACCCACACACACAGAGGGAGAGGGAAGAGGGGGCTTAGCTCCAAACTCGTAAAATTTAATGTTTCTACTCTTAAAATACTGATTTTCACAGATTTAGCTTCCCAAAAATTCAAGAAACACCTTCACCTTCCCACTCTTTTTACTGCTGACTTCCCAATTTTACTCAAAAGAAGTTTTTAGCCAAATCAAATCAATAGGAAAAATGATCACTCAAAAACAAAAACATATAAAAGGAACAGCAAAAACAACAAAAGCAAAATGCAGTTGCATGACCCAGAAAACACCCACCAACGAAACTAAAGGTAAATAAAAACGTACTGTCTAGCGATTTTCCTGGGGTCTTTGTCTGAAAATGGGTGTTCCTCATCGCCATTGATCGACAAAGTTGAGAGCTGACGACAAACACCATTTTGTGCGGAGTCAGTTTGCAGGAAGCAGGCCGTGTCGCCGCCGTCCATGGCGGTGCTGAAAAGGAGGACTGAATTGACCTACGATTGACTTGAGTGAGATTATGGTCTTTTGGGTTTCCCTCGGAGAATCATATACTTCACTTTGTCAGGGGTTTTATAACTTTACACGGATACTGTCTGCATATGCATACATACATACGTCTACACATAATTTATACGCCAATAATTGCACATAGATTCTGCTATAGTAATGTACTTTCTCTAACTAAATATTCGCCGTTGTCAACAATAAAATATAATATATAAAATAATAATTTTTTATACTTTAGGGAATGTTTCATTTTTGGTTTGTGTTTAAGTGGTTATAAATTACTGCTTTGAAATTCAAGGATTGAGAAAATAAAGTTTAGTAGCATAATTGTATATTAGTTTTTATGGATTGTGTATATAATTTTACAGTAAATTACATTATTACATTAATGCTATAAAATGTGGATGCTTGTAATATTATGTTATGATGATGAGATTAGAGACATATTTAAATAATTCATAATTTAAATACATTTGGTTTATTGTTTTCAATATCAATATTGTTGCTCCTATTTAGTTTACGGTTATGCAAGAAATTATGTTGTTTGTGAGATTAAACATACATCCATTTAATGATTTTGGCTATGGCAAAAACTTGCACGCATCAAGTGCACAATAAGTTTTATTGTGTACTTGGGGGTGTTCAGGGATTTTTAGGGGTTTAGAGTTTTGTAGGGTTTTGGGTTTTCGGGAGTTTTAGGATTTTTTTTTTTTTACACCCCAGATGGATGGGGGATTAAGGTTCGGTCCCCAACCTATCAATAATCAAATCAAGGACCAAACAGAGTACAGACACACTTACGTACAAGGATATAGGCAAAAAATGCCCATAATCTCAAATTAGGGGGGTTGGGCCAAGATTGCCCAAAACCTATGATGAGGAGGGGAAAAGAGAGGGCTTCCTCCCTTTCTAACCAACTGACAGATCATGGCGGTTGGAAGGAGAGAAAAAAGGCGAGAATGAAATGAAGGGGCTCAAACAACAAGTGGAGTCGCAAAAAAGGAAGGGGGTACAACGGGGGATCCTGGATAAGTCCATATGAAAAAACATAAGTGAAGAAATGTAAAGAAGCAACCAGCTAGAGGCTAATGTAAGCGAAAATTGGGGTAGCCTAACTGGTCCAAGCGAACGAGGGCTAGGAGGTGGGTCGAGGAAGTCACCGCGGCGTATGTGATGAGGGGATGGGTGTGGTGCCCAAGCTCTGCGAGGTGGTCAGTGGGTCGATTACTCTCTCGGTGGATGTGGGTAATCCGGACAGTCTTGTTTCTCAGCAAACCCCGAACTCGTGTACGAGAGTGGGAGACTTGTCAGGATCCAAGCATGTCTGAAGTGAGGAGTGTGACCACCGCTGCATTTCAATCCAGATGTGGAAGACTGGTACACGTGTTTATGCATGCATAATAGGTCGATTTAAGTGTTTATTTGGTGACATTTTGCATGCATGATTAACCGTGTATTGTTCATATTTGTGTTATTGGACAATTTGACGTTGTTTGACTTGTTTTGAAGTTATTTGGGTAAATCTAGACCGAAAAGTTGATATCGACTGAAGATGGACGAAGAAACAAGTCTTGCAAGTCTAAAACGAAGCAAAATCGAGCCAAGTCCAAAGGAAGTTGAGCTCGGCTGAGACTATCACAAAAGAACAGTGAAACACCAACTTTTCAGCTGAAGAACTGGCTCGACCGAAACACTGATTCTCGGTCGAGAAATATATACATGGCTCTCGACTGAGACAGTCATTCTCGGCCGAGACACAAATCTGGTCAAAACAGGATTTGCTCGAAAATTGACTTTTCAAGCCCAAATTAGGCCTAATTCATCCCCATCTATAAAAAGAAGGATCCCAAGTCCGAAAATAGAATTTTTACCTTGATTTTGGAGCACGAACTTGGGAATTCGAAAGAGCACGAAGAATCAAGATTTGGCATCTCGATTTTTCTAGTTTTTATGTCTTTTATTATTAGTTTGTTCTAAGCCATCATTATGATCGGCTAAGCTTTTAATTTTCATCTTTGACTAAGTTGAACCCTAGAATGATGTTCTTGTAAATAATTCGGTAATTGTTTGATTTAACCATGTTCTGAAATTATTTATGTTATTCGATTTCGTTCATATCTTTTATATGTTTGTTATTTGGATTGATCACCCGAGTATTAGGCATATAACTGTTGCTAGGTCGTAAATTCATAATCCGTAATTGTTATGTATTTATGTCTAAGAGTAGCAAATAGTGAATTGGTCACTTGTACCGAGCTTGCGAGTACAACATCATACCTACTCTGTTACCTTAGTTCTCTATGCGTTTGATTAATGGTGTTCTAGCGATCGTATCTTAGGACTACTTAATTGGATAAATTAATTGCTAAGCGAACATGTGATTAATTATACTTAAGGGGTAACAAGAATTAGCTAAGCGTACTTGTTAATTCTTGGGGTAGGAGTTCAGTTGGTCAAGCAATTGCATTAGTTATAAGAATAATTCGGATTAGAGGGATACTGGGTTAAAGGCGGGAATATTTTTTTATCATAATTTAATTCATCTTAGTTTGTTAAGTTTAATTGTTATTTGCTTTAGTTAATTTACTCAAAACAACTCCCCCCACATTATATTATATTTATATTATTTAAATAAATTAGTTTAATACGACGATACGATTAGTTTCCCTGTTCTTTGTGGGATCGACTCTGACTTACCATATCTGCTATTAGGAAAGAAAGTTAGTTAATAAACAAATTAATTTGACTGCATCCGATAGTGCGGTCAAAATTTAGCACCGTTGCGGGGGAACGGTTGAAATTAATTACGTTTTCGTATTAGCCATTATTAGTTTAATTTTTATTAATATTTTTATTTATAATCTTGGCATTCACTTGTTCTTTTGCATCTTATTACAGTTATGAATGATCACTCGTTCACACAGTAACAAAGATCTGCAATTCGACCTTGAGATAACTCGAAGAGATCGAGTTCTGAGGAAGCAAGCGAGAGAAATTCGAGAGCGGTTCGAAGCCTTACCATTCACTACTGACAATTTGTTTGAGTCAGAACCTGAACCAGAAGATATGACACAAGAAAAGTCTCTCAAGGAACTGGCTAACACTAGTGCCACTCACCAGCCCTTATGCATCAGTTTCCCTAACTTGGGAGAGAACACCACATTTGAGTTGAAATCTGGGCTAATCCACCTGTTGCCCTCATTCCATGGCCTCTCGGGCGAGGATCCGCACAAACATCTGAAGGAATTCCACATTGTCTACTCAAGTATGAAGCCCACTATTGTTAGTGAAGAAACAATCAAACTACGAGCTTTCCCCTTCTCTTTGAAGGATTTGGCCAAGGATTGACTCTACTATCTTCCTCCAGCTTCCATCACCACATGGGGGGAGATGGAGAGGCAATTTTCGGAAAAATATTTTCTTGCATGTAGAGCAACAAACCTTAGGAAGAAGATAAGTAGAGCCATACAGATGCACAGTGAGAATTTGTATGAGTATTAGGAGCGGTTCAAGAAACTAGTGGCAAGCTGTTCACAACATCAGATAACCGATCAATTGCTAATCCAGTACTTCTATGAGTGATTATCACCGGCAGACCGAAACATGATAGATTCAGCTAGTGGAGGAGTGTTAGTGGATGAAACCCCAACTGCAGCCTGAGAACTGATATCGAAGATGGCTGCTAATTCGCAGTAATTTGGGTGTAGGGATGCACCGATCAAGTCAGTGAGAGAGGCAACCGACTCATCCATAGATGACAATATTGAGGCCTTAACGAATCTGGTAATGAAAGTTGCTTTGGGAGGCAAGGCAGGTATAAAGCCAGGTCGTATTTGTGATACATTGGAGCACTCAACAGACAAGTGCCATATTCTAGGAGATGAGATCGACGTCTATGCTAACGCAGTTCGCATGGCAACCCCTACTCCCATTCTTACAATCGAGGGTGGAGGGATCATCCCGACTTGAGGTATGGAAATCAACTGCAGTAGTCGAAAGACCAAACCGCCTCCCAAGGGGCATGTACCAACAGAAGTAACTGACTGATCAAGCGCCCGATTCATCTTTAGAAGACATTGTTAAAACCTTGGAAACGAACAATGTTCAGTTCCAAAAGGACACACAGTCAAGCATCAAGAACCTTGAGACTCAAGTGAGTCAACTAGCTACTGTCGTGAGTCGTTTGGAGAGTGGAAACAATGGTAAATTACCAGCTCAACCTGAGATTAACCCGAGAAACATGAGTGTTATCACACTGAACAGCCTGGCCAAAATCTGGAGGAGAAAATTGACGGAAGAATCGAGAAACCCGCAGGGGGGGTCGAGCAGTTCATCTCGGCCGAGACAAAACCCCTCTACAAATTCATCTCGGCCGAGAACAACCTGTCTCGGCCGAGCCACCCTGCTAGAGGAAGCAGTCCCTTTTGCCACCTATCCCAACCCAACCACTTCTATTTCCTAGTCGACTTGTGAAGACAGTGAAAAATAATAAGGAAAAAGAGCTCTTGGAAGTGTTCCGAAAAGTCGAGATAAATATTCCATCAATTGACGTGATCAAACAAATCTCGAGGTATGCTAAATTCCTTAAAGATTTATGTACTAACAAATGCAGGTTAAAAGGGGATGAGAAAGTAATAATGGGGGAGAATGTGTCAGCCATCTTCCAAAAGAAGATTCCTCCAAATTGCAAGGACCCAAGTATGTGTTGTAATACCTTGTACGATAGGTAATCACACCATAGAGCGAGCTATGCTAGATCTAGGTGCATCCATAAACGTCATGCCATGTTCCATCTTTCATGCACTAAATCTTGGGCCATTAAAAGAAACTAGGATAATTATTAAATTAGCTGATCGTAGTACTTCATACCCTGTCGGGGTAATAGAAGATGTATTAGTGGAGGTAGGCGACTTAGCGTTCCCTGCGGATTTTTATGTCTTGGATATGAAAGGTGATACATCAACTTCTACACCTATATTGTTAGGAAGGCCGTTCTTGAACATCTCTCAAATAAAGATAGACGTTCGTGAGGGAACCCTCACAATAGAGTTTGATGGCCATACTATTATGTTTAATATTTATGATGTCATGGGATGTCCATTATGTTTTTCCTCCTGATGCTACTAATTCTCTTGTTGAAAGAAACTTTGAGATGAGGTGCAGGGATAAGCTGAATCGTTCCACATCCGTGAGGCATCATAAAAAGGAAGATGAGAGACGAAATGAAGTAAAGTGCCTGAATTGATCGGGACCAATGTGAAAATCACCTTGGAGCAAACACTAAGGGAACGTGAATCGATCCAATGACGTAAAACAAAGGCGCTTCTCGGGAGGCAACCCGATGTTTATCGTATTTTTGCTTTTAAATTTTGCATTTTATTGTTATTTTATGTTTGATGCATTTTCTTCTCATTTTTTAGTAGTATGTAGGAACTAACATGACTCGAAATCATCATAGCAGTGGAGCATGATGGATATAACAAGACATCCGGTGGGGCGTGATAGCCAATTTGGAGCAAACATAGCTTCCAACCACCACCTCAGCAGTAGCACTGTAAGTAAGCACTAAGCCGAACCACTCTTTCCTCACAAACATTGGTTTTCAACCAAGTTTGGGGGAGGGGTGCAAGTGGGACGACTTGGCCGCTTTTGAGCTTTATTTTCTGGTATTTATGCTAGCTGCTAGTTCTTGTTTATTTGTTGACGTGTTGGCCTGTGAGCTATTAATTGTATGGCCTGTGAGCCAATTACTTGTTTGATCGTCTCGCCTGTGAGCCACTGTCTTTGCGAATTGGGTCATATTTAGTGTTATGTACTTTGCATTTTAGTTGAGTCTAGGATTGAGTCAGTGAAAAAAGAAAAACCGATATTAAATTTTGATTTTGATGTGTATCAATGGACAAGATATTAGGAAAATGACAAGCGTGCAACTAGTTAATGATGAGCATGATTCTTGCTTAAAATTTGAAAATTTGACATATGATAGAACATGATATGTAATTGAGATAAAATTGAGCTCGTACTGGAGACTTGTGATAAAAAATTACCTTGTGAGTTTTTTAGCCAACTTTTGTACTCCCATCTTCAGAGTAATATATGCATTCTTTCGATGTGAATTCTTTGGTTAAATGTGGTCGTCTCTAGAACTTGCCCTGATTCTCTAGTGTGAATATGTCAGACATGTTGTGACTTGAGAAATGATCTTATCTTAGGCGGTTTTTTTATTTCTAACCTATTTTCTAGCCTTAATATGTTTTCCTTTTGACCAAAACTTGAAAAATTTCCTGTAGTTAGCCCATTCGAACTTTATAGCTTTTTATTTGATAGCCCTACTTTACAAGCCAAAACCTTTCAATGTTAAACCCGCGGCCCATTTGGACTAAGTATGAGTTTGAGAGGGGAGGACTGGAAGGTAGTCGGGAATATCTTGGGATTAATATGGGTGCAATATGGGAAGTTTCGAAAAAAGAAAGTGATATGAAAATGATAGGCAAAGAAATCAAGAATGAATAACCTCTCCTAGTTGTTATGTTGTTTTAGAGAACAAATTCATCCCACTCTTTTCCCCACAAACTTTGGTTTTCAACCAAGTTTGGGGGAGGAGGTGTAAGTGTGACGTTTTGGTTAGTTGTTACTAGAAGTTTGGTTATGTTCATAAATTAAAAATAATAATAATAGATAAATAAATCAAAAGAAAAAGTCGTTGTAAATAAGCGTGTTATTATTTTTTTAAAAAGGAGAGATTAGGAGTCTAAAATTATTTTATTGTTTGAGCTGATTAGAGAAATCAGGTAGTCCCAAATTGTGGTACCCAAAAGAAGCGTGAAAAGCATTTAGATTGTTGTAAGTACTTATGAGGGGTGAAGAAACTTTCTTGCGGGAAGGTTTGCTGAAATTTGGAGAGTGAGGACTGAGTGATTGTATTGAGGGGTGGTTGAGTAGGAAAAACTCGATTAGTTTAAAGATTAGTCACTTTTACTCAAAACTACCCACCTTACCTTAAGCCTACATTACAACAAAAAATAAAGACCTTTTTTATCCTCTGTCACACATGTCGAGTACGAATTTCGATGTAGATGATTAGCAAGCATATGGTAGGCATTGCATATAGTCCAATGTGAGTGAAACTGAGTTTACCTTATACACTTGAGAGATAATTAGTACACTTAACCGGTAAGGATCACTTGTTGAAAGTATCGAGTCTCGAAAGTAGTTGATGTTGCTATATCGGATATACTCGGATTATCATATTGTCTTTCTTTATAAAAATGTGTCTGAAACTATATTTTCCACTTAAGTCGCCCTTAACATGTGCCTTTTTGTGTTTCTTCTTTGTTTTGCATTGTTCGGGATGAACATAGGTTTAAGTTTGGGGGATTTTGGTACACGTATTTATGCATGCATAATAGGTCGATTTAAGTGTTTATTTAGTGACATTTACATGCATAATTAACCGTGTATTATTCATTTTTGTGTTATTGGGCAATTTGACGTTGTTTCACTTGTTTTGAAGTTATTTGGGTAAATCTAGATCGAAAAGTTGATCGCGACTGAAGATGGATGAAGAAACAAGTCTTACAAGTCTAAAACGAAGCAAAATTGAGTCAAGCCCAAATGAAGCTGAGCTCGGCCGATACTATCAGGCTCGGTCGAGACAGAAGAACAGTGAAACACCAACTTTGTAGCTGGAGAACTGGCTCGGTTGAGATACTGATTCTCGGTTAAGAATTATATAAATGGCTCTCGACTGAGACAGTCATTCTCGACCGAGACACAAATCTGGCCAAAACAGGATTTGCTCGAAAATTGTCTTTCAAGCCCAAATTAGGCCTAATTCATCCCCATCTATAAAAGGAGGATCCCAAGTCCGAAAATAGAACTTTTACCTTGATTTTGGAGCACGGACTTGGGAATTCGGAAGAGCACGAAGAATTAAGATTCGACATCTTGGGTTTTCTAGTTTTTATGTCTTTTATTATTAGTTTGTTCTAGCCATCGTTATGATCGGCTAAGCTTTTAATTTCCGTCTTTGACTAAGTTGAACCCTAGAATGATGTTCTTGTAAATAATTCGGTAATTTTTTTATTTAACTATGTTCTGAAATTATTTATGTTATTCAATTTCTTTCATATCATATGTTTGTTATTTGGATTGATCACCCGGGTATTAGGCATATAACTGTTGCTAGGTCATAAAGTCATAATCCGTAATTGTTATGTATTTATGTCTAAGAGTAGCAAATAGTGAATTTATACACTATGATAACATAAATCACGGTCACTTGTACCGAACTTGCAAGTACAACACTGTACATACTCCGTTGCCTTAGTTCTCTAGGTGTTTGATTAATGGTGTTCTAGTGGTTGTATCCTAAGACTACTTAATTGGATAGATTAATTGCTAAGCGATCCTGTGATTAATTACACTTAAGGGGTAACAAGAATTAGCTAAGCTTGCTTGTTAATTCTTGAGGTAGGAGTTTTACAACCAGTTAATCAAGCAATTCCATTAGTTATAAGAAGAATTTGGACTAGGGGGATACTGAGTTAAAGGCAGGAGTACTTTTTTTATCATAAGTTAATTCATCTTAGTTTGTTAAGTTTAATTGTTATTTGCTTTAGTTAATTTACTCAAAAAAACTCCCCCCACATTATATTATATTTATATTATTTGAATAAATTGGTTTAATACGACGATGCGATTAGTTTTCCAGTTCTTTGTGGGATCGACCCTGACTTACTCTATCTATTATTAGGAAAGAAAGTTAGGTAATAAACAAACTAATTTGACTGCATTTGACAGTGCGGTCAGAGACACTGTCTTCAACGAGTGTAAGTCCCATCAGCAGTGCATGTAGCTCAGCATCAAAACTCGAGGTGACTCAGAGGGATCGATGGAACGCCACTATGAGGTCACTGGTCAGACCCCGAATTAGACCATCCTCAGCAGCCTGAGCAGTGTCAGGAAACAAGGAACCGTCGGTGTTGAGCTTGACCCAGAGGGGGTCAGGGGGCTCTCCACCAAACCAACAGGGGTAGCCTGACAGGGGTCGGGGTCGGTGTGATGATGTGCCGAAATCTAGCTGCAGGGGTGCAACCGGTCCACGCCTGGGGGGCAGTCGGTTGCTCGCAATGAGCAGTGCAAGATGACGCTTAACCTGAAAAATAATATGAGAACATAAAAAAGTCCTATCTCTATGCTTAGCACTATTCCTTTCCGTCCAGATGAACTAAAGCATCAGACAAGGAATAATGAAAGTCATGTAATCAGTGTGTATGCGTGATATGTGAAGGAAAAAACTAAGTAGGAGGGTAGGGTCAAGAGTTTGAGGCATCTCCACCTGAAACCAGGCCATAAAGTAGGCCCACACCGACCGCACCACGCTACACTATAGAAAAAGGTGAGGGTTCATCTCCAGCTCATGACTGCGCGTGGCTGCACAATATAGACATCTAGGGACCACATGAAAATCCTGGGAAAGATAATAAGACTGAGTAGGAAGACGGTGGGAAAGCAAACGCCAGATGAAAAACAGACATGTTCGGAAGGATCAAGTCCATCCAAATGGCTCTCGAGATAATATTACAGTGCAATCTCGTCCTAGTAAACTCCCAGGCCATCGTTAACGAAAAATTATCGTGCGATGTCAGTCTCCATCGCATGCATTCCCCGTTGTCTCGCATGATAGGGACCTCAATAATTTCATCAACAAGCCACAGGGGAAGGCCTAAGGTATGGACCAGAATGGACTCTAACCCCAAAATATCCTAACTCCTATCGGTCCAAAACTCCCTGACAACCAAATTCTAGCTAACATCTTGATGGACAAGCTGGTCATGGAACCTCTCAAATAGAGGTTGATTCCCAACCCAAGTGTTATCCCAGAAACTGATCGCCCCCTCACCAAGGGCCCAAATAATCTGAGACTAAGCCTGCGGGGCGACCATACAAAGACAGATCCAATAGAAACTGTGCTTGTGCTTCCAGCACGCACGAGTAAGAACAACATGGCTAATAAAGCAGTACTTGTCCCTCATGTTCTGAGCCCACAAGGAGGTGCCCTCTCTGAAGCGCCACCACATCTTTCAGACCGAAAGCCGAGGTAAGTCGAAGAAATCACGGATCCCCAGACCACCCTCATCCCGAGGCCTGGAGGCATCTCTCTAGCTGATCCGGTGATGCTTCCCTTGGTCGTCCCAAAAGAACCGGGCAATAATCTGACTCATCTTGTCAAGGACAAGCTTTGACAGGGCCATAACCTGAAGAATGTAAAGGGGGATGGAGACTAACATGCTCTTGATGAGAGCAAGCCTCCTCCATAGTTCAGTTGACGGTGCGACCAGCCAGTGATGGCACTCAAAAGACGCTGAAAGAGAGTCAGGCTCCTATGCCCTCTGAAGAGCAGGACGCCAAGATAGGTGACCGACAGCTGACCAATCTGAAATTCGGTTCCTGGTGAAAGATGTCCTGCCACTGTAACTGGAAACTCGGACCAAGGAAGAAGTTGCTCTTTTGAGTATTGATTAACTTACTTGAGACGACGAAATAGTGCTGAAGGAGCTCCACAAGCTCCCCTATCTCACCCTCCTGGGCATGAGTGAATATGACAATATCATCAGCATATGCCAGGTGGGAGACAGGCGGGCCAGAGCCGAGGGACCTGTAAATCATCCTGGGCCCGCTAAAAATGAAAGCGTCAAGCTTCCAAGAGAGGTAGTCCGCTGCAAGGACAAACAAAGCAGGGGAGAGAGGGTCTCCCTCACGAAGGCCCCGACTAGAGTGGAAGAAGCCAGCGGGGGACCCGTTCACAAAAGTCGAGAACCAGTAATTCCCCACACAATTGCGAACGAAGTCAATCCATCAGGTTGGGGGAGGGGAGGAGGAGAAACCCATTCTCTGAAGAGCATGACATAAGAAGGGCCATTGCATCAGGTCGTAGGCCTTAGCTATATTGAACTTCAGCATAAGGTTGGGGACAAGGACGTCATGGTTCAACTCATGAACGAGCTCCTGGGCTAGAAGCACGTTGTCAAAGATCAATCTACCATGCAGCCACTTTGGTTAGGCATAACGACCATCGGGAGGAGAGGCGCCAGTCTGGAGTTTAGGATCTTGGAGATGATCTTGTTCGAGGCATTGCAGAGGCTGATCGGTTTGTAGTCGGTCCAGGACGCCGGCTGAGGCTTCTTCGGGATCAAAATTATGGACGTCGCAGTGAAGCTCCTCGGCATAAGGTTCCCGGAGAAAAAATCTCGGAGGCGAACTCGACATTCGGACCCACGATATCCCAACATGTCTGAAAGAACAGGGATGAGAAGCCGTCTAGACCGGAGGCACTCGTCGGGTCAATGTAAAAAATGGCCTCCTTAATCTCCTCATCAAACGGCATCTCACAGAGAGAAGTCAGGTCAGTATTCTCGAGGAGCTTGGGGAAGAACTCATCAGCTAGAATCTCCAAGTCCCCCCCATCCTCCGACAAAAGGCTCTGAAAGTAAGCAACAGTTGAGTCTCGAATGCCGGTCTGATCAGAGATGTGGGCTCTGTCAGCCTCGATGGTATGGATATAGGACTGACACTACTTCTGCTTCACAAAGCCCTAAAAGAAACGTGTGTTTCTTTGACCTTCCACGGTCCAGCGCATTGCCGCCTTCTGCCTCCAAAAATCCTCCTCCATGCGAGGTGCAAAAGATACTCGGCATGGAGGCACTGCATCTCTGTGCGTTGGGCAGGAGTGGAATCACTGTCATGGGCGAGCTCGGCAGCAGCATGTGCACTCTCGACCTCCTGAATCCTATGGAAGATATTACCGAAGACCGACCAATTCCAATGCTTCAAGTGCTTCCTGACTCGAGTGATTTCAACTATAGGTTCACCATACCCACATATCTTGTCGGAACTGCCCAAATCTCTCGGATAGAGTCCAAAAAGGTGTGGTGCCGGACCCACATTCTCTGAAAGAGGAAGGAGGATCCCTGAATGTGCTCGGGAGTCTGCACTCGAGAAGGAACGGGGCATGGTCGGACCGAGTAGGGAAAATGTGTGAGACCTTCGTGATCCCGAAGACCGATGACCACCCACTATTCGCGAGCACGCGATCTAGCCTCTCGAGTAGGCCTTCCCTGCCCTGGAAGGTGTAGTCTGAACCGGTGTAACCCAAATCGAGCAGCTCACAATCGGCGATTGCCTCGCGAAAGTTAAGCATCTCACCCGCTGGTGGTGTTGCCATGACGCTTTAAGGTTTTTTTAGGTTTTTGGGTTTTTAAGGTTTTTTTAGTGTTTTAGAGTTTAGGGTTTTTTTAGGGTTTAGGGTGCACAATAACAATATTGTGCACTTGATGCACCCAAGTTCCGCTCTTTGGCTATTGTGGAAAAAAAAAATTAGTTTTTTTTGGTCTAGGATGGATATAATAGGATAGGAACTTTTAGATTACTAAAAAGGTATACTTGTAGGCGGCGGCCATTGCCACTACAAAAAGTTCTTTATACACTACATTTACTATGCGCACCACACACATAATATTTAAATTGCTACAATTTCTTTATACATCACATAAATGTCCCATCTTACCCCTCTCACTCAAATCCACCTTTAATACTAAAAGAGGATTGTAAGAAAGTAAGAGAAAACGCGTGTTTTCTCCTTATATTTTTTTGCT
Source organism: Ajuga chamaepitys (assembly GCA_958295605.1). Classification (NCBI taxonomy): domain Eukaryota; kingdom Viridiplantae; phylum Streptophyta; class Magnoliopsida; order Lamiales; family Lamiaceae; genus Ajuga; species Ajuga chamaepitys. Next base: position 12,790,246 of record OY282497.1, read on the forward strand.
ATTTTTTTCTTTATTTATCTCTACTATATATTAAAAGAGATCCATTAAAATATTGGGAGAAATGTGTCTCATCCACCTTCTTTTGTGGGTCTCCTCCAACTAATTTTGTTTCCTTTTTTTAATTATATCTTTCCCTTCGAAATTTTGAGTTCTTATAACCTTTACGTCTCAACTCGGTTTCTCATAAGAAATATATTAAATTGTTCATCTTTTAACGATCTTCGATTTAACATCCATAATGCTTCTATTATAATTAAAATATTAATGTTTAAGTGAAAAATACCTTTTTAGGAGTATAATGATATATTTTGATTTCTAAACATTTTTACATAAAATTAAAACGTGATATAATTTCAAAAATAATATTTTTTTTAACGGATTAAATGTTTTTAGAAGATTAAAATTATTTACTTTAATTTTACCTTTTTATCTTAATAATTTTTGGATAGTTTAATTATTTGGTTTAAAAAATTGATAAAAAATACAAATTTATTAGGTTTACCCTCTACAATAGAATTTTTTTTAAAAATATATTTGCTAAAATGATTAGTTGATTGGATTAATTTGCTTGTTATTATCTTTTCTATTTTTGGAAAGAAAATTTATGTTACCTATGAAAATAATAAGTCAATTATTTTTTATTTGAATATGACAAGATAATATAGTTTATCGGTCATATACTTAGTAACTAATATGTTTGTGGCTTCTTATACTAATATTATGTTATTTAATATAAGTGGCTTTCAAAATATAATTATTCAAAATATTTGACATTGTTTTGTCCTTATATGCATACGTAATTATTACAACCTGTGCAATGCACTACTGAAATAATAGGGATAGAAATGAATCAAATGTCAAGCTTGTATTTAAAATTTTGCTTAAAATATTCAACATCATAAGATCATGCATTCAAGTAATTGATTAAAAAAATTTATGAAAATATAATTGGTAGTTTCAATTTGTGATAATGAAAGTTACTAAAAGTAAATATAAAGAACTGAATATTCAAAATTTATGAAAATTTGACCGGTAGTTTCAATATGTGATAATGGAAGGTATTAGGTAAAAAAAAAAAAAAATCACATGTAGAAAATAATATGTAAGGAGGAAGAAAGATATTTAGAAAAAAAATATCAACTCTCGATTTTATATTCTCAAATAATATACAGGATGATAAATTTTTTTTTTTTTTTTTTTTTTTTTATTATTATTATTATTATTATTATTATTATTATTATTATTATTATTTTTCATCTTGTGCATCGTGCGGATGCACATCTAGTTTCTCTCATTAAATTAAAAATTTGAATTAAAAAGAAAGGAGAAAAAAGAAGGAAGATTGAACGTTCAAAAGAAACCAGAATTTATTTCTTCAAATCCACATTGGAATGGGCTAACATCAGAAGAATCTAACTTGATTTGAAGATAAGAAGAAATGACGATTAGTGATAATTACCATTAAAAAAGAAAAGAGTTAATAAATAGAAAATGTATGTTACAATATCAAACTGATCTTGAGTTTTACCTTATCATTTTCTAGAATGGAGCTGCAAAGCATCTTTCATGAGCATGCTCACATAGTTAAAAAAATTATCTAAAAGTAATTGAAGAGTAATAAATTGGCAGTAGATTTAAGATTAATTGGATCTGATGACATTATAAATAAAGGATTCACCTTTTGTTACTCTAGTTTCATAATCTTAAAACATCAAACTTACGATAGATCTACATACAAGCAAATTACGCACATAAATAATTCTTTTAAGCGATAAAATTACGAAATAAACTTACATTCTGAAGATTCATTATTCATATCTTCAGAATTCGCATTATCTATTGTCCCATTCCAACGAGATTACGTTGCCTTTCAAGTGGGATTTAATGAAATTAGAAAATTATGGTTTATTAGAGAATGAGAAGAAAAAAGAACTATGGATTCGCAGTCTTTATTTTTTTCTTTCTTCCTTTTTGTTTTTCATCAACATTTATGTGAGTAGCGATGGCGAAAAAATAAAAGGGGTGTTAGCTTTATATTAATTTCTTAAAGTTTTATATAAGAGGCTAAATTTGTAAATTAACTTAAGGTTATTTTTATCTTAAAGATAAATATGGTGTATAAAGTGCTTTTTGTGGTGGCAATAGTCAGCACCATACTTGTATCAGAGTAAAGGAGAATGTGGTGTATATTGTAAATGTCAAATCAAATAGATTGTTGGATGGTGACTTTATATTGTCTGAAAAATGATGGCTAATTGTTGGGGTTGATGAGTTTATGTTTATCCCTGTGATAATGTGCATTGGTATTATCAACATCAACAAAATATATTTTAACAATAAATAAAATCTAAGGAGCCTAAAATTAAAATACTGCTAAATTTGAATGTTTTAACTATATTTTTCTCAATATATGTGAAAACAACTATGTTGTATATCCTTGTGGAACAAAAGAGACTATTATCTTACTGTATAAAGAAAAAGAACCCGATATAAAAGGAAATCAGACATATTTTCCCACCCATTTTACCTTCTAAAAATAGTAGGTTTATCCCATAACTAATTAACATGATAAGAGATTTGCATATATATGATAATGATTTGTACATATGTGGTAAAGTCTTCCTAAAATTGGTTCCAAATTTCAATTTTGTTGGCAATTTGCACTATCAAAAAATTACAGGTGACAACTTTTGATTGATTCATTTTAAAATTAAAATAAATGTTTTTTTTTATCTTTTTCCATTTTTAATGTAAAATATAGCAAATTAGTTTTTTTTTCTTACATAAATTGAACTATTTACATTGGATATGAGTTGCAAATAAATAAATTTCAAATCGTGCATCGCACGACGAGAAATTTTAGTTATATTTAAAAAGTGAAGTAGGCATGATTAGTTGGTTAAGTAATGATTGAGAAGTTTGTTGAGTTTTGTGGAGAATGGTAACGAAGGGACTAGACACTTTATTCTTAAACAAACCATGTTTTGGATGGGTCTATCAATTTCATTCCAAACATACCTTGGTAAGATGCGACCAACGTGGGTATATTGCGCTTAGGGTTTCTCCAAGCTTTTGTTGCTACACCAAATTTAATTTTATTCAAACTTGTGGTATTCAATTATATATTTACGTGCTCCACCAACTAAGCGACTCAAGCTTTACCTTATGGGGTTGAATTTGGATACTATCGATAGCACGACAAAATATTCTTTTTATTTTAAATTGGATTTATGGGCTTCAGTTAGTTATTAGGTCAGTCGAATAAAAATCATGCCAATCATGTTAACTTGTAGTCCTAATAATTTCCTTATTAACTTTCTTCATTCATTTATTACATATTCTTAATATTTGAAAAAAAGGGTAAAAGACGGATGTCAAACACAATAAGAGTGTAAACGTGTACGTTGTAAACTGTGATAGACTTCAAAGTATCCTTTTTTTTCTTTTATTTTTCTTCATTCTAGAGTAGTGTTTGTACGTGCAATAATATTTGACATGTTGGTATAATATTATAAATTAATGCTCATAGGGCTCGAAAGATATAGTATTACTTTAATACTTTTTGTATTTAAAGTTTTGAGGTTTATTTAATTCATAATTCAATATGGTGGTATACATCAAGTATAGCCGGATAACCCGGCTTATAATAATTATAAAAAAAAAGGTCTTCCCCATATTTGACTTAATTTAAAAAAGAAAAAAAAAATATTTTCAGATTTTAAAAATTTCATATTTGAAAGAAAATTGACTTCCCCCTCTTTTTTCCCCATATGTATTCTCTCTTTCTCTGTTCATAAGTTATCTTCTTACTTTCTCTCATTTTTCTCTCAACTCTCTCAATCCTCCATTTCTCTTTTTCTTTTCTTTCATAGCTCCATCATCATGTCCGAATTATTTTTGCAGGCGTGTGTTTGTTCTTATTTTCTCTCATAGCTTACTTTATTTTGTTCTCAATCTATAAACATTACGTTTTTTAAGATTTAAGCTTGTGATTAATTATATACTTATATGATAGTTTTCTTTATTATTTTTTAAGTGGTGTAAACAATATAGTTCATTTGTGTTGTAGATGATTGAGTTGTTTAAAACAACATGGTTGTTTTCTGTTTTAAACAACCGGGTTGTTTAAAACACTAGAATTGTCTTTTAATCAACTAACCTAGTTGTTTAAACAACTAGTTATTTAAAATGTCAAAACTACTGAGTTGTGTGAAAAATAGGCTATTTTTTATTGTTTGGAATAAGTAAGACTATTCTTGATAAGTAATACTTTGACTAGGCTATTTAACAATTTCCCTTCAATATGCAAACATTTGTATTGTATACTAGTTCATTACAAAAGATAACTTGCGATGAGTATTTATTTGTCTATATTTTAGATTCATATCCCTATTTTCATATGATTTTTATGTTTTAATTGATCTGATTGATTATCTATTGGAATAGGAGTTATTAATAGCAAAATCGGCTTAAAAGATAAAAATTTTGCGTGAATTGTGAGGAATGGGTCAAGTGATTGAAGAGAAGGGGATAATATAAGGGCGGCTTGGATTATTGAGAAGTCCGATTTTATGAAAAAGAGCCCATGCAGAGTTTTATCTTTATTAGAATTCTTATTGACACTCATTAAAATTGATATTAATGCAACAACCGCAAGTGTATGGTGTTTCTATAGCACTATGTGAGTACAAGGTCGATCTCACGAGGATTGGTATCGATATCGGATGAGAAAATTGTAATAAATATTTTAATAGCTAACTACACGATCAATTGGTTGAGTTTTTTTATATTTTTAAACTAATTAAGACAAACAAGCAATTAACACTAATAAGATAGGTTGTAGAAAAAATAATAGGGATTAAATGATTAATAAGGATAATCATTGGATTTCAATCAAGGGTAATTAACAATTATTATCCCGATCAATTTAACATTTAAAGCGAATGCTATGTATTAGGAAACGATCACGATTATATGAAACACCCCATCCCGAAGTGAATTACGTGTTGATTCTATATGATTAATCGCCATCTCCGGCTGATTAATCAAATACAACTCCCGACTGATTCTAAGACCTAACTTCCCAGAATTAGCTCAAACCTCTCAGTTCTATTGTCTAATCATGTCAATTAATGTGATTTCGGATTAAATCTCCCATCTTGGTTCCAATTCAACCCACAATAAATTTCTAAACAAGTGGCCAAATCATTTAACAAGCATTAACAATAATTAATCAACTAATAACATAACACGAGACTGAATTAATCGGGTAAAACATACTAATCACCCATAACCAACTTTCTAAACCTAGATTAAAAAAATTAAGACAACCATGATCATAATAAAAGATAAACATAAATGTATTGACATAATTATGTTCATACAAGTATTAAATGAAAATGGAAAGATAAAACATATTTTAATGTTGATCTTGATCTTCAAGTTGAATTCTCCTTCTTTTGCTCTCTAATTTCTCTCACTAAAAAGCTATACAGATAATGAATGGAGTGAAAAGCTGAAAAGGAAAGGGGTTTAAAACATAATTGAGGGATTTTTACAACTTTGAACTAAAAATGGGAAGTTTTGAGCCTAAAGCCTATAAACTCGCTGTCTTGAGGCACGGGCCGTGCGCATTTGTGTTTGGTGCACGACCAGACCGTGCCTCACCCAAAACTTGAGCTGATCATTGGACTCGCACACGGTACGTGTGCGATTATTCTTGGATGCACGGGCACGCCGTGCTTGGCTTGAAATTGGGATTTTTCTCTAGACTGGCGGACAGGTCGTGCGCCCTATAACTAGGTCGTACGGTCAGGCTGTTCGTGACCTATTTTCTTCCCTTTTTGCAATTTTTCTTCGTCTTTCTCCCGGTCGTTCTGATTTTGACCTATTCAATTTACCCGAAAAACATTCAAAACAAAGTTTTTCCCGACGCAAGAGAGAAAATGCGATAAAGATTTACAAACAAGAGATCTAGACACATAATTATGCAATAAAAGCCCGATTCCAAGCGTGTTTTCTATGAAAAAACCCCGTTTGTCAACCCCCTCAAACTGAACCCTTGCTCGTCCCAAGCAATTAAAAATAGACAATGAGGATTTTCTTTCTTGATCGGAAGATATATATAGGTGTCATCAGTTTTACTTGGAAATGTATCTCAGATAAAAACATCACAACATATATGCAACATAATAAGTCATGAAATGTGTTGGGATTTGTTCATAATATTCTCACAAGGTTGTGTGTCACTCTAGCACTCAAGTGTTTAAGAGGTTCGTGTTTCGCTCGGGTTCACTACATATGCATGTTCTACCATTGCCCGTTGTCTCGATTCTCCATTACCATAATAGTTACAAGCAAAGAAACATAAACGTCTTAATTTCGGTTGTAAATAAAGGTGGCGATTCGGACGGCAGGCCCGATCGAGTCGGGCTCGTCGAGCCAACCACATATTTTGGGACTAGTTGGGTCGGCCCAAGATTTGGTCGGGCATAAAATTAGTCGGCCCAGCCCGGGTATTGGTGAATGTAAAAATTACCGTTTTTCTTGCATTTTTCAAGTTCACTTTTTGTAAGGAATTACGTGTGATTGATGTGTTCATGTGTGATTTTTGAACTTTAGTGCATTTCTGAGTTGAATTTCCTTTTTAATATGATTTGATGCGCTTTCGAGTATTTTTTAGTCTTATTTTGAATATTAAGAAACTCAGAGGAATTTGAAGAGTGTTCGAGTCTATTTTCACACTCCGGTCCAAATCTCAAGGCCCAAACGGGCTTAAAATGGGTCGGGGACAGGCCTAACTTAAAGAGCATCAAGCCATGGAGAAAGTTCGTGAAGAACTCGGGCCGAGAAAATGGATAGAAAAGCCCCGAATCGAAGAAGAAAGAAGACAAGGACAATCGCACATGCTCCAGGTTCAAGCCCACAGACCAAGGCCTAAATGGGACCAAATTAGACCCAACAAAAGCTCAAATTTAAGTTCGTCAAATCATGAATAAAAGTCGTGAAGAAGCCGGGTCGAGAAAACGAGAGAAAGAGGTCCGAAACGGCGACGGAAGACGAGGGTGTAAAACAAGGGAGGAGGGCACTACCGCGGTCTCTACCAGACCAGTTGCCGGACCGACAGGACCAGCGGTAGTCGGTCTAGAAAATCAAGCAACATCCTGACGCTGCCACGACCGGCCCGGCTGCCGGCCCGGCAGTTGGTCCGGTAGTTTGCGCTTCGATCCCTATTTCGCGCCCTATTTTTTTTTTCGGCCGTAACTTCGTCGTCCGATCTTCAATTCGAGTGATTCAAGTGGTCACGCGTAGCCAAGACAAAGATCTACAACTTTCATGTTGTGATCGAGAACCAATTCCGAGCCAATTCTTCCCAAAATTCACATAAAATTTGAGTCGAGCGCACGAAGGAGGGGTCGACCAACAACTTACAATCCCTTGTGTCCCAATTTGCTTTTGACTATTTTACCCTTACTTTTAGGGCACTTTTAAGCTGATTTCCTACCTATGTATGTTAGGGGAGTGGATGTCTATAAATACCCCCTTCCTCTTTTATTTCAAAAACTTTTACTTTCACTTTAGACTTAGCTTTTAGAATTCTCTCTTTCAATTTCAGAATTTGCATTAGGCTTTTCTCTCTCTTAAAGGGGGAAAACTAGGGTTCCTGAGGAATTTGTAAGGATTGCTCCAAGGGGGTGACAACCTTGAAGTTTTATCAAGATTTCTCGATTTCTGTCATCCATAAGCTTTCGTTTATCCCTATCTCTCTCTATTTTACTTAATTTTTATTTTCTTGCTTGATGATGATATTTATTGAGTTATTATTGATAATTCGTGAATAGTTCTTCTTGTTTCTCGAAGCAAGGGAGAAACCCGAGCTTCCAGGTTGATGTCCATGTTGTTTTGACGGTTGATTGATTTGGGATTGGTAACCTAGGATAAGGATTTAATTAATTTGTATGATTGTTATATGAAATTAGGCTTTATTATAGGTTTGTCTCGATGGCTTGAGCTCTCAATAATTTAGCCTTCTTTTATATAATTGTACACGTTGGAAATGATGATTTGGACCTTAGGTTAGGATTTTCCACCCTCTCGAAGGAATCCAAATTGATCTTAAGTGAGCTTAGGATTAGATTTTGTACCTTAGATGGATAAGGTCGCGAAATCAAATCTGCGAAATCAAATCCGCGAAATCAAATCAATTAAAACTCGAATTATAGGATTAAGACCTATGAAGAAGAGGCCTATAAAGAGAGGGAATAGAGCCTAGGAAGTCTCGATTGTGATAAACAACAATAATCCAGGTCGTGCATGTAGAGAATTCTCACCCCTACATCGGTCTTTAATGTAGGCGAAGTCACGCTAAGATTATTTTTGTCTACCCAATTGGAATCCGGAGCTCGGGGTTGATTTCACTTGTTAATTCATTTAGGTATCCTTTATAGAACCCCGTGTATTCTTTAACACTAGGGGGATATGACACCTAAACCATATCCCGGGACTTTTATCTATTGGGATGCTAATTAGGTAGAAGTTCAGCCATTTCTTCCCTTCTTATTTCGACTTAATGGTGTTTGGACATAAACCCCTTTTAGGTTTGGGTGAAACCCAGTTTCGGGAAGCATCTTTCCTATAATTATACCTTTTTATCTTGCTATGCCATTTAGTACAAGTCAACTCTTAATTTCAATTGCTAAACGTAGGAAATCATGATCCGACTAGTTCACACGAATGTCCTCTCTGTGTTTCGATATAATACTATCTCTGTTTGAATCTCGTGCACTTGCGAGAACGGAAGGTCATTCAAATAATCCTTTTTGAACGATTTTTCGGAACAAGTTCATGACGCCGTTGCCGGGGAGGATAATCTCCCCGTGTAATTAGCCCGGTCATTACGTTTCGTAAGAGTTAGCTTTTAATTTGTGTTATTTAAGTTTTTTTCAAGTTGATTGATCAATTCTTCTTTTAGGTACTTCTCGTGCATGAGAAGGACAAGAAGCGTAGGCATTCCGCTTGTTGATCTTGATCCCGAGATCGATAGGACCTTTAGAAGAGAAGTGAGAAAGTTAGTCGAAAGAGTGCAAAGTGAAGAAGAAGTAAATATGGCAAATCTCGAAGCCAATCACAATCCCCAAGAAGAAGTCGAGGAAGCCGTTCCTCGCTGAACTCTAAGGGATTACGTTGCTCCAAACAATCAAGGGACACACTCAAGCATAATCTGCCCTAGAGTCCAAGCCAATTCCTTTGAATTAAAGCCCGACCTCCTCCAAATCATCCAAGAAAATCAATTTGTGGGCCAACCGAGTGAGGACCCTCATCTCCATGTGTCAACCTTCCTACAAATATGTGACACGTTGAAGATGAATAGAGTTTCACTGGAAGCTATGAAACTCCGCCTCTTTCCTTTCTCTCTAAGGGATAGAGCCGCGGTTTGGCTCAATTCACAACCACCAGGCCCATTACCTCGTGGGAGGACTTGTGGGAGAAGTTTTTGCAAAAATTCTTCCCACCAAGCAAGACATCCCAACTATGCAACAAACTCACCACATTCGCTCAAGAGCAAGACGAGTCTCTATTTGAAGCATGGGAGCGATTCAAAGATGGGTTGAGGATGTGCCCGCATCATGGGCTTGAGAAGTGGATGTTGCTTGACATATTCTATAATGGGCTCTCCTATCATGACCGAAGTGCCATTGATGTCGCCTCCGGAGGATGTTTGATGAACAAGAGCATTGAGGAAGCCTTTGAGCTTATTGAAATCATGTCCACCAACCACAACAAATGGAATCGACCACGTGCCAATCCAAACGTGTCTTCAAATGTGCCAAGAAAAATCCCAGGTATGCACCTAGTTGATACTCTAGATTTGATAACATCAAAACTCGAGGTTCTTACCAAGAAGTTCTACACTATGAAATCTATTAGTACCACATCCACCCAACCCAAACCCCTCAATACTATTTCTTGTCTTAGTTGTGGAAACGAAGGGCATACAGCAAATGAATGCTCTATCTTGTCTCAAGTGGAGAGTGTGCAACTAATTGAAAGGGCCAAGAAGGGGGTGTGGAACCTATACTCAAACACTTACGACCCCGGTTGAAGATACAATCCGGCGCAACCCCCAAATCTCTTCGAACCCACCTCAAAGACCACAATACCAAGGTCAGACCCACCAAGCATCTCAAAACCCTCCGGGATTTCCACTAGGAAACCAAAATTCCAACTATCCTAGGAGAAGTGAGACCGACTTAGCCATTGAGGAAGTTCGAGCACAAGCAAAGAAGGATATGGATGAAATGAATGCTAAATTTGAGGTCCTCATGAGCCATAACAAAATAATGGAGCAATTCATCCTTAACTCACCTTCAGGGTCACCTAGGCAAGCGGGTAGTCTTCCGGGACAACTTGAATATAGGACAAAAGCCGAACCCCAAGAGGATCTCATGTTTGTGGGAGAAAAGGGGAGTGAGGAGAAATTGGTGGAAAAGGAAGACATTAGGCTTGGACTAGTTGAAGGGTGGAAAGAAAATGAGAAAGTTGAAGAGGATGTAGAGGGGAAGAGTGAAGGAAAAAATGGAAACCTTGAGCCGGCCACGAAATCATCCCTACCTACACCTACCCCCACTTCTTTTAAAAATCCTTTGGAGGATGTGATGACGTTAAAGAGGACAATGGAAGTCGAGAATGAAGGTGAGATTGAAAATTTTCTTTCCAAGGTGTCTTTAAACAACACTCTACTCTTTGATGAAAAAGTGGAAGAAGGCATCACCACCTTTTCAGAGAACTTGCAAGAGTTTCTAACGAAAGGTGAGGGGTCTAAAGCTTTCGAGACCCTTCCCAATTTGGATGAGTACAAAACTGTGGAAGAGGAAGGGCTCACTCTTAAGCTTAGTGATCCGGGATGCTTTGCTCTATCTTGTAGAGTTGGAAAGAAAATTTTCCGAAATGCCTTATGTGATCTTGGGGAAAGTGTGAATGCGATGAGCTTACGAGCTTTAAATGAACTTGGTTTAGCAAAATTGACTCCTACCAATATATCTCTTAGGTTTTTCGATTCTCGGGAATCAAAGCTCGAGGGGATAGCAACAGACGTTTTGGTCGAGGTAGGAAAGTCAAAGTTGCCAACCGATTTTGTTATCCTAGATGTGGGACGTGAACTCAATTTCCCAATGATACTCGGGAGACCCTTCCTTGCGAGTGCCGGTGCACTCATTGATGTTAAAAGGGGTCGAATGGTGCTAAATGCAAGGGGTGAAATTTAAAATTTTCAAATGACCAAGAGAAAACACCCTAGTATTAGCACCAATCCTACACACTCAATCAAACACCAAGTATCATTGGAAAAGGATGAGGCCCTAAAGGAATTTGAATTTTTTGGCAAGAAAGTTTTTCAAGGAAAAGAAGAGCCGGTGATAAAAAAGAAAGAGATTTTAATGATCAAAGATGGAAAAGCTTTGGAGGGGGAAAACATGATTTTCAAACCCCCATAAATAATTTATGAAAGAGGGTCAAGCTAAACCTTAAAGAAGTGCACTTGGGAGGCATCCCAAGCCCCGTTTATTTCGTTTTCATAAAAGTAGTTTAGGAGTTTTTGTAAATATTTTTGTTGAAGTATTCTAATGTGTTGATTTGGGGATAGTAGGTACCAAAGATAAGTGAAATGTGAAAAAAAGTCGAGGTAGGGGCAATTTTTTAAGAAAAATGCGTTTTGAGTTGAGTTCTTGGAAAATTTAATTTTCAAAATTTTTCGGAAAATCAATCGTTTGATTCAAAGGAAAACGAAGAAAAAAAATTCGGAACCCTTGGCTAGAGAGCCAATAAGGCCGCCCCCCCCCCCCCCCTCTTTTTCCCCTACAATTTCATCCCACTTCTCACTCTACAAGTGCTCTCGCTTCTCTTTAGAAAATGTTTAAAAAATCATCACTTTGAATTTCAAATTACGCACAATCCGTGTGGAACTAGCATGAGTCCTTTGGAGGGATAGCTACCCGGACCGAGGGCATCATTTTCCACTGATCACTTTCTGGCGAGAGTCATGGGAATCTGGCGAACTCGAAGGAGGTAAAATTTTAGATTCTTTATTTCATTTTAGAGTAATTTTCAGTTTTTCTTGTTGTTTCTCCTTGAATTCCCTTAGTTAGAACAATTAGCACACACAGACTACATTATCCCCGACCCGAATTGTATTTTGGTATATCTTTGTTGTGTTTGTTGTTCTATTGAGTATAGAGATAATTTGAAATGGCAAAAATAAAAGGGGAGAAACGAAAGAAAACTACCGCTAAATCTTCTACTTTGGGAGAAAGTAGTAAAAAAAATCGGGAAGGCAAGTGATTAGGGAAAATGTGGATGATGAAGGGAGATAGTTGAGGAGGAAGAGGAGTTTGTAGCACCGGAGGGAATTTTGCTTCCATTGCCTAACGATAGGCTTTTCTTTTCAAAAGTGCGTGAGAAATGGATTTCTCCCTCCAAATTCATTGATTTGATGGAAACTGAGAACTCTTTCCTATGGGGAGAGAGTGGAGGAATTCTTGAGGGCATGGGGAATACTTGATTTCTTGACTAGGCCGACTAGCACTTTCATCATGACAACTGTCTAATTCTTTAGTATACTTAAGGTTGGAAGGATGACATTACAAGCAGCATCCGGTAAAGTTGTTTTTGTGATTGGCAAGAAATGCTTCTCACTGGATGTGATAACGTTTGGAGAGAAGTTAGGGATGGCAGGATTTGCATCCAATCGTGACAGACATGGATTTCAAGCCAGATTTATTCTGGAAAGAGCTCACTGGGGAGGAAAAGTTCGCATCAAACCGAGCCAAATACCTACTCATCAAAAATCCAACCATTAGAACCGATTTTCAGATCCTATCACACACTGTTTTGGCAAAAAAAGAGACTACTCGAGTCACAGGAGTTGAGTTATTTTTCATCTGGACTACAATGAAGGGGAAGAAAATTGCAGTTATGGGATTTCTACTTGTACATTGGATTAAGGTGCAAGGAGATGCATATCGAACCATCCAATGTGGGGATACATATCCAAGCTCATTCATACACTGCCAAAAATGGAAAGAAGACTCCAAGGAGAAGATTTGAGGTATGAAATTTTACCATTGGATGAGCTGAGCAGGCCTCGAATAGCAAGAGAACAGGAAATGGAGATAGACGAAGAAGAACAGGAAGCAAGAGGAGGAGTAGAGAACAAGCCTGATGAAATCTTAAGAAGGACAACCATCCTAGAGGGCATCGCCAACCAATCCAATCAAAAGAATGAAGCGCTAGTGAGGCAAAATGAGGCGCTCATGGGGGCAATGAATGACATGAAGAAGAGAGTGGAGAATATTGAGAGACAAGGATGTGAAACTCACCTCCTCCTTCGTTGGTTCTTCAAGAAGAGTGTCAAAACATTGCTTATCTTAAGAGCATCTTCCGGAAGAGTTCGTGGGAAGAAGAGCGAGCAAGGGTTGAGAGAGAAATTAGAGAAGTCACTGAGAGAATTGCTCCGCTGTCCGCCTCGACCTTAGATGTAAGGGAGCATTTCCCGAGATTATCCAATATGGATGCTTGACCACAAGGCCATGAGAACACTCTTATTGATCCACTACACGATTTCTTTGAGGAAGAGGAATCTGAGTCAAGTAAGAGACATCTTCAGATGAAATCGTACTCAAGGAACACCGTGAGAGAAAGGCAAGGGGTTGAGAATCCTCCCCCTATTGGTTAGTATTTATATCCTTAATCTCATTTTTCGCTTGTAAGTAATGTTGTGTTAGTTTTAATGCTTTTAGAATAAGTGATTTTGGGATGGAAGTGAAATATGGAATGAGATTGTTTCAATGATATAAAGTTGGAAGTGATGACCTTGCACATTTTTTCTACCTCTCTAACAAATTGGGCTTGAGAAGTTCACCCAAGTTTATGGGGAGGGGGAAACGGTTGTCACTTCTATGTGGGTTTTGATTGATACATGAATTCCAACCTCTTCGCTACTTGGGCTTGAGAATTTCGCCCAAGTTTGTTGTGGGGGAAGGGGGGGGGGGGAGGGGGGATGGGAGGATTGTTATTCTTATATGCTTTTGAGAATGCTCTTCTTGTCATGTGGAACTTTCTATTATTCTTGATCTATGTCATTCCTCCACTTTATTGTTTATGATTTAATTGCTTCTGTGAATAAAACACTGGTGGATTGATTGTTGAGTTGACCTACCTTGTGATAGATAAGACAGAAGGATTCGAAACCCCGATGTTGTGCTCCAAAGTTTTCGACTTCTCTATAAATTGAGTATATAACACTAGAGGGTTCCTTGCCAAAAAAATCAAAGTGCGAAAATTGGTCGATGAGATTTAAGGGTAGGTGAATATTTAGATATAGTGAGGAGGATTGCATGAGTTCATAAAATAACTTACCCCGAGGTTATGTTGCTTGTGAGCATTTCTTCAATCCTAAGATACACACTACACGACTAAGGGCGAACTCGTGAAGAATAAAATGAATCGGCTTTAGGTGGTAGAAAAATTAAGGACATGTAGAAGAAGTTATAAGGTGGTATATAGGTCACCTGGTCAAGTCATTGCATTTAATTGTTCTTGGTAAATTCTAGTGATAATTGTATACTCCATTTGTTGAGCTGAGTTTGTAAAAAAAAAAAAAAAAGTCACGTTGTATGAAATGTGGGTGAAAAAAAGAAGAAGATAAAAGCTCAAGTGAGAAAAATCGAGTGTTGAAGCTATTGAAAAAATGTCATGTAACTCGAAAAGAGTATTGTTATGTAAAGACAAAAGCTAGGATTATCATTTCTTTCTTTTAGACAAGACCCGATGGAAAAAGGAGAAATAGAAGAATAAAAATTTAAGATCAGTTGGCTCGAGGGAGAAGAGAGCCGCATTACCTACACCGGGTGAGTGCGTGGCGTCTTCCTAAAAAAGAACCGAGTCGAACCGCCTAAGGTCGAGGATTTTGAAGGATAATGGGTCGTCAAAAAGTCACCGCACAATTGCACATTTTAGGGTTGAAAGTAGGGCTCTTAGCACATGATCTAGGGTACTAAGTGAAATAAAAAATACTATGTGCCTTTTCGAATTTCTATACCTTTATATTCCCCTACTCGTTTATCGAATCCTTTAAACGAACTGATATAAGCAAGAATGGTGAATAAAAAAATGGACAAATACTCAATGAAAGGAGAAATTCATAAAAATGAGGATTCAAATACCTTCCAAACTCTCGTTTTCTTTTGTGTTTAATTATTTAACTTGCTCGAGGACGAGCAAGGTTTAAGTTTGTGGGGATGATGAACGTAAAAATTATCGTTTTTCTTGTATTTTTCACGTTCACTTTTTGTAAAGAATTACGTGTAATTGATGTGTTCATGTGTGATTTTTTAACTTTAGTGCATTTCCGAGTTAAATTTCCTTTTTAATATGATTTGATGCGCTTTCGGGTGTTTTTTAGTCTTATTTTGAAGGTTAGGAAGCTCGGAGGAATTCGAAGAGTGTACGAGTCCATTTTCACACTCAGGCCAGAATCTGGAGGCCCAAATGGGCCCAAAATGGGTCGGGAATAGGCCCAAATTAAAGATCGTCAAGCCATGGAGAAAGTTCGTGAAGAACTCGGGCTGAGAAAATGGATAGAAAAGTCCCAAATTGAAGAATAAAGTAGACAAGGGCAATTGCACATGCTCCACGTTCAAGCCCATAGATTGAGGCCTAAATGGGCCCAAATCAGATCCAACAAAAGCTCAAATTGAAGTTCATCGAATCACGAACAAAAGTCGTGAAGAAGTCGGGTCGAGAAAACGAGAGGAAGAGGTCTAAAACGGCGACTGAAGACGAGGGTGTAAAATAAGGGAGGAGGGCACTACCGGGGTCCCTACCGGACCGGCAGGACCACTGGTAGTCGGTCCAGAAAATCAAGCAACATCATGTCGCTGCCACGACCTGCCCGGCTGCCGAACCGGCAGTTGGTCCGGTAGTTTGCGAGCCGGTCCCTTTTTCACGCCCTGTTTGTTTTTCGGCCATTACATCTTCGTCCGAGCTCCGATTCGAGTGATTTAAGATGTCACGCATAGCTAAGATAAAGATCTACAACTTTTGTATTGTGACCGAGAACCAATTCCAAGCCAATTCTTCCTAGAATTCGCATAAAATTCGAGTCGAGCGCACGAAAGAGGAGTCGACCAACAACTTATAATCTTTTGTGTCCCAATTTACTTTTGACTATTTTACCTTACTTTTAGGGCACTTTCCAGCCGATTTCCTACCTTTTTATGTTTGGGGAGTGGGTGTCTATAAATACCCCCTCCCCCTTTTATTTCAAAAACTTTTACTTTCACTTTAGACTTAGCTTTTAGAATTCTCTCTTTCAATTTCAGAATTTGCATTAGGGTTTTCTCTCTCTTAAAGGGGGAAAACTAGGGCTCTTGAGGAATTTGTAAGGATTGCTATAAGGGGGTGACAACCTTGAAGTTTTATCAAGATTTCTCGATTTCTATCATCCATAAGCTTTCTCTTATCCCTATCTCTCTCTATTTTACTTTATTTTTATTTTCTTGCTTGATGATGATATTTATTGAGTTATTATTGATAATTCGTGAATAGTTCTTCTTGTTTCTCGAAGCAAGGGAGAAACCCGAGCTTCCAGGTTGATGTCCATGTTGTTTTGACGGTTGATTGATTTGGGATTGGTAACCTAGGATAAGGATTTAATTAATTTGTATGATTGTTATATGAAATTAGGCTTTATTTTAGGTTTGTCTCGGTGGCTTGAGCTCTCAATAATTTAGCCTTCTTTTATATAATTGTACACTTTGGAAATGATGATTTGGACCTTAGGTTAGGATTTGCCACCCTCTCGGAGGAATCCAAATTGATCTTAAGTGAGCTTAGGATTAGATTTTGTGCCTTAGATTGATAAGGAAGGGAATCTAACTCGCGAAATCAAATCAATTAAAACTCGAATTATTGGATTGAGACCTATGAAGAAGAGACCTATAAAGAGAGGGAATAGAGCCTAGGAAGTCTCGATTGGGATAAACAACGATAATCCAGGTCGTGCATGTAGAGAATTCTCACCCCTACATCGGTATTTAATGCAGGCAAAGTCATGATAAGATTATTTTTGTCTACCCAATTGGTAATCCGGGGCCTGGGGTTGATTTCACTTGTTAATTCTTTTAGGTATCCTTTATAGAACCCCGTGTATTCTCTAACACTAGGGGGATATGGCACCTAAACCATATCCCGGGACTTCTATCTATTGGGACGCTACTTAGGTAGAAGGTCAGCCATTTCTTCCCTTCTTATTTCGACTTAATGGTGTTTGGACGGGCTAAAATCATTTTTGGTCCCGTAACTTTTTACTTGTACAATTTTGGTCCCAAAAAAAGTTAAAAATTCAATTTAGTCCTGTAACTTTTGAATTGGTCCAGATTTAGTCCCTTTTCTTTCCGATAGTGACCAATCAGACCGGAAAATCGCATGTATCATTCACATTACTTATTTTTCCAGTAGAATTTTTAATATGTGGCACCAACAAGTGATAAGAAACTAGAAAAATAAAAAAAATAAAAAAATCCCTCTTTCTTTTAATTTTTTTTTTAATTTTTAATGTTATTTTTACTTCAAAGTCACTTGTCGATGGCAGGTATTTAAAAATTGGATGGAAAAATGAGTTTGGTGGCCAACACGTGCAATTTTCCGGCCAAATTGATCACCGACGGCAAAAAAAAGGACCAAAACCGAACAAATTCCAAAGTTACGGGACTAAATTAAATTTTTAACTTTTTTTGGGACCAAAATTATACAAGTGAAAAGTTACGGGACCAAAAATGATTTCACCCCTGTTTGGACATAAACCCCTTTTAGGTTTAGGTGAAACTAAGTTTGGGAAGCATCTTTCCTTTAATTATACCTTTTTATCTTGCTATTCCATTTACCACAAGTCAACTCTTAATTTCAATTGCTAAACTTAGGAAATCATGATTCGACTACTTCACACAGAGGTCCTCTCTGTGGATCGATATAATACTACCTCTGTTTGAATCCCGTACGCTTGCAAGAACGGAAGGTCATTCAAATAATCCTTTTTATACGATTTTTCGGAACAAGTTCAGGTATTCCCCTATAATATACTTAGATTTTTGGGCCGTTCGGTCGGGCCAAATAATACTTCGGGCCTACATTTCTATGGCTCGGCCCATCTAAAATATCGGACTGCTACGATTTTGCCACCTCTAGTTGTAAAGTAGACTCTTTGGAGTAGGTAGGATAAATTTGGAAATGAGTGGTTTAACTTGGATTGAATGAGTTTCACTCGCTAATTCCCGCCACGTTCCATTCCTACAACTTTTCTATGAGTTCAACTACCCTATCTCCCAAATTGCCTCGAGGAGTTGTCCCCTTTAATTCTTTTTAAGTTATAAGTTGAAACATATGATGTGTTCTAACTCATCACAATCAAACCCAAATGTTGAATTCTTCTGAACATTTTCCAATTCTAATCTATCAAAGCATTCGAGTATTATTTACAACAGTTTTTCTTATAATAATTGGGGACGACCCTAATAACATATCGCCCCATCCGATCATACTATTTATTTTCTTTTTTTATAATAATTGAAAAATAAGGTCAAAATAATTCCAAAGATTGATTTCCACATACAAACTTGGCTTTTACTTTCTTTGTTCTTTCTTATCAACTATCCACCATTGCCTTGTATTTTCCAATCAAGCCCAAACCTTTCTCTCACTCACTTTCCGACCAACTTCCTCAAACTTGTTCAATTCAAGTGTGGAAAAAAATAGTTCAATAAATGGATTAGGCTAGCAATAATAAGTTTCAAATCTCGAAAGAGCTATTAGGGACAATTTGTACACATATTCAGGAACAAATTAAGGGGCTAAAAGAATATCAATAAAATGGCATAATCACTTTCAATTCTCATAATCAATCGTGTAATTTCAAAGAGACACGGGACAAGTTATATAGATACATTACAATGGTCAACCATACACATCAAAAGAAATTTGAACTTAAAAAATGAAAGTTCGTACATTAAGCTCAAAACCTCAACGGCTCATATTACAAACACTCTTTATTTCGAAACTCAAATGCACATATATTTCTACCTTTCAAGCACAAAACATTTTCTTTTTATCATCATAAATACACGTCCAATACCTTTACCACTTTTCATCTCCTTTTAAGAAAGTTTTTCAAAAAAATTTCCTCAAATCCATCGCACAAATTTTTTTTTTCTCAAGACTCAAGAATCAACATAATATGCAATATCAACCATCATCACCAAAATAAAACAAAAAATTATCTGAAATAAATACAAAATATTCCAAAACAAGACATAAACTAAAATCTAAAATACCCTAATCAACTAATCAAGAAGTTCAAATGTCAAGCAAATGTAAATAGCAGATGAAAATCAACAACAACAACACCTCAAGACCCCCCTGAAACTATTTTTAGCTGCGAAAGCTTAAAAATAGTTCTAAAAAGAAGGTGGCGCTAACACTTACAAACTCCTCCTAAGGGGAGGGCGGTTTCGGACTATAGTAGCCAACCTAGACATGAAAGTCTTCCATTTGTTTCATCATTCGCATCAGTCGTCGAATGCCCCGAGCTTGCTCCGTCTGTGTTTGAGTATGCTCTGCTTGTTTGGCAAACATCCCATCAACTGATGCTTGTAAGGCAACAATGTTGTCTGCAAGACTTGTATCATCTCCGCTCTATTGAGAAGCTGAAGCTTGCCCTCGCTATACAGAGGGCATATGTTGCTCATTCCCTACTTCCATGTGCTCCATTTCTTGGTCACCCATTGCTTCTATGTGCTCTACCTTGTGGTCTTCCATAGCATTTTCATTTACATTGCCCTATCTACCCACTGGTACACCGACCCTTTCTCGCACAACTTCATGAGCCGCCGTGTTCATTAGCCATTTTTCTTGATTTTCTATTGTAGTCAGAGTCGTACTAGGCAAGGGAAAATGATCTCCACGTCTCTGCTGAAATATCCAAAATGGTTCTTCTGGTAATATGTAGGTGCTCAACTTCATTGACATGATATCTAACTTGGTTTCTCCTGAAACTGGCCAAAGATGTGAGCACCAAATCTTGAGATGTCTAGCAATAGTAGTCACAAGCCCCCCAATTCTGATGCCTTTTGTTACGCTACATTGTGGAACTGAGTCATGAGGTAGGCAACAGGGTCAATTTCTCTGGAGTGAAGCACACTCCATAATACATGCTTCTCATCGTTCCTAATCGACCCGCTCTCTCCTCGTGAAAATATAGTGTGGGCCATTGCCTTCGACATGTAGCGGAGTGTCAGGTTTCGTATCCAAGCGATGGGTGTCAAACCGCCAAATTAAATTACCTACTAGCAAATTACGAGTAAAGTGAAGAGTAGGGTCGAATCCATGGGGAATGAAGATTAATTTCTTTTGAGCGAAAACGAATTAACAATGGGGGGTTTTGAATTGGTTTTATCTAACAAATCTAAAATCCTAAAGTTAACTAAAACATGCAAATGAAACAATGAAATTATAAAGACGAAACAAAAACTAGTAACTCTGATCTAAGGGTATTTACATTCAATCATATTATTGATCATAGGCTCACAAAATATTTTCTTGCAATTCAAATAGTTTAACCAAAGATTTATTAGGATAGCCATAATAAATCTTGCGTTTTTCTAAATTAATTGACCAATCCCAGCAACCGGTCAATACTTATCATTAACGAGTTGGGCACGATAGCGTTCCATACCACGTTAATGATAGCATTACGATTTATGAAAATACTTAAACCTAATTACTAATAGTCGAGATAGCTGCAACTATCAATAATTAGCTTGTAGATTCAATTAGGTTAAATTAATTATGATAGCAGGATTAATTCAACTTATTGCTACTATGGTTCAATCCTTCATGACAATTACGGATCATGAATTCATGAATAGCAGTAAGAAATTGAATAACTAATTGAGTTGTCAATTCAATCAAATAAACAATTCCTATATAAATAGGCTTGAATCTACAAATACTCGAATTAAACAAGAACGATTAAAATGCATAGCCTCACAATAACATAATTGAATCAACCCTTGAGCCAGAAAATAACCTTAATTAATGGCGGTGGAATCCAAGGTCTTCAACAGATAGTAGAGAACAAAAGATAAAGAAAACTAGAAGGAAAGGAGATAAATGGCGTGAATAATTGGGGAGAGGAGAGAGAGAGCGCGTATTGGAATTCTTGTACTGGACTATCTTGCGCTCCTCTCTTTTAATTCACGCTAATTATCCTTTTTTTTTCCTACTCCTAAATCTTAATCAAATCTTAGATCAAATTAAATCCTATCTCTAAAAGGTAATATCTAGATAATTACAAAAGAAAATAATAAGCCTAATTAAATAAAGCTCTTGATGAGCTTCCCCATAAAATTGAAGACTTTAACAAATCCAAGCCCATCTTCTCTCTATCTCGGCCCGCTTCTTCACTTTTCAGTCCAAAACATTAATTTAAGCCCAATTTTGCTCTAAGTCCAATTATTATTCTCCTACATTAAAAGATAATTAATTAAGATCAATAAAGAATAATAATCAACCAAAAATAAGGGAATATAAATATAAAATATGGAATAATATATGCACATCACCAAGTTGCTTTAATATGACTAGCGACGTAAGGCGGGGCATTCCAGGTGATTTCCTCCCAGAAATCTTGAAAGTTGAAACCCATATGAGGCCCGAGTTTCCCATAGGTATGAAAGCTAAAATATTGATCACATCATGATGGTACAATGTATGATCCTTACCGCCTAGTCTAAAGAACATACTGATCGAGGTCTTTCATTTAGCATTGCCACATTTATCAGCGATCCCCAACTCTTGCAAACATGGTACGTCTGGATATTTTGTGGGAATTATATGCCTCTGGAAAATTTTGTCCCACTGCACTCTTACATTCTCGGTGTTCTAGTGGGGGCCAAAGTTGATACGATAAGTGCTCGAATCTTCAATCGGTTCAAGCAATTGAGGTGGAGGGTTACTTGAACTAGCATCAACGCTAGAAGACATTTTCCTCTTGGGAGCCATTTGTGCCAGGAGAAAGGAATCCAACGAAAATCCACATTTCCAATCAAACCCCCTCAAACTTGAATTGATGCATGTGTACAAAAGTAGAATGAATTTAAAACACAAAGACACATGTCATCATAACTAGTTTAGGATTGCAATTACCACAATCAACAACACACATCACCACAACAATTCAACAATAAAGATTTCTGGGCATATGCAATTAAGCTCGATTTCACAAATCCTCCCTCAAACTAGGTTGGTAGTATGTGCTTGAGATTTTAAGAATTGGACAAAGCATCATACTTCCAACTAGTTTGAATCATAGACAACAAACATGACCAATGATTAAGCAAATTCAAGTAAAGTGAACAAGTGTAGCACAAACATTCCAAAAGTTGTCAAGAACATGTGTAGTTTGCACCCCACTTATCATTTTCAACAATAAACCCCTCAAATTAACTCATTATCTCACACATGTATCACAAATACATTGAACAAGTCAAGCAAGATGATTAAGTGAAGTGAAATGTGAATTAAAGTTAAAAAAGAATCTATTCACTTTGCATTTTCCTAGCAATTAGACATCAACCAACTAGACTATGTTCAATTTCACAAACATAAGCTAAACAAGCATAAACACAGGGGTATCACATAAAAATGGCGCCAATTGGCCATCAATTCATCAACATAATCGATTATAATCAAAACTACAAACGAATTTGGCACCATTTAGCCATTTTCCAACAAAATAAGCACAAAAACACATGCATGCCAAGTGCTCAATGGATTGCCCCAATGAATTTCAAACTCCAACTAGCACAAAATCCAATTCTATAAACTCAACAATATAATCAAAGTATGCAATTCCATCTAAAAACAAACAAGAATTTTGAAGTTCAACATTCTAGTATACAGAAGAATCCTATTTCACCATAAATCTAAAAAAATCGATATTTATGGAGGTTAAAGTGCATATCTTGAATGTTTATGGAACGAGATATGCTAAGATGGCTTGAATCCGTCCTTCAATCGAATCTCTTAGTGATTTGTGATGCGTGAGTGTTTTGGATGAGAAAATTGCAAAGGAGAATGAGAAAAAATATAACCTTTTTCGCGTTTAAGAATTCAAACCTGCACTGCATTTAGGCCGCACACGGTCTGTGCGCCAATGCGAAGGGACACACGCCACGCCGTACATGGGCTATTTCGACTGGGATCTCCATGGACTACGGCATGACCTGTGCGCAATTTCACGGCGCCGCACGGCCAATCCGAGCCCGAGCTATTTTGGCTGAAAATCTGCCTGGACCCGTGCACGGTCCGTGCGTAATTGCACGGGGCCGCACGGTCAGGCCGTGCGCGAGCCAAAACTGCATTTCTTCTGGATTTTTGAGCTCCTTCCCCTTGTGTTCGATTTTGCCTCTCGATTCTTGCATTTACCTACAACATTTAAGCATAACAATGTAGAAATAACATAGTAAAACATAAGATTCCTGAAAACACAAATCTAAGACAAAGTAACCGCTGCGTTGGCTCCTGACAAGTGTTAAGTTTAATGTCTTTAGCCGAACGCCTATTTTGCTCATGATCAAGTTGGTTCAATGAGATACAATTGTTGTACTTCTTTCACTTGCTCGTGATTGGAGTATTTCTTCACATGTTGCCCCCACTTGGTAGCACTTGATTTACCGTAAATGGCCCCGACCATTTGATCTCAATTTCCCGAGGAACAATGCAAATGAGAATTGAACAACAATACTTGATCACAGTGAAGGAACCATCTCTTAATAATCAGTTTATCATGAAACCTCTTCACTCTCTCTTTTTTTACCCATGAGTTCTTGAATCCCTAATTCTGAAACTCATCAAGCTCGTTTAATTGGAGGATCCTACTCATTCCGGCAGATTGAAAATCAAAATTTAGCTTCTTCACAGCCCAGTAGGCACGGTGTTCTAACTCAACCGGTAAATGACACGACTTACCAAACACCATCTAATATGGAGACATCCCGAGATGTGTTTTGTAAGCCGTTCTATAGGCCCACAACGCATCATCAAATTTCACCGACCAATCTTTCCAGTTTGCACTTACAGATTTCTCAAGTATTTGCTTGATCTCACAGTTAGCAACTTCAGCCTGTCCATTGACTTGAGGGTGATAAGGCGTTGTCACCCTATGTTTACTCCATTTCGTGCCAATAAACCGTTCAATAATTTATTACAGATGTGGGATCCACTATCACTTATTAACTCTCTAGGGGCTCCATAATGAGTAATTACATTTCTCACAAGGAATTTCAGTACAACCTTTCGATCGTTGGCCGGGTTCGGAATGACTTCCACCCACCTTGACACGTAGTATACGAGTAAGAGAATGCACTGAAGCCCTTGAGACGATGAAAAATGTCCCATAAAGTCTATCCCCCACACATCAAATAACTCAACTTCAATGGAATTTGCGTTACAACTATTGGAATAACAAGTGGACCGGCTACCGGCTCGGTCCCGTACTAGGTCCGACTGGGCTCCTTTTTTGTACCCTTTTCGTGTGTCGTCTTCTTCCGTCATCGTTTTGGACCCTTTCCTCTTATCTTATTGACCCGACACCTTCACGAGTACAGTTTGCAACTCGAAGATTTTCGAGTAGGGCTTTTGAGGGGTCCGATTCGGGCATATTTGGGCCTCGTCTTGCGAGCCGAAATGGAGAAGTATGTGCAATTGATCTTCTTTTTTTCCTAGTTTTTTCCTAACCTTCAAAATACAACTCAAAAACACCCAAAAGGGCATTAAATCATATCAAAAAGGAAATAAAACATGAAATCACACTTAGACATGATGATTACTCGCAATTCTCAACAAAAAATGAACGTGAAATATGCAAGAAAAATGGTAATTTTTACGTTCATCATCAACACGCCTCCCTAAAGCTAGATATATTACTCGTACATTGTCGAAGCATATGAAATCAAACCGAGTTATCCATCTCAATTACCAGCTATTGCACTCTCTTTTCCACTGCAAGTAGAACGCCCTCCCAACATCCCCAAACTTCGGCCAGCTCTACATCCAGAGCCTGTGGAATGAATACAGACATTGACACCATCACATTCCCACGTTCATCACGCAACACTGATCCTAATCTCGAACCTCGGCTTTGCACAACGGACGCATCAACGTTTAGCTTTATCCACCTAGTCGTCGAGGCAGCCTAGCTACGAGCTACAACAGCGCTTTTCGGTCACACAAATGGCCGGATCTTCGCCGTCCGGTACTCCTCCAGTAGTCGCAGCCGCAACAGGTGAAACTTCTGTTGATCAGACTTATCATCCTCAAAATAGAGAAAATTTTGGGCCCTCCACAGTGACCACAACAACATGACGACAACCCCTTGTTCTCCTTTGCCAAAGCTCCTCATCACCAGCTCCAATAGATCGGCTAACGAAGTTTATGAGTTCTATTCTGGATCCGCAAAAGAGAGGCCCTCCAAAAAATACCACTCCACCTACATAAAACAATAGTGGCCTTCGTCAACATAAAACAGCTCATCACATAAGAGGGAATTGCTTGTGCTACCAATTGTGTCAAAGCCGTCTTACCCACATTTGACATATAATTTGCTTTCCAAGTTTTTTATTTCTCTCCACCCTAGCTACTAAAGCGCTAAACAGAGCCATCTTTGACCTGCCCACCCGTACCGACAATCCTAAGTATACTGAATGTTTCTCCATTAGCCTAACACCCATTAATTCAGCCAACTCCTTCCTCCGACCCTCCGGCACCACTTTGCTAAAGCATATCTCTGATTTCTCAAGCGAAATAAGTTGTCCTGAGGCCTCTTCATAGTACTTAATAACCTCTGCCACCTCCTTAATTCGCCCTCATTGGCCTTTCGAAGATTATGCTATCATCTGCAAAAAAAAAAAAAAAAAAAAACAATATAAAAAAAAAAAAAAAAAGAGAAATTGACGAGACTCTTTTGCAAATTTTTGCTCCATGCACATCCCCCTCAACTCATCTTTCCAGATTAATGTTGTAATGGCTTCTATACACAAGAGAAAAAGATAAGGAGACAAGGGGTCTCTTTGTCGGAGCCCTTTAGATGGAGTAAAATAATCACTGTGATGGCTATTCACCAGGATAGAGAACGACACAATTCGAACATACTTCATAATCAACTTGACAAAAATCCAACCCAATCCACACCTGGGCATCCCTCTCTGAAAAATCCCATTCCACCCAATCATAAGTTTTGCTCATGTCCAATTTAAAAGTAAAGGATCTCTTTTTCAGGGCTAAATTACTACCCAAATGGTGGAAAAATTCAAAACCTGCAAGTTTATCATCCGTAATGAGATGACCCGACACAAACGCAGATTGATTAACTTAGACATAAGATTAAGCAAAACCACTTTAAGTCTATTAGCAATGACTTTAGTAACTTATTTAAAGATACATTGCACAAACTAATAAGACGAAAGTCAGTAAAGGTTTCTGGGTGTTTTTTCTTATGAATCAAGACAATGGACATTTTATTCATGTGACTAGGACAAGCATGGCCATTCAGAATATCAAGGATGACAAAAATGATATCAGATTTAAGCAAAGGCCAAAACATTTTGAAAACGACATCGGATATACCATCTGGGCCATGAGCCTCTATTGGATGCATTTAAGCTGACGCCGCAGTGACCTCCTATGTTTTGAACGGGGTCATCACTATCTCCTGTATGTCATTCGTCACTCTAGAATCCACAATAGCTATAACCCTATTCATATTGAGATCTCCTCCCATTATAAACAACTCGCTATAATACTAAAAAAATTCTCGCTCAAACCTCCTCCTCATCTACCCACACCCCTGCCCTCGTCCTTAGCCGTTCAATCTCATTTATTTCCCTCCTTCCATTTGCCACTTTATGAAAAAAGTCCGTATTCTTATCCCCTACACGCATCTAGTTCACCCTCAATCTATGATGCCACATGTTCTTTTGCTTAGTAAGCAACCCCGATAACTTCCCTTCCAAAGTTTGAATTAAGTTAAGGTTCTCTAGAGTGACCGAACCATTATGAAGCCTATCAACTTTTGCCTTACATTCCTGTATTTTAACATTAGCATTTCCAAAATGTCGAGACTCCCACATTGGTAGACCTTCGCCACATTGCACAATTTTCTCCTCCAAGCATGTCGAGTTTAGTGCACTTAGCCCACTGTCCCACCATTCTGCACCGCCGGTTTGCAAGTTTCATCCTTAAGCCACATCGTTTCGAACCGGTATTTCCTTTCTTTCTTTTTCTTATCCTTCTTCTTGCCCCAATGGTCCCAGCATAGAAGAACCGGGCAATAGCCCTCAGAAACAAAGCCTTCCAATCCTCTATTGTCACATGTCTATCTAAACACTCTTGTATATTATGGTGCTCTTTTTGCCCATTTGTCCACGTAAATGTGAACCTATGATATCCTAGATCAATCAAACCAGCATCACTCAAAGTATCTTGGAACTCTTCCATACGCCTTACCTCTCTCTCTCTCTCTCTCTACCTCCAACCTTCTCATGTGAATATAGAATCTCATTCCAGTCTCCAAAACGAACCCAAGGAGCACTCAAATCTGCTGCTAGATATCTCACTAATTGCCACGTATTACATTTCAAATGTTCCTCTGGTCACTCATATATTCCCGTCTCCACGTCTTATGTAGTACTTTCACCATACAATTGATACACGTTGTATAAACATGCAATTAGGTCAATTATATGTGTATGTTTATAGCATTTGCATGTGTATATGGTCAATAATTGCTTATATTTCATATCTTGGACCATTTAACGTGTTTGACTTGTTTTAAGGTATTTTTTAGCATTTTCAGGATTAAAAGTCGTGATTTACGATTAAGGGTCGAAAGAACAAGTCGAAGGGAAGGCTAAATCAGACAAAACCGACCAAAATCGATCCGAACCGGCCAAAATCCGGCCCAGACCAGCTCAGACCGGTCTAAACCGGTCCAGAAAGCCCAACGAAAAGAAGGAACCGACGCGGTCGTATCGAAGGGCTAAAAGCAGCGAGTCCAGAATTCAGTGATGCCATCGCGTCACAAGTTAACTCGGTCGCGTCGACAAGTTAACTTGGTCGCGTCGATGAGTCGACTCGGTCGCGCCTGGAAGTGCGATTTTGAGATTTTTCTATTTAAAAAAGGATTCGAATCCTAGTCTCCGAGGACTTTTCAAAAGCTTATAAAAAATGAGGCAAACTCATTTTTCAGGGATAGACACTCCATATTCTCAGAGATACCTAGAGAAAGAGTTAAGAAAACTTGGAGGACAAAGAAGACGAAGATCATCAAGACGATTCATCCGGGTTTAGTTTATTTTTCTAGTTTTTAATTCTTGCAATGTTTTTCTCAGAATTTTGTATTGGATTGTTGCTAGGCATGAGGAGCTAAGCTATTCGTGTCCTAGGGTTAGAAAGTAGGGATTTTTACAACAATGTTTTGATTTATTGATTTGTTCTTAAAAGTGTTTATCTTTATGTTTGTTATTATAACTGAATTTAGACTGGCCATCTAGGTTTCGTAATCCCATTTAACAAATTCGTTTCGAGAGAAGGGGTTTGTTATCAGACGTACGACATAGAGCACAGTTGTTTATGACTGTGTAAGCATAGGTTTGAGAGCTTTTGGGAGTTAATAGGATTAGTTAACTTGAGAGAGTAATTGTTCTAGTTAATCAACAATTTAATCACTTCGAGAGAAGGGTTAGGTTAATAAAGTGCCGCTTAATAAACATTAGATCGGGTTAAAATCAATAAGCTGAACATAATTGTCATTGAAGTAATATCCTGAAATCGAAACCCTAAGATACCTTTTCTTCTTGATTATTGTTCCTTTTTGTTTGCCAAGCATTGAGTTATAATTCGTTAAGTAATTTAAATTAGTTAAATTCTTTAGTTTTTATTAAAATCAATCTTTGCAATTTAGTATCTAGTTAGGACAATCCTAGAGTATCGAGGTATCGAACTACCTAAAAAATCTATTCCTTGTAGGATCGACCTTGACTGCTGTTACTAAACCTATAACCGTATACTTGCGGAACACTGGGTTAGAAAACCGACGTGTCAAGTTTTTTGCGCCGTTGCCTGGGGACAGGATATAGCGCTTAGTTTTATCTTAAAAAATAGGAGGACACTAGACTAGATTTATTTTTCGTAATTTTAAGTTAATTTTCATTTTTATTTTTGTTTATTTTTTGTGTTACGCGGTATTTATTGTTTTTGGTGTTTCCAGGCTCTGCATGCAAATCAGATCGAAACGGCAAGAAAATCTTCTTCCTTTTGATCCTGAAATTGAAGCAACAGTCCGTAGATACCGAACGAGGAAGAACCCAGCTTTCGAGATGGAGAACCCACCACAGCCAGTGAACCAGGATGAAGCCTTAAACATAGTATTGACAACTTTAGCACGCCTGGATGATAGAGTATCCAACATTCAGCAGCAGTTGCCTCCACAACAGCCACAGCTACCTCAGCAGCCAGAACAGGTTCACGAGGAACCTGGGGAATTAGATGAATATGATACTCCCATAAGTGACTGCTTGAAACCTAATCCGAATCAGCAAGCTGGTGGAGTACAACCCCCACCACTCAATGCCAATAGTTTCGAGCTGAAGCCTGCACTAATCAACATAGTGCAGCAAAACCAGTATGGGGGAAGTGCTTTAGAGGACCCAAATGATCATCTGATAAAGTTTCGCAGGCTGGCGGATACCATTAAGATAAACCATGTGCCGCACGAGCAGGTCGAATTGAGACTATTTCCATTTTCTCTGAAAGATAGAGCCCTACAATGGTTCAATTCGTTGGAGGATATTACAAGATGGGAAGACTTGAGTACTTCATTTCTATTGAAGTACTTCCCATCTAGCAAGATGCTTGACCTACAGAATCAGATCAAATAGTTCAAGTAATTGGACCAAGAGCCATGGAGAAGCTTGGGAGTGTTAGTGAATTCAACTCCTTTACACACAACTAGACAGAATATGGAATTCGCACAAAGATCAATTTGAAAACACACACTCAGTTCGGCCAAAGATGTAGCCGAAATGAACTTACGCAACACAGGAACTGAAATTGAATCACACACAGGTTTTACGTGGTTCGTTCAAGATGAACTACATCCACGGAGGCAAGACACACCCCAATCCACTAAGAAATTCAATCAATTAAAGAGAATACACCCAATAAACGAAATGCCCAATTCTGGTTACAAATTAGGGCAGAAACGTTCTATCTCAAAATACTCTCTCTAATCTAAGAAACAAGGAAATTGCTCGACGTAGTGACCTTCTCCTTGATGAGAGCTTTACAATGATATAAGAATTGGAGCTCGAATGTAACCGTACAGAAAGTTCTAACTGAATCAAGTTGAGCTCAGCTACCGGACAAAAACGACGGTTTTCTTCGTCACAAACTCTGAAACTAATCCGTCACAAATGACGGTTATTCTCAACTGCCACGAACCTGGCTCATTCTGAACAGTTTGACTTCTTGATGCTCAAACCCGGTTCAAACCTCCGGTTCTTCACTTCCTGATCCCGGTTCCACATTCCCAACACACCATACTACAAAGTATAGCTCACTTGATGAGATTGAACACCACCTCACAAATCTCCACCTCAATGAATCAAGTGTGCCTCTTCCTGCCTCATCACTGCCTTTCTGTTACTGCTCTTCATGACATTGCTCAAGCTGCAGCAAGCTCGAACAATGCTCCACTTTGTTCCCAGGTACACCCTTAGTAAGAAAATCAGCAGGGTTATGCAATGTGTGTACCTTCTTCACCTCCACAGAACCAGAATCAATGATATCTCTAGCAAAATGCAACCTAACATCAATGTGTTTTGACCTTTCATGAAATGCTTGGTGTTTCACAAGGTGTAGAGCACTTTGATTATCACAGTAGATTGCCACACACTTCTGCTTGATATCCAAATCTCTCAAAATCCCTTTCAGCCAGATTGCTTCTTTGATAGCTTCAGTTAAGGAGATGTATTCTGCTTCTGTTGTTGACAGTGCTACAACTGATTGTTGTACACTTCTCCAGCTGATGGCTGTTCCAAATAAGGTAAACACAAATCCAGAAATAGATTTTCTTGTGTCTATGTTTGCTGCAAAATCAGAATCAGCAAACCCCTCCAATGCAACAGTACTTCCATCAACTCTCTTTTCAAACTTCAGTGACAAGTTCACTGATCCTTTCAAATACCTCATCACATGTTTCAAAGCTTCCCAATGCTCAACTCCTGGGTTTGACATGAACCTGCTTACTAAAGACACAGCATAGGCCAAGTCAGGCCTGCTACAAATCATTCCATACATAAGACTTCCAACTCCACTTGCATAAGGGATATTGCTCATATGTATGATTTCCTCTTCAGTCTTTGGGCATTGTTCTTTAGAGAGTTTCTTCTGTAGATTAACTGGAGTGGAGAGAGGTTTGGCTTTATGCATATGAAACCTCTCCAACACCTTCTGTAGATATTGCCTCTGAGATAACCAAAGCACTCCAGCTTCTCTGTTTCTTAGAATGTTCATGCCCAAAATCTTCTTGGCCTCTCCCAGATCTTTCATGTCAAATTCAGTGTTAAGTTTATCCTTCAACCATTTTACCCTCTTCTTGTTCCTGCTGGCAATTAGCATATCATCCACATACAATAGAAGGAAGACTTTATCTTGCTTTGAACCTTTGTTGAAGTAAACACAACTATCATAAAGACTTCTTACAAAGCCAACACTGATCATGAAGTCATTGAACCTCTTATTCCATTGTCTTGGACTTTGTTTGAGTCCATATAGTGACTTCTTCAGCAAACAAACTTTGTATTCTTGTTCAGGAACAACAAAGCCTTCTGGCTGTTTCATATATATCTTCTCATTGAGTTCTCCATGTAAGAATGCTGTCTTTACATCCAGTTGTTGTAATTCCATGTCCTCTTGTGTAACTTTTGATAAAAGCAACCTGATTGAGCAATGCTTTACCACTGGAGAGAAAACTTCATTAAAATCAATTCCTTCTCTTTGTGTAAAGCCCCTAGCCACCAATCTTGCTTTAAACCTCACCTGTTTGGATCCTGCTGTCTCTAGTTTCTTCTTGTATATCCATTTAGAGCTTACAAGTTTCTGACCTTTTGGTTTATTCACCAATATCCAGGTCTCATTCTTTTCCAGGGACTCCATCTCTTCAATCATTGCCTG
Organism: Ajuga chamaepitys; assembly: GCA_958295605.1. NCBI lineage: Eukaryota > Viridiplantae > Streptophyta > Magnoliopsida > Lamiales > Lamiaceae > Ajuga > Ajuga chamaepitys. The sequence continues at coordinate 12,822,586 of OY282497.1, forward strand.
TATCCAGTGTTCACCTTCTTCACAGTCTAGTGCTTCTTTAAAACTACTAGGCTCTTGTGATTCCAGGTCTTCAGCAACACTTAAGGCATAGTAAACACTCCCTGCTTGACCATAGAAATCAGGTCTGTTGATTGTTCTTCTAGGCCTGTCCCTTCCAATGCTGTATTCTCTGACATTTTGTGAAGGTCCAGTTTGTTCTTCTTCTTCAGATGATGAATCACTATCTTGTAGATTTTCTTGTGGTTGAGGTGTGTGATTATCTTCAGCAGGATGCTCCACCTGAATTGATATCTCTTCTATCTCTTTAGCACCATCAAATTCTTCCTTAGAGCCTGTAGAAGTGTAAGCCATCACATTCTCATTAAACTTTACATCTCTACTTGTGATTATCTTCTGATTTCCCTTCTCTAAGCACCACAATCTGTAGCCCTTTATTCCATCCGGATATCCAAGAAATACACATCTTAGAGCTCTTGCATCTAACTTGTCTTGCTTGACATGGACAAAAGCAAGACACCCAAACACCCTTAACCCTTCATAACTTGGTTTCTGTCCACTCCACACCTCTTCAGGTGTTTTGAACCCAATCACTGATGAGGGTGACCTGTTAATGAGATAACATGCTGTAGCAATGGTTTCTCCCCAAAATACCTTTGGCAACCCAGCATCTAACAGCATACACCTAACTCTTTCAAGGAGAGTCCTATTAAACCTCTCAGCAACTCCATTCTGTTGAGGATTCATTGGTACAGTCCTGTGTCTCTTGATTCCTCTTTCTTCACAGAAGTTTGTAAACTCAGTAGAGAGATATTCCAGTCCATTATCAGTCCTAAGGTGCTTCAGCTTCTTCCCTTTGACATTTTCCAGTTGAATCAACCATGTTTTGAACTTTTGAAAAGCATCACTCTTATTCTTCATCAACATGATCCACACCTTTCTGCTGTAATCATCAATTAAGGACATGAAATACCTTGCACCACCATGAGACTCTGTCCTTGCAGGACCCCATATGTCAGAGTGAACATAATCTAATGGCTCTTGAGTTGTGTGAACACCCTTTCCATAGGGCAGCTTCTTGGATTTGCCCAAAGCACACTGATCACAGAACTCCAGATCTTGATTTCCCATATTTCCAATTACTCCACTTCTTAACAGTTCCTTCAACCCTTTCTCTCCTATGTGTCCAAGTCTCTTGTGCCATTTAACAAGCTCAGAACTGCTCAAGACCATATCTACACTCCCAACAACAGGTGAACCAATCAAGATAAACAACCCATTATGCTGTCTACCTTTTATCACCATTTTTCCATGTTTTGTGATATGCAAGAAGCCATCTACTGAGCTAAACTGACACCCACTAGTTACTGAAGAACCAAGAGATAGAAGATTTCTTTTAAGGCCAGGAACATATCTTACATTTGAGATGACTCTGACCACACCATCAAACATCCATAGGCTCACTGATCCAACTCCTTTGACCTTACATGATTGGTCATTTCCCAGGAGAACATTTCCACCATCTTCTCTTTTCAGTTCATCAAACCATGCCTGGTTTGGACACATATGAAAGGAGCAGCCTGTGTCCAAGACCCATTCCTTTACCATTCTTGATTCAGTAACATTTAATACCTCTGGAGGATCTTCTTGATGATCAAAGGCAGCAGATTCTGCCCCTTGATTTCCACCTTTCTTATTTCTCTTAGGACAGTCCTTCTTCAGGTGACCAGGCTGCTTGCACTTGAAGCATTTCCTCTTCTCAACCCATTCATTCCCCTTCTTAGGATTAGAGTCTCCTGCCTTTGGATCCTTAGCATTCTGTCCCTTCTTGCCTTGCCAAGGTTTCTTGAATTTGACATTCAAACCTTCTCCAGATTGCATCATGCCTTTATCACCTTGAGTCTGGAAAACATTTAGACCTCAGAGCCTTCACTATCCCATCATAAGATAGCTGCTCATCTCTCCCATACATCAAGGCATCCTTAAAGCTTTCCATGGATTTTGGAAGAATGTTTAACACCATCAATGCTTTGTCATCCTCCTCCAATTTCACATCCAGGTCTTCCAATTCTTCAACCATCTTAATGAACTCATCAAGCTGATCAGAAATTACCTTATCTTCAGTGATCTTGAAGGCCAACATCTTCTGCTTCAAGAACAACTTGTTGGAAACTGACTTAGATTGATACAGATCTTCCAATCTTTTCCATGCTTCTGATGAACTCTTGCATCTTGAGACCTCTCTCAAAGGTTTATCACCCAAACACAGAAACATAAGACTGAGGGCCTTCTTATCTACTGATGCAAACTTGGGTTTCTCATTGTCTTCCCACGAATCCAGAGGTATCAATGCAAGATCAAGGCCATTGTGAACCAATACTGCATTCATCTTGATCTTCCACAGTGTGAAATCATTCCTTCCTGTAAACTTCTCAAAATCCATCTTCATACCAGCCATTCCTTCTCATCTTCAAGCTGTGAGAGTTGCTTCCCACAGACGGCGCCACTTGTTAGTGAATTCAACTCCTTTACACACAACTAGACAGAATATGGAATTCACACAAAGATCAATTTGAAAACACACACTCAGTTCGGCCAAAGATGTAGCCGAAATGAACTTACGCAACACAGGAACTGAAATTGAATCACACACAGGTTTTACGTGGTTCGTTCAAGATGAACTACATCCACGGAGGCAAGACACACCCCAATCCACTAAGAAATTCAATCAATTATAGAGAATACACCCAATAAACGAAATGCCCAATTCTGGTTACAAATTAGGGCAGAAACGTTCTATCTCAAAATACTCTCTCTAATCTAAGAAACAAGGATATTGCTCGACGTAGTGACCTTCTCCTTGATGAGAGCTTTACAATGATATAAGAATTGGAGCTCGAATGTAACCGTATAGAAAGTTCTAACTGAATCAAGTTGAGCTCAGCTACCAGACAAAAACGACGGTTTTCTTCGTCACAAACTTTGAAACTAATCCGTCACAAATGACGGTTATTCTCAACTGCCACGAACCCGGCTCATTCTGAACAGTTTGACTTCTTGATGCTCAAACCCGGTTCAAACCTCTGGTTCTTCACTTCCTGATCCCGGTTCCACATTCCCAACACACCATACTACAAAGTATAGCTCACTTGATGAGATTGAACACCACCTCACAGGGAGCGATTTCGGGATCTTATCCGGAGTTTCCCTCAACATGGGTTTATGAGGAAGCAGCAGGTGTTCAAGTTTTACAATGGTCTACTTGCCTCGACTAGAAATCAGGTAGATGCAGCTGCATGTGGTAGTTTGATGGAGAAGTCTGTAAAGACAACTTTCTCGATTTTGGATGCTATGGCTAGAACGAGCTATCAATGGCTAAATGAGAGAAACCAGCCAAGGAGGGTAGTGAATGTGATGGAAGTAGAGACAGTCAGCAATGAACCGCTCGAAAAACTCACATCACAGCTGACAGCATTGACAAGCCAAGTTAATCTGATAACTAGTCTGACATTAGCACAACACACAGGAGGTCAGGAAGAAGTTGAGGATGTTCATTTTCTGAATTAGAGGAACTTCAACAACTTCCAAAACAATCAGCCCAGGTACAATCAGTACCCACAGAATCGGAATCACCAGAATTTTTCTTATGGGAATTCCAAGAATACACTCAATCCACCGCCTGGGTTTACTGTTACAAATGGTATGATCCACGACGATAAGAAGCCAACACAAGAAGAAGTTGTCCAGTCACAGTTTGAAAAATACGATGATAAGTTAGCTCAGTTTGAAAAGAAAGTAGATGGGAAATTTGTTGAGCTGAACAAGCATATTACTGGGCAAGGAGCAGACATTAAGAGGCTCGAGAACACAATGGTTCAAACTCAAGCAAGCATTGGTAGTTGTCATCTAATATGAGCCAATTAATCAAGATTGTTGGGGGCCAACACAAGCAGGGTCAATATCCGAGTGATACTGTGGTGAATCCGAGAGAGCATTGTCAAGCCATTCAGCTGAGGAGTGGTACTGAGTATGAGGGACCCCAATTTCCAGTTGACAAAGAAAAAGTGGTGGAAAAGGAGCAATTGGAAAAGCAAGTGGAAGAGAAGCAAGCTTAGTCGGGTAGAAAGAAGATAGTGAAACAAGGCGAAGGAAAGGAAATCAAAGCAGATATCCCACCTTATGTCCCGGCTGTCCCATTCCCACAGGCCTTGAGAAAGAAGAAGATTGACGAGTAGTTCGTGAAATTTTTGGATGTGCTGAAGAGGATCCAAATTAATATTCCCTTTGTTGAAGCACTACAACAGATGCCAAACTCCGCGAAGTTTTTGAAGGAGGTGATCTCAAAAAAGTGAAAGTAGGAAGAGTACGAGATAGTCAACTTGACTGAAGAGTGCAGTGTTGTAATCCAGAGGAAGCTACGCTCAAGCGCAAAGATCCAGGTAGTTTTACTCTTACATGTGAGATAAGTAATGTTACATTTGATAAAGCACTGTGTGATTTAGGGGCTAGTATAAATTTGATGCCATTGTCTATTTATGAGAAATTAGGTATAGGCACAATGAAACCCACTACAATTGCCCTACAAATGGCCGACCGGTCTATGACTTGGCCAAGGGGGATTTTAGAGGATGTTTTGTTGAAAGCCGGAAAGTTCATAATACCTGCTGATTTTTTGGTCTTAGACATGTTAGAAGACAAAGATGTCCCTTTAAGTCGCCCGTTTCTAGCAATGGGCAAGGCATTGATAGATGTTCAAAAAGGAGAGTTGACGTTAAGGGTTGATAAAGAGCAAGTAACTTTTTCCATCTATAAGGCTCTTCAACATCATGATAGTGAGGGTGTAGCTCAATTGGAAACATGTAGTTCTATTCATTCTGTAGATGCTGCATTGTGTAGGAAGTTAACTTCATTTAGTGATGGCGATTCCCTTGAAATGTGCCTTGTTAATTATGTATATAATGCAAATTTTCATGACCCTACTAACCTTGATCTTTTGGAAAGTGTTAGTGCATTAAATGCTTTGTAGGAAGCTCCTAAGGGAAGTTCGACTCAAGAAAGCATCAACAAGAAGGCGATAGAGGAAGTGCCGAAAGGCGGCGATGGATGCCCAGAGCTGAAACCGTTACCTGATCATCTGCGGTATGCATTCTTAGATAATGAAAACAGATATCCGGTAATAATCTCTTCATCCCTGACTGAGTGTGAAACTGATAAGTTGTTGCGTGTATTGAGAACTTATAAATCTGCTATAGGGTGGTCAATTGCTGATTTGAAGGGAATTAGTCCCACTATATGCATGCATAAAATTCTGATGGAAGATGAGTATAAGCCCTCTGTCCAAAACCAACGTAGGCTTAACCCAATGATGCAAGAAGTAGTTAGGAAAGAAGTGCTTAAGTGGTTAGATGCTGGGATAGTATTTCCTATTTCTGATAGTAGGTGGATGAGTCCAACTCAGGTAGTGCCAAAGAAAGGGGGGATGACTATAGTAAGGGTTGATCTTGATGAGGTCATAGCAACTAGGGTGATTATGGGTTGGCGTGTATGTATAGATTATAGGAAACTTAATACAGCTACTCGTAAAGACCATTTTCCCCTTCCCTTTCTCGATCAGATGTTTGACAGATTAGCAGGTTATGCGTATTATTATTTTCTCGATGGTTATTCGGGATACAATCAGATTATGATTGCCCCGGAGGATCAAGAGAAAACTGCTTTTGTATGCCCTTATGGTGTTTTTGCTTTTCGTAGAATGCCATTTGGGCGGTGTAATGCGCCTGCTACCTTTCAACGTTGTATGATGGCAATTTTTAGGGGTTTGATAGAGAATATCATGGAAGTATTTATGGATGATTTCTCTGTATTTGGTTCTTCATTTGATAATTGTCTAGATAACTTAGCTCAGGTGCTCAAAAGGTGTGAAGACACCAATCTAGTTCTTAACTGGGAAAAATGTCATTTCATGGTAAAAGATGGGATAGTCTTAGGGCATAAGATTTCATCGAAAGGATTAGAAGTTGATAGGGCTAAAGTAGTGGCAATAGAGAAGTTACCATCTCCTAGGAATGAAAAAGGGGTTAGGAGTTTTTTAGGACATGCGGGGTTTTATAGAAGGTTCATAAAGATTTTTTCTAAAATTGCTAAACCTTTATCTCGCTTGTTAGAAAAGGATACTTCTTTTGTTTTCGATGATGCATGTATGCAGGCTTTTGAGACATTAAAGAAGGCATTGATCACCGCTCCAATACTGATTACACCTGACTTGTCTCAACCATTCGAGGTAATGTGTGATGCGAGCGACATGGCAGTGGGAGCTGCATTGGGCCACAAGAGGGAAAAGATCTTTAGAGTAATCTATTATGCGAGCAAGACTCTCGATCCGGCTCAAGCAAATTACTACCACGGAGAAGGAACTTTTAGCTGTTGTTTATGCTTGTGATAAATTTCGTTCTTATCTTGTACAAGCTAAAACAATAGTTTATACTGACCATGCTGCTCTCAAGTATTTGTTTGCTAAACAGGATTCCAAGCCCAGACTGACCAGATGGATATTGCTTCTTTAAGAATTCGACATGGAAATCAAAGACAAAAAGGGCTGCAAAAATGTGGTAGCTGACCACTTGCCTCGAATTGCGAATGAGGCAGATGAAAAGGGCCAACAGACAGCCATCAGCGATATCTTTCCAGACGAGCACGTGATGGTTGTGGAGAATGGCCCATGGTATAGTGACATCGAAAATTTTATAGCGAGTGGGATTGTTCCGAACTTCCCTCATCATAAGAAGAATAAATTCTTTCATAATGTGAAGTTTTATATATGGGATGATCCCTATCTCTATAGGAGATGTGCAGATACTATCATCAGAAGATGTGTCCCTCAAGCTGAAGTGAAGGACATCATAGCTCATTGCCATTCATACCCAACTGGGGGACATTTTGCATCAGCAAGAACAGCAGCGAAGGTGCTCCAAAGTGGCTTCTATTGGCCAACAATTCACAAAGACTGCCATGCATTCATTCTGCAATGTGACAAGTGCCAAAGAACAGGAGGGATAACAAGGAAGCACGAGATGCATCTTACTACAATTCTTGAGGTCGAGTTGTTCGACTTGTGGGGCATCGATTTCATGGGACCCTTTCCATCTTCGAATGGGTTCCAATACATCTTGGTGGCAGTGGAGTATGTTTCAAGATGGATGGAAATTGTTCCAACCCAAACGAATGATGCCAAAGTGGTGCTCAAATTCCTCCAAAAGAATATCTTGACAAGGTGTGGCACTCCGAGAGCCTTGATTAGTGATGGGGGCTCATATTTTTGCAATAGGTGGATGGCAGCCTTATTGGCTAAGTATGGGGTAAAACATCGTGTGACTACTCCGTACCATCCTCAAGTCAATGGACAAGTGGATCTTGCAAACCGAGAAATCAAGCAAATATTGGAGAAGTCCGTGAATGGGAACCGGAAAGACTGGCAATGAAGTTAGATGACGCACTTTGGGCGTATAAGACGGCATACAAAACTCCTTTGGGGCTTTCGCCGTATCAATTGGTTTTTGGAAAGGTGTGTCATCTGCCGGTTGAATTGGAGCATAGATCATACTAGGCAGTTAAGAAGTTGAATTTCGACTTCGAACCTGCTGGAAAAGAGCGATTCTTAAAGCTCAATGAATTGGAGGAATTTAGAAATCAAGCATTCGAGAACTCCAGTTTGTACAAGGAGCGAGTCAAGAGGTTTCATGACCGAATGATCAAGGATCGCGCATTTGAAGCTGGTGAACAAGTTCTATTGTTCAATTCACGCCTAAGGCTTTTTCCGGGCAAGTTGAAATCTAGATGGTTGGGTCCATTCACAATCAAAACCGTTAGAGCCTCCGGTGTAGTCGAACTACTAAATCAAGATGGGAGCACATTTCTCGTCAATGGACAACGGATCAAGAAATACTACAAGTCCGACCAAATTCAAACCGTGCATGAAGTGCGGTTAAAAGAACTCAATTAGAACCAAAAAGGTCGTCAGGCTTGAGACGTAAAACGAAGCGCTTGTCGGGAGGCAACTCGATGTTTACTGTTTTATTGTATTATTTTATTTATTTTGTGTTTTTACGTGTTTTACGTTTTGACAGCTCAAAAGCAAAAAAAAAAAAAAAAAAAAAAAAAAAAACACGATAACAAGATGCAGGGGACAAACAGAGGACGAAGGGTAGTACACCGCGACGCGGTCGAGTCACTAAATGACTCGGTCGCGTCCAATATTCAGCATTAGCCACTCGCAGGATAGTGACCAGCGACGCGGTCACGTCCATCCTTTCCACAGCATAGGTCAGTAGTCGGTGACGTGGTAGCGTCCAGAGACGATGCGATCGCATCATTTCGCGAAACCAGGAAATTAAAAAATGGGTCCAGGTAAGTCTCGCTCATTCTTCTTCCCTGCTCGTCTCTCACGCGAAAAAAAAAAAAGAATACTCCCTTCCCACACACACACACGAAATCTTTGAAAATACACCACAAATTCACACTCTCAATCACTCCCACACATCACATACACCAAATCTCTCTCACCCTTTCAGTCACTTTGAGTTGGGCAACTTCATTTGGGCGAAAATTAGGGCTAACTCGAAAATTCTTCAAATCCGACTCAAATCTCCGGTAAGACTTGCAAACTCAAACTTTTATGTTGACTATATTGTAGTTATGATGGATTGTTGTAGAATTTGGTTATAATGGATATTCGGGATGCTTTAATTTGCATTGTCTAGTTTGGGGCACTTGTAGTACCCTTTCTTATGATTTTCGTTCCAAATTGGAGGTTATTGTGGTGTATTGAACGTGAATTTGATCAATTTGTGATTATGGGGATGGAAAATTAACATAGTTATAATTAACATGTGTTCTTCTTTGGGAAGTTTTATCGAACACGTTATGTGCATAGCTTACAGCTAATTTTTGCTTGATTTTCTGTTCCTTTTAGGCGTCATATGTGTATTGAATGATAAAGTGCTTACACATAAGTTGTTCAGTTCATAGGATACGACACATATTATTGTTTGGCAACTTTGATTAAATTCATAGCCTAGGGAGATGATAGAATGAGCTCCGATGTGTTTGGTAGTTAAGCGTTGAATGTGTTTTGTGTGTGTTAGGTTGGAAATGCCACCAACGAAAGCAACCACATGCAAGAGCAAGGGCAAAAAGAAAGTGGGAGAAGGATCTTCCAACCCGACTCCGGAAAGAGAAGAAATTCTTCCAAATGATGGCCGCATGGTCTATGGTTTTGCATGGGAGAACGCTGAGCACAAACGAAGATTTGAAGCACTTCGTTAGCGAACAGTTGTGCCTACCCATTTCGGCAATCCAGAGTTGACACGAGCTATGGGGATCCATGATAATGTCAAAGCATTTCTTACAATTTCCGGATTGACAGAATTCATGAAGTATAACCTAACATACGAGCGGTTGACAATTGAATTTCTCAACACTTTGGAGATTGTAGTAGCCAGTCGGCCTGAGCAAAAGAGGCCAGATAAGATTACTTTTCAGTTGATGGGGGAGCAACATGAGCTGACATATGACGAGCTTGATGATCTCTTCGAGTTTCCAGCTCCAACTGAAGGAGAGCCAACCGAGAAGTTCAATCCGAAAGAATTTTGGGGGCAATTGACTGCAGCCCCTCCGCTACTACATCCACAGGAGTATGTTTCAAAAAATTCTAAAGCCTCATGGATCCGGAATCCAGCAATCCGATACTTTAAAGAATTGTTAGCCCATACGCTATTTGCCCGAAAGGAAACGGGAGTAGCCCGACAGAAGGATCTCTGCTACATATGGAACATCTTTCCTAACCGCCGACTGGATAATGCAGTTCTTTTGGCAGAACAATTTGTTAATGTGATCACGAAGCAAAATGATAACATCACCATTGGGGGTCTCATTACTGCGATTGCTACGTATGTTGGAGTCACTTTTGAAGATATGACTCCGGTAAAAGGAGACATCCACTTCACTTGGGAATTTTTGGAGAGTATGCAGGTGGTTGTCATGGGAGAGGATAGAAGAGTGCCATATGTGTTCCAAAATGTTGGGGCCTACTTTCGTCTCCCCGATCCAGAATTCACTGTTGTATTGAACCTTGAGGATACACTCAACCTCGCCATCTCTTCCGAGGAGCATTTGGCCAAATCCCACAGCCCTGATTCTCCTGTTTTTCAATCGGGTCATGCAGAGGAAGACAGCCATCAGGGTCCTCGTCCAGCGAGGAAAAAGAGAGCAGCCACGGCTGTTGCATCATCTTCCGAGAGAGCCGAAGACTTTGGGGGGATGCTCACTTCCCTTCGGGCTGACTTGGCATCGCTCAGTACTCTATTCGAAAGACATCGGTCTGAATCCTGAGGCGCGTTTCTACAAATCAACCCCATGTTGCGTACGATAATCGCCCAAGGCAATGAGGAGAGAACTTGGAAAAAAGAGCAGGATCATCGTTGGGATGCACTGGCTCAATTTTGGCGCCAACATGGCTTCCAGCCACCACTGCGGCAATGAGTTGTAAGCTTAGTACCAAGTCGTACCTCTCTTTTCCTCCAAACTTTGGCTTTTAGCCAAGTTTGGGGGAGGGGGTGTAACATGGGACGTCTTGGCCGCTACATTTAGATTTCTGCTGCTGTTTCTGATGTTTAGTTGGGTGCTTCGCTTCTCATATGTGATCGTTTGTCTCACTATGTCATTATGTTGGGTTAGATGTCGGGTCTGTGAGCCTACTTGCTTACGTTACTTGTTTTGGTTTGACTTGAGTATTTGGAGTATCGGGTCTGTGAGCCCATTTATCTGTTTTTACCTGTTGGGTCTGTGAACCCAGTGTTTGTTGGTCGTAGTCTTTATATTCCTCGTCTGTTTAGTTGTGTATTTTGTTTGAGTATAGTATTAGGATGAAAACCCAGAAGTAATCGGATGTAATCGTTGAAAAATTTGGGGATTTGATTGATGATGATGTGTTAATGATGAGAAGATTTTGTGCTTAAATTGGAAAAATTGACACATAGTAGAGCATGATAGGTAATTTGAGATGAAATTGAGTTAAGCCTAGAACTTTGATCAAAATGAACCTCGTGAGGAATTGAGCCTAAAGTGACTCCTATTTTTGGAGCAATATGTTTTATTTCGGTGTGATTTTGATTGGATATGTGTCTTGGTTCCTAGAACTTGCCTTGAGACTCTGTTGTGAATATGTAAAAGGTGTAATGTGAATTAGAAAGTGATATAGGCAGTCTTTGATTGTAGCCTATTTTTTAGCCTTTTAAACGTTATCCTTTTTACCAAAAAGTTTGAGAAAAAAAAAATGTCCTTAGTGAGCCCAATTGAGCTTTTAAGCCTTTTTATTTCATAGCCACATATTACAAGCCAAATACCTTTTAATTTTAGCCTTTGGCCCTATATTGGACTAATTGAGTAAAGAGGGAGGTGGATTGGAAGGTAGATTGGATTTTTGGGGACAAAATGGGCGAAATAAGGGATAAGCTGAAGGGTAAAAGGAATTTAAAGTGATAGGTGCAAATTCAAAACAAGTATAACCTCTCCTAGTTCGTATTTGTGTTAAGTTTAAATACTTAAAAAAAATCGAAAAAAAGAGAGCCAACTGTAGATATGTGTTTTACTGTTTTAGTATTGTTAAGGAGAGGTTAGAAGAAATAAGTGCTTAGTTGATTTGAAAGAATAGGGTAGTCCCAAGATGTGGTACCCGAAAACTTAATATGAAAAGCACTCGGTTGAAAAGCACTTTTGGGGAGGTGAAGAAGTCATCTTGAGGGGTGATTTGCTGAGATTGGGAAAGTGAGTTTGAGTGATTGTAATGAGGGGTAGTCGGGTTAGGAATAACTTGATTAGTTCAATAGATAGTCACTTTTGTCCAAATTTATCCCACCTTACCTTAAACCAACATTACAACCAATAAAATACCTACTTGATTATTTGTCACTTATGCAAAGTACCACGTCTAGCTTAGAAAATTGGCAAGCTTATGGTAAAACCGAGCATGTAGTCCAAGCGGAATGATATTTTTAGCCTAAACACTTGAGAGATGAGAGAAACACTTACCTGGTGAGGATCAAATACTTCGAAAGCTTAAGTCTTGAAAGTAGTTAATTTTTGCTCTTTCACACATGCTCATTTACACTATGATGTCTACCTTTTGAAAAAAATCTGTCTGAAACTAATTTGTCATCTAATCGCCTTAAATACATGAGTCTTTGTTTTCTTTTATGTTGTTCGGGACGAACAACAGTTTAAGTTTGGGGGATTTTGATACACGTTGTGTATACATGCATTTAGGTCGATTTTAAGTATACATTTATATCATTTGCATGTGTATATGGTCGATAATTGCTTATATTTCATATCTTGAACCATTTAACGTGTTTGAGTTGTTTTAAGGTACTTTTGAGCATTTTCAGGATTAAAAGTCGTGATTTACGATTAAGGATCGAAAGAACAAGTCGAAGGAAGGCTAAACCGGACAAAACCAACCAAAACCGGTCCGAACCGGCCAAAAACCGGCCCAGACCAGATCAGACCGGTCTAAACCGGTCCAGAAAGCCCAACGAAAAGAAGGAACCGATGCGGTCGCGTCGAAGGGCTAAAAGTAGCGAGTCCAGAATTCAGTAACGCGGTCGCATCACAAGTTAACTCGGTCGCGTCGATGAGTCGACTCGGTCGCGTCCGGAAGTGCGATTTTGAGATTTTCCTGTTTCAAAAAGAATTCGAATCCTAGTCTCCCGAGGACTTTTCAAAAGCTTATGAAAAACGAGGCAAGCTCATTTTTCAGGGATAGACACTCCATATTCCTAGAGATACCTAGAGAAAGAGTTAAGAAAACTTGGAGGACAAAGAAGACGAAGATCATCGAGACGATTCATCCGGGTTTAGTTTATTTTTCTAGTTTTCAATTTCTGCAATGTTTTTCTCAGAATTTTGTATTTTGATTGTTACTAGGCATGAGTAGCTAATCTATTCGTGTCCTAGGGTTAGAAAGTAGGGATTTTTACAACAATGTTTTGATTTATTGATTCCGTTCTTAAAAGTGTTTATCTTTATGTTTGTTATTATAACTGAATTTAGACTGGACATCTAGGTTTAGTAATCCCATTTAACAAATCCGCTTTGAGAGAAGGGGTTTGTTATCAGACGTACGACATAGAGCGCAGTTGTCTATGACTATGTAAGCATAAGTTTGCGAGCTTTTGGGAGTTAATAGGATTAGTTAACTCGAGAGGGTAATTATTCTAGTTAATCAACAATTTAATCACTTCGAGAGAATGGTTAGGTTAATAAAGCGCCGCTTAATAAACATTAGATCGGGTTAAAATCAACAAGCTGAACATAATTGTCATTGAAGTAATATCCTGAAATCGAAACCCTATGATAACTTTTCTTCTTGATTATTATTCCTTTTTGTTTGCCAAGCATTGAGTTATAATTCGTTAAGTAATTTAGTTAATTAGTTAAATTCTTTAGTTTTTATTAAAATCAATCTTTGCAATTTAGTATCTAGTTAGGACAATCCTAGAGTATCGAGATATCGAACTACCTAAAAAATCTATTCCTTGTGGGATCGACCTTGACTGCTTTTACTACACCTATAACCGTATACTTCCGGAATACTAGGTTAGAAAACCGACGTGTCAACAATCAACAAAATAGGGAGATGAATCCCGAATAGTTATCTCCAGCGTACCCTTAGATAACAAACACATCCCTCCACTACGACCTCCTCCATCCAAAACACAATCCACAACCACCACCATATCAAGACCAGTCTGTGTTGCTACTTCCCTCACTTCAATAGACAGTAATCTGGTTTCCATTAAAAAACCAGACTGGGATCTTGTTTTTGAATCTCACTCTTCAGCAACCTCACTATTGGCTGGTTCCAGCCCCCGACTGTTCCAACTAAGGCAACTCATTGTGCGTAGCGGGGTTGCTCTCCCGCAACCTCCAGCGGGGTTTTAGTCGTTCGAGTAATCAACCCTTTACGATGAGCTGTATGGTCATTGTTCACCATAAAAAACTGTTAAGCGAAGAGTCGATGCCTTCAGTCGGGGGCCATATTTAAGTTCTCCGGCATCCAGGCAATCATTTTGATCGTATTCCGGACAAGCACGAACAATATGGCCAAACAACCCAAAGCAAAAATAATACATTGGCAATGCTTCGTACTTAATCGGAAGCCACAGAACTTCACCCTTCAGTTTACTTGTCAAACCTCGGAACGACCTGCTTATATCCAACCGTACTTTCATCCGTATAAACTTCTCATATCCCCAGTCTCAGCGTTCATCAAATTGTTCGAGCATACCTATCTGATGAGCTAGGGCTCGAGCATTTGTGTCAGTTATGCATGTTGCGGGAAGTTCATAGACAAGAACTTAAAATGTTGCCGCGTTGACAGAAACTGTCGATGGCAACGCTCCACCAATACAATAGAACTCATCGTTGTCCTCTAACCGACAATCCAACTCCAAAACTTCACTCTCCACCACGGTTAAATCCTTCATCCTTCGGAAATAGACATGAATAGGCTACACTCAGCAACACCTAAAGATGAAACGAAACAATAAAAAAAGCTATATCTGATGTTACTCCGCCGAGCTCGAAAGCTAGTGGATATGCACAAAACACACGCAACAAAGACAGAAGGGAAAAAAGCAAAGCAACAAAATAATAACAAATAGAAAGCCTAACCCTAGAAACACAGTAGAAACGAAACCTAAAGAAACATAGACAAAAAAAAAAATGAAGCAAAAAATAATTAAAAAAACATAAACCCTACCTCGAGAAACACAGCAGAAACGAAAAGCAACAAAAACCTAACAGCTAATCACAACCCAGATGGTAAGAAAAGAAGGACATATGAACATAAAAGTGAGGAAAGAAGAATCTGGAAGCAGTCATATAGTGCGGATTCTCATTGCCGGATTCACCAAAGAAATTCCCATCGGATAACTCTCACCACTCGGAAAAACTCACCCCTCCCCAAAAAACTTCTCCAAGAGAGAAGAACGTCCGGTTTCTTTTCGATTTTTTAAAGTGAAAAATGTTTTCAAAAGATGACTAATTTAACATATTAGACATAAAAACTAGATAATAAATGAAAACTTATTTGCAATTTAAATTAAATTTTGATTCCAACCAAATGTTGTACTTCCTCCGTCCCGGTTAACTTGTCACAGTTGACCGACACAGATGTTAAGAAAAAGTAGTTTTTGTGGAATCTTTGACTTTTTTAAAGGTGGAGATTTAATGTGGATATTTTGAGGGTGGAGATTGTTACCTTTAATTGTCATTTATGGGTGTGACAAGTTAAGTGGGACGGATCGAAATGAAAAATAAAACAAGTTAACTGAAACGGAGGGAGTAATATTTTACCACTTATTAAACAAAACATTTAGGTGGAAAATCTGAATAACATAATTTGTGCCTCCCACCCCCCACTACCCACACACACACATATAGATTTTGTGAAAATTGTTTGGTTTGTCTGTTTTTATTTTTTAAAATTATTATATTATTACTATTATTTCTTTTATTTTTTTAATGATGATGATTCCTACCCCGTAGATGGCCAAAACTGATCGATAGGCATGTCCAACACGCAGACATTTTAAACAAGATGTGCAATAGAAATCTTGGTAAAAAATACTATTAGGCCCAATATTCAATAGGTCTCAAACTAACCCAAAAATATTAAATATTTCAGGGATTGGGACGGGCTCATTAATTTTCAACCTGATGATTTTCAGTTGGCGAGACCAATGCAACCCATATATGATGTCGGTCCAGACTGTTGGGTTGGGCCGGGCAGCCGTAATTACCGCCACCTCTCTAGTACACTGGAATTTTATGACATACCACTTTGACGAATTCACCTCACCAAAGGAAACATTCAAACAACAAATACCATCCAAAATTTTACAAATGGAAGGAACAAAACTTATGTCCCTTTACTATACATCAAACTATTTTCAACATAGGGCATCAATTATTGAACAATCAAACACCAGAAAAGTCAACTCTCAAAAAGCTGAAGCAAAACACATGCTTAGTTAGTTAAGCTTGACTGGACCTGCATTTGTTGTCTGAGTTCAGCCTTTGTAAGAGCTTAAGTACATCTTGCATCGAAGGCCTATCCGATGGCCTACTTCTCGTGCAGAGTAACGCGATTTCAGTAACCGATTTCATGTCCTCATCAGCAACTTGTCTTATGAGATCCTCTCTTTGAGCATTTGCAGCCCTACCATTTGTGAACACCTGCATCATAACTTCTCCGAAACTGTATATATCCATGTCGAGTTCGTCACGTATGGATGTTCTGAATCCACCTGTCCAAATTGATGAAATATAAGCAGATTCTTCATGCTTTAATAAGATATCATGAAGCTCTTTTTTTAATTGATTGTGATTTCAGAAAAACATGATTAAAATATAATCCAAAGCTAACATTTTTATCAATATCAAATCAGAAAGAGTAATGCAAAAAATTGCAGCATTCTTTGATACAAAAAAATAAATTTCAACCAGATAAAGGCTAATGATATACCAGTTTCCTGTATAATCTTTGCTGGCAATGGACTCTCACTTGATTCAACAATTGAACTGAGTCCATATTCAGCCAAATGGGGCTCCATATTTTCATCGAAAAGCACGTTGCTCGCCTTCAGATTCCCGTGTGGAACGGCCGGAAAACAGTCATGATGGAGGAAGCAGAGTGCCTTAGCAACTCCAGTTACTATCCTACACTTGGTTTCCCAATCTCTCCTCATTCTAATCTTTTCTTCTAAGTTCCCATTAGGCATGTAATCATACAACAAATAAGCAAGGTTGTTATTATAGCAAATCCCAAGCAATCTTGTCAAATTCTCATGCCTTGCATTCCCAATCCTAATCAGAAACGGTAACACAACTTTCATTTCTTGTGGTTCCCACTCAATTTTCTTGGCAGAAACTGTAATCCCTGTGGGCAAAACTACTTTGCCAATCGAATCCGGAAGAATCGGCGTCGTCTCTGCACAGTTGAAGCTTCTCAAAACATCCTTTGCTGTGAACTGAGGGAGCCCATTAAAAGCAATCATTTTCCACTGGCCTTTACTCCCTCTTTTGAAGTAAAGTATCCCAAAAATTGCACCCATGATGAACAAAACTGTAACTGCACACAGTATGAGAGCCCATGCTAGTTTCTGTGCTTTTCTGCTTCCTAGCTCCAGCCCACTTGAAAGCCCGTTTTCATGATGACAAGGCCTCAGAGTCAGAGGTGGCCCACACAGCCTCGGATTACCCAAAAACGCGCTCTGATCCATCATCTTGAACGTCCTGTTCGAAGGAATTGAGCCTGAGATATCATTGTAGGACACATTCAGAAGCCTCAAACTCGAAGAGTTTCCGAATTGGGCCGGGATAGGCCCAATGAAACCATTATGTGACAGGTCCAATATGCTAATACCAGGAGGGTTAGCAAGTTCCACTGGTATTGAACCTGTCAAATTATTATAAGCTAAATCCATCACCATAAGATGCTTACAATTAGAGATACTCTCTGGTATTTTTCCTGACAAATTGTTCATCCTCAATTCAATAACAGAAACTGATTTACATTGCTCAAATGGAGGTATAACTGCTGACACACCACAAGAAACCATGGAGAAGTTCTGTAAACTACCCAAAGACCATAACTTTATCGGTATTTCGCCTCCAAGTTCTGGATTATAAGACACATTGAAATACTCAAGCTTAGAAGCTTCAACAACCCCAGAAGGAACCCCTCCAGTAAACCTATTTCTTGACAAATCCACATACGAAAGGGATCCAAATTGCAGAGATATTTCACCCGAAAATGAGTTATCTTCGAGTCGAAGGCGAGTGAGAGACGAACAGTTGAAAATGGGAGATAACCCTCCAGTGAAATTGTTGGAAAACAGAATCAACTTAAGCAAAGCTCCATTGGAGCATATGTAAGGTGGAATTGTACCAACAAAATAATTAGTTGAGACATCAACATGTTTGAGCTTTGAAAATCTGCCTAAGTCCTGTGGGAGTGAGCCAGTGAGGTAATTGTTCCATATAAGGAGAGTATCAAGAAGAGGCAGATGAGCAATACCTTGAGGCACAGAGCCACTCAAGTCATTGTACATTAAACTCAGCAGTTCAAGATTCTTCAGGTCTGAGAAGCTGTCAGGGATTGAACCAGACAGCAGGTTGTCAGAAAGATCCAGGCTTTTGAGATTCATGATTCTGCTGATTCCCCATGGAATCTTCCCATTGAGGAGATTCCTGAAGAGGAAGAGTGATTCAAGCTTGGTGAGATTGGTGAGTGATTCTGGGATTGGCCCAGAAATGTTGGCATCTGCAATGTCAAGGTACTGGAGTTCGCTCATATTACCTAACTGCCAGGGGATGCCACCTGAGTAAGAATTGTAACCAATTTCCATGTGAGACAGTGTTTTAAGGTTGCCTAACTCAGGAGGTATGTTCCCAGTGAGCAAATTTCCAGCTAAGTGGAGGAATTCAAGTGATTTGAATGAGCCATAATCAGATGGGATTGGTCCAGTAAAGTAACTCCCTGCAAAATTCAAGATTTTGAGAGAATTAATCTGTGAAACGTCGGTCGGAAGTGGCCCGGAGAAGCTGTTGCTGAGGGCATCAAGAACAACAAGGTTTTGAAGATTGGAAATCCCAGTTGGGAAAACACCAGAAAAATTGTTTCTGCTTATGTCTAATGATGTTAAGCCAGTGAGATTGAAAATTGCAGGGGGGAGATTTTGAGAGAGAGAGTTATGGCTGAGGTTAAGATGAAGAAGATCAACAAAGAGATTGAACTGATTTCCTGATAAAGAGCCTCCAAGATTCATCATTGAGAGGTCTAAGCTGATGATTTTGGAGGAATTTTGGTTGCATTTAACACCAGTCCAAGAACATGCATGAATTTGGGATGAAGAGGGTTGAGTTTGATGAGGGGGCAGGAACCAGTCGGTTAAAGTGGTGGAATGAAGAACAAGTTCAGATTTTAAGCTTAAGAGGGCGTAAGAAAGAGGATCGGAAGATGAAATTGGGTCGATCAACATCAGAGAAGCTATTAGAAATGGAATTAGGTATGAGGGGTGGGGAATCTCCATTGGAACTTGAATAACATGTGCAGAAGAAAGAACTTGTAGAGAGAGAGAGAGAGAGTAGTGGAAGAAAGAACTGTGTGCAGTGTGTGTGTGTGTGAGAGTTGGGGGAATGATGCATGGGGACTAGAGAAAGAAAAGAGTGAAGAGAGAGAGAGAGAGTTGGTATGAGAATATAATTGGATTTGCTTTTGGGGGAAGGATGGAGCAGGGGCCATGTTAATTAATTAGAATTAGAATTCGTTATGCTTCCCATCATCAAATAATTACATTCCTACCTCAGGAGCATCTCAAAAGATAAATGTGGTGAGATTTAAAATATTTGTATTCGTTATGTTTTCGAGGGATGTTATTCATGCTACTAGTACTCGCACGATTTATAAATATAAATAAATTAATAATAAATATTTTATATGTTTATATAATTTTAATATAACAAAATATTACAATAAATATATAATAAGAGATGAAAAAGTAATAAAAGAATAGTCAATAAAAAATATATAAATTTGAGTAAGTTATAGATTTTCATATTTGTTTTTCTTAATGTATGAATATCTCTAGCATCCTTGTATGGAGGTGATAATGTTGATCATTTTGTAGAAAGAATGAGTGTATATATGTATATTTATAATTTTATGATAAATGTTTATATGTATACAAAATATCTGTTTTTTTTTTATATCTTTTCAAATATAATGTTCAAGAAATTTTCAAAAGCTTCTAATGAGTACCAATAACACTACATTCTAATTTTATTAATTTTTATTTGTAGCACAACACACTAATAATTAACCCACATAATCAACCACAAAAAAATATTTGTCTTTAATTTAATTTAATTTTAATTTATTTATACAATATGGTGTCAAACTATAGATCATTAACAGATGACTAATTTAATTTATTATACAGGAAAATCAAATTATTTAGATAAATTTTTTTTTAAATGTTGAAATTATAAAATATTTACTAAATAATTCAATTTTTATATTTTTATATATGATTAAAAAATTAATTAGAAAAATAATTAATAAAAAATAAACAAAATTCAAATTAACATTAAATATAAAAAAGACCATTAGGGGTTTATTTGATAATATCGTACTAAATCTATTTTTTTGTTTTAATTTTTTTCTTTATTTACTTGTTTTCCCTTTTTTAGGTATGAATACACTTGACCATACTTTTTTATACGCATAATTGATACTACACAAATTAAAGGACACATTAAGTGAACATAAAAATAAATTAAATAGAAGAAGAATTTGTACAACAAACATAATACATAAGATTTTAGAAACAAAAAAATAGTCATTTTGCTTTTGCCGACAAAGCTACTTCATCCCACTCCTTTCCCCACATTTTTGTCCCCTCCCCCCATTTTAGATTCTAGATAATTCTGTTGATTTCTCTCACACAACGGCCAGACTCTCTCTCACACTCTCTGACAATGTAGGTCTCTTTGTGTTACTTTAGTGGTGGTGATGTTGTATCCCTTCTCCCTGAGTTTCTTTGGATCTCTTAATTTTTACAGCAAATAAAATTATTTAAAAAAGAACAAAATTTGGATAAATCAACTGCTTGATTAATGTCGATTTCAATAAAAAATGAATTGATTGTGCGGAACTAATTATGTGAGGGTTGGGTTCGGATCTTTTTTGGAAGGTTGCGCGAGTGTTTGCTTTTATAGACTTGGACAAATTAAGCTGATTGTGGGGACTTAGGGAGTGTTTTCCTTTGCTTAACTTTTGAAGAAATTAATAAAAGTAGAGATTGTGGTAAAATTACTTAAAATCAAAAGTAGATAATGTTTGAGAATAAAAGTGATTTTGCTTAAATAAAAAAGGTGGAGTGTTTGATGCTTAAACAGCTTTTAGCTTATTAGTGAGAGAAAAAAATTCTATTTATTTACCAAAATACCAAAAAGTTAGAAAAAAACTTCTTAACTTTAGTTTTTGGCCTAGAATCACTTTTATTAAAGTTGAAGCAATTTTCCCAAACACTCCAAAATAGTTTTCCAAGCTATAAGCTAAAAAGCATTTTGGAAAAACAATTGCAAACACCTCCTTACTATTGATTTGAGATAATTGTGCCTAAATATATTTTAGAATATATGCAGACTTATCTCCAAATAAAATATTTTATACAAAAAATAATATTTTCCAGAAGGGTAAGGATAGGGGTGTTTTCGATTTGAAGACTTGTAAAGGCCTAGCCTCCAATGTAGTTGACTATTTGTTTTCCTGTTTATTCTTCCTTAAATGTTAGTGATATTGTATGAATGTGTTAACAAGAAAAGGGTATTGAGCGTTTGTTACGGAAAAAAGGAGAATGATAAAAACAATAATGTGTTGTTTATGAATATGTTTGACCTTGTTTTGTGGTTCAAGGAAGGAAGGGTAGGTGATGTTGACCACTCTTATTATATCTATTTCTTTCCCCTTCAAAATTAAATCAAGTGATAGCATCTTGGATTGGTGTCTCATCAAATAACTTCATTTTTCTCTCTTCTTAACATCCATTTTTATTATTAAGACACCATTAAGTGAAAGAGTGAGTCTTGTGTGTGACGGAATACATTTTTACAGGAAAAAGAGATATTTTTACAAAAAATAGTGATACTTTTACAGATAAAAATAATATTTTTATTACATTGATACTTTTACAGATAAATGTGATACTTTTGCTAAAAAAAAGTGATATTCTTTTTGTTCTAAAAAAGTGATACTTTTACAGATAAACGTGATACTTTTACCATAAAAAATAATATTTTTTCCCTATCACACCGTGTGACGGTCACATATAAGTTTTGCCTAAGTGAAATATTGTTTTCAATTCCCTAAAACCACATTTATCATTTAGATAAGATATTTGTAATCCAACAATATCCTCTTTGATGGTCACTTTAGAGAAAATACTTATGTTAAAGAAACAAGTTACTATACCAAAAATCACAAAATTTTCAAATTATCCCTATACATATCCCAACAAATCTCTTTAAAATCTCATAATTTTGCCTGTCACCTTAATTAAAAATTCTCTTTAATTCAAAATTATATAGGTAAGCAAAACTATAGTAAGGAAAGATTGATGAAGAGGCAAAAAAGGAGATTTGGGTTAGAGAGATAGATTGCATAAAGATATATCTATCTATTCTAATAATTTTTTATTTTTATACAAAGTCTAAAGTAACTAATATTTTGGCTAAGGGAATTACTTATTTTAGGATAGAGAGACTATCAAAAGAATGCCAGTCTTGAAGGTTTATAAGTTTTGACAGACATATTTATCTAAATCTAGTTGACTAAACAATGGGATGATCGATTGCATGGCAAATTGTTCAGGTTGGGTCATTATCGAGTTAGTTCGATAAGGTCCGAACTGATAAGAGCCAATCTGAATCCATACAATAAGTTTTTTCAATTGAAAATAACAACTCAATCCTGACATTATATAACTCAATAACTCATCCCAACCCAATATGCCAATGAATACTTGCATATATATACATATATTCTTATTACTAGAGTAGTTTATTTTTGTAAAAAAGTACAACAACAATTTGAAGCTAAAATAATTATGTAGTACATCTATCTCATGATTAATCTCTGTTCACATGATAGATGAAAAAAAAACACAAAAAAAGATGCACACACACAACACACATAGAAATATTATAACAAAGGTCTTGAACACAAGACATCATCCCTGTTACTAATTTTTCATATTTAATAAAGTAAAGGTTGAAGATATTATTATACAAACTTGTATATCTATTTTTCTATATTTGAATTTAGTTGGATTATATACATAAGACAAAATTTATTTTATCTGCCCAATTTTACAAAAAGAAG
This sequence comes from Ajuga chamaepitys, assembly GCA_958295605.1. Taxonomy (NCBI): domain Eukaryota; kingdom Viridiplantae; phylum Streptophyta; class Magnoliopsida; order Lamiales; family Lamiaceae; genus Ajuga; species Ajuga chamaepitys. Next base: position 12,845,585 of record OY282497.1, read on the forward strand.
AACTCGCCTTTTTATCTTGTTGATAATTTAAAAACAAAAAGAGAGATCCACAACTTTTGATTCTTTCTATAATTAGATCTTAGATCACCAAAGAAAACTTCATTCTTAGTTACTTTGATTCTGATAAGCTAACTACTTGTTTGGTTTTCTAACTTTGCTCCAAGAAAATAAAGCAAAAACTTATGTGCATAAGATGCACACTAAGTCTTAATATACACTTGGTCAAAATTACTCGGTCAAATTTAACCCCTTCCCGTTACTTTTTTTTTCACCCTATTTTTTTACTTTGTTCCTTTCTCTCACTGTAATGGCGGAAGAACATCTTGGCCGATGAATCTTTCATCGAGCTCGCCGGCGTTAGAGGAACGACCGAGGAACTCTGTTGGCTGATAGCGCGCCGTACAAAATGCAGTAGTGAATCACTCTATTCCAGAAGAGCGACCGCCGGTTCAGGGCGTCACCCTCAATGGTGAAGTCTTCCACTGGTCCAGGGTTTCGGGGGAGATCTGAAAGGTGGAATCCTGGGCGGAAGGAGCAGCAGCGGTGGGGAAGGCGAGGAGAGTGAGGGAATAGAGGTAGCGTAAGGGGAGGCCATGGGGAAGAGGTGAGTGAAGATTTTTCCAGGGCTAAAATCATTTTTGATCCCGTAATTCTTCACTTGTACAATTTTGGTCCCAAAAAAAGTTAAAAATTCAATTTAGTCCTGTAACTTTGGAATTGGTTCAGATTTAGTCCCTTTTCTTTCCGATAGTGACCAATTTAACTGGAAAATTGGATGTATCATTCACATGACTCATTTTTCCAACATAATTTTTAATATGTGGCACCAACAAGTGATGAGAAACGATAAAAAATAAAAAAATAAAAAAAATCCTCTTTCTTTTAATTTTTTTAATTTTTAATGTTATTTTTACTTCAAAATCACTTACCGATGTCAGGTATTTAAAAATTGGATGGAAAAATGAGTTTGGTGGCCAGTACATGCAATTTTCCGGCCAAATTGATCACCAACTGCAAAAAAAGGGACTAAATTTGGACCAATTTCAAAGTTACAGGACTAAATTGAACTTTTAACTTTTTTGGGGACCAAAATTGTACAAGTGAAAAATTACGGGACCAAAAATGATTTAAGCCCAGATTTCCAGCTTGGGATGGGTCTTAGCGTTATCAGTAATTTGTGGGAAGTTGTGTTGTTGAGATACAATAATTAGCTGGAAAATGAAATTTGTGAAAATTAATTGCCTCCTAGTTGTTTGTTCTTTATTGAAATACATATTGTGTAATGTTTTCTTAAGTGATTTGATATGATGGAGCCTTAATTTGATGTAGGTTAATCTCATCTTGAGCATTTGAAGATGTAAATATTTAGCAGCTTTTTTATATCATCAACTTGTGTGATGAAATTATATTTGGTGGTTATGTTTAAACTTTTTGCTTATGAAGGAAGTGGGAAATGAGCTCTGGTTTTAGAGCATTTAGATTACACGTTAGTTCTGTGTTTGTAAATGTATCAGATTGTGTTGCACGGTTATTGTATCTCTACTAGATTTCTCTCACTCTAGGGAAAGGGAGCGGTGGGGAGGAGAGATAATGGTTGGAAAGTGAGCGGTAATAATAGAGCACTTTGTTTAATATAAAGTACTAATTTGACAGTGAAACTAATAAACTTATACTATTAGGGAACATAAAATATATTATAAGCAAACAGTAAATATACTGTTACATAAAAAAAGTATTATAGAAAAAATTATATTTGTAGACAATAAAATATGTACTATAAGCAAACAATAAATTCACCATAACCTTAAAAAATATTTATAGAGTAATATACAAAAAATAAATAGATATACTGTAAAAAATAATTGGATAATTACACGATGGCCGCTGAACTATTAACACTTTTTCACTTCGGTATATATACTATTAATATTGACTAAACTGCCGCCGACCGATTTGAATATTACTACTCGAAAGTCGCCGGCCATAATACCGCTCAAATTCATTGCACACCCGGTTTTATAAAACCACCTTTTGGGACAGAATTTGGGCGGTATTATGGCCGGTAGCTTTCGAGTAGTAATATTCAAATAGGTTGACGGCGGTTTAGTCAATGTTAATAGTTTATATGCCGAAGTGAAAAAGTGTTAATAGTTCGACGACCATTTTGTAATTATCCCAAAAATAATTATATTGTAACTAATAAACTTATACTACTAGGCAAGATAATACATAATATAAGCAAACTGTAAATATATTGTAATTTGAAAAAATAATTATAAAGTGACATACAAATAATAAATAGATATACTGTAATTACAATGTATTACTAAATGAACATATACTTAAGCAAGTTAATATATACTATAAGGGAACAATAATTATACTGTAAGTTAGAAAAATAATTATACTGTAACTAATAAACTTATACTATTAGAGAGCATAATACATACTATAAGACAACAATAAACATACTGCAACTAATAAAAACTTGATATCCTGGGAAAGTATAAAAATGAGAAGCCATTCGTGTATTCTTTTAAGCATTATGCCTCCCCTCTATCTACCTATAAATATGCTTGTCACTCTCAACTATTTTAATTAACTTTTCTACTTGCTACTCACTCATCAAACACATATCCATATCTTTCTCTCTCAAATGGAAGGCAGCAAAATTCCAGGGTGGGCGGTCAGCGTTCAAAAACATCCAATGAGCTCATGTAGTTCTTGTCCAGGTCTTGGACTCTCTCTGCAAATGAGATATCAAAGGCACTTGCACAAAAGCAATGTCACCTCCATTCCACTGTCCACAACGACCTTTATTAGCCTCACAATGTACACGTTATCCCCCCAATGAGCTCCCTTTTAGCCTCGTATGTCTTCCTCAATGTAAAGAAAGCACGATTTCCGTAGGCTTCACATCAAGCTGTTAATTGCAAAAATAAATAATTGTCTTGTACAACTTTAAAAGGGTCATCTATATCTCAGTAAATACCACGATGTACTTAGGCCATCTTCCTTATTTGTTAACAAAGAAATGAAATTGGGAAAAATATATTTAATTTGAGCAAATTTTGCAATTCTTCTCTTCACCGGAAACCAAGATTTCCTTAGCACCCAAAATCTTTATCTTTGGTTATTGTTCACAGATTCACAATTTTTACTCACATCTTTGCGATTTTCACTATTGATGAGAAGAAGCGGAAGTGAGAGAACGTGGGTGAGAGGGACGTGATTTTGATGTTGCTGAGAAATGGAGGTGTTGCTGATAGGCTCTAATTCTAACCCTAAATTATCGCAAGTATACGGGTATAGATGTATATAGTGAAAGTCAAGGTCGATCCACAGTATTTTAACTCCCTTCTCATTAAACTAATATTGCATATAAACTATTAAACTGAACTAAGTAATAAAAGTGATTCCAATAAAGGAGAATGTATTCTAGGGTGTCGATTTCAGATATTACTTTGAAGAATGATTAACCTAAAAACTACATACTTTTAAATCAGTTTTATATTTATTGGACGACACTAATTTAACCTAATCTTTCTCTCGAAGCGACTAAATCGTAGATTGATTAGAATAATTATTCTCCCGAGTTAATTGATCCTAACAACTCCTAACAACCCCTGCCCACATAATCATAGACAATCGTGCTATGCGTTATCGTTTATTAACAATTTCGCTTCGAGTCCTTTCTCTCGAAGAAAAATTGCTAAACAAGTAAACTAAACATAATTGTCCAGATTAAATTCAATTATAAGGATGAAACCAAACACATAGATAAATATCTTAAATTGGAGTCTATAATTCAAAAGTAACAATTAAAACATCATTGTAATATCCTACTTTCTATCCCTAGAATACAACGGTATTTAGCTACTCATGTTTATAATCAAAAGAAATAATAATTCATAGACAAACATTGTTCAATGACAAAATAAACAAAGAAAGAATAAACCTCGAATCTTGAGTCGTCGATCTTCGTCGCGTCTTGCTCGTTGACCCTCGGTCCCAAGCCTCATACTTGAAAGTATGTAAAATTATCCGTTCCCCCTTAAAATCTGAAGCTTGGTCCTCTTTTTATAAGTTGGGGACGAATCTTGGGAGATATGGGGCTAAAATCCTCTTTAGATTAGGATTTGGACATCAAAACTGACAAGGAAATACGGCTGCGTGCATGCATGGCGCGGTCGCATTGAACCTAACCCAAAAATTGCTTAAAACGAGTGATTTTGGAGCTACCGCGCAGGATTTGACGCGACTGTGCGCGGAATGCCCAGGTGTGTTTTCAGATCTGACTTCCAAAACATTTTTTAGGATCTTCCGATCATTTTGGGTTTTGTCTCTTTCTGGAAAAGTAGTACCCTTTGAATCAGCTTTCCATTACCACTAATTACACCTCAATCAGAGTTGCAAATCTCAAGATATGGTCAAAATACTAGAGGTGTATCAAGCTGACATAAAACTTCACTTTCAGGCAACTTTTTGACACGACCGCGCCCTATATTGATGCGCCCGTGTTGGTTAGATAGTGTGTTTTCCATGTTCTAGGCAGCGTGGTCGACCTTGTTGCTCTTTTAACTCCCTTTTCGTCCGTTTTTTACCATATTTGACTTTTGTCTTCTTCGAACTTTGTCCAAATTGAATAAGATCTCCTAATTAACTTCAAAACAAGTCACAACACATGAAATGACCCAATATAACACATATAAACAAATTCCGGCCAAATATACATATAAATATTACAAAATAAACACTTAAATCGACTTAAATGCATGCATACACAACGTGTATCAGTTGCTGAGAAATGGAGGTGAGAAAATGAGATTGCGACAACAAGAGCAGGAGCAATGGGAGCTGGTTCAATTTTACTGTTTCTGGTGTTTTACCAAATGGGCCATTCTTTTAGTAAATGGGTTAAACTAGTGAGTGGGTCATAGTAAATGTACAATAACACTATTGTGCATCTTATGCACCCAAGTCTCACTCATCAAATAATTAAACTTAGTGCGTTTTATTTGATTGAATTGGATTTCAAAGGAAAAAAAGGCTTGGTGTTTAAATAACTCACCCCGAATGCTTTTTAAAATATTAAGTGGGATGATCAGATCGAATAAGTCTAAAGCAAGAGGGCTTAGAAAAACTCTAGACATGTGTAAGATATATAAGCACTTTCCTAGAAAAAAATACACTTGTTGCTCATAAAGAAGGTTTGAGGGTTTTTTTTTTTTTTTTTTTATGTATGAACATAAATTTTACTTTATGTGGTATGCAGTTGTAAATATATTCCCCCACAAATCAAAATCAATCTCTCTCTCTCTCTCTTCATGCTTTTTCTTTGTAAACTAAAATTTAGCTTTTACGTATCGATTATATGGGGAGGTCTCTTATGCATCAGTAGACCTGTGCAATTCGGACCATGGGTCAAAAGGTAAAACTATTATTATTTATGCCTAAAGATATTAGATGTCATGGGTAAAGGTATCAGGTTGAAAATGTTTCACGATTTACCTTACCTTTAATCAGGACATGTAATACCCCTAAACATAAATCGTGATACTCAACCCGGATTGCACCATGCAACTGGTACACATGAGACTTTGCCCAAAATATATCAAATTAATCCTTATTTCACGACCTTTAACAAGACATTTATATTGCATATATAAATAAAATAAAATTTCGAATATTAAATATTTTTTTAGGTTAAGTGTGATATATTTAGATATTTAAGTTCACATAAAAATATGAAAGTATTCAAGATTTTTTTTAGTTTACTTTAATTTTTATTTTTCATAAATATTTTGTTTTGATAAAAAAACTAGTACAGTGACACAATTTTGGTGAACTTACATTAATGTCCAATCACATATAAATCTTTGGATATACTTAATGAAATCTGATGCATAATAAAAATTCATTATTTTTTTTTTCTTCTTGAAATTAGATTTAAGACACATCTGGCCTGCATAAAAGAAATAAATGTTGAAATTTATTTAATTTTAGTATATAAAATATAGTATTTATATTATGACTTATGCATTTTTTATAATACTTTATAGCACTATTAAATCTTAATCATATATTATTAATGTAGTCGAATATTACATCTTGTTAATCGCAGTGGCGGATATGTAGTCATTAAACAAAATGCTTTCAATTTTCATAATGAGTGATTTCCCCTCTAAGCAGCTATAATTATCCATCATTTTCTTCAAGCTTTTCTTCATGTGAATTTCTTCCAAATAAAACTCCAAACCAGGTTTTTTACCACTAAAGTCTCCATCATTATTGAAACTCTTAAAAAAAACCTAAAAGAGATAATTGAAGTGTTAATATTTATTGGGCAAAATGCATATTTTGGTGCTTGAATTATGGACTTCTATTTTTAAAAAAAATCCTTAAAGCATTATTTTGTTTCAAAAGGTCCTTGAAGTGTTAGTTTTCTGTTTTTGTAATGGTCCTCAACGTATCACTTATGTTTGAAGGTCTTTAAACTATTGAAAAATAAATCTTAAAGTCCTTTTGTGGATATATACTATTTGGTTTTACCGAAAATATCAAAATAGACATAGTTCAATATAAATAAATCAAATTAGCATGTCTCCTAACTATAATTAAATTAAAGTATTTTTCAACCTTGGGTGAATTTCCTAAAAAATTGCATCTCAAACTTTTCTTCAGATCCATATATTCTCGTTTAATTTACTTTATTTAGGGTAATAATATTATATCGAAATATTACAAAATATTTCTTTAATTAATAAAAGATACTCCCTCCTTCCCAAGTTATTTTGCACACCCACTCCAGCATGTGGAATAAGAAAAAATTATTTTTTGCTTTTTAGTTGACTTTTTCAAAAGTGGAAATTTTAAGGGTGGAGATTGTAAGATTTCTTTCTATTTTGGGGGTGTGCAAAATAGGGTGGGACACCCCGAAAAAGAAAGTGTGCAAAATAACTTGGGACAGAGGGAGTATATTATAGTATCAAGCAAATCGGTAATTTCAGATATTTTATATATTTGTTTCCTCTAAAGGTATTAAGATATATTTTTATTATAGTTTAAGGACTAATACGAATAATTTTAATACATTAGAAACTAGTTGAAATAAAAATTACTTTAGGAATCAATTGAAACAAAATTTTAAAACTTCAGGGAACAATTATCGAACTATAACATTATTCCATTATTTTTAATAAATAAATATCGAAATTATAACATTATTCCATTATTTTTAATAAATAAATATCGGATTATCATCTGATTGAACAAATATGACCGAATTTTATCGTGGTCAGAGCCTTGGGACTTGTGTCTAAGATACGAAAAAGCATGAACATTGAGTAATAATTATGATTAAATTAAAAGTTAAATAGATGGCAATATTGGTAGAATTTTGAAGATTGGAGTGTGGTGAGATAAGTTTGTTTAATTTTAGAAGATGTGGACATGTGCTTCTTTTGTTGAAGTGCAATGTCACAATCAAGAATAACTTTGAAACAAATTCTTGGAACCTTGCTGTTCTTTATTACCCCCTTTTCTCAATCAATCAAATCCAATGTGGCCTATAACCTAAAACTAGACATGCTTGCTCCTTGCTTCACCTCATTTTCATGCTACTCCACCTTTCCTTTTCATTTTGGAAAATGTTGTACAAATACGAGCAATACTAAAACAACAACAATAATATTATTATTACTTAAATATCTCTCCATAGTAAAATTAAAGGCATAATTCAAGATGTCCCGCCGATTTAGAAAATCAAAATCTAATTGTAATTAAATCGGCAACCAATCGTTCGATTAGCTGTTGATCTAATTTTGGTTCCAAACCAAAGGAAAATTGTTTATATGCGGTCCTATTTTGGTTCTATCATATTACAAATCAGGAATTGTTGATTTTTAAATAATTGGTTTATTTATTTTTTCTTTTCGCTACCACGTGTATATCCTAAATGATTGTTTAAAATAGCGATCGAGATTTGATGTACGTTAAGACCGAAGCGTAGATTCGAAAACTGCAAAAAGAATAGCGGAAGTCCTTCGTAAACAAATACTCCCTCCCTTCAATATTAATTGCGTTATAGGATGAAGGTGAAGAATTAATGATGAAATATTTTGACAGATATACACTCAACGTTCAACAAAAGATGTCACCAAATCAAAATATCTCTTATAGATTGAAAAGTATAGATATTTTAAGATTCAGCCAGGAAGAAAATTGGTAAAATTGGTGAAAAATATGTAAAACGTCAATTAATTAGAAAATAGAAAAACATCCAAAAACGTCAATTAATATGAAACGGATGGAATATATAAAACCACCCAACCACCGTTCTTAAGCAGTTAGAAACCGAAACCGTAATATATATGGTTAGATCTCAGTTAGGCGGGTAGCGGTTTGATTTCCAATGGGTCAAAATCAAAACCCGCTATTCGAACCGGATGAATTCCTCTAATTGCAAGCATGAAAATGTAACATATATACTATATTATTTTCTTTACAAAAATATATTATTTCTCATGATAGTACATTGTTGTGCTTTTCTTGTGTCACATCAAAATAATAATGCTTGAAAAATGCATAACCAATTATTACAATTCTCTAAGATATATCTATACGCACTTACATAATTTAATTTTTTTTATTTGACTAATTGCTCAGTCATATCTAAATAATTTGTAAAAAATGTAATTTACTTGACTAGAATAAGAGTCTTATTTTGGATTTTTTTTAAAATATATTTCAAACAAGACGCAGGGAGTGTATTATTTCTTAATAGTTCACTAAATCTTACAATATATAAAAGTGGAACCCTCTAAACAAGGCAAACTTTTCATTTTCCCGCCCATTTTCAGTTTCTAAAAATAAATTTTGGGTTTTAAATGATTTAGGTAATTGCACTAATTTATGGGAATTATTTGTTGTCATAAAATTTTGTTTATGTTTTGTTTAAATGTCAGTAATTACAACGATTTATGGGAAGATTAGTTATAAAATTATGTTATTTTGATATCTTTGATTAAGTAAATTGGTCACATAAAAAGTAAAAAATCGAAACTTTAAATTACATAATACAAGTATGGATTGATTTGTAAAATGCTTCATATAATTTGCAAATATCATTATTATTATCCCTTCCATATTCGTCCACACAAAGTCAACATAAAAATCAATATCTATAATAATTAATAGACAATAGATAATAGAGTAATATTTGAATACTTTGTGAAACGAATGGAGTATAAAATATTAAATTTTAAATAAATAATTATTTGTTAGTTGATGATTGGGGTTGAATTTGAATATTTAATGTGGGTCAAACAATTTATATGTATTTAGGATGCAAATAAAACTAAATAAATTAGTTTTGGACAAAAATAAAATGTTATTGTCTTCTTTGCTTAAAACATTTAAATTATTCAATTTATTTTATTATATTAATTTATTCAATTCTCTTATAAATAAATATATTTTAAATCGTGCATTGCACGATGGGGTAGTTCTAGTATATTATTATACTCCATATAAATTTTGAATTCCACCGCCAATTTTTTTTTCCCAAACAATTAATTTACCAAAGTACTCCTAGAAGAAATAATGAAGGGGGTGTTTGGTAATTGTCTTAACTACAAGATCTTATGTCATCCAAATAAGATGTTGAAAACCATCATATTTCTGAAATAAGTTACAAGATCCTTTATATTTTATTATTTAAAATCCACAATTATCCTTGTTATTCTGTCCGTTATATATTGAGTGTTATATTTAAAAAAGAATGTTAAAAACTAGAATCATATATTTCACAAGTTAATTTCTCGTCTTTTTAGTCTACGTAATTTTTATTTTTTTAAATTACGTAAATTAGCTACATATGATTGAGTGAGCGAGGACATATAAATCGTGTAAATATGAATTAATAGTCGATCATGAATTGAATTACCTGATATATATATTTTTTCAAACAGGGTTGTGATTATGAAAGAAATAAAGTAGTATCTCATATGCTACATGCACTTGAAAACCCCATTTTAAAAATAAAATAACATATTACTTGTAAATGAGGTTTGGGATACAGCCAAATAATTGTGTTGTGTACAACCAAGGGCGGAGTTACGCCCCCCTCCCCACCTCCCTTCTCTCTCGTGTACAAATTTATTACTATATAGATGTATTTTAGAGTTTTAGTCAGTTTTGATATAATTTAATTAAATAAAAATAATAATTATATTGTTTAACTTAAATAATTGTTTAATAATAATTAACAGATGTATTTTTAAGTATAAACAATATGGATATAGATTTTAAGAAAATAGAATGAATGATTACAAACGTTATATCTTGATTATTCATTTTTATAATTGAATCAATTTATTGATTTCATCAACATTATTCGTACTTTCTAGTGTTAGAGTTGAATATTGTTGAAACTTCGGACTGATTGGGGGGGGTCCAAAGCGGTGGTCCAACTTTTTTTATTTTCTAATGTAATTTATCCTATATTTATAAAAATAGAGCCTAATATATGAGAATTTATTTTTTAGTTTCCTCAAGATGTGCCTCGTTTGACATAATTTCACCCAATAAAAAATTATGTCCTCGTAAAATAAATTTATAAATTTAACTGTGTTTGGAGTCCCCTCAATAAAATTTTTGAGTCCGTCTATGTGTACAACATAAACGTTTAGAACAATTTATGAAAGTCTCTGCAACCATTTATTGTGGCATTAAATTTATTCACAGGGTTTTGCAATTTATTTGTAAACCCCCCCTCCCCCTTCTCGAACTCAAAACCCAGGCCACCACTACACTGCACCATCAACCTTATTCGTCTAATTCTCATTTCCCCCCAATTTTATTATGATGTACAACAATTACTAGTAGTATTCCCGTGCGATGCACGCTTTGTAAGTGCAAATGAATAAATTAATATTTTTTATATTTTTATATAATTTTAATATAATAAAATATTACAATCAATAAATAATAAGATATAAAAAATTATATGTTAATGGAAAAAGAGTGCAGTGAAAAATATTAAAGACTAAAATATATATTAGAATGAATATTTATTTTTCTTAATGTATGAATATCTCTAGCATCCTTCCATAGAAGTCATGTTGATGATTGGGGCTGGAATTGCAATATGCGATTGACAGAGGATATATTTGTTATGTTAAAAATTAGTTACCGTCTTCATAAATAATTTTTCATTAATAATAGTCAATAATTTATAAAAAGAAAATAATTTTAAGAAAAAATATTTTTTTCGGCCCAGACAAAATCAACCAAATAGCTTTATCATATTTATTTAGGCTAATATATGACAAGTTATTGCCAATAATTGTGTTTTATATTGAGTTGAATTTTATATATAAAAAATTGTGATTTCCAGAATTGGTAATAGATTTTGAGCTGGAAAACTTCAAAGTTACTAATTTCAGTGGATTTTGTTAATATATTAAGTATAGGTAGTTGTTTCCAAATTCTAACCATAAGACCTCCAAATATGACGACATTGAAGTTGGAGAAGAATGCAGCTTTGGGTCACCCAGCCCATTACACGGCCCATGCGATATGAGTCGAGTCTTACATGCGTTTTTTCCTAATTTTTTTAGGATTTTCACTCTTCAACTCATATCTTAATTCTCCAACTATAAAGGGGGACCTAAAGATAAAATTTTATACATCTTCTGTCATAATTTGGAGTGTCAAGCAAGGGATTCAAGGAAGAGTTCAAGAATTCAAGAGCAAGAAACATTCAGTTATATCTTTTTAATTGTTTTGTTCTTAGCTACTTATGATATTTTTGAGGATTCATTTTTTTACTACCGAGAGGTTTATTATTAAACTCTGACACTCAAAACTAAACAGACTGAAATACAATGGCTCCTGGAAAAAAATACCTTCCTGGAGAAAAATCAATTGGGCTTCATTACCGAGCCCAGAACATGAATATTTATCAATCACAATATTTGAAAATTATAATATGATATATTGTCTTGAGTTTGAGTTGAAAAGGTTATGTTGCGAGATTTGTGTAAATCAATTGTAACTTATTACCAACTTTAAATGCAATTCCGGAATTAAATGGTTTGAATGTTTTAACATATATAAGGTAATATCAATTAATGCAGCAAATTATATCATACATAAGGCTTAATTAATTAATGCAGCTAATATTGAAGTTTTCCAGAATTAGCAGTGTTGTTTTGGGCGGGAAAATGTTGATATTACTATTCTTGGCGGATTAATTTGTTATATTATATAGTATAGATTGATTACATTTCAAACCCTAACTTGAGAAAAATATTAAAATTGTGATGAAATCGTTTGTCTTTTTCTTCTAATAAATTCACGTGATATTTACTGTTGCTTCTTAACGTCGGTTACATTTACATGTGCCTTACTTTTACGAAACACATCTCGGGGAGAAGTGATTTCATTATTTTTTATTGAATTTATATTAACATATTATTAGGAATAATATTGTATGTGTATCGTATGGAAACTGCTCTTGTATGTATGTGTATCGTATGAAAACTGCTCTTGTATCCCACATTGTAAACTTAGATCCTATATTAGGCTTTCTCTTATGTATTTGTACATCTATTCTTGATATATATATATTATCTTTGGATCAATATCTTTATGGTAACCAGAGCCTAAGTGGTTAACGCCTTTTTTTTTTCGATCCTATATTATTTCTCTCGATTTTCTCTAATTTTATTGGAAACCCTTTTCTTTTCTCCCATCCCACCTCACGCACCTTATATTGCAGTCCACGACCTTCTGTCTCTGCAAAAACATGACCACACCACCACTATCGTCCTCCATCGCTACCGGATCGAAATCGTCCCTTTCCGCTGCTCTCGCCACCTCATCGCCATCCCTTGTGGCATTCAACACTACGTCACAAGCCCCGCTGAAACTCACGTCGGTTAATTTTGTGGCCTGGAGTTTCCAGATTCGCACACTTCTCGTCGGTTACGATCTCGTCAAATTTCTTGACGGCACCTTCCCGTGCCCTGCGTCCGCTGTCACCACTGACGGACGTTCTCAACCGAACCCACTGCATCTCTATTGGGTTCGCCAGGATCAATTGATCCTCAGCACCATCATTGGCTCAATCAACCCCACGTTGATTCCGTTTATTGCGTCTGCCAAAACCGTGCAAGACGCCTGGACCACCTTGACATCTATCTATGGCAAGTCTTCTCGTGGAAAGATATTGGCTCTAAAAAATAAACTTCTTAATCCTCAGAAAGGACCCCGTAGCATTACCGATTTTATGCTTGAAATCAAGGGTGTCGTCGACGAACTGTCGCTTTTGGGCGTCTTCACTGATAATGAGGATCTTGTTCTCAAAATTTTGAATGGCCTTGATGCCTCCTTTAAAAAGCTTGGTAATGCAATTCAGGCCCGAGAGATGTCAATTTCGTTCGATGAGCTTCATGAGAATCTCCTTACGACAGAATCACAGCTCACATCCAAAGTTGCTGCTTCTCCAGCCCTCCCGGCGACTGCCTACGCGGCTGGCTCTCAACAGCGTCGTTCGTCTACTCCGCCCAAATCGGGCCAGTTTCGCGGCCCGTCCTCCACCTCAGTCGTGCCTCGTCCCTCACAGCCCCATCCCTCTTCGGCGGCAGCTCGCCCTAGCTACCAGGGTCGGTGCCAATATTGTGGAACCCATGGTCATTCGACTCGTCGTTGTCCGAATATCCAGGCTCTCACCACTGCCACTCAATTCCGTCGTCCACCTGGTCCGGCAGCCTACACGTCTCCCTCGGCTCATGCTGCCACCTCGGGCGCTTTCCATCACATAACGACTGATTTGGCCAATTTGTCTCTTCACACCCCGTATGATGGCTCAGATGGTGTGGTTGTTGGTGATGGTAACAAATTAAATATTTCGCACACTGGAAGTTTAATGTTCTCTGATTTACACTCTCTTCGTTTTTCTGAGACTTTACTTGTTCCGTCCATGTCGAAAAACTTGCTTTTGACGATTATTGACTTTCTGTAATTTCACCACTGGTTGTCTCTCAACTGTGCCAGCAGAATAATGTTTCAGTTGTCTTTTCTGCTTCTGATTTTCAGGTGAAGGATTGCCACACGGGGGGTACGATTGTTCGGGGCCCGCGTGTTAATGGGCTTTATGTGTGGCCGCACTCTGGTCCTCCTGCTCAGACTCCTTCGCTTCATTCTGCTGTCAGGTGTTCTACTTCCGTCTGGCATGCTCGATTGGTTCGTCCCTCACTAAAATTTTTACAATCTGCCTTGTCTAGCAATAATTTTCCTATGTCTAAGACTCCTAGTTTTAGTTGTGTTTCATGCAAATGTATTCAAAGTCATAGACTTCCTTTTTATGATTCGTCTTTAACATCTACCATGCCCCTTGAGTTGGTTTTTTCTGATGTTTGGACTTCTCCAGAATTGTCGTATGATGGTTTCAAATACTATGTTATTTTTGTGGATCATTTTACGAAATATATCTGGCTGTATCCGCTTAAACGGAAATCTGATGTTCTGCCCACTTTCATTGCCTATAAAGCCTTAGTGGAAAATTATCTTAAAACCAAAATTATTACATTTTACTCTGATAATGGTGGTGAGTATCTTGCATTACGCCCATTTTTAACCACTCATGGAATCACACATCTCACTTCCCCCCTCATACCCCACAACATAATGGCGCCTCTGAACGGCGTCACCGGCATATTGTTGACACGGGTCTAGCCTTACTACATCAAGCCTCTATGCCACTCACATACTGGCCCTATGCCATCTCCACAGTCACATATCTTATCAATCGTCTCCCAAAGGTCGATCTCAATATGATATCTTCCTTTGAGAAACTTTTTCATCACCCACCGAATTTCACAAAACTACGTGTATTCGGCTGTCAATGTTTTTCCTGGCTTCGACCCTACACATCTCATAAACTTGAAAACCGTTCCACATCATGTGTGTTTGTTGGCTATTCCCCTACCCAAAGTGCATATCTCTGCCTTGATAGACTGTCCAACAAAATATATACCTCTCGTCATGTAACATTCGTGGAACATATCTTTCCTTTTTCCACTCCTGCTCTCCCTCCTCCCCCATCCATCTCATCAGATGACTCGCCTATTCCTTCACCACCCCTATATCGGTTCCTTCACTTCCCTTTGCAGGTTCGGTGCCATCTTCACCCTCCGATCGGCCTCCTTCACCAGTGTCTTCGGTAGCACAAGCGCCTTCTCATCCTATGGTCACACGCTCTCGCAACAACATCACTAAACCCAATCCACGGTATGGTCTCACTACATCTTTAGCCCTTGATGTTGAACCTATCAGTGTTATGCAGGCACTTTCAGATCCTCGTTGGTGTCATGCCATGTCTCTTGAATTCAATGCCTTGTTAAATAATGACACATGGGACTTGGTTCCTCCTACTGACTCTCAAAATGTCGTTGGTTGTAAATGGATTTTTTCGCATCAAACGAAAGCAAGATGGTTCCATTGACAAATTCAAAGCCCGCCTGGTTGCTAAAGGCTTTCATCAACGTCCTAGCACTGACTTCTCTGAGACATTTAGTCCTGTTGTGAAACCCACTACTGTTCGCATTGTTCTCAGTCTTGCTGTCTCTCGTAATTGGCCACTTCGATAGTTTGATGTGAACAATGTCTTTCTCCATGGCTCACTCTTTGATGAAGTTTACATGGCCCAACCTCCGGGCTTCTCTGATCCAAACCATCCCAAGTATGTCTGTCAGCTTCGTAAGTCCATCTACGGCCTTAAACAGGCTCCTCGCACATGGTACAATGCTCTCTGAACTTTCTTGCTTTTTGTGGGTTTTGTGTGTACCAAATCAGATGAATCTTTGTTTGTTTATAATCGCGATGGTATTACTGCCTATATCTTGGTATATGTGGATGATCTTATCCTTACAGGCAGTGACAATCAGTTTCTTTCCGGTATTGTTCACAATCTAGCTGCTCAATTTTCTGTGAAGGATCTTGGAGAACTTTCCTATTTCCTTGGTATTGAGGTACTGCGCACGCCTTCCTCCTATTTTCTATCCCAACATAAATATGTCACCGACCTATTGGCTCGACACAACATGCTTACTGCTAAACCTGTTCAAACACCGCTGGCCTCCGGTGCGAAACTCTCTCTATGTGATGGCAGTAGTGCATGTGATGCTCGGACCTACCGTCAAGTCCTTGGTAGTCTTCAGTATCTCCTGCTTACCCGGCCTGATATTGCATACACTGTCAATAAACTATCCCAGTTTATGCATGCTCCAACTGAGACACACTGAGGCGCTGTCAAACGCTTGCTTCGATATCTTGCTGGTACTCGTCATTATGCTCTTCATCTTCGCAGGACCAGTTCTCTTTCTCTGCACAACTATAGTGATGCTGACTGCGCGGGGAACTCTGATGACAGTACTTCCACAGGGGCATTCATTATCTTTCTTGGATCCAATCCGATTTCCTGGAGCTCTCGCAAGCAGAAAACTATTGCTCGATCTTCCACTGGAGCTGAATACCGAGCTATTGCAGCGGTTGTTGTTGACATGCAATGGGTTCGCTCTATACTGTCGGAGTTGGTTGTATCCATTTCTTCCTCTCCTCCTACTTTGTATTGTGATAACATTAGCGCCGCATATCTTTGCTCTAATCCTGTGTTTCATTCCCGTATGAAGCACATCGCCATTGATTATCATTTTGTTCATGATCTGGTCAAAACTGGACTTCTTCGTGTTGCGCATGTCTCCTCTACTGATCAACTAGTTGATGCCTTAACCAAACCACTTTCTCGACAGCGGTTACTACTTCTCATGTCCTAGATTGGCGTCGTTAATCGCCCGCCATCTTGAGGGGGCGTATTAGGAATAATGTTGTATGTGTATCGTATAGAAACTGCTCTTGTATGTATGTGTATCGTATGGAAACTGCTCTTGTATCCCACATTGTAAACTTAGCTCTTATATTAGGCTTTCTCTTATGTATTTGTACATCTATTCTTGATATATATATATATATATTATCTTTGGATCAATATCTTTACATATTTCACAAACAATACCAAATACATTGACGTGGGTACGATTTTGTTCATAATCGTATAGGAGAAAATGGGACCAAACCACCATGAACTCGTTTACTTTGAGTGTTTCGATTTCCTTATGTATCCCTGCTAAATCAATTTCTTGTGGGACAAGATTAATTGGTCCCAAACTATCCCATATTTGCATTTAGTGATGAATCATATTCAAATTGTGATAATCCCGGTCTGCCCTATGTTTAGTTTCATGGTGTCGTATACTGGTGGGATTCAAATTGGACATTAATGCCCTCCAAATTATATTGGATGCCGAAATCACTCTGCATCTACTATCCCTTTTTGCTTCATTTTTTTTTCTTCTTGTAGCATCCATTATTAACACAAATATGAACATTTTCTCGGGTTCATCTGATAACCCATTTTGGGGGACCTTGAAAGTAAACATGGGTTTAGGTGGGACAAATAGTCTCAGTCCCTTCCAATTCGCCAAAGTAAATATGCCCTATTGTATAATGGGCTAAATATTTAAACCAACATGTACTATCCAGTTTTTTACACTTCAATACCTTAACTTTTTTTTCACCGGTTGCAACCTGAAGTACACGATTTCGACATGTTGCAACCCCGTCGTTTTTTTGTGTCAAATCTCACACACGTGACTCTCACATGCGAAATTGGGGCTTTTCTTCTATTTTAATGATTTATGGGGCAATTTTATAAAAAAAATAAAACCAAAATAGAAGGAGCTAAACTTAATAAAACTAAAAGATGATATTTTTACCCTAAATCACAGCCCTCTATCCTAAAAAATGTAAAAGGAAAAATCAACCCCCCTCCTTCGCGAAAATAATTGGCGCTGGTTTGAAAATCCTAACCCCCATTCTATTTTCAATTTTTCTCGTCGCTGTAGAAAGCTTGCAATCCCTTGAATGGTGTGGGCTGTAAAAGACGCAAAGCGGTGCAACTTTGCGAAGATCAACCGACACCCGAATATGGTAAGTTTCCTTCCATTTTAATAGTATTCTCGTCCTGAGTGCCGAAATCGCGTCTAGGGCATCTCTTCGTGGTTTCCATTTTTATTTCAGTGGATTTTTGTCCCTTTTTTTAGTGTCGAAAATGGTCTTGTTCGTATAAGCACTCTTCGACTTCTATTTCTACAGTGTTTGTTATGGGATTTTATAATCGATCAATGTCATATTTATATTGTATTGATGAGGGCCTGTGTGCCTTGGATATTCGAATATTTTGTGTTATAGAATTGGGGTTTGTTCTGCTATTGATTGGGGCAGCTTGTTTTGTGCAGCTTTAAGGTGATAAGTGTGGTGTATAGTGGTACTATTGTGGGCCTATGTGCCTTGTAGGAAAAATGTTTATTTTTTTGCTAATGATTGGGGCGCGTGTGCCCATATTTGTTTATGTTATTAAATGTTTAAAACAATGACTATTTAATTCTAGTTGTATTGGTTGATGTGACATTATCTGTTAAAGGGCCTTATTTATTGGTTTATTAGTTGTATTGATGTGGGTCTGTGTGCCTTTAACTTGTTTATGTGTACAGTTGGGAATTGAGTTAATGCCTCTTTAATGCTAGTGTGCTTTATTTTGCAGGTGAAAACTCTGAAAATATACAATTATGTTACATCATAGTGGGTCATTCATGAATCGGAGGTGCTATGCTATGTGGGAGGTAGTATAACCCACACAGATCACTGAGGCCTTGATGAAATGTCCCTATTGGAATTGAATGAAATGATTAAGGAAAAAGGTTTGGAGGGGGTAGATAAATTGTACTATAATAGAAATAGGTCTAAGAATTGCAGTTCGTTGTGACTAGGGATGCAAACGAATCGAATCGAAGCGAATATTAAGAGATTTGATTCGAATTCGTGAAATTTGGCTTCGATTCGAATTCGATTCGTCGATCGAATTTTAAATCTGGTTCGAATTCGATTCGAATTTTTTTTCTGAATATATTCGATTCGATTCGTGATTCGTAAATTTAAAAATTTCAACAAAAAAAATATTTTTATTTAGAAAATATTCGATTCGAATTCGATTCGAAATCAAATTTGTCTAGATTCGAAAATTAGAAACCATATATTTTACTAAGGGAATTTGTATATATTTACTATTAAATATATTTTTATTTATTATAATTATATTATATATATAATATTATATATATATATATATATATATATATATATATATCGAATCGAATTATCGAATTTGACGAATCGAATACATATATATTCGAATTCGATTCGAAATATAAACGAATATAAAATATGATTTGAATTCGGATTCGAATTCGAATTTTACCGAATCGAATCATCCTAAACGAATTCGAATCACGAATCGAATCAGTATAATTTGATTTGACTTGCATCCCTAGTTGTGACATATAGATAGTGATGTTGACGCAATGATGTTGGGTCGGTTTGCAGGTGCCGATAGGTTGGTGGGGGGTTAATATAGCACATGTAAGGGTTGGTGGTGATGAAAGGGCTTCTGGAAAGGATAAAATAGGGTCCGGGGCATCTCATAGTGTGAGGGGGAATAATAATCAGGTAGTGCTTTTTTATGGTGGCAAGAGGAATGAACCCAACGTCCCTCCGGATTTCACCAACAACAATTTCTTAGATGATAGCCTTAGTGATGACAATATGGGGAGTGATGATGGGCAATCTGTAGGTTCAAATTCTAAATGTTCGAATAGGTGGTTGATAGTGAATTTGAACTTTCTGACGATGATGACTTAATCTTCGAGGATAATGTAGATGAGGAAGCCGAGTGGGGGTGCGTGGATGGGTAAAGAGGATAATACTAACGAGGCTAGCACTAGTAAGAACCCTAAGAAAAAGTCAACCCATAGGGGCAATCCTGTATTCAAGGAACCTAAAAAGGGAATCAAACAACCTGAAGTCTTCGTTAGACAATCGTTTAGAAAGGCTTTGAGACTTCATTCTATCCTAACAGGGAGGGAGCTTCAATTCACCATAAATCACGTTGATAAAGTCCAGGCTAGATGTAGCCACAAGAAGTGTCATTGGGTAATCTTTGCTTCCAAATTGGGTAGCGAAAAAATGATTCAGGTTAAAACATTATGTAACACCCACAAATGTCCTAGGGTCCAACAGGTTAAACATGCAAATTCTAAGCTCATTGTCGACATCTATAGAGATAAGATTTATACCGATCCTAAGTGACCCATCAATTCTATGATTTCTTGGATTAACAATTATCTGAATATCACTGTTAATCTCTCTATCTTTTATAGGGCTAAGAGGTTAGTGAAAAGTAAGCGAAGCATCTGCAGAAAGTGAGGAGTATGCGCTTATGTGGTCATATGCAGAAGAGCTACTAATTAATCCTACGACTACTGTGAGAATTAAGTGTAAGCAAACTCTGCAGGGGTGTTTCTTCAAGAGGATGTATATTTTTTGGGGTGCTCTAAAGAGAGGATTTTTGGAGGGGTGTTTCTTCAAGAGGATGTATATTTTTGGGGGGTTCTAGGCCTATAATCTTTCTCGATGGCTGTCATCTGAAGAAAGTTTCCGGGGAGATTCTGCTTAGAGCTGTGGGGGTTGATGGGAGCAACGGTGTATATCCCTTTGCCTACGCCTTAGTTGAAAAGAGAAGAAGAAGACCTGGTCGTAATTTATTAAGCTTCTAATGGAGGATTTAGGTGTTCAAAATCCTGCTGCTTGGACTATCATGTCGAATAAGCAGAAAGGGCTCACAGATGTTGTAGACACCCTTATGACAGATTATGAGCATCGATTTTGTGTGACTCTCTTGTATCAAAATTTCAAGCAGCATCATAGGGGATTAACACTAAAAAATTGCTTGTGGACAGCGATTAGAGCCTCAAGGGTGAGTGACTTTGACCAAGCCACGGGGGAACTTAGATAGTTGGACAAAGAGGCGTTTTAATGGCTAGCAGCTAAGCCATCTACACATTCGTCTAGGAGCCATTTTATAACTCTTTGTGTTTGTGAAAAGGTTGATAATAACATGTGCAAGAGCTTCAACGCTACGATCCTAAAGGCTAGGTCAAAACCCATTATATCCATGCTGGAGAATATTGGGATAAACTTGATGAAATGCTTACATGTTCGGCGGGATAAGGTTAGGGCATATCATGGGGTTCTTTGTCCTGTAATTGAGTAGATTATCAAGGAGCTGAAAAAATGAGCAATGGAGTTTCAAGCACACTGGAATGGTGAAAACCTATTCGAAATAGAAAGCACTCACGGGATCAGGTATACAGTGCATATCGGGGAAAAAGCTGTTCTTGCAGGCGGTGGGAATTGAGTGGCATTCCATGTGCCCACGCAATTTCGGCCATCTATTATCTTCAAGAGAAGCTGGAAGTTATGTCCACGAGTGTTACTGGATAGAAAATTTCTTGAAGTGTTAAAGTAATTGCATCCCTTGATCCAAAAACCACACAAGAGTCAACTTTAGGGATAAAAGCTGCAGCTCCAGTTAGCAGAAAGTGCAGGTGAAGTACTCCAGAATTATTAAACAAGATTTAAAGTCAGCTAGTTTATATTTGTAAATAACATTAAATTGAATCGATTGTATAATAGGTTAGGGAATGAGCTTCCCTAAGAGACTCCCTTGCAATATCGGGCGAGATCATTGACAAGCTAAATCCCAGGCATTTTGTGAGACCTGAGATGGCACAACAAAGCAACCACATAATAAGTGAAGTCAGGTTTTCCAAAAACTCAAAGGATGACAATTCCAAGATGTTCGTTCGAGATGATACATCGCATGAGTGTTCTGTGATGTAGCGGTCAGGAAGACTGTAGCTTTTGTTAGGTTACTGACTATTGTTTTTTGTGAAGATATAGAGTCTTTATAACTCATTTGTGTTACGTACAACACTTAAGCAATTTTTACACAAATATGGTCTTTTTGTGCTTGTGCTGCTTTTTTTATAATGGTCAATAGCCAAACAATGAGCATTATTCTACTATAATTCTAATCATGTAATGACTGAGCCAAATTCTTGCTTTGATATTTAAACAAAACATTGATTCAAAGGCTCCTTTTCTATTCAAAGGACCAGTATTTAGTTATCTCTTGATTTGGTTATTCACTTCATGTATAGGTCTTCCAATTATGTAGATGGATAACATCAAACTCCATAATTTAAAGATTTGATTTTGATATTACCTCCAACCACTTGGTTTTTCCTATCATATATTCTGCTTTCCATTTGTGAAGTTTGTAAACATCACACTTAAATGAACTACTACATCGCATAGCTAGCATAAATCATATTGTAATTTAAAATAATTCAATTTGATCTTAAATGGCCCATATTTAGTGTTACGAAAATTCTGATTAAGAAATCAATTATAAATGAGAACAAACATCCCAAAGAGCTCAGCCATGTCAATTAAGGCCAAATCAAGATCTTGAAATCATGGACTATAATACATGACACGAATACTAACAAAACCTATATAAAACCCAATACATTGTCTATCTAGTACAAGGATAATTAATCCTGATTATTCATTTCAACATAGCAATTAGTATGGCCACTGTAGTTATAATCTACAATGCCCGATTTTTTGGCCCATTTCAGCTCGGCTTCAAGGTTGCGTATTTTGACCCCTTGAGTATGTTTCCGTTCCTTCTACGCACGTCTACTTCAAGGTTGTTCAAGCGCTGCAACAAATCGGGTATAATTTGCGTCGAACAGTCACACATTTATAGGTCTAACCATTCCCAAAACTCAAAACCATTTTCAAGTTGTCCAAATAAAGATAAAATCGCTTAAAATATAGGAGCATCACTTCAAACATTTTAGGAACACTCCCATTCTTTCTTTAGGAAAGGCTATGATAATCCAAATTCAACAATAGGAAAAAAAAATATTTTTGTAATTGGTTTCTCAATTCGTGGGCTAACTTGATACTCTCAAAGCAGAAAGAACCCAATTTTTGGGGTCGTGCAACAACACTCACAATAAATTAAAAAAGAAAAGGTTTACCCATTATCGATGCAAGTAGCATAGCGGCACCCCAGATTTAGGTTCATCCAAGAAGTCCTCTCAATGGTAGGAACTCCAAAACTGTAATTCAAGTTCATCTTCTTGGCTATTCTTCAATTTCTTGAATGCGTGTTTGAGGAAGGAGGGTGAAAATATATTTTAGGGTAAAAATATCATCTTTTGGTTTTATTATTTTTAACTCCTTTTATTTTGGTTTTATTTTTTTATAAAATTACCCCATAAATCATTAAAATAGCATAAAAGCCCAATTTTGCATGTGAGGGCCACGTGCGTGAGATTTGATCGAAAAAATCGACGGGGGTTGCAACTTGTCGAAATCGTGTACTTCAGGTTGCAACCAGTGAAAAAAATTAAGATATTGAAGCGTAAAAATTCAGATAGTACAAGTTGATTTAAATATTTAACTTGGTATAGTATCATGGTTTTGGTCCTGAAACCACTAGTCCCGATTTCAAATCGACGTTTCCACATTTATCTTTACTATAATTATAATTTTAATAGTATTTTTACTGTTGAAATCGGCATTTCCAATTTTAAACTCGCAGTTCTATTTCGATAGGCATTTAATCAGTGTTTACACTGTAAACAACTGCCAAAAACCAGAATGCTTCTCTAAACCTAATCTACCAAATACCCCAATTCTCCCACAATCCCACCTTCCATCTGCCTGTCCAATTGGCCCTGTTCTCTCAAGTGCTCGATGCTCTGCCTAACAAGCTCCTCTTCAACTTCTAGGGCTTGGGGTAAGGCATCAGCTCTTGCTAGTCTTGCCTTTCCCATATGTGGCACCTTATAATTATTCCCACCTTTGTCTTTCATTATCTCCACCATACAGCCCTGCAAACTTAGAAATATATTGTCTAGCTTCGCTGGTTCAAGGTCCTCAAATGATTTAAGGACATTGGCCACCAAGTCATCCACATTATAGCTACATAGCGATTGAAGTGCTCTGAAATAACCTAAGTCGAGAACACTGGTATCTGGTGAATTCGGAGGCTGGAACATCAGCTTGATGTCAAAACCATCAGCTGTTGCAGCATTTCTGAACTCAATATCGCTGTCAATTAGGTGCGGCCTTGCGTTATCCTGCTGAATTATGATTGTTTTGCTTGCATTGCTTGGCCATTTTGCTTTGATTGCCGGAATAACCTAGTTTGTGAAGCCATATGATGAAACATAAAGCAATTTATCACACACTAAATGTTTTGTATTGTCATCAATTTCAACCCATTTTTTACTAAATGTAAAAAATGTGTTTTAATTTGGAGACATACTAACATTAAATTCTCTAAATGATGAATTTATTCTGATAGAGAATAAAAAAGTTACCTGTTCCAAAAGGCAGCTTTTTATTACGGCACTGTTTACCGAATCGATTGGTTTTGTAACCATTGTCCCGCGTACTCTGTTTACGCTGTTTCTGATGGCAGGTTCCTGTTTAGTTAATGGGAAAATTCCGATTTTCCCATCGAAAACTAGTGCCCCACTGTCTGAATACTGTGGCCGAGCCACTGCACACATAAACATTACCTTCGGGATGAATCGTTTGCTTTTACAGGCTCGATAAGGCTCTTCCTCACCCACTAGCTTATATGCTCGTTCCGTTACTCTTTGCATATAAAACCATTTCTCGTCTATGTGTATGACATTATGCATGCTTTCGTATTTGCATTTCATGTTTACGCTGTCCTGATGCAAATAACTAAGGCTGTACTTCAGCCTTTGAATTTTGTTTGCATCAGTCAATGTTGGTTTTATTGAGTTGGTATGAGCTTTAATCTTACCTGCCATGATCCATCTGCCTATTTGTGACTTGCTGACCTCTAACTCTTTTGCTAAACGCCTGATTGTACCCCTCTTTTCGTACGGTATTGCCTTCATGGCGACTTCGTCTAATTTCTGTATAATGGGCGGAGGTTGTCGGGGCCTTACCGCCGGAAACGAGATGGGAACATCTTCTGAAGTTTGTTTCCTTGCAGCCTTCCAAATGCGCCGGATCGTCCGGCTTGAAACTCCATATGATGCAGCCATTTCCATAGTGATTCCGTTTGTTAAAACGCCGTCTTTGTTGTTGTTAAGAAGGCACTGCGCTATGCGAAGTCGGTCTGATGGAGCAACATCTTTACCCTTCTTTTTTTTAGTCATGAGCTGTAATTTGTAATCTGAGTATTTCTTTGCTGTAATAGTTAGCAAAAACTGCATTGAATGCAATTGTTGGCATATTTATAGACTAATCTAAGTGGTAGGTTGAATTTAATTTGAATTTTAGAGGGAAAAGATTCAAATGTAATTCCATGCAGTTTGAGGAATTTTAACTGCTGTAAATTTCAGTTTTTGGAGGGATTACTCCCCCAAAAACTTGGCAATGCAAAATTTCAATTTTTGGCCTGCTTCGCACAAGTTACTTTACTGCATTTTCTTTTTTGATCAATTCAATATTTTTTATTTTATTTTATTCAGTGTTAGAAAAAAAAAACAGGTTAAAAAAAAATTACAAAAATGGAGGGAAAGATTAAAACTCTAATCCTTCCTCTCAAAAATTGCTGAAATTCAAAAAAGTCAACAAAACAACACCATTTCTTAGTCTCCGTGCCCGCCCAAGGTAGGACAATTAGGCCGGGACGGAGGGAGTATATAACTAGGTTTTGTATTAGTTTAAATTAGTATGTCTTATTTGAATTTAACTACTTCAGTGTATATATATAACTTACACACACAATTACCAGGTACACAGACATATATCTTTTAGAAATGGGATTTAATTATTTTTAAGTAATTATTTACGAGCATTTCTATGCAAAAACACTATATGTAATATGTTAAACATATATAGAGGCAAAAGTCCCTGAAAAAATATTTAAAAAAACTTTTATAGTACTTAATTTTTCATTAATTCTCTTCCCATATTGGTTTACATCTTCTTTGACTATCAATAGTCATATTTCAAATTTATGAAGTAAATATTTATTTTATTTTATTTTGGCTAAAAAATGTGAATAACGATTGTTTATTAAATCTTCCTTTTATATAGTTGATTATTTTGTTAGGGGAATGTAGTAACATATGTTTGATTTTATTGACTTTAAAGAAATACTATTTTTTTATATTTTTATATTTAAAATTGATATATATTACTTTATTTTAAAATTATAGTTGGCCCCCCTGACTAAAAGTCCTGGCTCCATCACTGATGACATGTGATCTTTTTTTTTTTTTTTTCCTTATATCTGTTGAGTATTTGACCTTCTTGTATTTGTTTTGATATTTTAGCTGGCGTGATAAATTAAATGCACATCATGCAAATGTGGTATATATGCCACTGGAAGCCAAATTTTATAGAATGTTCAACAAAAAATACGTGTATTTATTTAAAGTGAAATTCACACAAAGTTCAGTTATTTCATGTGAAACTAGTGTAATTTATATACACTTTTATCATATTTTTATATTGAAAAAGCAAATTTAAAATCAATTACAGTGTATAGAACTCTAAATGGCAAATTAACAAAATATTGTACTGTTCATGCACTTCTTAAATATTTATTTTAACTTTTTGGATCTTTGAGAAAATAGGCTAAGTCGTCTTTGGCCGAGGCGACAGTATGAAAGACACCACTGGCAGAGGCGATAAATGGGTTGATCTTTAATTTATTATCGCCCTTCGTATAGGCGACTTCTACTTTTTTTTTTCTTTCTTTTTTTTCCTTTCATTGGCGCCCTTTGTAGCGATGACTCTAATTCATTCCCATCTCCCACTTACAGCCTATATGGGAGTGTGCAACAAAGAAAAACCGGAAAAAGAAAATATAGGATTAATGTGAATGTTGTAACCCTAACTTAGCGATGAAAATAATATCTCATCAGCTGCATTAAATTCACCCCGCTGATATTAATTCTTCCGCTAACACATCAATTTTTACATACATTGCAAGTAAAAGTTGCTCATCACAAAAGGGAAATTAATAAAAATAATAAATCGATTCCAACAAGAACATACAAACTCAATTTGAAAGTTAAAAAATAAAAAATATGTAACAACAAATTAAAGCAAACCCAAATAAAAATTTGCAAACAGATGAAGAAGGCTTGAGACAGATGAGAAATTTGTAAAGAAGTTAGGAGAAGTTTCGAAATTGAAGAACATGGATATATTGAATTCCTGGAATGAAATCATGGAGTGGAGGGGGTGTAGATTGAGGATTACCATGGTTATGGTGTGAGTACTGAGTAATAGTGTCCACAGTTTGATTAGAGACGCCTATACAGCAAGCAACAGTGAAAGGAAATTAAAAGAAATTAATTAATTAGAAAGTGAATTAATCGTCTTTAATGGTCAATTGCACTTCTAAAGTACTCTCATCTCCGCTAGGGTTAGGTTTTCCCCTATTGTGAGCCTTGATCTACGCTTCCTTAAGCAATTTTTTTTGCCTTCATTAGCTTTTACGATCGTTATTTTGGGAGTTTTATGGTTCAGTGATTAGTTTTTTCGTGTTTTGCTTGTGTGGATTTACTAGGGTTTCCCTATGTGGTTTTCCTAGGGTTTTCTTCATTCTTCACTTATTTAATCGTCATGGTGGCTAAAGACGTGACTTCCCTAGCTGAGATATGGTCGGCTCTTCAACTGTCAGAATCTGAAACTACAACGATGGTGGTTGATGCTACGTCGATGATGGACACAAATGATTGTTTATATGGCCGGTTCATTTTGAAACGACCAATTGGGATTCGCGATCTTGGAACGGCTCTTTGCCAGATTTGCCGATTGGAATTTTTTTTAGATGTGGCTCCTATTGGTCGTAAAGTGTATGCTTTCAAGTTTGGCTATGCAGGAGAATGTCATCGAGAATTGCAGAATTAGCCATGGAATTTCAATGGGGCTTTGCTGGGTTTGGCAAAGCTTAGTGTCGATCAAAAGGCTGAAAATATATAGTTTGCCCAGGTCTCGTTCGGGTGTAGTTGCACAGACTTCAGTTTCGTCATATGACGGAGGATGTTGGCCGATTGATTGGTAGTAAGATAGGGACAATGCTTGAAGTTCAGATGCAACAGGTTGTGGGTCAATACCACAGGGTTCGAGTTATTTTGGATGTCTCAAAAGCTCTTTGTAGAGACACTCCAATATCCATGCAAGGACAGAAAAATGTCCTCTGCAGATATGGAAAGCTTTCGGAGTATTGCTACTTTTGTGGCCGGCTGACACACATTGAGAGAGAATGTACGGTAGGTCGTCGCCTACTGGTTCGGCTGGAAGCTCATGTCCTTATGGCCCATGGTTGAGGGTGGACAAACATGGCTTGTCTACGGTTGGAACAGTGAAAACATTGTTTGGCGGCAAGAGTGATGGGTAGAGATGAGGGGGTATCTGATGATTCGAAGACTTTGCGCAATGTATCCCTTGATGTTGTGTTGGCGGACGACGTTGGCTGTTGTTTGCTGACCAACCCCGTTGCAATCTTCTTCAGAGTCAGGTGAGCGACAGGGCATGTTGTCTGGTGTGACGGGAGTGGAAGAGTGTGGTACTGTAGCTACAGGGGAGATTTCATCCACGCAACAAGGGACAGCTTTTCATGGTACGGATGTTCATGGAAACAAGGTGGGTTGAGATTCGGGGCTGGAAGGGGACGGAATGCGGCAATGGGTAGTGGGATGGATGGTGGTAGTGATGTACCAGTTTCGGTTGTGTTTCAGCGTCTTCGTCACGGGGTGACTGGTGTTGTTAGACGTCATTGTGTAGCGTCCAAACGTGGTTGGCAGCGAGGTGTTTCTAGTAAGGGTCGCTCGTCGAGGATATTTGGTGATTCTTTGGTACGACAAAGGGTCATATAAGTCTGTTTGATAGTGAAGGAGTGGTCGAGGATGCAGAGAAGAGATTGAAGATTATACCGGTAGGGGTGGGCATTCGGTAAAATCGAACTGAACCGAATCGAATCGAAATTTCGGTAAACCAAACCAAAATTTCATATAATCTCTAAAACCAAATACCGAACTGAATTAATATATCCCGGTTCGGTAAAAACCGAAATATTTTGGTTTTTTATTTCGATTCTCGGTAAAAAAATCGATTTTTTTTTAACTCAACCGAAATTTTGCTCATTATTTTTTTAACTTTTAAGTTTTCGTATTATACTTTTATTATTTCATTTCCTTGAGGAAGTGGGTACTAATTAATTTAATTTGGTCCAATTATTTAATCTAATGACACCTAAAAGTCCAAATATGAATATAAAATGCTCAATACAAAAATAATATAGGCATATCAGCAACCTCTATTCGGTTTTCAGTAAAACCCGAATTACCGTTCGGTTTTTACCGAATCGAACCGAATAAATTCGGTTTGGTTCGGTACGTACCGAATTAACGGTTTCGGTTCGATTTGGTTCGGTTCGGTCGGTAAAACCGAAATGTGCCCACCCCTATATACCGGTGGTGTTTATGTCACAGGTTGATCTGGCAGTGCTTGGGGGGTCCTAGCACTGCCAATCGCCATGGGTTGTATTATTTGGAATATGCGGGGGCTTGGGAACTGACGTGCATTCCGGAACCTTCGTCAGTTGGTTGCTGATAAAGATCTCATTCTTTTTTTTACTATTGAGTAAAAACTTTCTATTATTTTTGTTCTAGATTTCGTGTTTTGTTTAATTTTTCGGGCATGTTTTGTGTTGAGCCGGTGGGATGTAGTGGTGGTTTAGTTATATTTTGGAAGAATAATGTTTCGGTTGATCTTTGTTCTTATTCGAAGGGTCATGGATTGTCGTGTTTCTTATTTGAATTCTTGTTGGCGGTTCGCTGGTTTTTACGAAAACCCTTGTACTCATTTGCGTGTTCAGTTTTGGATATTGTTACAACATTTGTTTAATATTGTTGAATTGAGTCATTTGCCTTGGGTTATTGGAGGTGATTTTAATGAAATACTATTTGATTCGGAAAAGTGGGGAGGTGTTATTCGTCCAGTTTCACAAATGAATCAGTTCTGTAATGTTTTGAATGATATTAGGGTTCAAGATTTGGGGTGTAGGGTAAGTTTTTCATGTAGTTTACTCAACGAAGGGACGGGACAATGATTTTGGAGAGATTGGATCGCTTTGTAGCTTCTTTTTCATGGCGAAATCTGTTTCCTATGGCTATAGATAGTAATCTTGATTTTTAGGATCTGATCACCGGCACGTTTGTCTTATTTTGCAAAGCTCAAGCTCGACAACTTTGATTTGCAATCAATCTCGCTTCTTCTTTGAACATGCCTGGTTTTTTTAGGGTTATTTTATGGATATATTGAAGATTTTTTGGGGGGAGTTTCCATATGATTTGGCTTTGAACTAGAAATTGAGTTAGCTTCAGTAATTTCTACGTAATTGGGTCTAGCTCTTTTGGGGATAGAAAACGTCAAATCCGTTAGGTGAGCCATAAGCTTAATATAGCATTACGGCCGCGATAGAATAGTTAATTGCGGATGAGATTCGTGAACTCCAACGTCTTCATGAAGTGTTCTGTACTAAAGATGTGGAATAAGTTCAATATCATCAAGATAGCATTTATATGTAATAGGATATGTTGTGAGTTCAGAACCGAGTTCAAGAGTTCAAGAACCGGGCTGGAAGGATCGGGTTTTGTCAAGACAAGAAGAGAGTGCATCCTGAACTGGGTTTAAGGTGGTTAAGTGAACAGGTGGTTAAAACTGCTAAATACAACGGTTTTGGCTCCTGAAAACCGTTGCAGAACTGTTTTATAACCAACTTGAGCTCGCAACTTGCAGCTAGTAGAGCTCTCAACTGGCGAAGATTCGAGATACAATCAGGGTATATATTTGAAGATCTTGAAGAGGAGAACACGATTTACACATTTTCCCTTTGAATACATCACAGAAAGAGAATTAGATTGTTAGGGTTCTTAAGCTCAATTCGGTTCCAGAATTGGGATTTTTCTAGTTGTTGGATAATTCTTGTAATTTCTACCTTGATATAGTGGATTGAGGTGTGTAGAGTCTCCGTGGATGTAGATCCTATTGGGTTGAACCACGTAAAACGTTTTGGAGAGTTTTTATTCTTCATTTCTGTGTTTCTTACTTGTTCGGCCATTCTCGGTTTTTGCATACGAACATTCATCATTCGTTCGTTCATTTCATTGATTAGAGTGTCCGAACATCTTCTTGGTGATTGTATGTGAAGTGAATTTCAACAACAAAAGAGGATGTTTATTGGCAACAACGAGCTAGGGTGAATTGGTTGCAACATGGGGATCGTAATATAGGTTTCTTTTATGCGACTGCAACTGAGTGGAGAAGAAGAAATGGAATTTCTAGATTGCTCAATAGACATGGAGATTGGTGCTCGGGTATGTCTTCTATGACTGAGATCATCATGAGTTATTAAAGTGAGTTGTTTGCTACCTCTAATCCCTCCAGGATGGATATTGACTATATTTTGGACGAGGGTGAGCCCTGTATTTCGGAGGTTCAGTGTGAGATCGTTTCGAAGCCATTCTTTACTGAGGAGGTTCGGAAGGCGCTTTTTGATATGCATCCGTCCAAGGCCCCAGGGATTGATGGGTTTTTGTTTTTCCAGAAGATATGGGCTTTTACGAGAGATGATGTGGTGAACACTGCCTTGAGTATTCTGAACAATGAGGCTGATATGACTGATTGGAATCACACTTTGATAATACTTGCTCCGAAGACGCCGGATCC
Source organism: Ajuga chamaepitys (assembly GCA_958295605.1). Taxonomy (NCBI): domain Eukaryota; kingdom Viridiplantae; phylum Streptophyta; class Magnoliopsida; order Lamiales; family Lamiaceae; genus Ajuga; species Ajuga chamaepitys. The sequence continues at coordinate 12,877,358 of OY282497.1, forward strand.
TCTTACTCTGAAAGATTTTCGGCCTATTAGCCCATGTAACACTGTTTTTAAAGTGGTTTCTAGGCTGTTGTCTAACAGATTGGGTCTGATTATGGATAAAACTGTGGATCAATAGCAGAGTGATTTTATTCTGGGTTGTTTTCTTGTTGATAATGTCCTAATTGGGTTTGAACATATGCATTAGATTAGGAATAATAAGAAGAAGCGATTGGGGTATTGTGCGCTCAAGTTAGATATGAGCAAGGCGTATGATCAGATTGAGTGAGACTTTTTGTGTGATCTTTTAACAAGAATGGGGTTTGCCTCGAGCCTTGTTCAACTTATTCGACAGTGTATATCTTTAGTTTCGTATGCTTTTAATTCGAATGACGAAGTGATTTGGGAGGTGAAACCATCTCGAGGTCTTCGTCAAGGTGATGCTTTTTCCCTTCTTCTGTTTGTTTTGTGTTCTCAGGGGATCTCGGTGTTGTTTTGAAAATTGCAAGAAAGTGGTTTATTCAGAGGAGGTCCTAATTGCACTTTCCTGCACTATTATCTCTCATTTATTTTTTGCGGATGACAATCTGGTATATTTTCGAGTGGCACTTGATGATGCTGACTGTGTGTATGAATGTCTCTTAAGATATGAGAGAGTTTCGGGACAAATGATTAATTTTGATAGTGCTCTTACCTTTAGTCATAAGGTCTCGTCTTCTATTGTTGCAAACATTAAGCAGCGTTTGGCAATTTTAGTAGTACAGGGGTATGATTTGTACTTGGGCCTCCCAACGTTCTCTCTTCGGGACAAGAAATTACAATTTAGATTTTTGCGAGAAAGGGTATTAGAGAAGTTGGATAGTTGTTGGTGCAGAATGTTTTTCAGGGGGAGTAAGGAGGTTATGATCAAGTTTGTTTTGCAGGGCATTCCTACATATGTTATGTCATGATTTAAGATTCTTGATTCTATCTGTCATCAGTTAGAGCAGATATGTGCTAATTTCTGGTTGGGGTTGGGGATGGGTCGGATAGTAAGGGTCTGCATTGGGATTCTTGGGACAAAATATGTCGGCCTAAAGAGGAAGGTGGGCTAGCTTTTCAGGATTTCACATCTTTTATTATGGGTTTATTGGCGAAGTAAGTATGAAAAGTAATCTGAAATCTGAATTCGTTGGTTGCACGACTTCTTAAGGGTAGATGTTACAAACATTGTGATATTATGGATACATATGTCGGTGCTAATTCTTCTTACATTTGGTGATTGTTATGTTGGAGTCGAGATGTCTTGGACAAGGGATTGATTTGGCGTGTGGAAAATGGAGAAAGTATTGCACCGTTCAAAGATGTATGGGTTTCGAGCCTTGCGTCAGGGCGCATCTCGTCTCGCTTAGCCCCCTCGAGGGTTAAGGTCTCATATTTTATCTCCCTAGTAGTACATGGGATATTCAAAGATTGAAGTTGGTCTTTCTCCCGTTTGAAATATATGTTATCCTCAATATTCCTCTAAGCCACTCCAGTCGACCTAATGTTCGGTATTGGAGGTTATAAGAATGTGGGGTATATACTGTGAAGAGTGGATATCGTGTGGTTGTTGGAAGCTATATCACCCCGACGAGTTCGGTGATGAGGACGTGGTTGGTGGAAATTTTTGTGGGCTCTACCCATACCGCCTAAAGTAAAAATATTTTTATGGCAAACATCTTCTGATTATTTAGCCTTTCCTTTGAATTTCGTATGACATCATGTGCGTTATCTCCGTCTTGTATTTTATGTGGTTATTCTGCTGGAACTACGATGCATGGACTATTCTATTGTGAGAGGGTGAAATCGTTTTGGAAGAATAGTACATTTTGGGTGTCTTTAAAGTTTTTGCGTCATGCTTCTTTTCGGAATGTGGGATAAGCATATACTCTTTGTTTGGGGATGATTTGTTTCGTCTATTTGTCATGGTATCTTGGAGTATATGGAGGGCAATTAGTAATTTTGTTTATAAAAAGCAGCTGAATTAGAGGCCATCCTTAGTGGTGTTTGCTTCTGTGTGGAATGTGTGTATGAGAATTTGATGATTTATTCTGATTCATTGTTAGTCATGCAAGCAGTTACCGGACAAATTGAATCGTTGGATTATATTGGTGCCTTGGTTGAAGATATTCGTATGTATACAAATGACGATAATCTGTGTCATATGAATCGAGCTTGTAATAGTGTTGCTCATTTTTTAGCTAATTTTTTGTTTTTCTTTTGCATCTTCCACTCCTTTTGTAGGGATGGGGAATGATGTACTTTTTTGGCTACATAATCTTGTACTTAAAGACTTTTTTTAAGGAATAAGATTCGTGATTTGCTAAAATAATTAATTAATTAATTAAAAGTAACATGTACAAAGGGCAACAATACATTAAAGATCAACCCTCCTCGTCTATGCCAATGACATCTAAAAAATTCGTGAACAATGCGATATTTTGTTAAATTTGCCACTCTAAATCCTTTGGATGTTATCTTTATTTAAAGTTTGTCTAGTTAAAAGAAGAATCAGTAGGTGCCAAAAAATATTTGACCAGATTATAGTAATTAAATCTCAAATATCGATGTAATTTGAGAATTCAAAAAATCTAGAAAATGATGGCAGTAGTAAATGACAAAGTTTTCTTTCTAAGTGTGTCAGAATTTTGGACTAATGTAGAAGGACTCCAATCACCTTTTCTGCTCAAATTTCTATAACATTTTATTATGGATTGCAGCTTTTTGAATTCTTAATATGGTAATTAATTAATTAGAACAAGATAAAGTTGATCTCGTAACGCTCTTGCAGGCTATCAATTGAAAAACAACGGCATGCTCTTTCTTTTTAACTTTCTCTTTATAAAAAATAAATTCCCTTGAAATTTATTTTGAATTATTGAGTCATATGAATTACTCCCTCAAAATTTTACATTACATTTGGAATGTAGCGAAATGTGTCTCGTCATTCATTTGGATAGTCTAAATGTATTTTTGTTTAAGGAGGTAGTAGGATATGATGTGTAAAGTAATATCAAATCAATAGGTATTGAGATGATAGGTAATGTTAAATATGTGTATTAAAAATTGTAAAAGGTTATGTAATGTGTTAGATAATGATAAAAAATATATTGAGAATTATAAAAAGTGTAGTTAATAATTGGATGATTATGTAATGATAAAAATATGATAGGGTGGGATGAACATTGGATGAGCGATCCGAATCGACGATCCATAAAGTGAATATTTTTATGCTGAATTATCCCACATCCGACTAACAACAACCCAGTCCAAATACAAGGGCGGTTCTGGGCCCTGTGCAGCATGAGCGACCGCACAGGGCCCCCGAAAAATTGGGGCCCCAAATTAATTTAGCCCATACAGTATATATGTATATATATTTTGTTCGTTTATTTTCAAAATATTGTTGTAGCGCAGTTGATTGTGTGCGTTTGTTTTCTTTAATTGATACTGGGTTCGAAACTTATTAGACGCCTCTACTTTCATTTAATAATTTACTAAAAACGTTTTTTTCTTTCTTTCTTAAAACGTTTTTCTTGGAAGAGATTGATAATGAAAGTGTAATTAGTGATTTTGTTTCTAAACATGCTAATAGAGCTACTCTTTTCAAGTGAATGTTATATCTTCTGTATTTTGTTTTATATGCTACCATGTAGTGTGACATTAATTTATAATTTAGAAAATATACATGTTTTTTTTAGTTAGAAAAAAAGATCCGATTTTATGAATTCGCACAGGGCCCCCGATTTGGTTGCCCCGCCCCTGTCCAAATATCTCCTAATAGTTACTGTACTTATTAAAATTTTATGTTTACGATATAATGTAAACAACAAGAACAATACAAAACCGATTGGCTAATAAAGTATAATACTTGTTTTAAGTGTAATAATAAAACAAAAAATAATAGTACAATGTATATAAGGACCTAAATATGCTTCTTCGCTGTATATTACTACAAATTCATACTCTTTTTCCAATATTGATACTTTATACTATCAATTTCCGAAAAATTACACGTGGTCACATTTTAAATATATTCATATACAGTACTATATATTGAAAAGATAGAGTTAGAGGGTGCCTCGTACATATTTGAAGAAACTTTATAAACCCGTGAAAAATGTTCGATAAAATAAGATCATATAATTTATAAGCTAAAAAGAGTTTATCAACCTCGTTTTATTTTTTATGGGCAATATTTTATCCGTAAAAATATTATTTTTTGTGAAAAGTAGCGAAAAAAATCATTACCATAACTTTTAGTATATTTCTAACCACCCTGTAAAATTATTATAATTTTAATCTTCTTTATCCTTTTCTAGGATAACTAACAATATAGTTATACCAATTTATCCTTCTAATAATTATATAATTACATCTATTAATATATATATTATTATTATTATCACCCTACTTTACCCCATTATATATCACCCCCACCCTAAGGCTCTAGTTTCCTCAGCCCCCCAATCCTAAGGCCCTAGTTCCCTCAGCCCCCCACCCCATCCCCACCTCCACCCACACACCCTCAAGCCAAAAAAAAAAAAAAAAATTATATCTCGTTCCTGCCCCCAATCCCCGTGCCCCCACCACCCACAACCCCACCCCCAAGCCAAAAAAACAACTTTTTTTTTAATATCTCATTCTCTGGCTCCCAGCATTACCCCCCACCCCCACCCACAACAGCCACCTTATCCACCCACCCCAAGCCAAAAAAAAAAAAAGAATTAGTATCTCATCCCCCTGCCTCAGCCCCACCCCACGTCCCCCTACCTCACCCACCCCCCAAGCCAAAAAAATAAATAAATTTAAAAACTCATCCCCTGCCCCAACACCACCCCTGCCCCACATGTATTAGGATTCGTGGTAAGTGAGTGTCGTGGCACATGTGGCAAATTCGTGGCACATGTGACAAATTCGTGGCATATGTGACAGATCCGTGTCAATAGTGACATGGCCGTAAAAAAGGGTAAAATTATACAAAGTCGTGGCAAGTGTGTACCATGTCAAATGACGAATCGTGCAACGTGTGTCGTGAAATAATTCGTAAATATATTAGAATTTGTGGTAAATGGGTGTCGTAGCACATGGCAGATTCGTGACACATATGAAAAAATCGTGGCAATAGTGACACGACCGTAAGAAATGGTAGAATTATATAAATGCAAGTGTGTATCATGTCAAATGACGATTCGTGGCAAGTGTGTTGTGGCACATGTGACAAATCTGTGGCAACAGTGACACCACTATACTAAAGGGTAAAATTATACAAATCTGTGGCAAGTGTATATCGTGTCAAATGAGGACTTGTTGTTATTGTATGTCGTGACATAATTTTTGCGGCAAGTGTTATTCGTAAAGTGAAATTTTAAAAGGAAAAAAAAATTCAAACATAGAATTTTTTTATTTTTTTTGCCTTGGGGGTGGGGGTGCTGGGAGGGATTGGGGGAAAGGATGATCAAGTAAAAAAAAAAATTTGGCTTGGAAGTGGGTGGATGGGGGTAGGAGGGTGGGTGGGGTGGGGGTGAGGGGTTCCAGGGTGGGATTGGGGGCAGGGGATGATCCAATAATAATTTTTTTTTTTTTTTTTTAGCTTGGGGGTGGGTGGGTTGTGGGTATGGGGTGGGGCGGGTAGGTGGAGGTGGAGGGTGGCCTGGGTTGGCGGTGAAGGGGTGCAGGGTGGGATTAGGGGCAGGGGATGGATCCAGTAAAAAAATAAAAAAAAATAAAAAAAAAAAATAATTCTTGGCTTGGGAGTGGGTGTTGGGGGGTTGGTGGGGTGGGAGTTGGGGGGGGGGGGGGGAGTGCATGGGGTGGAGGGGGCAGGGGTGGGACTGGGGCTTGGGCTGGGGCTGGGTTTAGGGTGGGGGTATGTGGGTAGGGTAGGTTGGGGTTGTAATTTGAGGGTGAGGGGGTTGAATAAGGGAGATGGATTGGATATGGGATATGATGTTTAATTTGTTGATTATCCAAGAAGGAAAATGATGGGGTAAAATTATACTATTTTTACAAGGTGGTCAGAATTATAGTATAAGTTGTATAAAAGATCATTTTGAATTTTCTCTCTTATTTTTTTCTGTAAAAGTGTATTCGTCACACGTAAGACTCACTTTTTTATAAGAATCTTTTTAGCAACACTCAATTTACCAAAATACATTTTTTTTTTTCCTTATTTCGTTGATAACTTGTAAGCTTTTAAAATATTACATAAGTTTTTAAAACGTCATACAAGATGTTTAAAATAAATTTAGCGGAAAATCAAACCTAAAATTTAATTTATTTATTTAGAAAGCTGGCACATGTTTGGGACTAATCTAAATTCCAGAGCCGATTATAAAGTACTACTTCTGTCTCGGTTAATCTTACACATTTTTCGTTTCGTCTGTTTCAGGTGAACTTGTACACCCCTTAAAAGATAAAGTTATAACAATAAAATTCCCTAAAACAACTTTTTTTAATACTTATGTCAACTCTTCCCGTGCAAAATTAGTTGAGACGGAGATAGTAGTTTATTTGATAAATATCTAAATTAGCATGAAGTAATGCAATGCAAAAGGATATGTGAGATTAGAAAGCGCACGTCTTTCTAGAGACTAAAGAGATTCTTTGACTGTCAATAGTATGTTTTCATTGTATAGTAATTACATCATTATTTATTTATTTGGTAAAAAAGATTAAATTTTAAATAAGCCAATCATTATAGGCTTCTTTTAGGAACGTTAGGGGACAAACAAAACCCTAATTATGATTACATCTATAGGAACTCAGCTAGGATCTTATTCGAATTTACCCATGTAATTTTATATTATTCTTCTATATATGGTCATGGTGATTGGATGATTATAATTATGATTAGCTTTAGTCAAATTAATATAATTTACAAATCTTTTTTTTATCTCTCCATGGTATGATCGTATGGGCGATTTAACCTAAAATTTTAATAATTTACAAAACATACTTAATTTATTAATAGATCGATGAACAATACAATAAATTATTAAATTTGACAGAAATATCGGCAAGAATTGGAGTACACTGCTCTTTATTTGTAATCCTCATGTTATCTACTTCAAATTTTATTTCAAATTGATTTTTAAATACTTGTAAGAAAAAAATATGGAAAAATTGGTATAAATATTCAGTATGCTTTCACTATTTAGAAACTAGGACACTAAGTATGTCACTTTTTAAAAATGTCTTCTAACTTTCGAAAAATTGGTGAAAATGCCCTGTGATCGGCTATAGGCTGTTAACCAGTCGGTCATCTGTGAGTTGTCTTTTTACTTTTGGGAAAATTTGTATAAATGACCAGTATATTTCCCTTATTTAAAAACTCAGACATTCAATATACCACTTTTAAAAAATATCTTCTAACTTACCAAAAAATGGTGAAAATGCCACGTGATCGTCTATAGACAGTGATACAACCGGTCATTAACGAGGTGAAACTCTTTTTCTGACGTGGCATTAATATTTTATTTTATTTTTATTTTTTCTGTTGACTCATTTGTCAGGATGAAAAATTAAAATAAAATATTAGTTTGAATTTATAAAAAATTATAATTCTCAAAAAATTATTTAAAATTTAGAAAAATAAAAATTTTATTTGTGAAATTTATTTTAAAAATTATAAAATTCAAAGATTTAAAAATTTATTTTTGATTTTTTCTAAAAATTCTAAAATTTATTTAAAAATTAAAATAATAAAAAAATTATGAGTTTTTTTAAAAAAATTTCTAAAATAAATTATTATTTTCAAATTTCTTTTTTACTTTTCTCATTATATTATTATTTTATTTTAAATTATGAATTAGGATAATTATATAAAATGTTAATAGAACTAAATTGTTCCATTCTTCTTCCATAATTACAACATACTAAACCCGGATATTTAGATGCATGTCATGCAATCTTACAAACACACCAACATGGAAGACGAAGAAGAAGCCAACAATACTTCGCCCATCCCACCCATCCACTAACTAATCGGAACCTGACCAATCACCCGATTCTTCGCCTATTTGCCTCCTTCCTTTTGAATCCGCAACCGCCAAAGTCGACCACATATTTTTTTCCACGCTAACAAATGAGTCAACAGAAAAAATAAAAAAAAATAAAAATTAATGCCATGTCAGAAAAAGAGTTTCACCTCATTAATGACCGTTGTGTCACGGTCTATAAATGGTCACATGACATTTTCACCATTTTTTGGTAAGTTAGAAGGTATTTTTAAAAAGTGGTATACTTAATGTCCGAGTTTTTAAATAAGGGAAACATACTGGTCATTTTTACAAATTTTTCCGAAAGTAATAAGACAGCTCATAGGTGACCGGCTGGTTAACAGCCTATAGCCGGTCACAAGGCATTTCCACCAATTTTTCGTAAGTTAAAAAAATATGTTTAAAAAATGATATACTTAATGTCATAATTTTTAAATAGTGAAAATATGCTGGATTATTTATACCAATTGATAAAGCGCAATCCGGTAACCACAAAATCTAACGATAATCTACACAAACAGAATATAAAAAACACAAGATTTACGTGGTTCGATCCGGAGATCTACGTCCACGGGCAGAAAATCACTCTTGCCGAGGTGTTTCCTTTACTAGAACGTTGGGTTTACAGGTAGTAATTCAGTATACAGAGTGCGAACCCTAATTCCGAGTTCTTTTCACGTATTTATACTTAGCTTTTCTAAACCCTAACTGAACCCTAACAAACTTCCTATATTCACGCCCACTTCCAGCTGTATGGCGGTTGGGAACGAATCTTCAGCCTTGATTCGCGGAACAAACCACTCGCTGGGCCAAGGCGCGTTCCTGGGCCTGCTGGGCCTATGCTTGGTGGGCCTTCACGTGCTTGCTGGGCCTGCACGTGCTGGGCCGATCAGTGGGCTTTAGTCTTAACCCGACCCGAGGTGATCGGGTTATCCCTATCAGATGCCCCCCCCCCCCCCCCAACCGAAGCGAGGTAGGAGTTTCGGTTGTCATCGGAGTGGAACCGTAAGCAAGAAGGACTGGGGTCGCTGGCGGGCCGAAGTGTTTACGGATGACTGAACTAGGCCGAAGTGTATAAGACATTTATCGAGATATCGAGTTTCCCAGAAGCAAGAAACGCGTTGGGAGTTTATAACAACCTGGCCGAGGTGGGGGTACACCGGAGTGAGTTGTCTGGCCAAAATGGAGGGAGCACCGGAGTGTGGTAGTATGACCGAGGTGGAGTGTACACCGGGGTGTAATTTGAATCTTCCTGACGAAGGGTGAGGCTGATGTGATTGGCGGCGCCATCATGAGAGAGAGGGATGTGAAGTGACACGCTCTGCAACTTCCAAGAAACCTGTTCCCCACGCGCCTCGGGAACTGCAAAGCGCGTGAAGAGCACGCTTAAATCCCCATCACTGAATTTGAATAGCCTGCATCGATGCCGTTGGTTTTTGCGTATATAATTGTAGTAATTGCACAGTAACCTTTCATCTTCTTCATTGCGATTCATCAGTTTAGAAAGCGGGAAAAAGAGGAAATCTGCATTCGTGATTCATCTCAGATCAAAAACTTCTCAAATCCACCTTCTCAAATTCCACCCAAGTAAGTATGTCTTCCTCTTCGTCTTCTTCATCTTCTGCCTCATCTTCTGGCTCGATTGAAGAATTAGGGACTTCAAATACCCCGTTAGACATCCCCCCCCTATCATATCTCATTCCGGAGAGGAATGAGGTTAGGACCATAGACAGGGTCGACGGCCGGGAATGCAATGTGATGATGGTTGCGTTATATCCGTGTGCGGAGGAGGGTCGGGAGGTGTCCTCCGTGGCACTACGGATGTCGCGAGAGCAAATTGAGAGGGAGCTCCCGTCATTTTACCTTCCCTTCAACCTTGAGTATATAATCCCTGACCCCGAGGATAGGGCCTGTTGCTCACCGCAGGGGTTTATTAGTGTATATATAGATACCCTTAGAGTAGGCCTGAGACTGCCGCTGTGGGACATTGTCACCCAATTGCTGAAGTATTACGGTATTGCCCTCTGTCAATTAGCGCCGAACGCGGTGAGGCAGGTGGTGGGATTCACCGTGGTCTGTAAACGGGCCGGATTAGAACCAACCGTAGAGCTCTTTAGATTCTTCTTCCAACTAAAAAACTTCGGGAAGTCCAAGGGGTGGCATTCCTTTAGTCCCCGAGCCCGAGGTGGGTTCAAGGTTCAGAACCCGAGTAAGGTAGAGGGTTGGAAGGAGAGGTTTATATTCATTAGGAATAAATTAGCTCTGCCGAAGTGGAGGACGGATGAGGTTCTTGACACCGCTCCTGTGGAGAGCCCGGGGGGCCGAAGTGATACACACATTCCGGACAGTGGGGACGTTCAAAACCCTCTGTTCCGAGGAGGAATTGGAGGAGGCAGGGCTGAGTCCGTATTATTCGGGCGATGCGGGGACTGAAGAGGGTAGGAGTTTTTTTTCTTGCTGTTTAAACTGTTGTTTTGCGCAGGACTAACCACCACCTTTGTATGCAGTGGGACGCTTCGGAAAGGAGCCTGCTGGGAGCCCTGCAGCGTCGGCGGCGGCAAAAAAGAAAGGGAAAGCCACTGAGGTGTCTCCCCGGGGGAAGATGCCACCGAGTGCACGATCGTCGGCGGGGTCGGAAGAACGGGTGACGCCGGCGGGGTCTCCTCCCGTATCAAAGAAGAGGCCGGAGCCTACTGGGACTCCGCAAGCGCCATCCAAAAGGCCCCGGGCAGGGGAGAGCTCGCAGGTAAACTTAAAATGTTGATCGTATTCTATGTGCCCGAAGTATTTGTTATGAAGGTTGAGGATGACCTTATTTGTCGTGTAACTGTCCAGGCTGAACAGGTGGCCCCGAGTCTTCTGGGGTTGGAGGGCGCGGATGCCGAAGAACTCCTGCGCCTGGCGCGAGGTATCTTGGACCTCGGCCGTAAGAGCGAGAGGGAGGGAAAGGAAAAGCTGGCCGAGGTGGCCAGGGAACTGCGGGCGCGCAACGACCGGCTGGCCCATGATATGACCGAGGCACGCCAGAGGGCTGCCTTGGTCGAAACTGAGGTCGCGCGTCTGCGCGGGGTGGATGCGGAGAACCACGCTCTCCGAGGCGAACTGTTCCAGCTGCGGGCTGAAATGGAGGCCAAGGACGCTGCCGTAGTCGAGGGGCAGGGAGCATTGCTGAAGGCCTTTGCCGACAAGCTCTTCAAGACTACCACGTTCCTCGACTTCCAGACGGAGTTCGTGGCTATCGGGGACCAGGCCACTCGATCCGCGCTGCTGGAGCAGGTGAAGGCTGTCCACCCGAATGTGGACATATATCGTCTAGAATTCGGGTATGACTTTGACTCAGTGGCCGGAGTGGAGAAGGCCTACTATGCGGCGCTAGCCAACCTGCCGGAGTGGCCCCTGGTGAAAGCTCTTGGGGAGAAGAAGCAAATTCTGACGGCCGCGGAAGTGGCAAACTGCGAGGTGGACCAGGACAAAGAATTCCTGGCACTCTGCCGAGGTGAACTGGTCACCGCTCCCCGGAGCATTGAGCCCCCTCCACGGATGGAGGCCGAAGCCCCGACTGCGATCGAGGCCGTCGCAGCGACTGAAGAAACCGAGGGATTGCCCGAAGAGACCGAGGCAGTTGAGCGGGAGGTCAGTCGATCCCCGCAAATTTAAAGTTGTACATTTTTAGGAATGTTAGGAATGATGTATTGATTGAAACACTTGTACTTTTGAAATGTGAAATACAATTTCTGTTTCTCAGACTCTTGCACTTCTCTTTTTACTTGCATGATCAATTTATGTCTGTTGTCGAACTGAATTCCAACTTGTACATGCTTGAGAGTAATCGATCTGGTTGACTCTTATTATCTGTTTAGAACACCGCGGAGCTACACGAAACAATAAAGAAGCTAATGCAATCACTTGAGTGGTTCCGCGGAGAAAAGAATCATCTGCAAATGCACGTAGTGCCAAAGCTGGAGAAGAAGATAGCCTCGGTAGAGAGGAAAGTGGTTGAGGCCGAGGAGAGAGCCAAGGACTTCGAGATGAAATATCGGACTACCGCTGCCGAGATGAGCCGCGTCCTTGTTCACCAGAGGGAGTACGACCGGATACTTTCGGAGTTTGGTCTTCTGACCTTTGAAGAAGTGGAGGAACGAGTCATAGAAATCCAAGGTGACATCGCAGCATTGATGTCAAGGAGCTCTCTCGAGTCGTCGGAGCTCGTAAGGAAACGAGAAATACTCGAGCTGCTGCTGAGCATGTATGAAGGGCTCAAGGGCCGAGGCAGATGGAGGCCCTCTGCCGAGGAGTTTATTGCCAGTACAAGCGAAAGGCAAGGTCCCCCTAAAGCGCCTCGGAAGGACAAGAAGACAAAGGATAAGAAGAAATCCTCCGGACAGAGCAAAGGCATAGTTATCCGAGAGCCAGCTCCGGTGACCATAATTGAAGAAGAACCCCCGGCGGTTGCCGAGGAGGTAGTCGAGGAGCTGGCCCGGGAAATAGAAGTAATGGCTCCGGAGGAGTGGGACCCTGAGCAGTGGGCTCAAACCACGAGGTCCGCGCCACAACAAAGTAGCCGAGCGCGGACCAGAAACGAAGTCCCTAGGCAAGCGCCCAGGGCCAGTCCTCGGCGTAGGGAAGCTCGAGGGGATGACAGAGCCGGAGCCTGAGGCCGAAGAACTTCTGGGTCCCGGAGGACGCAACGGAGATCAAGAAGCAGGCAGCAACGCCGGAGCGCCGAGTATTGGCTCGGGGGCCGGAGATAATAGCTTTTCTCCTTTTTGTTGCTTGTGTTTTTGTTTTGTTTGGTTTTTTTATGTTTGAAGTTTATGTAAAAAACTTTATAATGTTTGTAATATTCAAAAGATAATAAAACTGTTGTGGTGTTTACAAACAGGTTTAATGGAAGCAAAAAGTTACGAACTATTTTAATCGGGTGTCCGGGAACACGACAGGAAAGATTATTAATTGTGTTAATTGAGTGTTCGGGAACACAGTATGGATAAATCCAATCTCCCCGGACGGATCAGGCGGGAGTAAACACTTCTCCGGTTAAACAGACGAGAAAGTGATATGAGTCCGGGGACTAAAATGCGAATCTCCTCGGTCGGACCGAAAGAAAGAGTTTTAATTGTTCGGAGACTAGTAATGATAATATGAGTGCGTTAGGGCGTCCCCGTAACGTAAAGGATAACACAGCAAGATACACAAAGAAAGAATTTGTATTCAATGATAAATGCCGGAGCAAACTCAAAAGTACAAAGAGAGATAACAACTATAAAAGAAATTAAAGGTAAGATGGTACTTGAGATGTGGCCTTCACAGATAGAAACGCCTTAAGTTAGTGACGTGCCAGCTTCGGGGAATCGGGGTCCCGTTGAGATGTTCAAGCTGATAGGACCCAGAGTCGTGTGCGGCAACGACTCGGTAGGGACCTTCCCAAGAAGCGTGTAATTTCCCTTCGGGGGCAGCTTTGCTGGCTGAGTTGAGCCGAAGAACTAAGTCCCCGACGTTGAATTGAGTGCCTCGGACCCGGAGGTTATGATATCGGGCTGCTCGTTGTTTACATCTGGCCTGTTGAATGAATGATCGGTCACGGCGATCTTCAAGCTCATCCAAATTAGCCCGGAGAGCCTCGTCATTATTTTCTGGAGCCAATGTGAGGAGGCGAGGACTCGGCACACTGATTTCAGCAGGGATAACGGCTTCGGAACCGTAAGTAAGGCTATAAGGAGTTTCCCCGGTAGAAGTATGCGGTGTTGTGCGATAAGCCCATAGGACTTGTGGAAGATTTTCAGCCCAGAGTCCTTTGGCATTATCCAGGCGCTTCTTTATTCCCGTGAGCAGTGTCCGATTGGTTACTTCAACCTGCCCGTTGGCTTGAGGGTGAGCAACCGAAGTAAAAATCCGTTTGATGTGGAGCTCGTCACACCATGACCGGAATGGATCGTTGGCAAACTGTTTACCATTGTCCGAGATGATAGTGCTCGGGATGCCGAAGCGACAAACAATATTACGCCACACAAATTTCAAGATATTCTGACCAGTAATGGCTGTAAGTGGTTCGGCTTCGACCCACTTAGTGAAGTAGTCTATGGCAACCACCAGGAACTTCAATCCTCCCGGAGCAACGGGGAATGGACCGACAATATCGATACCCCACTGAATAAACGGCCACGCACTCTGGATTCCAGTGAGCTCGGTCTGTGGCAGGTGCTTTACACGGGAGTGCAGTTGGCACTTGCTGCATTTGGTCACCAAGTCGTGAGCATCATTGAACAGAGTTGGCCAATAGTATCCCCAGCGAAGAACTTTCTTGGCTAATGTCCGGGAGCCGATATGACTGGCACAGGCCCCTTCGTGAACCTCCCGCAGAACTTGGGTAGCTTCAGCAGGAGCGAGACACCGGAGACTCGGTTGTAGGTATGACCGCCGGTATAAGACTCCATCATGAAAGGAGTATTTGGGAGCTTTGAGGACAACCTGCCGAGCTCGTAGCTTGTCAGTAGGTAGGACTCCATCTCGGAGATATTGGATGATAGGAGTCATCCAATTCGGATCACTATTGGCCAGTACCGAAACTGTGGCCTCCTGAATTGATGGATGAGATAGGTCTTCGACCATGATATCCGGAGATATATTTGTTTGGACCGCGGAGGCCAACTTGCTGAGTGCGTCTGCTCTTGCGTTTTGAGCACGCAGTATTTTCTGGACAATAACTGCATCAAAAGTTGACATGAGCTTGAGTGTTAGAGCCCGATACCTGATCATTGTTTCATCCTTGGCGACATAGGTCCCCTGAATTTGTTTGGACACGATCTCGGAGTCTGTGAAGAGTTCAAGATGACGAACGCCCAAGGATTGAGCGAGCCGGAGCCCGGCGAGAACTGCCTCATACTCCGCTTCATTATTAGTTACCTTGAACTTGAAACGGATGACGTACTTTATTTCAATCTCCTCGGGGTCAATGAGGAGTATCCCGGCACCACTTCCCCGAGTTGTGGAGGCTCCATCTGCATATAACTGCCATTTCGTATGTGCGTGTACGTGGGTAGCGGAGTGATGGGTATCCTTGTCTGTCGGAGACTGGGGAACGTCTCCCGGGGTTTCAGCCAGAAAGTCGGCGAGTGCTTGTCCCTTGATTGCTCGTCGGGGAAGATATTGAATATCATATTCGCCTAACTCGACGGCCCACTTTGCGAGGCGCCCAGACACCTCGGGTTTGACAAGAATCTGGCGGATAGGATGGTTGGTCAGAACCCGTATTTCACGTCCTTGGAAATATGGTCGTAAACGCCGAGCTGCCATAATAATTGCCAAAGCGGTTTTTTCTAACACGGAGTATCGTGTCTCTGCTCCGTGGAGAACACGACTTGCGAAGTAGACAGGATGTTGGACCCTATTGACTTCGCGCACAAGTGCAGCACTGATAGCTTCCTCGGAAGAAGCTAAATATAAATACAGCGGCTCTCCGGGGAGAGGAACTGACAAAGTGGGCAGCTGCTGTATGTGACGCTTCAAAGCCTCGAAGGCTTCAGTGCACTCCGGAGTCCACTCAAAGGACTTCGCTTGTCTCAAAATTTTAAAGAATGGAAGCTGGCGCTCGGCCGCTTTAGATAAGAACCGATTTAAAGCCGCTAAACCACCTGTGAGGCGCTGAACATCCCTGAATGTCTTGGGTGGCTGCAGTTCTAGCACATCCCGAAGTTTGGCCGGGTTGGCCTGCAAACCTTGTTGTGAAACCATATATCCTAGAAACTTGCCGGAGCCGACGCCAAAAGTGCATTTCGCCGGGTTAAGGCGCAAATTGTAGCTGCGTAAGGTGCGCAACGTTTCGGCAATGTCTTGCACACATGAAGAATGGGAGATACTCTTTATAACGAGGTCGTCAACGTAAACCTCGACGTTGCGGCCAATCTGGCCGTGGAAAACCCGATCCATAAGGCGCTGGTATGTGGCTCCGGCGTTCTTGAGCCCGAAGGGCATTTTCTTAAAAGAATAGCACCCAAAAGTAGTGATGAATGCTGTCTTGATGGCATCTTGCGGATCCATAAATATCTGGTGGTATCCCTTGTACAGATCTAAGAAACACAGGGCCTCATACCCAGTGATGGCCTCGGCCTTTTGATCTATGGAAGGTAGGGGATAACAGTCCTTCGGACAATGCTTGTTGAGGTCGGAGAAGTCGATGCACATCCGCCATGTCCCACTGGATTTAACCACCATTACTGGATTCGATAACCAGGAGGGGTAATATACTTCAAAAAGGATGTCTGCATCCAAGAGTTGCTGTACCTCGATTCGAATGGCCTCATTTCGCTCCGGAGCGAATTTCCTCTGCTTCTGCTGGATAGGCTTTATGCTGGGATCAATGTTCAGCTTGTGTGTTATTATATCGGGAGAGACCTCGGGCATATCCAGAGGAGACCATGCGAAGACATCGGAATACTCTCGCAAGGTCTGAATTATAGCCTGGTGTAGCCATGGCACATCCACGGCTCCTACGGTCACTGTCTGTTCTGGCTTGGACGGATCAAGCGGGACTTGTGCAGTGACATCCCCCAACGAGGTACATTCCCGAGGTTCCAGAACCGATGATGCCACTTCAAGCTTCTGTTTGGGTGGAACCTTGGCAGTCTTTTTGAGTGCCACATACATGCACTCTTTTGAAACCCGCTGACTCCCGCGGATAGCCACTTCGCCATGCGAGGTGGGAAACTTTAGCGCGAGGTGATACGTGGAGCAAATGGCTTTGGCAGGGGTGAGCCAGTCCCGGCCCAATATCATGTTGTACAGTGACGGGGAATTCACCACATAAAAATCCACGAAGATGGTTTTTATCTTCGGATAAGTCCCCAAAGATGCCGGGAGAGTGATGACACCTTCCGGCTGGACTTCACCTTGAGTGAAAGTCTGCAGTGGCCCGGGGGCCGGCCGAAGTTGGTCCCGAGAAATCCCCATCCTTTGGAAACAGTCGGCAAATATAACACTCACCGCGGCCCCATTATCCACGAAGACCCGCCTTACTGTTATGTTGGCTACAGTCATGTCAATGACAATAGCGTCTGTGTGAGGTGTTATCTCCGGAACCGGGTCCCTATCCGTGAAGCTGACAGTCTCGAACTGATGGAGGCGTTTATGACGTGGCTCCTCGGGAGGAGGACGTCGAGCTTCTGCCTTTAAGGCATGTCGTGAAGCCCCGGTGGGTAGGGCTCCATATATCACGTTTATCACGTGAGGAGGTGCATTGTCTCCGGGTCCTCCCGGAGGAGGAGGTGGTGGTGGGAGATGTGGTTGCTGGCGATTGCCAGAATCTTGCCGTGCGTAGTTATTTGGCCCCGGCCGGTTATTTTGCCACGGCGGTCGATTTTGTTGTGTGCCGCGGTCATGATATCCGCGATTATTGGATGGCCCCCCATTCTGACCTGTCCGGGGCTTGTCATCGGTCCGCGCAACGTATTGGCGCAAGAAACCTTTCCTTAGACAATCCTCGATTTCCTTGCTGAGTTCTCGGCACTCCTCTGTCTCGTGCCCATGATCTCGGTGGTATGCACACCACTTTCCACGATTCCTCTTCTCAGGAGGCGCAGTCATCCGCGGACAAGGTCGCATATCGTTCTTGTGGATAGAAAGAATTTCAGCTCGTGACTTCGTCAACGGAGTCAATTGTGGAATATCACCCCGGGATTCTGAACGCTCCGGGGTCAGGCGGGAAAATGCACTAGGTCGAGTACTAGGCCCGGTTTGTGCTTTATCGGATTGCCGCTTGCTAGCGTGTTTCTCACGCTTCTGGCGAGTCTGCTCTTCGGCCTTAGCAAATTTGCACACTGTTTTGAACAGTGCTCGGGTTGTGACCGGTGTGTTCCGAACTAACTCGGTATAAAGTGCTCCAGGGCGGAGTCCGTTCATGAATGCGTTGATAACTACGTCATCTGGGCAATTTCCCACCTTGAGACTTACTGCCGTAAAGCGGTCAAGAAATTGGGTGACGGTTTCACCGTCCCGCTGTTCCATGTTCATGACATCGGCCAAGGTGGCCATGGGTTTCGCCCGTGCTTCGAACCGTGCCCAAAAGTGCTCGGCGAGTTCTCTGAAGGAGGATATGCTGTTGCACGGGAGAGAATCGAACCAAACCCGAGCTTCATCCTGTAAGTACTCAGGGAAAATCTTGCAGTAATGGAGGGATGTAACGTTATCATGGCTAAGCATGTTGTGTCTGAAAGCCCCAAGAAAGTTGGCCGGATCTCCGGTGCCATTATAAAGTGGTATGGCCGGCCGTTTGAACCCTTCGGGAAGGGTGGTTGCCATGATTTCTTGGGAGAACGGTGTGATGATATCTCTATTGGCATCAAGGCCTAGAATCCTGTCCAGTTCAACATTGCGTTGAACTTGCTCATACTCTTGAAGATCTAGAGCATGAGGATTGGCATAGCGAACTCTCTTAGCCGCATTAAGTGGACGGCGGCGATCCACATCAGTAGGTTCATCATTGCGAGGTCGTGATTCGTTAGAACTCCCATGGTCCTCGGAAGAACCAGGTCGTTCCCGTCGCCGATCCTGGCGTCCACGGTGCCCCGGGTCCTGTCGATCACGCGAGCGAGGTGGAGGTACCACATGATTAGCATTATGGACAGCAGGCCCCGCGACAGGCCCCGCGGGATGTAGGCGATTAACTGCCCAATCTTGAAGAACGTGTGCATGCTCTTGTAGGAAAGCCTGGAGCAGTTCTGGGGTAATTTGAACGTTAACCGGTGGTTGAGCAGCAGCAAGATTAGGGTTTTGCAGGTCTTGAGGGGGTGGAGGATTTTGATTGCCCTGATGATTAGACGTACTCCTTGCCGGCAATTGCCTCGGCGGCAAAACTTGATCCATGGGTGGATCCTGGTTAGATTGATCACCATGTCGAGATTGATTCAAACGCGTTGTCACCATGATTCTTGAATGCGATGTGAACGTAAAAAATTGTTGGTTAAAGCGTTCCCACAGACGGCGCCAATTGATAAAGCGCAATCCGGTAACCACAAAATCTAACGATAATCTACACAAACAGAATATAAAAAACACAAGATTTACGTGGTTCGATCCGGAGATCTACGTCCACGGGCAGAAAATCACTCTTGCCGAGGTGTTTCCTTTACTAGAACGTTGGGTTTACAGGTAGTAATTCAGTATACAGAGTGCGAACCCTAATTCCGAGTTCTTTTCACGTATTTATACTTAGCTTTTCTAAACCCTAACTGAACCCTAACAAACTTCCTATATTCACGCCCACTTCCAGCTGCATGGCGGTTGGGAACGAATCTTCAGCCTTGATTCGCGGAACAAACCACTCGCTGGGCCAAGGCGCGTTCCTGGGCCTGCTGGGCCTATGCTTGGTGGGCCTTCACGTGCTTGCTGGGCCTGCACGTGCTGGGCCGATCAGTGGGCTTTAGTCTTAACCCGACCCGAGGTGATCGGGTTATCCCTCTCACCAATTTTCCCAAAAAAGTATATTCACATTGATTGATTTGCACGATGAAAGTAAAAGACGCAACTCCTTTTTGGGGTTGAAAAAACATGACGTTACTACCCTTTCTATTTTTTCCACAACTTGCACTTGTTCAGGGACATTTTTATGAAAACAAATCTCAAAGAAATTATTCCAAAACCTATAAAGGGTATAGTATAATTGTAAACTTTTTGGGATATGCAAAACAACAGCGATTTGTGTTGGGAGATATTTAAACTAATTTGAATTGGGGTAACTTATCTATCTTCCACAAATATTTGGTTTGAGCTATAGATGAAATCAACTATCTGTTCAATTCAATTAATTATTAATTTAGTGAAAAAGACATATTTATTTAATCACACAGTTTGAAAATCTATTAATTTGACATCTACTGAATACATAAATCAATTTTTAGTATTACAATATTGTAGATGTAGTTCAAACAGTAAAAGCCTAATAATGAAACAATTGCAATTTGGCGTATTATTTTTGAGGAGGAAGCCAAAAACAGTGAGATTTAGCAAATATTGGAGGTGCTGTGGTGGGCGGGGCAAATTAGTCTTTGTGAGTGGCACAGAAACAAATAGAGACGATCAACACTCAGGGGATACTTGGTTTGGGACGTAGAGGCATGTGCCACGTCCGATGGAGAACATCCACGGATGGAACATCCAAAAAGGTATTTTAGTTTAAGGGTATAGTAAGGTAAGATGTGCATTGGAAATTGTAAAAAGTGTATTTGAAATTGTAAAAGGTGTGTTGAAAATTGTAAAAGGAGATGTAGGTAATAGGGTGTGAATGTGGAGGGATGGTGCATCCGGTGTAAAGTGAAATACGTTGCGGACAGGCCATGTCCAATCCGGATGGCACCATACCAATCCAAGTATCCCCTCAATCACAGATTACCCAAAATCAAAATAAAAAATGCAAGTGGAATTAAAATAATAACATTATTACCAACTACTGCACTTTTTACTAACTCCATTTACATTTCTTTTCCCGTTCAATTAGATTAGAATATTCACTTTTATATCTTATTTAAATTTAATTATATTTTTAAAATACATCATAAAATAAAAAAATCAGTAAAAATAAAGAGGATCTCGTGTGCAATTAGGATTTATATCTTTCTTTTCTTTTTTTTAAACAATTTATTAAGATGTTGAGTGATGAGAGATTTAAGAGCAATTATCCTGTTGATTTGTCAGCAAAAGTTATGCATGTCTCCATGTTTAATGGTTTGAGTTGAACACATAAACTAAAGAACAACAAGATAATGACGTTTCTGAATAGCATTTACTTTATAAATTTTTTTATTTTTTATTTTTCTTAACGGAACATATCATTTTATCAATAATGTTTGAACATATATGACAATTATTTGGTAATGAGGAGCATATTTTCATCATAAAACAAAATTATGATTTATGAGTAAATAAATTACGTGGAGAATTCAATATTGCATTGAACAGCTACCCTAATTCAAGTATATTTGTGCCATGTTGTGCTTAGGGGTAGCAATCTCTGCCATAACCTGAGCAATTCAAGACGACCCAATTCAAAGACTGAAGATTTGAGTTGACCAGAATCCGTTGCGGTTCAGAAATGGGTTGAACCCGAATGACGACAAAAAAAAAAAAAAGAAAAAAAAAAGAGTTGGAATGTGTCAACCCATAGGTCCACTCGCAACCTACAACCTATTTATCTATACATATAACAAGTTAAGAAGTAAAAAGTAAAAACCCTCACACATTTATCTAATGTTGGTCGTTCACACTTCACATCACAATATCACAGTCTTCACTGTCTTCAATTTAAAATTCACAGCATACCCTGTACCTCTTTCACTCTGCCACCACTGCAATAGTTTACTTAGTTTATTTTAATCTTTTGGGGCATGGATATATATTTGCATTGTGTTAAATGCAATTTGAATTTTACAAATATATATTTTGTGATGTTTTCATGTTTCAGTGTTAAAATAATCATTTCAAGTTTCTACGGAACAATAAAAAAAATTAGAAATAAACGGATTTTATTTAATTTCTAATTGTTTTGGTTTGGCAATGGAATTGAGTGGGTTGACTCATAACTTGAACGGGTTGGGTTAGGATTGCGGGTCTCAACCCATTCGGGTTTGTGAGTTAGGTTAAGATTGGGGAAAAGTTTATTATAATCTGGTCTTAATCCGATCCACGAATCAGCAACCCGACACGTTTGACAACCCTAGTTATGCTTTTATTAAAGAAAAAATAATTAATCCATCTTTAAGAGTTTCATTGTTTTCCCAACTAAATTAAATGGGGAGCATGTCCAGCCCCGTGAAAATAAAATGAGTGAGTCTTTGTATCGGCACGTGGTGTAGCTCATTTGACAAGAAAAAGTATACTTTTGCCAAGAAAGCAATACTTTTACAAATAAGAAAATACTTATAGTGATAATTTCCGTAAAAAGAATTCTACTTTACAAATAAAAATAATATAAAAAAGTAATATTTTTACTGACGCAAAAAAATTGTGAAAGTTAGGAGCATATAATATTTTTTATGGCCGGAGCGGCCCTAATAATGTGTTGGCAAGTTTAGCTAAGCAGAGATGGTGTTAGAAAGCTTGGTGATATGATATTGGTGACATGCAGTGCAGGGGATTCATTCTCATATTACTGTTTTCGGGGGAGAGTCCCATGCAAAATTATCTGCCTTGGAATTCGTATCGCTTCCAACTCAAGGCTATCTCACTAGCACTTTCAACACAAGTTCACCTACTTTACTTCTTCAAATATTTAACCAATGTTAGGTAAAAAGAATTAGAGTGAGGTTTGTGTGCGACGATTTTACGTGTGACGGAACACTTTTGTGTAGAAAAAATGATAGTTTTACTGATAACAGTAGATACATTGTTACTTTAACGCTACAAAAAGTAATACTCCCTCCGTCCCGGCCTAATTGTCCTACTTGCCTTATTTGTTTGTCCCGGCCTAATTGTCCAACCCCAAAATGGCAAACAAAGTCAACACTCTAAACCCCTCATTTTTCAGTTTTTTACAGAAATGCCATTCAGATTTTATTTACCAATTCCTAACTATCGCTAACCCAAATCCATAATTTAAACTAAATCCTACTCACTAATACCCAAACCCAAACCCAAACCCAAACCCATTGTGATGAAACAGAAACCCTACTTTCATATCATATCCCCCCTCCTCTCTCCTCACTCAGCCGCTCTTCTTCTCTCTCTACGAACTCTCTGGAATCAATTTTTCTGGGTTTCTTCTCCTCCATATTCATCATCCCTTCCACTCTCTGGTGTCTTCTCACCCATGTCACCCGGTCTTCTTCCTACCTGTTCTCTGTTGCAACCTCTCACCTTCTCACCCAAAATTTGTTTGAAACCCTAAAAATCTAGATCTCCCGGGTTTGTGTTATCTGGTCTTTTATGTTGCCCGATTTGGCCAGATCCACACCGATCTGGTATATTGAAGGCCGATTTCAGCTACTTGTTTGGTGATTTGGGGTCGAGGAGACGAAGAGACGAGATCTGTTCTTAAATGGAGATTGATTCCCCAGATTCTACAGACGGTTTTGTTTGGGACTCGGAGGAGAGTTTCATGCCTGAAACTCAGTTTTCCGAGGACGACGGAGTGGCAGCTCTCCCTACTGGGATCGAGGAGGCCCCCCCGGTGCATTTGTGGCAACATTCCCCAGAAATGCAACGCTTCATCCTCGAGTGCATTGCATTCTAGGTCCCGATGGTGAAGAGGTTAATTTTCTGTTTAGTTTCATGTCGAAGTTTGGGGGTCTTCTGAAAACCCTAATTTCCTGATGAAGTTTGGGGATCTTCTGCAAACCCTAATTTGTTGATGAAGTTTTGGGGATCTTCTGCAAACCCTAATTTCTTGTGATCATCTCGGGTGCTTGCATCTTTTATGAAAACGTTGAATGATGAAACCCTAAACTGCATGTGTGGTTTATATTTGTTGTTTAGCTGGTTTTTTCGAATTGATGACTGTTTTTGTTCAAATGAATGACACTAATATGCTGAAATTGATCATCAGTCATTCTCCGTTGTGTAGCTTAATTTGGTTTGTCGTACTGACCAAATTAATGCTGCCAAACAGCTAGAGTTGTGTGTCTGTAGGTACCACCCCAGTGATGAAGTTATTCTGAGGGGAAAAAAAATGTGGGTTATCCAATATTCTGTCTTTGTTGTTTCGGTAGCTTTTTCAAAATGATGAACATTTTTCGTTTTGATTGAGTTCATAGTTGCCCAATTAAAGATAATTTTCTGCAATACCAAGTGTAGAAATTGAGATTGAGTCATGAGCTTTTGTGTAGCTTGATTTGGTCAAATCTTCTGTCCAAATTAATGTTACCTTTTGGCTGATTTGTGGGATTTTAGGTACAACCCCAATGATGATATTGTTCTGAGGGGAAAAAGTTCAAAAACTATTAATAACACTTCATTTGATTTTGAATCCTGTGTTTACAGTTTAAGCAAAACGAACACCTTCATCAGTGTTTACACTGTAAACAACTGCCAAAAACCAGAATGCTTCTCTAAACCTAATCTACCAAATACCCCAATTCTCCCACAATCCCACCTTCCATCTACCTGTCCAATTGGCCCTGTTCTCTCAAGTGCTCGATGCTCTGCCTAACAAGCTCCTCTTCAACTTCTAGGGCTTGGGGTAGTGCATCAGCTCTTGCTAGTCTTGCCTTTCCCATATGTGGCACCTTATAATTATTCCCACCTTTGTCTTTCATTATCTCCACCATACAGCCCTGCAAACTTAGAAATATATTGTCTAGCTTCGCTGGTTCAAGGTCCTCAAATGATTTAAGGACATTGGCCACCAAGTCATCCACATTATAGCTACGAGTCTCAATTTGTAGCGATTGAAGTGCTCTGAAATAACCTAAGTCGAGAACATTGGTATCTGGTGAATTCGGAGGCTGGAACATCAGCTTGATGTCAAAACCATCAGCTGTTGCAGCATTTCTGAACTCAATATCGCTGTCAATTAGGTGCGGCCTTGCGTTATCCTGCTGAATTATGATTGTTTTGCTTGCATTGCTTGGCCATTTTGCTTTGATTGCCGGAATAACCTAGTTTGTGAAGCCATATGATGAAACATAAAGCAATTTATCACACACTAAATGTTTTGTATTGTCATCAATTTCAACCCATTTTTTACTAAATCTAAAAAATGTGTTTTAATTTGGAGACATACTAACATTAAATTCTCTAAATGATGAATTTATTCTGATAGAGAATAAAAAAGTTACCTGTTCCAAAAGGCAGCTTTTTATTACGGCACTGTTTACCGAATCGATTGGTTTTGTAACCATTGTCCCGCGTACTCTGTTTACACTGTTTCTGATGGCAGGTTCCTGTTTAGTTAATGGGAAAATTCCGATTTTCCCATCGAAAACTAGTGCCCCACTGTCTGAATACTGTGGCCGAGCCACTGCACACATAAACATTACCTTCGGGATGAATCGTTTGCTTTTACAGGCTCGATAAGGCTCTTCCTCACCCACTAGCTTATATGCTCGTTCCGTTACTCTTTGCATATAAAACCATTTCTCATCTATGTGTATGACATTATGCATGCTTTCGTATTTGCATTTCATGTTTACGCTGTCCTGATGCAAATAACTAAGGCTGTACTTCAGCCTTTGAATTTTGTTTGCATCAGTCAATGTTGGTTTTATTGAGTTGGTATGAGCTTTAATCTTACCTGTCATGATCCATCTGCCTATTTGTGACTTGCTGACCTCTAACTCTTTTGCTAAACGCCTGATTGTACCCCTCTTTTCGTACGGTATTGCCTTCATGGCGACTTCGTCTAATTTCTGTATAATGGACGGAGGTTGCCGGGGCCTTACCGCCGGAAACGAGATGGGAACATCTTCTAAAGTTTGTTTCCTTGCAGCCTTCCAAATGCGCCGGATCGTCCGGCTTGAAACTCCATATGATGCAGCCATTTCCATAGTGATTCCGTTTGTTAAAACGCCGTCTTTGTTGTTGTTAAGAAGGCACTGCGCTATGTGAAGTCGGTCTGATGGAGCAACATCTTTACCCTTCTTGTTTTTAGTCATGAGCTGTAATTTGTAATCTGAGTATTTCTTTGTTGTAATAGTTAGCAAAAACTGCATTGAATGCAATTGTTGGCATATTTATAGACTAATCTAAGTGGTAGGTTGAATTTAATTTGAATTTTAGAGGGAAAAGATTCAAATGTAATTCCATGCAGTTTGAGGAATTTTAACTGCTGTAAATTTCAGTTTTTGGAGGGATTACTCTCCCAAAAACTTGGCAATGCAAAATTTCAATTTTTGGGCTGCTTCGCACAAGTTACTTTACTGCATTTTCTTTTTTGATCAATTCAGTATTTTTTATTTTATTTTATTCAGTGTTAGAAAAAAAAACAGGTTAAAAAAAATTACAAAAATGGAGGGAAAGATTAAAACTCTAATCCTTCCTCCCAAAAATTACTGAAATTAAAAAAAGTCAACAAAACAACACCATTTCTTAGTCTCCGTGCCCGGCCAAGGTAGGACAATTAGGCTGGGACGGAGGGAGTACTTCTTTTTTTGTTAAAAAAAAGTCACTTTTACAGATACCGTCACACAGTGTATCGATCTCACACAAGTTTTTGTCAAAAAATTAAATACTCAACTATAATCACTCTCCAATGTTTCAGATTCTAAAATTCATTGTAAATTAATGTTAATATAATTTCACATTTACTCGTAAATCTTAGATTAGTATTAAATTTCATGGGTATTTAAAATTGTAAGTTGGACAAACCAATGATAATTGTAACATCAACCTATCTACCTTTACTACTAAAAGAGAGTCGCAAAAAAATAGGGAAACACGTGTCTCACTAAGAAATTTTCGCAGATTTTTTATTTTTATTTATTCTTTCCTAATCTCTTATACACGTCTCTTCCCACTTGAGTGAAAAAAACCTATCTCGAACGTGGGCTGTTTCCTTCTTTCCCGATTTTTACGGTGAAAAACTGTTTCTCGAAGCTCATTTTGGAGTCTTTATTACTTTGAAATTGCAAGAGTCTCCATCAATCCTCCCCCACTATCTCACCTTCAAATGTCGAATCCTTATACTATTTCAATCGCTCCGCCGCTTATGCACCCACTCAAAAAATTCTCTAAAGGCCTCACCGATGCGCAGAAGACCGTCAAGCTCAAGCCTGATTGGGGTAAAGCCCTCACCCGTTGGTCTCAATCGGAAACTTCCCGGAGACCATAAAAACGACAGCAACAAGAAGAAAAATAAATTCGAATTGGCGCCGCCGCGGCGGTCGTCCGCGCAAGCAGAAAGGGCCAGAGGCGGCAGCGCGGATTCCGACAGTGACGCCTCTGAAGAAGTGCAAGCTGCGTCTCTTAAAGCTGGAGAGAATCAAGGATTATCTATTGATGGAAGAGGAGTTCATCGCGAATCAACAGATTGAAGCCGCAAGAGGAGAAGACGAAGGAGGATCCATCGAAGGTCGATGATTTGAGAGACTCGCCGATGAGTGTTGGTAACTTGAAGGAGTTGATTGATGAGAATCATGCGATTGTTTCTTCATTGGTCGGCCCGAAGTGTTAATGTTGAGATACTATCCTTTATCGATAAGGATCAGTTGGACCCTGGATGTGCTATTCTTATGCATTACAAGGTAGTTTTCCTCTTTGATTTGTGAATTTGTGCTTGGAATTGTGGATAGTTGGGAAATTAGGGTTTTAGGATTTTTAATTTATGTATTGGTATTGAGATTGTTACTTTGAATCTGGAAGCAGAGTGTGATGATTTTGTATGACCTGAACAAAGTGGAGTTTTAATTCATCTTTTATTGTTTAATTTGGGGGGTATGTTCTATGCTAGCTAGAAATAATTTGCTCAGGGCCTCTGAATTGAAAAGGAGAATATCCTCACACGCACATCTATTCATGTTTAAATTGAAGAGAGTTCAGTAAATTTGCACATGAAATATGTTGGGGATGGATTTCAGCCTCCATAACTACAACGATGTTGTTTTCACCCACAAAAAGGGTCTCGAAATCAACCTTAAAAATGGCCGAGGCTGCTTCGGCCCGGAGTTCCAGGTCTCCCTTGGCGCCGGAGGAAGCCCTTTGGGGAGGCGTTCGGGACTGAGATGTGGGTAAGGTTGGCAGAAAGGTGGGGTTCTTCTGATGGAGTTCGGTGTTCTGCGTGAGGAGAATAAAATGGAGAAGGATGATAACTGAGCCAGGCGAAACTCACCGGATGCTAAATTGATGATTTATGAGAAACGTCTTCTTTGCACTCTTATGAGGTATGCAACTAATATCAATGATTTGATTGATCCCTTGATTCAAATTTTTTTTGAATAAAATTGAAGCAAGAATCTACTAAAGTACAAATCTGATAAAATGGTAGATTACAATTTGATAAAATCTGATACAATCTTTGATAAGAAAATGATTAAATTGCTATGCTACAACACTGTTTATATTATTCCGATGCATTAAACTTTTGTATAGTAATTTGTCATGTTCTAAAATCATTCTGTGAGTTTTTTTACTATATAAATTGATTGTCTATACATTAAGCATTAGAAAGTGTTAATTTCTTTCTCCATCAGAAGATGATGGTAGTACTAAGAAATTAAATTTCACATTGCACCGATACATCGGCTATTAAGGAGCATAAAGTATATTGACTTGCTAAAATATATGTGACAAATTGATCTAGAGCAAATCTTTATAAGCTGGAAGATAATGCAAAAGGGTGTTGTTTGGTTGCTAAGGTATGTAACATAGTTGTCATTGAATTCATGTCCAAGTTCAATATTGTTAGGAATCTATCTAGCCGTCACTGTGATGAAGAATGTTCGTTCTGTTAGATACATTATCTCTGGTGCATTTGTAGTCTGAATGAGTTATATATGAAGGATGAAATATGTGAATAGTCAAACATCTCATATTCCTATTTTATAATTGAGTTGTAAATATTGTATGTGTTCTTTAATTTTAGCTTCCGACTTCTTTTATCTTCACTTCAGATTTTCTTTCTACCACGTTATTGAGATACACTTCTCCTTCATTTTTTATAGCATGTGTTGGCAAGAGCTAGAAAAATGATAGTTGATGAGGCTTCTAAATGCTAGAAGTCTTGCAAACTAAACAGGTAAATATTTAAACGGGTATGAAGATTTGGTTCATGAGAATTTATATCTACTTTATATATAATTGGTGAATCTGTTTATTGGTTATAAAATATGTCCGTCAAATTGCTGTGTAGTTGGTGCTCATAAAGTCGCCACCTGTCTCGGTTAATCGGTTAATTGATTGCGTATTCAAAAACGAGTTATACTAAACATCTATCTTCATCGCCACATTCTGTATTTCTATTATTGTCTTTCAATCCTCGCACTTCAGTTTCAATTCTCGAATTCATGCGTGTTGTTTTGGCACATGGTTATGCTAATCTTCTCAAGGGTTGCGAATTGGAATTGTTTGAAGATTCTTCTGTGACAAAATAAAATAAAATATTATAATAGTCCAACTATATGCAGTTTGTAATTTATAAGATTTGTTAGTGCATTTTATTTTGTAACTACTTAGTTTTCACCATGACCTCTTGCTATACATTTTATTATCCTTTATAACAATAATACTACCTTCGTCCCAGCTTAACCTGCCTACTTGTCATTTTGGTTTGTCTCACCTTAACCTGTCAGCCCCATAAATGGCAAATTTCTCTCACAATCTCCACCCTCAAAATCTCCATTCTCAATCTCCACATTTGAAAAAGTCAAAGATTCTACAAAATCTATTTTTTTCTTAACGTCCGTGCCCGATCAACCTAGACAGGTTAAGCGAGACGGAAGGAGTATAATTTTATCAACTGATAACAATATAATATTTTTATCCATATTATTATTAGTACTTATAATAGTATATTATATCCCGTGCATCGCACGAGTGGATATCTAGTTTCTACTAAAAGAAGGTTGCATAAAATAGGAAAAGACACGTGTCGCTTTCACAATTTTTCGTCAATTTTTTATTTTATTTTAATTTTTAAAAAATATTCTTAAATACGTAGAGAGCCCCTAAAGAAAGGGAACATCCATCTTCTTTTGTGGGTTCTCCTCCAATCATTTTTTTTCTTTTTCTTTTTTCTTTTCTTTTTTTTTTTTTTTTTTTTTTTATCTTTTGTCTTTGAAATTTAAAAGTCTTTTAACTTTTTCGTCTAAACTTGATTTTCCATAAGAAATATATCAAATTAAGTCTCTTTTGACGATCTTCAATTTGACATCCATAATGCATATATTATGATTAAAATATTAATTTTTAAGTGTAAAATACCTTTTCAGAATAGTAATGATATATTTTGATTTCTAAACATTTTTATATAAAATTAAAATGTGATAGAATTCAAAAAATGATTTTTTTTTAACCGATTGAATTTTTTTGAAGATTAAAATTATTTACTTTAATTATACCTTTTTATCTTAATAATTTTTGGATGGTTTAAAGTATCTGGTTGAAAAAAATTCACAAAAAATACAAAATTTGTTAGGTTTACACTTTACAATAGAAAAAAAATTATATATATTTGCTAAAGTGATTTGTTGGTTGAATTAGTTTACTTATTATTTTCTTCTATTTTGTGAAAAGAAAAATTATGTTAACTACAAAAATAATAAGTTGATTATTTTTATTTGAACATGACATGATAATAGAGTTTACCTCTCATATACTTAAGTAACTAATATGTTTGTGGCTTCTTATACTAATATTATATTATTTAATATATGTGGCTTTCAAACGATAATTATTCAAAATATTTTGTTTTATCATTGAACGGGCCTTGGGTGCACCATGTGCACAATAGTGTTATGGTGCATCACTCATACAGTATTTTTTCGTGCACTTAAGGTATGGTTGATATACTCGTTCAGTATGGTTGATTTACTTATATAGTCTATCACTATCCGTTTGGTTGATTTACTCATACAGTATGGTTGATTTACTGATTCATAAAGTATGGTTGATTTGCACTTAAAGTATGATTGATTTACTCATACAGTACACCACTATCAGTATGGTTGATTTACTCGTAGAGTATGATTGATTTACTGACTCATAAAGTATGATTGATTTACTGACTCATAAAGTATGATTGATTTGTTCATACAGTATTGTGGTGCACAATAAACCTATTGTGCACCTTGTGCACATAAGTTGTTGCCTTTATCATTATATACATATGTAATTATTACAACATGTGTAATGCACATTAAAATAACAGGGAGGGAAATTAATCGAATTTCAAGTGTGTATTTATAATTTTACTTAAAATATTCAGCATAATTAGATCATGCATTCAAATAATTGAATTAACAAAATTTATGAAAATATAATCGGTAGTTTCTATTTATGATAATGAAATGTATTTAAGTAAACCAACAAAAAATTGAATAGTAAAAAAATTATGAAAATCTAACTGGTAGTTTCAATTTGTAATAATGCAAGATATTACATGTAAAAAAAACCCACATGTAATGAGGAAGAAAGATTACTGGACAAAAAAATATCAACTGACGCTTTTATAGTCTCAGATAACATATAAGCTGAAAAATATTATTATTATTATTATCATCATTATTAAAAACGTACTCATCCCGTGCATCGAACGGGTGGACATCTAATTTAACTAGAATTGGTGAAAGAACATCACCAATTCTGGTTGATGTTTGCGAAATGCTCGACTGCACCTGATCGAACATAATAAATATGGAAATTAAGATTTTTTAATTCAAATCACATACTAGTAATCGAAGGGGTGTATTTATAGTCGGACACCTCACTGAATCCCTTCTTTTATATCATATCATTCCAATCAAAGAATCTTCTTTCAGAAACCATTGTGCCATAAAAAGAAAAAAACAAAACAAAACAAAACAACACCCAATCTGCACACGTACATACACCAACTGGTTTAAACCATCTTGCATACAGTTACAGTTGTCAAACAAATGTCATCAGGTTAATACAATCAAGACCCCACCAAATAAAGAACGCTGTCTCACCCATAAATCTACGGAATCTTGAAAGTATATCCCACACAATGATGTTATTCATGCCTTTAAATGGTGTTTAGTCCGACTTGGTAGTAA
Organism: Ajuga chamaepitys; assembly: GCA_958295605.1. Classification (NCBI taxonomy): domain Eukaryota; kingdom Viridiplantae; phylum Streptophyta; class Magnoliopsida; order Lamiales; family Lamiaceae; genus Ajuga; species Ajuga chamaepitys. The sequence goes on from OY282497.1 coordinate 12,909,006, forward strand.
TAAAGCCCAATTTTCTTCACCCTTCTAAGGCTACAGCAGAATCAAGCTGTACACGGTTTAGTCTAACGGTTCCAAGAATGAATTCTGGCAGCTCTGCCTCTTCTCTTGCCTGTAACGACATAAAAGTCATTTAGTTTAGTAAAATCATGATGTCACATTTATCAGACATACATAAGCATTCTCTATTAATGTACAGAAAAAGGAAACATCATCGTGATAGAGTAAGACGTTAGATCTGATTTATGGGAATAGTGAAACCTCAAAAGGCATATAAACCTTATCTTTTGTGGAGATAATAGATGCGACATTGCAAATGCACCATTCAATCATGAACTCACTCAGTCTCATACAACAATGTTATTGTAAGACATCCAGATAAATGGAGAAAATGATTAATGCACAAACCTCTATAACGATGGCAAGATCGACAACAATGCTTGTGACATATCCAAGAACGAGACTAATTACGCCCCTCGCTACTGATGACGAACCAATATCCACATCAATCTGCATAAAAGATATGAATAAGCACTTCAACGAAATATTTGTCCATGTCTACAAACTAATGGTTAGAAATGAAGTCTGAATAACAACATTTTCATAAAGTCTAGCATTGCTAGGTGGGTTTCAATTTATAATGATTTCAAGACCTTTGTATCTGATATATAGCCAGAAATTGGGAGTATTGTGTTTTAGATTTGTATTAACCGCTCTTTTAACGGATCCCTCCTCCTTTTGTACTTATATTGTCTTTCAGAAGAATATTTTTCCAATTGTTGCAAAATTTTAAAGCAATGACTCAATTCACAACCAGAGAAGAAGCCTCCGGAACAGAAGATTCCATCTAAAGATCATCAATAAGCAAAATGATTACCTAACCAAGTTAGGATCTCACCTCCAAAAAGTTGTCTTGTCTGAGGTATTTGCAAGTTACTGCTTTTCCAAGCAGGCAAGCTTTTGTCCCCACGGCACGCTTCACCATCCAGTATCCCTGTTGTCAGGAGTTAAGAGACTGTCAAGCAATACATCTGGAAGCTCCCTTTATTCCACTATCAGAAAATATTGCTACCTCAGCAATGCTTGGGATTAGTTTGAATCTTGAATCACGAAACATGTCAGAGCCATCAACAAATTTACCCAACAATGAGTTCTTGTTTATGGGCCTTTCTGCAGCAAAATACATAACAAGGCTGTAGTTCGGCTTGGCTGGAACCTGATACAGTTAAACCAGTACCAAGATTTTCTCATTCGAAAAGCTCCGAACCAAAAGATGGAAATTGATAACTCACATATATTTAGCTTTTACCAACTAACATATTTGTTTTATGACGATTTTTATAATAAAATAGCAGGAAATGTTCTTGGTATAATGTCCAGCACAGCTGTGTTGCCACCATTTTAAAACATGCAGTTGCAGACTCATGACTCTGAACAAGACAAGTATATGGTAAAAGAGTGGCGATCTTGGTCAGTGACCACTAATTCAAGCAGTTCTCCTATAGTTTTTAGGTAAGAAATACAAAAAATGTAAATAAGTTGTTGATGGTATTGAATCAAAGAGGATTTTCAAATTGTAATGCCCAATATCTTTAGGATTCTTATATCTATAATCTATAATACTTCAAAAGGGGAGCTATAATAGTCACATTACACACCTCAAGATTGATGACGAGGACGAAAGGAAGCTTTTTCCCTGCAGCACTCTGCAGTTAGATTTCATATTAGAAAATGAAGGAAAGAAGCACGTTGGATGAAATGCAAGAATATCAGCATTCCCAAGATCAAACAATGAGAAATATTACCCTTCATGACAGCACCGACTACGAACAAAGACTTTAGTGCAACAATATGGTAAGAGGGTGTAATTATAACAAAACAAGCCGTATTAAATTACAGAGATTAGTCCATCATACTTGAACAACTAAAATTGCTATTTGTATGCTACTCTACCACCCTTTTATATATGGTTGAGAGGTAATGCAATTAAATATTAATTTTAATGGAGCATTTTTTAGGGGGAAAATATATTTTTAAGAAAATATAGTTTCACTTTATCTTGGGGATATCCTAAAAAAGGAAATAAGAGATACCGTATCGCTTACAACTATTATCCTATTACTTCGAGATATAGATAACATTTGTGCAGCTTGAAGAAAGATATTCTTATTCTGTATCCAAATAATATAATATGAGCTTTGTTTGATTTTTTTTTTTATAGGAAACAGAATTTTTTTATATTAAGCAAATAACATAGGGAAGAGGTTTCCCTCAGTAATCATACAATCGTTCTATCTAAAAATCTACCTCAGCTTTGTTTGATTAACCAGAAGAATAAACTTTAAACAAGTTCAAAATTAGAAGGAAGCTATTACTCAGAAGTGTTATCTAAGAGTCAAATAGCAAATGTCAAGGTTCTTCAATAGTAAACCTGAAATTCTAATAGCTGACTTCCAAGATACGAATTAAGCATGGATTATGAAATGAATCGCACAGGAAAGAAATATGGAGAGTAAGAGTTAGTTCCCCCAGTCATGTCAAGCATGCAACCTCATATATAAACATTACCTGAACAAGGCTTTTGGGATGCAATGCGATATTTGTGGCACACTCTTCCACCTTGAACCAATCTACTCCTATGAGCTTAAGAAGAGGTTCTCCACCTTTGACCTTAAAGGAGATCAGTCAACAAGATTTTGATCAATTAATTGCCATAATTAGTTTTATGAGTAGAAGTGATATCACGACACCGGATTTAGATTTATTCTTGTGCTGGAACCATTAATATGGAACTCTCTGTTGACCATAAGCTATGCCCATCGTCGAAGTGGGCTTTATACAATATTCGAAGTAGAAAAGAGATGCGAAGAAATGAAATCTGGTAAAGGTAGGCTTTTAACTCACTAAGGTGGTCCAATCACAATATAAAAATCCCATTGTCCATGTTGATCAACACTATAAAAAACTAATAGCTGGCACGAGGATTCATACATATACAGAGACTTCCACAATAAGAAAGGAAGGCTTCAAAAAAATTACTGTTTAATTAATTGTAAGACAATTGTAGAGGAGTAAAGATATAAAACATATAAATTCTTAAACTTGAGATAGAACTAAAAGAAATGTGGAAGAACTTTAAGTTCAGGTTAGGTGTATTCCGTCCATCACACTAAACTCACGGAAGAAACTCTAATATTACCTAAGGCATCCATCATTTCACTAAAACGAGCTTTGCTTATCTTATACATACAGAGGAAGTGTTATGTTGGAATTTGTGAGAGTACTACCTTCATACTATCTTTCAAGTATGTCTTCCCTCTGATCATGAACCCAGAACCATCCGGAGAAGACCAGCAATTCTTATCTGATTCATCCTTTGCTCTCTTCATGGTCCCATGAAACTGATCCAAGTTGAGGTTGATGGGAGGTAAGTTTGTGTCCAACACACTTGATTTTGGTGCTGTATCAGATAAGCCAATGATGATTTAAATAACCATTAAATAATAGACTAACCTATTTATGGTGGTAAGATAAGAGAGAGAAGTAGCTGACTTAATCTAAATGTGATCCTATAGAGAAGAATACCTGAAGCCCTTTTTAAAGAGAAACTTGCTATGGCCCAGGAAATATTCTTCAGCTTTATCTTCTTGTCCTGGAAAATAAAACAAAAGTTAACAAAGTTCTGTAAAATTAATGATTGGGTTATTACTTAAGGAACTATACCTTTTTCACTTCTACTTCATTATCACTGTCTTCATCTTCTGAAGATGAAGATGAATAATCAGCAATTGCATCATAGAACTCATCTGTTGCTTCTGCATCCTCAAATTCACTATTGGATTCAGAACGATCAGATTTTGAATGAACTATTGTGGTGGAAAATTCAGGTGTACATGTTGGATTTGCTCCAACGTATTCCTTCAGACCTGCACGTATCATATAGCACAAGAACATTACAACCATAGAATAATCTAGTCCCAGGTCACTCAAGGAGAGGGGATAAAAAAAGTAAAAAGATGAGCATGTAGGAATGGGCTCAATGCTTAGAAGAGAATCCATAGAGCTGACCCGCATTAAGTACACGATAAGACTGTTTTGACCAGGTTAGAATAGTTTCAAGATTGCTGATATATCCTAATATCCTATTAGACAATTTGTTGCTATTTACATAGGAAATGCTAATAATGATATACTACAAAATAATTATCTTTTCATAGTGAAGAAGTGGATTGCCAACTTTGTAATCGTCCTTCTTGACATGTACAGAATGATGTAACTTGAGAGAAGAAAATACTAGAAGTGAAATAGAAAAGTAAACAACATTGCTTCTGAAAATCTGAATAAACCAATCTCGAATCAGTGTTGGAAACAACACTATGTTTACATATGAATAGTTTTTGGATAATATGGTGAAGTTACAATAAGCAAAAACTAATAGTGCACGCTTGAATTGTTAGGTCAGAGTAAAGTTCTCTGCTGCTTTTAGATTAGCTACATGGTACATCTAGTGAATTACATTAATGTTGGAATTGGAACTATTAAATTCATAATTCTTCTTTTTACTTTTTTTCCTTTTATTAATAGCTATGTTTCCTTCAATGGGAAATTTATGTTGGAGGTTAATTTACGTGAAATTTTTGTTGTCCCTTTCTTGAGGATATTTTTTGCTGTACGAAGATATTCTCTCCTTAGTTATGGGTGGTGGGGTTGTGGCAGTGGGTGGATTTATTTGTTTTGGACAACATCTATTGTTAACGCACGTCCTTGATCATATTTATAACCCAAAAAAAAATTCACAAAGGAAGTTCTCCGTTTATATTGGTAGGGACTAAACTATGCATTTATGTTACTGGTTTTACTTAATTAACTTGCTATATTTAATGAAGATTAACAATCTTTCTTTTAATTGTTACAAGGAAAGTAGTTTAAATAAGTATGAAATAAATATCTGATATTGTGAATATAACAACTGCTAAAAAACTCCTAAATGTGTTTTTCACATGCAGCACGTGTCAATTTCAAATGTGTATCTTAGAATTTAGACCTAAGTGTATTACAAACCTGATACTTGATTCAGCAATGCATATGGAACAGTCTTTTCAAACTTCAGGCAGTGTTTATTCCTCCATTTGAACCAGCCTTTTGGGTTTATCTCTAGAGTTTGTGTGACAAGACATCTGGCAGTATTTGACGAGGAAGATGCGCTTAAATTACGTATCTCCCAAGTGGAAGCTACAAAGCCAAATGCAAGAACAAGAGTTCAGAAAAATCAACAATGTTTTTTAACTTCAAATGTAGATTTCTAGGGTTAAAGGCAGAATTTGACGAGGAAAGAAAAAGCCCAACCAAACACCCACAAACACAGAGCAATGTTGATCACAAACCAAACATTGACACGCCAACTAAATCTACTTAAATCATGAGTAGTAAAGAATAAAGGACTTTAGAGGAATCCATTTGCTCGCAAAACCATAAATATTTTTGTGAAAGTAAAATTGGATTTTAAAACGATTTGATATTTTTCACCTTACAAGCAATGAAAACTATAAAGCAAATAAATGAAATTCTAAATAGGTTTAATCTTTCAGACAGAAAAAGAAATTCCGCACATGCAGGTTCAAGGAAACATTGGAGAATTTAACTTGAACATGTGAGCATGTTGTGTTTTAAGCCATGCGGTTTGCTCTGAACCATACTTCTGATCTTCATTTATTGTTTTAGTTTAAATATCAATAAATAAGAAAACAAATTTAAAGTAGGAACTCTTATTCAGCAATATTTCTTACGGTTGATCTTTGTGCGTCTACAGCCTGGTCTGGGAGGCTGCTTCTTGTGTGCAGAAGGAAACTGCAGGATTGCTGCACCAATAAGTGTATATCAGACTGTCAATCACAACAACCATCAGTTTCCAATAATCACAGTAGAAATTTGAACGGAATCTCTATCTTACTATTTGTGACAGGAGAACACACATTAGCTAAGCATCACACTTAAAAGCAAGAAAACTAGTAACTTACGAATATATTGACACAATTTCCTATTTATAGCAAAGAATGAACCCTTGATGTTTAGTACTAACATATGTCCTTATGTTTTCTGAAAAAAAGTAACATTAATCAAGGTAAAAAAGTTTGTTCATAGGTATTTGTTTCAGAAAAAAACAGAAAAGAAAAATGATAACATAGCCTTAAAGAAAAGCCAACAAAAAAGTGGGAAGACTAATTTAATGAAGAGCTGAGTGAAAAACTATAATTTATTTAAAAATGTCAACTTCTATATAAAGTCTACCCCCCCTTTTCAAGAGAAAGGGTGAGAAAGATCAGTATTCAAACTTAAAACCTTCTAATACAGGGATCACTGTAGAGTTAACAATTTACTTGAAAGATTTTCTAACTATCTTGAACTTATTCAACTAAGTAGACCATCACTTTTGCCTTAGGACATGTTTGACATGCTACTTACATTTCACAGCCTCAGGGCACCCACTTCAGTGTGGAATGTACTTGACCTAGTTATGAAGGAACCTATCATTTGTCGAGAACTTTGTAATCCAGAATCGAGCAGCAATACATTTTCATCCAAAACCCGACCATGATGTTAGATACTGGACCTTAGACTAAAGTGAGCCTTTACTTGCAAATCCCATTTTCATTCTTCGTTATCGTCTCATTCAGATGCACCTTTTCCTTGGTTCAAATATATTTGGAAGCTTTTTGGTGGATTACGAAGAGAATGGAGAGAATGTGTGGGGTAAAATAAAATACAGGGTAGCGTTGTGCTTATCTAGTCATAGGAAATTTAGAGGCACCCATGTAATGGATTTAGTTAGGAGTTGTGTTATGCTTCGCAGTGTGATGTTTTAATTTCTGACTTTATAATTGACTTGTGTACTTTGGCCGGGGACTTCTCATTCCTTGGCTGTTTTATTAATAAAGTCTTTGTTTCTTATATATATATATATGCTACTGAATATAGGCATAGCCGCACAGAAAACTTGAGAATTCATTCTTACTGTATGTTCCATCTTGTCCACGAAACCATTGTCTTGAAAAGACGAAGTCCCTCTTTGAGTGCCACCTGCATATAGAGCGCATCTTTGATGTGATAGAAATAATACAAAGGAGAGAAGAAACACCATCTCCTTTTCTTTTCAGATTGAAACAACAGAGAAAAGAAAGTAAAAGTTAAACATTAGCTCAATGCTGTAAAGATTCATCACAAACATATACGCAGTTGGGTATGAACTTCAAAAAGACCACAACCTCAAAAATAAGAACATCAAGCCCATTGCCTGGATAATGCTGGCCATTAATTATTGAATATACATTAACGAAAACATGAGTTGCCAAATATTAAATTGGATGAGAACTTAAAACAAAGAGGCGTGGATTGCACCACATTTTCCACAAAGACAACAACGAACCCTAGACTGGAGTAGTGAACATACAACTCTTGTTCCCCTTATCTGAACTTCTGAGTTTTGAAATTGTCCCTTGGGGGTGGGTTGGGGGGGGGGGGGGGGGGGGGTTGTATCCACCGCTACGAAGTGATAACGAGTATTAATAAGTATAATTACTCTATCATTTCCTGATCCAAGTGCTCTATTGGAATTAGCACGGAAAATTTACATGAGAGCTAGATATTAGAAAGTCTTGGTATTTTTACTTTAGTTCTCCCTAACGTACACGAGACTAGTTTGAAAATGAATGGCAATGCAAACAAGAGAATACAATTACAAAAGCCAGAGCCAAGTACTTTGAAAATATGTATAGGAAACATCATGGTAAAACAAGTTTTGTAATGTTAAAAAATTGATCAAGTTAAAAAGGAAATATTATGCTGGTAATCTAGGTTCCTACAATTTCCAGTGCGGCTATATAGATAAATGAGCAGTCTCTTAAAGAAGTTATCAGACAGACTGCACATTGTGGCATATGGGGTACAAAATGATACTCTTTCCATATCAACCTCTTATGGGAACAGAAACGGTTGGCTTGTTATTCCCAGAAAAGATAAGAATTCTTATATGAATCAGTGTTAAGAGAACCATGAGAATATTCTCCGAGATCATCTAAAACAGATTTCCAATCTTGGATAAATAAACTATATGAAGGATCTTAAGAAGCTTTCTGAACATGATGCCTAAGTTGTTAAATTATTTTAAAGTTGTATTACAAACTAAGTATCCCTCAGAAAGGGCATCTCATTCACAATGCTCAAGTTTTGCCAGTTTTCTGGGGCCTTACAACCTTAGTCTTACATAAACAATGGCATTTCTAAATCTATAAATCATGGGAAAACCTTACACGCCATGGCTCATTATCAACTCCTTTAGCACCCCGAAAGGGAAAGGATAGAACATGAATTTTCTTGGTATGAGTAACTCACCAAGTCAGATAGCGTGGATCAAATGTCCCATACACAACATCAAAGTGTCCGTTTATTGATTCAACCAACTCCATCTCACCTGTCAAAGTATCCCACCTGCAAAAGAACTATTAGATGCCTTTCAATTTGGAGAAGTAGGTATCCAGGAAAAAAGGCACTAACTCATATCTCTTGTGTCGGTCAGTACTCAACACCACTTCAAAAACAGTATCTGCACTTGCATCAACAACACCAACAGCTTTGACCAGTACGCCTTTACCATTCTGTAAAAAGGCGACGGCGATTCAAGAAATTACTGCGTGAAATCTTGATGCCTGACTTCCGAATAATTTAACTAAAGCAAAAGAACACATTTGTAGGGTGGAAATTTAAATGGCATTTATGCATGTTACTGGATGCCAAGAAGTGGCAATTAAGACCAATCGATGCTTCTAATGCTTCCAAAATGACTTCAAATTATAAAATACATTGGCATGTTTCTCTATTTTATAGGTTTCACAACTCAAGGACAGCATACGTCCACAATTTTTCTAAGATACATACTGCAATAGAAAGAACAACGCAAACAGCAATACTAGCTTCTTTTATCAATGAAATTACCTTTGAGCTGGCAGCATCTTCAAATATTCTCACACCTAGAAACCAGAAAAGAATGTTAAGAACAAAGGATACGTTAGCATCTTTTGATAACCGAACTGAAGGTTTTTAGATATTCAACACATAAAAGGAGAATTTTTTTTTACCATTAAAGCAAAAGATACTTAAATGGTTTATCAACATAGACATTTCTCCAGTTCATAAATTACATGAACTGTAGAATTCTAGTTGACTGTCAGAAACGAAACAAAAGGTGGTCCACAAAAATCCCCAACACTCATTACAGAAAACAGTTACAACGCATAGAACCAGTTCGCCACTAGATCGGATACATGATAAGCATTAAAAATCATCAAAGACATCAGTCAAACAATTAGTAAGAAAATGAATTTATTACCAACTATCAAGATGCTAGTGCTACCCAGTTCAAGTTTCTGGCAGCAATGCTGCAATAGCAGGCAATTTTAGTAAATGTGGTAAAGTTACCACTAACGTAGGTCACAACTCTAATAAGGGGAATATAAGTAGAGGACAAGAACAAAGCATCTTTTCTCCCTTCAAACAATATTGGCATAGACGATTGGAAATATTCGTGTAGACGATTGGAAATATTAAGAAATGCTATTCAGTAAACAGAAATATGTGGAATTCATAGTCCCTCTGGATATTCCAACAGGCAGTTGAACGAGGGATGCAGTTGTATAAGAAATGAGAATGATATGATGACCTGAAGTAGAGAACTTCAAAACAGAACCAGATATTATAGATGAAGAGTATTTGAAAGGGGAAATAAGAATATGCAAAATAAAGCATACCATTGATTGTACGGACACATCTCCATTCATGAGCTTCAACAACATCACCACCACCCACACCAAAATCCGTGTTCACATTATCTGCATCTAAGCCTGAGGCTTTACGCAAAAGTGTTTCAGGCCCTGTGAAGAGTACCATAGAAGAAGTTTGAAACCAAATTTGAGATTTTTTATGTGGTAAACACAGTAATTTATACCTCCACCCCCCACCCCCAAAAAAAAAAAAAGAAAAAAAAAACAAGAAAAGAAAATCATTAATCTCTGCAATGTCCTTATGGAAGCCCAAATCAAGTGAGTTAAACAAAAAACCATATAGAGAGGGATAAGCAGAGGAAAACTGCGAGTTGATGGTTCATAAATTGGTGCATCTTTATTTAGTGACAAAAAAAGAAAAAAGTTGCACATTGGATGACTCTTTTAAAGGGACAAAGGTAGTGTGTATATATTGCACACATATTTCAGAGGTGAAACACAGAGCTTTAGGAGAACAAGTCTACAACCATAACAAAATTATGTGACTGCGAGATATAAGCACACAAAAACATTAATGCAGTACAGAAACTTGCATTGAATTTAGAAGCAGGGAAAAGAGAGGCAGAAAAAACATCGAGCATAAAACTTCTGATCATTAGACTTTTTTATTTTTATTTTTTATAAGACTCTTTACACATTTTTTGGTTATTTTGGTAATGACAATCTCATGATCCCAGAGATGACGTTCATTGTAATTCTAAATGCATAAGTAACTAAATGAAGAAGAATTTCATAGCAGCCAAACTCTAGGCCAAGATAAAGTTTTCTTTTTTGAAGGAAACTGAAAGCTTTTAAGAAAAAAGAGAGAATACAAATTAGATGAAAGAAAAAGATAAAGAGAGAAAAGGCACCGAGGGATGAGCGATCCCTCGGTACGAGAAACGATGTCTTATCATACTATATTCCAATGCCATTTACTTTCAGCTGACAATGAAAACAACAAGCACCACCTCATGGGAATTTATGTAAACACACTCGGCGGAGATGACAAAAAGATCTCTCTCTGAACATAGTCACAAACAGATATACCAAATTATGCATACGCAATCGTTTCTCAAGTAGACAACTACTAGAATAAAGCTAGGCAGCCCTTCAGCAACTACTTAGAGTAAAATATACAAGACACCCAAATGCAAGTCCAACACTTAATAATATCAGAAAAGTTACAAAATGAACAAAAAGAAAACATCAAAATGAACATATTATATAGTTTATGCAGGCATACATGATTTAAGAAGCATTCCCTTAATTACCTAGAGTACAAATAGATATTAGCAATTAAAGGACAAGAGAACACATGAGCCCCATTAAAATAACCAAATAAGACAAATCTTCTTAGATTTTTATCACAGAAAAGCTCTCTCACCTTCTCCTATCCTGATTAGCTTTTTCAAACCATGGGCATAATGTCGTACTCTAGGCCGATGTCCCTCCAGGTCAAGCCTTCCACAAAAAAGTAAATGCAAAATTTTTAGGAGCACTGTCACACTTGTGAGGGGTGAATATAATCCACCGAATTCATTTGGAATAATAAAGCAAAATGGTCCAACTGTGACCGCAAATAGAATCAACTATACAATCTAAAGTAATAAAGCATAATGGCGATGACACATAAATAGCAATGTCTAAGAACATACTACTTCAAGAAAAAGTCAAATATGTCGAATAAAACCATAAAATGATAGAAAGCAATTCAAACTTTTCTTGTATTGTCAATTATCTAGTTAAAATTATATCTTGATGCTGTCACCTTGGAGTAGAAGAGGTGATATGATAGAGGATATAGTGTTCATCATTCAAAGACCATTTGGTTCACAAGTCAACTTCTAGACGAGAAAAATGTTAACATCGACTGTTCCATTTTTGTCAGTTAAAAGATATTAATCTAGAGATCTGAACATACTCATCCTCCACATTTAGCTTGTTTCTCACACTAGCACCTCTTGTAATCTCGTACTCTACCTACAAGTCAGAAATAGACAGCAAGACAGTTACACAGTAAATTAGTTAAATAAAGTATCAGTCAATTTCTTCTATTAAGATAACTTGATGGCTAGTCAATGTTTGTGTGATACTACTAATTAAGTTCACAGCATCATGAAAAACAATGTTAAGCATGGACTGCTAGGAAAATTTCATTGGTCTATAGCCAATATCAAAATCAACCAGGAATTGCGCATAATCATTTTATCATGTTTTAGAAGTGATAGTTCATAAGAACATTTGATCAACATTTTCCAACAACCCAATCTTTACAGGGCAAATACAACATCAAGTTAATAGGAAAGTGGACGTGATTCATGTAACAGAAAATTATTAATGAAAGGTGACTACCAGAAACATAATTCATTAAAAAGAAAGTGCAACTGAATAATTTTGTCATTTTCTTTTGTACCTGTTGCTTAGCGTGATCAAATGCTTCTATCCATTTTCGGGCATCACCAGCTGTGGCACAAGCAATCTGCAGCAACCAAATTAATTGTGAGCTCATTAAGGCATAAGAGCATTCATCTCAAGACTCAAATGAATCAAAAGCTACGATTGTTGTGACTGCATATCTAGCAAACCCCAGATATTCTGCCCTGGCACGCTTAAGCTAAATAAAATCTACTTTATAAGATCTAATGAAGACTTTAGTTACTGGATCATAGTTCGATGAAAATCTTCAATCATTTGATTCATCTTAAAGGCTGAACCAGAATTTGTTATTTGTCATGATATGGGCTATACAATTACAGGAAGGATGTTTGGGAGTGGAATAAACAAATTCAAGAAGCCACGGCGAAAAGGAGACAAGATTGAAGATCCTAACAAGGATTTGAGGAAAACTAAGGATCATACCCACTATCTGTTATTTCTCAGGCTTTTCGGTACCAAGGACCACTGCGACCAACATTTTTTTCTTTTTCTTTTTCTTTTTGAGTTTGTAAAAGGCGATCTCTTCCAACAATTTTTTTTGAAAGAAACAAAATGAGATGTTCCCCATGGTTATTATACATAATAAAAAAATATAATCTCCACTTTCAACAAAGACCGATAAAATTAGTTTCTTTAGCCTAAAAAGATTATTTTTAACAGCTTAACCAGTATTACTACTGCAATAGCAAAAGCATGTTGGTGGTGCATTACTGAAAGGGCTTAACCATCTTAAGCACACAAAGTAACTTTTTTATTTTTTTATTTTTAAAGATCAAATACAATGATATTATCACTTACCTCACCCTTTTTTGCTTCATCCAAGCGATTGTAGAAGCTTAGCACATAGACATCCTACAAAAAGACCAGCAAATGTTTATAGAAACAGTTTTTTCCTATTATCTAAGGAGCACCATATAAGTCCCAAATAATTTGAAAAATTCATCATAGGAGAATAATAACATAATGAGGAGGGCACAGACAAATTCAAGCAAATAAGATATAAAATTGAAAAACAGAACTGGAATAGCTTCATGAAACCATAAAAGGATTTAAAGTTGCAGAGGCCTTACAATATGGTTCACCTTCCGCCGACCTAACTCCTCAACCATAAGTGTAGGACCTATAACACCCCTTCGAATAGGTTTCTGCAATAAATGCGTACACAGAGTTGATGAAGCGAAAGACATTGCATAAAAGATTAGACTCATTTATTCAAGATTTGTTGCAGGTGAAAAAGATATTGTCTCTCATAGTGATCTAAGATCTATACTTGTCGATAATATACAATGTTAGCAGTTTGTGATCAGTGCAAAATGGGATAGAACGACATAACTGAAAGAACTGCAGACTTTTAAGTTGTAATTCGGAGAAGGTCCTCACAATAAAATATAGGATCATAAGAGGATATGTGGGTCCAATCCAAACACGTGATATGACTCTCAAATTGAGTTCAAGTGTATGGTCCTCTGTAATCTCAAATGTGATTCTATCTTCTGAGAACTAAAACCTTCATTGTCTCCAGCTAACCAGTTCAGTGAAAAATATGACATTATTTTTGGGTTATTAATACAAATCTAGCAGTCAAGTTTCTCTTTGATGCAGTAACGATATCACTTGCTAAAGTTTCTTACATCCAGTGTATGATGAGACTTTGAGTGCCATTTTGGTTGTTTCTTTACTAGGAACATAACATTTTATTACAGTATCGTCATATAGAGACAGATATTAACGACCAGTGGATAATGCATTCACCCAAAACCGTACAACCAAAACAAAAGGTTAAAAGCTAAACTCCAATCCCCTAACATAATCAGAAACAATAACATGCCCGAACTCGTTATGCTTTTGACTCCATGATCCACCCTAAATTTTATTATATCCCACTTCTAGAGCTGCCATTTCGGCAGTCTTATATGAAAGGGGAGGTAACAAGTGAAAGTTGAGACTTAATACAACTTTGTGCTTTGGAAAAACCTCTCTCCCCCTCTAGACACCCTAAGATAATCAGTCATGAAGAACTACAAATAGCACATTGATCATAATTGTTTTTTATATTGCCGAATATAATTGAAGATAGATATCCCATGTTGTTCAACATGTTTGAAAATGGGAATAGATGGATGCATAGACTTAAAATAATCATTTCAGACTCCAACTCAATTATTTGTACATCATCTGAGTCGCTGTAGCCTAGGTTCAATCCTTCTTTGGCACTTCTTTCTACTCAAACATTCAGCACTTGACAAGTCCAGCTCCAATCCCCTATTTGATGAAATTAAAATTCTCATCTATACATTTCAAACCATGTCTTGGAGTCGGGCGCGATCCCCACTACCCCCAGTCTGACGAGGCATATCAACACACATCTGGCTTAAACAAAAACCAATATCTTTTTCCAGAAACAAAATTTACTATGATCAACAAGAGACAACAAAGTTCAGCCCAGAAGGTGAGACATAGTTTAGATAATGACTCTGAAACTCAATCATGAGCTGCAATGCCACTGCGTCAGCTTATGCCCGCAAAATTCTTGGACGGAACCCCAAAACCATACTCGACCAGATCAATACGGAAGGTTCGAGATGCTACACCAAGGTGTTATCAACTATCCACACACAACACAAATATACCCACTGGAAGCTAGATACTCAAAGAAAAGAAAACGATACGTACAATGCCCTGGTTTTCATGAGGATCGCGTTTATACATCTCCACGTACTTGCCCCGGATGGAGAGAAACCGGAAGTGGCAATATTCATGTCCAATTTTGTTTACTCCCAAATGATAAACCCAGCCAGAATACTCAAACCTCTCGCCGCCGGTGCTGTTGCTTCTGCTGCTGGTATCAGGACCATTCTGTTTGGCCGGCGGCAATCTCTCTTCGGAGCCAGACTCCGACGCGATACTCTCCGGAGAAGCTCCGTCGCAGCTCACCTTCTTGAGTATCGGCCACGAGGCCATATCGAAGGATTAGGATCTGCGGAAGTGTATCAGCGAAGAGAGAGAGGATCGAATAATGAAATTGAATTGAAATTGCGGAGGCGCTGTGTAATTTGTATGAGAGAGAGATGAATAGATGGAATTAGTATTGGGAGTCAAACGGAACCATGCCAGAAAATCAAAACTGGACTAAACAAGGCATTTTTAGCATGTGGGACAGAGCGTCAGAGCCCCTCCATCGTCTCGTTCTGTAATCTCTATTGGTTTATTAATGGTTTACCATGTATGCGTATACACACTCTCATACATATATTGTATGTATATATGCGTGTGTGGTGCGTGTCTGAATTATGATTGATCATTTATTTATTTTACCAAATTTTCTACAACATGTGCAACCACTCCAATTATTTTACCACATATCATACAGAATGAGAATTGCATGAAATTTCCCGTAAACGATGTTATTCCTTCAGTTTCATAAATGTACTTTCTTAAAAAATTCCACATAATTTTTTTACGTAAATTAAAAAAATTATTTAGTAGACCGAGAATCCAAATGCTATTTTTTTTATATGACAAATTATAAATGACAATTTTAATAAAGTACTACCTTCGATTTTTTTTATATTCCATTTTAGTTTTTGTACTTTATGGCAGGTATTACACAAAATATACTCCTTCAGATAGGGGTGGCAAATCATGTGGGTTGGGCTATTAGCGGGCCAACCCGATTAGAGCTAACCCGAACCCGCATGTTAAGCTTATTGGGTTGAAAGTCCTAACATGAACCCGAATTAATAAAAACCCGATAACCCTACCTGACCCAGTAAGCCCGCTAATATTTACATCATATTGATGTTAAGAGAATTTTGCACTTTTGGTCTCACAGGACACGCACCTGTTTCAAAATGATCCCAACCTTGGCACTTTTGATTAGGGGTGGGGAAAAATACCGAAATGCCGAAATACCGCACATACCGTATCGAAAAATTACCGAAAATACCGAAATTTTCGGTATACCGAATTTTCGGTACGGTATGATACCGTACCGGAAATTTTCGGTACGGTAACGGTATGATAATTTGAAATTTTCGGTATTTCGGTATATACCGAATACCAAAAAAAGTTCGGTATTTTCGGTATATATCGGTATACCGAATTTTTTTTCGGTATTTTGGTAGTTCGGTATTTCGGTATACCAAATTCCTAACGGTATACCGTAAATTTTCGGTATACCGAAATTTCGGTATACCAAAATCAACGATATGGATCGGTATATACCGATACCGATACACAATTCGGTATACCGAATTTTCGGTACGGTATCGGTATTTACCGATATCATACCGAATTTTCGGTATGCCGACTTTCGGTATACCGAAATTTTCGGTACGGTAACGGTATGGATTTTCGGCGTACCGAAAATTTCGGTACGGTAACGGTATGGGCAATTCGGTACGGTATACCGTACCGAACCACCCCTACTTCTGATCCCATTGAATTGAAGCATTGCAAGTTCAGTCCCAGACGTTAATTTTTTGCATAAATGGTACCAAAATTTTGGCAAAAGTGGTCTCAAAATTTTTCAGCCGTTTGTGATTGACGACTAACAGTCATGTGCGAACGTGACGTCATAACTTCAAGTTTTTTACAGTTTTGGTCCCACTGAACATACTTTATTGCGGTTTGGTCCCAACTCTCTTACTTTTGACCCCATTAAACTTTTATATATATATATATATATATATATATATAATAATAATTTTGAAAACCAAAAATTAATTTAAAAATAAGAACAAAATTTAATTCTAAAATTTAAAATATCATAAAGTAACTGAAAACATTAATTTTAGAAAAATTAGTTTTCCAAAACTTGAATTTTTTATAAAATTTTAAAAATTGAAAATTTTAAGTTGTCTTAAATCTTAACTGAACTTTTTTAGATTTCAAACTATTGTTTTTATATTATTTATCAATCTATCGTTTTAAAAGGAAGAAAGCTCTCATGTTGACAATATGTTACGAGGGTATTCATTAAAAAATTAAGTTGTCTAAAAATGCTATTAATTATTTGTGACATACGCACATTAATAATCAATTGCTCCGGGGGCACAAATATAACCCGTTTTATTTGAATTATTATTATGTAAATTTTCCAAATTCGCAACAATACATAACATTTTAGGATTTATAAAGGGATTATCCAAATAGGATTGACAAATTTGTAAATTATTTTGAAATCTAAAAAAAATCATTTAAAATATGTAAAAGTATCTATGAAATGTCGGAAGTATTTTAAAAAAAAAAAAGAATAAGTGAATTTTCTTAAAAGAATTTAAAGTAACTTATGAAACATATAAAAAAATTATTTAGAACTCAGAAATAATATTTTAAGAAAATCTAATCCCTATCCCTACTTAATATAAAAGTAGGATAGTTTAGGGTGAATGGGTGATGTGTCTTCACCACCTTAATGCTAGGCTTTAAACAAAAATAATATATATATATATATATATATATATATATATATATATATATATATAAAGGAACCAACCAACGTCCCTCTCTCATTTTTTTTTTTTTTTGATATTTTGATATTTTCAACTATAATTTAAATTGCTCATAGCTTTTTCATTCCTAATCTATATTCCAAATAATATATCAAATTAATTTTCTTGCTGGGATTTTTAGTTTGACACCTATCTATATATATATAAAAACAAAATGGATTTATACTACAATTGGAAAATAGTGTTTTTCCCGCTCAAACTGCTTACTATATATGGTAATAAAAAATATTTTTTTTAATTAAAAAAAGAACACAATATATGCCTAAAGTATCTCCAAATTTGGTACATATATATGTAATGGTAATGTTTTCGCAAAATTAGGGAAGTTGTTGCTGAATTTATTGGAATAAGTTTTTTTGTCCCTAAATATAAGTAATAATTAGTTGTATCTAGATTTACTTTACAAAATTATCAAATCATAAGATACAAATCAATCTTTAACCATAATATTTTAGAATGAATCTTTACCAATATTATTTATGTTACAATACCTAAATAAATCAGCTATTTCTTTTATCGAAATTACTATGCAAATGAATCTACAAATTTATTTTATCGCATAAAATTAGGGTAAAAAATACTAATTACAAACCTTATATTCCAACTATCTAAAAAATGTATTATTTTAATTTATATATGGAAATAAAGCATTTCATCCCCCCTCTCCCCCCAACTTATATACTTATTTGGGAAATAAAAAATTATTTTATTTATTATTTGACTGTAAATTTTAATTTATGGTTGGCCCACTGACCTACCCTTTTTTACTCCGATAAATTAGGAAACGGTTTCCTTAACTAACTAATTTGGTAAAAATTAAATCAAATCACATTTTTTGTGGAAGTTATGTATCCCTCCCTAAAAATAAAGAATAAATAAGTATATAGATTTAATTTACAACATAAAATCTCTTAATTTTAGCAACTGAATATCTTTCAGTATTTGACTAAATATATAATCCATTTTAATTGATGAATCTGTTAATATATTCACTCCGTTTTGAAAACTGAAATATATCAATCTTATTTTATCTTTCTTAATAATATGACATCCACCATTAATCTATTTCTTTTACACATTTGATATTATAATCATTTATAGATTATTCAAATTTTTAAAAAAATGAAATCCTTTATTTGTGGTGATAAAAATCGGCAGATTTTAAAACTCCTATATTTTAGATTATTATGTTATGGGATTTTTGACCTAATAAGATATTATAAACATCACATCTTCACACTTCATTATCTAAGGTTTACTTGACAGCCTTACATCAATGACAATCTTGAGGAATGATTTCATGGAGCTATGGCGCATCACGGGCACCTCCCGTGGGAGGGGCGTATGAAGATTTTGTTTGGCACTGCCAAGGGGTGAGTCTTTGTTATCGGTATTTTGACTTGCTTGAGGGCATTTGTTCATGTCTTAACTGTTCATCTCTGAATATATTTTGTGTCTTTGCTTTGTTTTATTTGGCATAGGATTAATTAAATCACTGTGATTCTTGATAAATAACTTACAAGTAGCGAGACAGATGTTATTACTATTGGTTATTATAGGGCATTTGTTTCTAATTTAGTAGGTACTCTTCTTAGAGTGATATCAGTATGTTATTGAAGCTAATGCTGCAGGTTGGGTTGTGCTCGAAATACGGGTTGTATGAGACAAACTGAAAATAGTTGCAAATTATAAGATTAGGTATCAGATTTAATACTTACATATTTTCAAACTCTTCGTCAAGTAAATTTCTTCTACTAGATCAATCAACTCCAATATTTCCAAATAAATTATTACTCATAAGTTATAATTAGGATATTAAAGTTATAGGGCGATTATTTGATTTGCCCGACCAAAATTATATCGTTAATCCAAATTTTATCATTTCTTATCAGGTTGACCCTATAATGACCCAGGTCCGATACACATCCACCGGAAATCAGAATTATCATACAAGTTTGTATTTTGATAACAGGTCGTGTCGAATTTTTGCATCTCTAATTTCTTAACATTAAACAAAATGGCATTGTTGTATATAAAATAGAATTATTTAAGATATTTCCCGTGCATCGCACGGGGACATAACTAGTATTAAATATATAAAAATCAATTACTTAAGAACAAAATATTAGACCTAAAATATGAACTATAATTTTTTGTAGTATTGAATTATTTACTTAGTTTTCATAATTAAATTATTTTTCAGGGTTTGAGCCACAAGTATTTAAATTTTAATTTTATAATAAAAAATAATCCGATTCTTAAATTTATAATATTGATTGTTTCATTATAATAGTTTTTAACATGTGGTTATTTCTATAAAAAAAATTATGAACAAAAATTGTAAGTAAAAAATCCCCTTTACTATTACAGTAAGAGTAACACACATGTCATCCTCCTTTACTATTAAAGGAGAATCTCAGTACACGTGTCACTCAGTCATCTAATTAAATTCCTTTTTTTTAGTTGCGACATGTGTCCTTTTTAATTTTATTCTACAAAAATATATTATCTATAACCATAAATTGTGTAGTTTGAATTTGAATTTTCAAAATTTTAAATGTCATCAAATAAAACCTAATTGTCCCTATTTTTCTGGGATGTTAACTTTGATCCTCTGTCACGTTAGTTTCACCTTTTATTTTATCTTTTCCCCTCAAATTTTAAAAGTGTGATAACTTTTCCGTCTCAACTCCGTTTTCTATGAAAGTTATATTAAATTAATTTTCTTTTCACGATCTTCGATTTGACATCAATGATGTATATATTTAATTTAAATATTAATTTTTTAAATGTGAAATATATTTTTTATGATTATTGTAATATTAAAAGTAAAATATATAAATAAATAAATACATATAAGATATGATATGGAAGGGGAAGAAAAATGATTGGATAATAATATATGGATATATTAATTCATTAGTACGTATCCCACTTGATACTCTCAAGTAGCTTATATGACAAAACTCCATTATATTTTATTAATATAATAGAATATATTATTTATTAATCCCGTGCATAGCACGGGAGGACATCTAGTTTATATAAGTCCTCTATAAAAAAAACACGTGTCAATCATACAGACTGTAGGAGTTTATTTTTAAAAGGAAAAAAAAATTGGATATACCAATCAATAAAATTCTCTCTTCAATTCTTTTTCTTTTTAACTTAAAATTTTGAATGTTTATAACTTTTTATATCAATTTAATTTTTGATGAAAACTATATCAAATTAATTATTATCTCACGATATTCAAATAGATATTCATATTAGATATAATAAATTTGTTGGATTTACATTGGTCAATTGTACAAAAAATGTATGTTAGAAAAAAATATGGGTATGTTTGCTTATAATTTTTCTCAGTAGATTTAGGAGACCAAATTTCAATAAAGCACACTCATTAACTCTCGCAGCCAAGTTTGGCTTAGCACTCCCCAACCTTAACCAAACACACCCTATGTGTATTTATTTTCAATTATTTATTTCATTAGAAAAAAATATGGTATACTACAAAACTTCAAATAACTTATTTCACTTTTTTTGTGAAATTGGGTTTAAAATTCGTATTGCTTACATAAAAAAAATTAAATGTTAATATTTACTTAATTTTAATACATAAAATATAGTAAAATATATACACACATGTATAATGACTTATATAAGTTTTATAATGACTGGTAGCAATATTAGAATTTAATCACATATTATTAATGCAATAGAATATTTTATCCCGTACATTGCACATGCGAACATCTAGTTTTATAAAATAAGTAGACATTTTAAATTTAGAAATTTTAAAACCCTTTTAAGACAATTTAAAATTTTCAATCTTTATAATTTTATAAATATTTCAAATTTTATGATTTTTTAAAATAACACTTTCAGTTAGTTTTCTGATATTTTAAATTTTAATTTTTTTTAAATAAGTTTATGATTTTTAAATATTATTTTAATTTGCTCGCTGGAATTCTTCACATGAATAGAGTATTAGATATTACACACAGTAAAATCCAAATTAAATACTACATAATGTAAAATGAACCTCCATTTTTTATAGTGAATTAGGATGACATATGCCAAAAAAATTCGGACTGAAAGTGCAAAACATATTGGATTGAAACTGCTAGTAAATTTAACGATTTCAGTAACTGTGGGACCAAATGTGCAACATTTGTAACCAATGGGATCAAAAGTGTCAGGGTTGAGACCATATTGAAACAGGTGCGTGTCCTGTAGGACCAAAAGTGCAAATTTCTCTGATGTTAACAATATCCTGATTTGTAAATTTACTTATTAATGAAGTTAAAAAAAGTGCTACTTATATTAGGTTCATAAAAATAAAAGACCAAGTGAGATTTTTGGGCACTATAAAGCCTCCAAAGTTTTGATTTCAAATAATGATGCAATGTTATTACTAATAAGTAGTAATTTAAAAAAAAGTTATCAGGTTTTTATCGGGTTAACGGGGTTGATCGGATATATTCAAAATTTATCGTGTCTTATCGTTTGATCCGAGAATAATCCTAACCCGATAAATCTCAGTCTATATCCAAAACCATTATGTGAGTTCGTGTGGTGCCAATTTCGTATCAAATTTTACCACCCTTACCTTCAAATATAATCAACCCCACCATTTTTTTTTTTGTACTCCTATTTGATCTTTTATTAGTTTGTTATTACTATCATTAGCTTTACCAATATCTTATTTTATCGTAAAGTCAAATTTTCATGAATGTTATGAGTAATCGTTACAATAAATAAATATTATAAAAAGACCTTACCTAAATAATAGTAAATGGAAATAAACTTTTTCCTTTTTCAGAAAAATAGGGTAACTGAATGATTGCATTTTCATTTTTGTTTTTCTTTACAATCGTGGAATTTGTTGTAATTTTGATTGTTCTTTGTTTTTTTTCTGAAGACTAGATGTGCACCCGTGCGATATATGGAATGGATATTTATAATAATAATAATAATAATAATAATAAAATTATTAATCTATATATTATTTGAGAATATAAAATTGGAACTTGATATTTTTTTGTCCAATTATCTTTCTTCCTCCTTAGATGTGTTTTTCCACATTTAATTAATATTTTCCATTATCACAAATTGAAACTATCAGTTAGATTTTCATAAATTTTGACTATTCAATTTTTTATATTTTTACTTTTAATGTCTTTCATTATCACAATTAAAAACTATCAATTATATTTTCATAAATTTTGTTAATTAAATTATTTGAATGCATAATCTGATGAAGCTGAATATTTTATGTAAAATTTCAAAAACAAACTTGAATTTTGATTCATTTCTCTTTCTATTATTTCAATGTGCATTACACAGGTTGTAATAATTATATATGCATAAGGATAAAACGATGTCAAATATTTTAAATAATCATCACGTGAAAGCCACATAAAATAAATAATATAAAAGTAGTATAAAAAGCTACAAACATATTATTTACTTAAGTATATGAGTGGAAATTTATAGGCAACATAATTTTTGTTTTCACAAAATAGAAAAAATAATAAGCAAACTAATTCAATCAACATGTCACTTTAGCAAATATATCAAAACGTTTTTTTCATTTCTATTGTACGCCCACAAAATAAGGTGGGTAAGACACATGTCTCCCTCTTTTTAGGAATTCTCTATGTATTTAAGAGCAATTTAAAGAAAAACAGGAAAAAAAAAAAATTGGGCGAAAAAATGTGGGAGTGGCAATGATTTGATTGGTTGAACGTCGGTAAGTATGTGGTGCCAAGTGGCAATGATGTGATGGCTAAATGACTAGTGTGTCATTTTATGTCTCATTGATTTTCCTTGAATAATAATAAATAAAAAAGTATAGTAACTACAAATCATGAATTATCTTAAGTTTGTGTTTGTGATGGGCTGGCCCATCTAAATCCATTTAACATGACAAACCCAACAACCCCATTATCTACTCCCTCTTTCTTCTATCACCCTAGTCATATCTTTTATATTTTATTGTATGTATGCTCCATGGCAGATTCGAAACAAAACAGGTTTAACCATCACGTGTTAACTCGAACAATAGAGAAATCTTGTAGATGAGTCGGAGGACGTGGGACGAAGGTGGGTTATTCTGTTTCGATGATATCATTTTGTGGGAACATGAAGCGGATAAAGTTTGGTAACCAAATTGGAAGCCATAGCTTTCAATCGCTCTGATTTTGGGACACCATTTTCTGATGGTATTTCACTCTTCTTCTTCCATTAGTGCATAGCTGAAATACGTTGTGTTTGGCTTTTTGAATTACTTTTTAATTGTAAAAAAATATGGCTCTTTAAAAAGTTTTTAAAATGCTTAATAAAACTTTGGTCGATTATCAAATACAAAACGATCTTTTAAATTAAAAAAAAATATATATTATTTTCTAACCAATAATTCAGTGGAATGATGCCACATATTGACTAACAATAAGGATAGGGTACGCATTGTTCTCAGCAGCAAACTCATCCCCTCGAAAGAACCTCCTTATGCTGCTGATACCCTCGGATTCTCTCTACTATATGTTCTTATTTGTTTCGTCCTCATCTTTAGGGTTAGAAATGTCAGTGGCTTTCACCACGGACGGTGTGGTTGTAGCAACTCTGCTCTATATTCTTCAGATAGTTAAACAGGCTGTGGAGCGCTCAAATTATGAATTTGAACAAATATAAGTTGTGGTTGTGAGAGAAACTAAGTCGATTTTCCTCTCACGCCAAGTAAACAATGCATGTCATTGTTGGTTTGGTGAAAATTACGTCCAAGAGCTCGTGTAATCGAGTACGCAATCATACAATTTCATTTAGTTCATTTTTATTTGCAGCTGCAATTTATAAAAGAAAAAAATCAGAAGTTGACATATGTGTCTTCCATTGAAAGGGGTACGAGACCACAATCCCTTGTCTAATAGAAAGTTATGAGATTTGTTATTCTGCTAGGGGCTTCAAGGTTAGAGAATTTCCTTTACGAATTAACTAGTGTTGTTAAAAAGAGAAAAGAAAAAACATCCTCGTCAGAAAAGTTACGACATAAAACTTCAAGTTTGGGCACAACGTCAGCAATTGAAGCTCAAAACTAAGTCTCGCGCGTTTAATTAAAAAAATTAAACGGTTGTGTATTTATACATGAAATTAAAAAGTTGTGGTGTATTTGATAATTTACCAAAAACTCGTGTATTTTTACTTTATTAGTCTTTTAAAATTTAACAAACACCTATATATATATATATATATATATATATATATATATATATATATATATATATATATCTTATCCCTTATATACTAAAAGAGAAACCACTTTAGAGGTGCCCATTTGAACCGAGATCCGGTGAACCGGACCGCACCGGCGATTAACGATCTCAGAATCGTTGACCCCGGTTCCCGTTTTCGAACCGCACTGGCCTCGGGGGATTGGTCGGTGCGATTTTGGTTCAGGTATTGTAGGTAATATTTATTTTTTTTAAAAAATAAATTTGAATATGCCATGTGGACGGCCAAGATTTTTGGCCGTTGGAGATCAACAACACATATCTTATATCCGTTGTCTTGGAACCGGTGGTTCAATCGAAATCGGAACCGCCGATTCGAACCCTAACACCGAAGGATGAATGATACATAGACAATTTTATTCTAAATTAAAAATTAATATAATTTTTAACTTAAAATATAACCCTTTTTTTTTTCCTTTTCCTTTTTCGAATTTCATATATTACTTATATATGTTAAAAAATATAAGTTTGTAACTTAAGTGATGTTTGGCTGGGACTGGGGGTGGCTGGGACACTGTTGACTGGGAAAGTGGCCGGGGTAGGTGGCTGGGAAGTAAAAATGTGATGTTTATTTGGGTGGTTGGAGAAATGGTTGTAGTGTAGGATATATTATTTAATTGCAAAAGGTAATGTGATATATGTAACATTTTGTTATTGATGATTAGTTTAATGATTAAAATAATATTGAAGATTATATTGATGGTTAATTTTAGTTGTTTGTATAATATTTCAATATAATGATGCTATTTATAATTTTTTTAATTTGCAATTTTTTTTTTTTAATTTAAAAAATATTTAATCAAACAATCCGCAACACAGCCACATTTTAATCCTTCTCCAAATACGTGTTTGGCTCTACAAAACAAGTGGGTTTTCAACCACACCAGTCATTAGCGCATATTCCTTTCCCTTCTCCCATGAGAAGCCAATTAACCAATTAATGTTCCTTATGTTTCCACTAGTATTTTAGCATATTGTTAATTACTTCACATATTATTATTTTTTAATAACTTTTGATCAAAGGTTGGAACTGAAATATTTTGAATCTGGTTTTAAGTAGTGTATTTGAACTGAAACTATGAAACTAAATTCAAAAGGAAGTATCTGCTTGTTGCACAGTGGCCCCTTCTTGAACTGGGGTTTTCAGATTTTACAAATTCAATTGCTCTGTCTTAGTTTTCAGATTTTACAAATAACAATTGCCCTGCCTTCAATATCTCAACTTGAAGGGGGGAAAGGAAGAGGAAAAATAAATTTGTAAGAAAGTGGTTTAGCAGAAGTAGCCAGAGAATGCAAGCAATGTCGGGGGCAAAGAATACACAGAGGAAGGAGCAAGAATTGAGTAGGGGGTTCAAGGAGTTGCTTAATATGTAGAGACTCACCATCTCTGCCGCTAATCTCACCGGAACCATCCGACCCACATCGGAGATTGCCTTTCCCTCACTCGAGAACGACAATTTCGATCACAATGAAGATGATTCATCATCTTCTATCTCGATCGCCGTTGATCGTCATCCACCTTCGCCGTCCACCTCTGCGGTGAGCCCTCACAGAACGTCGCCATCTCCGGCTGCCTATTGATTGTCTTCGTCCTATGCCAAATCGACCAATTGGAGGAGTGCAACCACCACCGCTGAATGCAAACAGCTTCGAGTTAAAACCTGCGCTGATAAATATTGTGCAGCAAAATCAGTTTGGTGGAAGCGCATTAGAAGATCCCAGTGTACATCTGAACAAGTTCCGAAGATTGGCTGAGACTATAAAGATAAACCATGTGCCACACGAGCAGGTGAAAATAATGCTATTCCTATTCTCTCTGAAAGACAAAGCATTACAGTGGTATAATTCATTGGATGACGTCACTGAGTGGGAAGACTTGAACACAGAATTTTTATTGAAGTACTTTCCGCCGAACAAGATGTTAGATTTGTAAAATAAGATCAATCAGTTTAGGCAGATGGATCAAGAACCATTCGGCGAGGCTTGGCAACGATTCCGGGATCTTATTCAGAGTTGTCCTCAACATGGATTTTTAAAGAAGCAGCATGTGTGCAAATTTTATAATGGATTGCTTGCTTCAGCACGGAACCAAGTAGATGCAGCAGCAGGGGGTAGCATGATGGAAAAGAGTGTCAGGGATACGTTCTCAGTCTTGGATGCAATGGCCAGAACTAGCTATCAGTGACCTAACAAGAGGAATCAACCACGAAGAGTGGCTAGTGTCAAAGAAGCAGAGCCTGTGAAGAATGAGCCAATTGAAACTCTTACATCTTAGCTGATCGCTCTGACGAATCAAGTAAGTTTTTTAACTAGTCTGACGTTCGCACAACATGATGACTCTACATCGTAATAGTTAGTGGGCCAAGAGATGTTGAAGATGTAAACTTTGTAAACCAGAGGAACTTCAACAACTTCCAGAATAATCAGGCGAGGCACAATCAATATCCACCTAACCGGAATAACCAGAACTTCTCTTATGGCAACACGAAAAATTTACTTAATCCACCGCCAGGATTTGCCGTCACACACGGCATGATCCATGAGAGCCAAAAGTCGACACAAGAGGAGATTGTACAGTCATAGTTTGCAAAGTACGATGAGAAATTAGCTCAATTGGAGAGAAAGGTGGATGGAAGATTTATTGAGCTAAACAAACAAGTGACTAGTCAAAGAGCGAGGATCAAATAGTTGGGAGAGAACAAGGAAGAAATATCCAGCAACCTAAGTCAATTGATAAAGATTGTTGGGGCTCAACATAAGCAGGGACAATTTCCCAGCGATACTGTCATCAACCCAAGGGAGCAATGTAATGCTATTCACTCAAGGAGTGAGATTGAACGAGAGAGAGTCAAGAGCCAAAAGAAGATAAAAAGGGGATTGAACAGAGCCAAGAGGAAGTGGTCAAATCTGAGTTTGCACCACCGAAAAGAAGAGTTGTCCCCGAATACATACCTCCCATTCCATTTCCTCTAGCAGCTGTTAGAAAGAGGAATGAGCAACTCTGCATCGAACATGCTAAGCGTTTGGAATAATGTGAAGCTAGGAAGAAGTTGGCAAAAGAGGAATGGGCAAAAATGAAGAGATTAGCAAGAGAGAAAGCGGAACACCAAAAGAAAGAAAGCAGCGACGACAAAGATAAAAAAAAATTCTACTTTCTTCTTTTAATGATTCATCTAAATTTGATTTACATGATAATATCTCTGCTAACCCAATTCCTTTAGAATGTTCTAATACGTTTTCTGTAGTGCAAGACAAATCCGAGGAAGATAGGGAGAATAAGGGGGTCATGAAAGAGTTCCTAGTTAGAAATGTCTTGGAAGCTGATTGTGAGCTAATGGACTCAAAGACGATACATACTGAAAAAGAGGCAAAAGCGAAGGAGGATACAAGGCCCTCGAAGAACACAAACATTCATGCAAAAAGAGCAACCAAAAAGAAAGATCCAGGGAGTTTTTCCATATCTTGCTCTATTGGTAATCGATTATTTAAAAATGTGTTGTGTGACTTAGGGTCAAGTGTCAATCTAATGCCTCTTAAAATGTATGCACAATTAGGACAAGGGTAGTCAAGCAAGCCTTTACTATTGTCCAATTGGCGGATGGATCAATACTAACGCCATTGGGAATAGTAGAGGACGTGCTTATTCAAGTTGAAAATTTTAAATTCCCTAGTGATTTTCTAATTGTTGACATACAAGGAAATATAGATGTTTCGTTCATTTTAGTTAGACCATTCTTGGCTACAAGTCAAGCTATGATAGACATGCCTAATGGGAAGTTGATATTTCGTATTCAAAACGAAGTAATCACACTTCTCATTTATAATAGGGTGAACCTAAAAGAACAGGGCAACTGCTGTGTCGTTTATACTGTTGTAAAGAGTCAAAACTTGCTAAATAGAGTCGTAACTAATCTAATAGCAAGTAACGACAGTTGGTTGGGCTTTGGTTAATAAAGATATCTAGAGGGTCGTCGAGCTGAAGACGTAAAATTTAGTGCTTGTCGGGAGGCAACCCAATGTTTACCGTTTTGTTTAATTTTTGTTGAGTTGTTATTAATTACTATTTTATAGTTTATTGGTGTTTTAGTGTTTTTATAATATTAGGAACCAACATTGACGAACTAAGAGAAAAATAACGCGATAGCAAGATGTAGGGGTCGAAAAGATGAAAAATGACCTTTGTCACAAAGAAGCAACAACGCGGTCGCACCGAGTATCAGACGCGGTCGCGTAAAAAAACTCACTCTTGAACTACAGGGCAGTAGGTTGCAACGCGTTCGAGTCTGATTGTGATGCGGTCGTGTTAAAACCTTCACCAGACATCGAAGATCAGTAACCTGCGACGCGGCCGCGCTGATTTCTGACGCGGTCGCGTCAGTTTACAAACCTGAGTTTTTTTAAAAAAAGGATCCGGGTCAATTTTCTTTCTTCTCTTTCCCCTTCTTCAGCTGCGAAACACAATTCCAGCATACAAAAACATGAAATCTTTGCAAATCAACACCAATTCACACACTTCCACTTACCCACACATCACATACATAAATTCTCTCTAACCCATTCATTCTATTTGGGTTCGATGAACCAATTTGGGCAAAACTAGGCATAGTCAAAATTCTTTAATTCCGACTCAAAGTCTCCGACAAGACTTGCAAACCCGAACTTTTATGCTTAATTATTGCAGAATTCTGTTGTAATGGAGATTATGGGTTGTTCTAGTTTGAATTGTTTAGTTTGGGGCACTCGTAGTGCTACTCTTTATGATTTATTGTTTGAATTGATTGAATTGGAAGCTATTGTGTGCATTGAAAATGAATATGATTGATTTGTGATGTTGGGGATGTATAAGTAGCAACATAATTATGATTAGCATGTGTTCTTCTTTGAGGAGTTTTATCGAACATGTTATGTGCATAAATTGAAGCTAGTTTGTGCTTGATCGGTTAGTCCTTTTAGGCTTAATATGTGTAATAAGATGACGAATTGCTTACATATAAGTTGTTAGACGTTCATAGGATTCGACATACATCATAGTTGAGCAAATTTGATTATACGCATAGTCTAGGGGATGCTAGTTGAGCTACAAAGTGTGTGAAGTTGCTAAGTGATATCTATGTTATAAACCGATGATTATCTTAACTTTCACTGAGCACTAATGACAATTTATGTTTCAAGAACGATAATATGATTGTAAAAGTTAATCATTATGTATCCATCATTGTTGATTTTTGAAGTTGAGTTGTGTTGATGTGCAGTAGGCTCACTAAAATGCCTCCAAGAAAAGCTAACACAAGCAAGAGCAAGGGCAAGAAAAAGATGGGTGAAGAATCTTCAAATTCGGATCCGGAAAGGGCAGCGATTTTACCAAGTGACAACCGAATTGTCTATGGTTTTGCACTAGAGAGAGATGGGCACAGACGAAGATTTGAATTACTTCGTCAGCGTACAGTAGTGCCTACCCGATTCACAAATCCAGACGAACCCGAGCTTGGAGACAAGAGTAAGATCGTCGTTAGGATGCGATGACTTAATTTTGGAACCAACATGAATTCCAACCACCACCGCCGCAATAATCTGTGAGTCGAGCACCCAGTCGTACCACTCTTTTCCTACAAACTTGGCCTTTGACTAATTTTGGGGGAGGGGGTAAATAGTGGGACGACTTGGCCGCTATTTACATTTTTGCGCATTATCTGCTTTATCTCTTTTACGTAGTTAGTTATTTATTTTGTACTTTGAGGAGCCTCTGTGCTTGTTTTGTGTTGGCATTTTTGTGATTTAATCATTGGGTCTGTGAGCCTATTTTTATGTTCTTTGCATTGCTAGTCATATTGGTCGTAGTAGGTTTTATGTTTTTTGTTATTTATTTGGTTATTGGAGTCAAGAAGTAATGAACCCGAGTAGTTGGTTGAGTCATGAAAGAAAGAGAAACTTAGGGAAACGATAGACGATGATGTGTTAATGATGAAATGATTTTGAGTAAAACATTGATAATTTAGCACACATTAGAGCATGAGAGGTAATTTGAGACAAAATTGAGCTTGAACTAAGAAAATTTGATCAAAATTTAACCTTGTGAGAATTTGAGCCTACTTGTACTCTTATTTATGGAGTAATATTTCTTTCGATGTGATTGAATATGTGTATTAGTCTCTAGAATTTGCCTTAAGTCTTTACTGTGAATGTGTCAAGCATGTGTTGTGACTTAGGAATGATTTTAGGCATTTCTTGTTTTAGCCTATTTTTTTAGCCTTGAAAAGATATCCTTTTGCACCAGAAGTTAATAATTTATTCCTAGTTAACCCATTAGCCTAATAGCATGTTATTTCATAGCCTAACACTGCAAGCCGATTTTTTTTTTCGATTTAAACCTTTGGCCTTAACTGTATTAATGAAGTAAGAGGGAGGAGGATTGGAAGGTAGTTGGGCAAATATTTTGGGAAAGAAAAGGAAACTAGTGGATAGTCAAAAGATGAAGGAATGAAAAAAAGATAGGTCAAAAGACGAGAAGAATACTCCTAATTCGAAAAAAAATTAAAAGAACAAGAAACCAATTGGAAAAAGAAAAGAAAGAGTTGTGTTCATAATTTTGAGGAGAGGCTAGAAAATAAAGAGTTTAGTTGTTGAATTGAATAGAAAAGTCGGGTAGTCCCAAGATGTGGTACCCATATAGTTGAAAAATACTTAAGTTGTAAGGATTTTTTAAGGTGAAGAAGTAATTTCTTTTGGGATGATTTGCTGAGATTTAAAAGTGAGGTTGAGGGATTGTATTGAGGGGTAGAATAACTTGATTAGTCCAAAAGTAGTCACTTCTATCCAAAAATATCCCATCTGACATTAAGCCTACGTTACAACCAAAATAAAAAAACCTTTTGATCCTTTTGTCACACACATCAAGTACGAGGTATAGTTTAGATGATTGACAAGCATATGGTAGGCTTTGCATATAGTTCAATGTGAGCGAAAATATGTTTAACCTAAACACTTGAGAGATGAACGAAACACTTACCTGGTGAGGATTGAATAATTAAACAGTTCAAAGTCTCGAAAGTAGTTGATTTTTGCGTTATCACATATGCTCAATTACACCGTGTTGCTTAGCTTTTTGAGAAAATGAATCTGAAACTAGAATCATCGTCTAATCACCTTAAATACATGTTGTTTAGTTCTATTTATTTTGTAAGTTGTTCGGGACGAACGACTGTTTAAGTTTGAGGGATTTCTTATGGGTGTGATGTCTTCGTCTGTATTATGAAAAATCTGGGCATGCCTCCGCTGCTGTGGTGGTTGTTGCTGCTGCAAATTGGTGACTCTATCATCTAAATTGGCTAAAGCTCCCAATATTTGATTCAACGCTTCCTCTTGAGTCAGGTTCTGCGGCACGTTCTCCATTTCGAATGTAGGATTTCTTCTTGTACTGTATCTGCGGGCAGTTGGTTCAATTTCAGGATCTAAAGGAACAAGATGTTCTTTTCCTTTTGATCTGGTTTGCATGCGAAACCTGAAAACACCGCCAAAAAGAAAGACCACGTAATATAAAAATTAAATAAATAAATAAAACCAAAAATTTAATAACAAAATTGAAATTACAAAAAAAATAACAATTTAGTCTAGTATTTTCTTATTATTCAGGATAAAAACGTAAACGCTATACCTATTCCCCGGCAACGGCGCCAAAAACTTGACAGGCCTAATTTCTAACCCTAAAATACCGCAAGTGTACGGGTGTAGATGTGTATAGGAGGGAATGGTTAATGAAGTTTGATACCCTAATTATCTAGGATTATCCTAACTATATACTCGAATTGAGAATGATTTAATTAAACTAAATTGCATATACTAATAAACCAAATTAATTCACAAATGGGAACTTCCAATCAACGAGAATGTATCCTAAGATTTCGATCTCAGGAATCACGCTAATGATGATTAATCTCTAATTTATAAACTTTTAAACCAGTTTTATTATCTATTAGGCAGCACTTAATTTACCTAACCTTTCTCTCGAAGCGACTAAGTCGTAGATTGATTAAGATAATTACTCTTTCGAGTCAATTGATCTTACCAACTCCTAACAACCCGTTAACCTTTTGCCTACACGATCATAGACAATCGCACTATGTGTTGTTATCTATTAACAATTCACTTCTCGAATCGGAATCGTTAAACAAGTAAATTAAACCTAATTAGCCAGATTAAATTCAATTATAGGGATTAAATCAAACACATAGATAGATAATGTAAACTGGAGTCTATAAACTAAATAATTAAATCAACATCGTTGTAAAACCTTACTTTCTAATCCTATGACACGAGTAGTTTAGCTACTCATGTCTACTAACAAATCAAAACAAGAATTCAACGAAAACATTGTCAAGACATTGAAATAAAGAAGGAATAATTAAACCAGATAGTCGACTCGTCGATCTTCGTCTTCTCGCTCTCACGACTTCTACTTCAATGTATAAGTCTGAGAAACTATGCTCTATGATGTATATCCCTTGAAAAATGAGCTTGGCCTCTATTTATAAGCTGAGGATGAATTCCTAAAGTGGTTAGGTCAAGAATTGCTTTGGAAACCCGAATTTGCTAAAAAAACCATCTTTTGACGCGTCCAGGTCAAGCATTGGCGCGACCGCATCACATGCTTCTGACTTTGCCCTTTGTAGCCACTTTTCGACGCGGCCGCGTCCAAGTCTGGCGTGGTCGCGTCACTTCTTCAGTCGTTGGGCCTTATTTTTCGGCCCAATTCATGGCCCATTTTGTTCTTTCTTCGACCCCATTTTTTGTATAACCTCATAAAAGCTCCTTTTTAGCCTGAAAATCATGGAAACACTACAATACAAGTCAATACACGTCTAATAGTTCAATATATCAAATATGAACGATTCTCGACCAATTATACATGCAAATATTACAAAATACATACGTAAATAGACCTAAATGCATGCATACACAACTTCTATCACCTACTATGGATCCATGGTGTGCAGGCCATTTCCTGTGCCTCAAGACATTGCAAATGAAATATATCAGAGAGAAGATAGGAGAGCTTTCGTGAATCAGAGAGAGAGGAGAAAGAAAACATTTCTAGGTGAGAGAAAACTGATAAAGTGGAAGAGATGTCTGGCGGTGGGGGGTGTGCCCCAACCATAGAATTTGATGGGGTTGGGTTGGCCCAACCGATTTGGGTTTGGGCTAACCCCAACTAAACATACCCTTAGTGTATTTTAATGTTTAATTGTAACTTATTGTAAGTTTGAAGTTTGAATTACTTAGATTTGAAAGATGTAATCATGTAAGATTGTAAATTGACTTAATGTATTTTGATTTATAGATTAATTTTTTAGTAGTGTAATTCATATTTCTAGTTTCTAGTTTAAATTTTTAGTAGTGTAATTTGTATTTTTAGATGAAGTAATTGCAAATGTAATGTTTAAATTTCTTAATAAATGAAGATTCATCATTTACATCATTACATTTTGGTTAAATTCTTAATTTATAACTATAAACTCTTCAAATTTTTAGTAGTGTAATTCGTATTTTTTAGTTTCTAGTTTAAATTTTTAGTAATGTAATTTGTATTCTTAGGTGAAGTAATTGTAAATGTAATGTTTAAATTTCTCAATAAATGAAGATTCATCTTTTACAGACATTTTGGTTAAATTCTTAATTTATAACTTTAAACTCTCATTGTATAACTTATAAAGTTTGAATCACATTTTTAAACCTTAAAATTTGAAAATTAAGATAAAGGAAAGAAAAAAATAATAATAAAAAAAATAAAAGAAAAAGGGGGAGAACCGGGACTGACAGTTTTATGGAGGTTCCAAACCGGAATTGGCACCGGTCATATGGACAGTTCAGTTCCGGTTCCACCCCTCCACGGTGCCCGAACCGACGGTTCTGGAACTGAAACCGAAACCGTGAACCGGTTGGGCACCTCTAAACCACTTTGCCAAGTGTCATTCTCTCAGAGTTTTTGGAATGTAAAATATATTATAATATTTCAATATTTAAGAATTCTATATTTTTAATTCCCCTTGATAAAGTTGATATGACTATTCCAACTAATCACTCATTCTCGGCATAATTGTGATTTGAAATGTTAAAATATTTTAATGTTTAAATTTTCTATATGTTTTTATGCTAGATTGGTTTATTAAATAATTATAGATAATTACAATTACGGTCGTCGGTAGTCTTATTAAAAATAAAGAGTAAGTGCATTCAAAAGCCTGATATACTAGCATTCCAATATTCAATAAAAAACTGAAAATAAAAAATACATGGAAATTGAATCTTAAATTCTGATTTTGAAATGTAATCTTTTTTTTTTTATGAAAAAAATCAATAGGTGTTTCTATAACATAACGTATTTAGTATTATTTTCTATAATATAATATAATATATATAATATTGAGTAGTTCCTATTATATGGGCGCAATATGTAGAGATCTTCTTAGTTGATCACAAATAATTTATTTTATTTTATTTCTTATAATTTTTTCCTTTATTTATTATATAATCGTATATTATTATATAAAATATACAATTATATTTAAGATTCTATTAAATGGATGGATGTGTAGAGAAATTCCAAACAATTTATTTATATTATTATGCAAAAATATTTGTATTCAATAGCCTATTATATTGACGCGATATATAGAGACATTCTATACAATTTTTTTTAGATAAGTGACATTTTGATAAGCTTTTTTATATCTGTCATATACATAATTCTCTATCTGTAACCGTGTTCTTAAATGCATTTTTAATTTTAAATCACTGATTCTCTTAAATATTGTCTACATAATTTTCGGGATTTACAACATGATTTACGTGATTTACCATCGTGAACATCCACTCCTAAAGGTACAAGTTCTTCAATTTATTCTCAAGTTTATCAATCAATATTACTGCCCTTTTACTTCAGTTGAAATTCATTATTATTCCATTTTATATAGTATTTTATGCATCCTTTTGATAAGAGTGATTTTCTTGTTGAAATGTTAAAATTTTAATTTCTTTTGATTGGATTGCGAGTGTATTTTTTTGCGAAATGAGTATAATTTTTTTTTCGAATATCCAATTTGCTAAAATATTGTACTAATTTTATAGCTATTTTATAGATGACATACACAAGTATTCCCCTCACACAAATTGATCCATCAAAGAGACGTTCACCATTCGCTTTCGAGTTATTTAGATGCGGAAAATTCCATGCATCGACAATCCATATGATACTCATCAAACAAAACGATTCTTATGGATAATCATGCATTATTTTTATTAATGCCTTTATTACTTTTGTAAGTAATGATTACTTCATGTTTTACATTTTCTAATTTTATTGTATAAACTTTATTTGATATTTTATACAGATATTTTTAGCTTGAGGATCATTTATAAGGTGTTTTTAAATAAGTAGGGAATAAAGATACAAGTCATGTCAGTAGAACTTGGGTTCAAAAGTTCTCAAGGATTAGGAGGGTAGATATTATGGGATTGAAAACTTTGTTGTCGGCCAAAATAAAAATAACTTTATTCTTACAATGCATCCCTATCATTTTGATCTTCCACAAGTATGCATTGCCCAAACCTGCATATTCCATTGTGGTTCCCAAATATGGTTTTGATTTTCTTCCATTTGAGGAAATTAATGCTGGATTGAGAAACTAATCCTAAAGTTTCAGTTGGTATGACAACAAACAAGAGTCTGGTTCAATCACTTTCTTCGATTGTATTATATCTACCTCGACCGCTCTTCAGTCATGGACAATTGTATGTTGCTATGTCCAGAGTTAAAAATAAAAGAAAATTTGAAAATACCTCATTGTGATGAAAATGATAAGATTTTGTATTCCACAAGTACGTGGTTTACATAGAAGTCTTTCAAAATTTCGAAATATTATACACATTGTCATTATAGTCAATTTTCTTATATAATAACTAGTTATTGATTTTCATTCCACTTTTTACTCTACTATTACAGTTGATTTAATTTCATCATTAAAAATACTTTTACAACTCTTCAATATTACTATATATATACTTAAAACTAACAATATGCTTCTTACAATTTTTTTAATATATTGGTTACCTATTCATTTTTCTATAAAGATAAAACTATAAATTCAACAAGCTAGTGAATTTTTTTCATGGATACCGTACTAATATATATATACATATCCATTATTAATTAATTCATTTACAAATCTCAATAATATTTTTTTAGTCATTACACAATCAATCAATCGTCACTTACAACACATTTTCTAATATAATAATACAAAATCACTACCCATCATATTGATTTGCACCGCGACTGTATCCATCCTACCATACTCTATTACTAAAAAGCCATCACTTTATACAATTCATTGTTATTCCATTACTAAACAACATCATTTTATACTATTTACCGAATGTATATATCCCGCATGTATACATTCGAATGTACTACATCCTTCTACAAACCCTAAATAACTCCTAATGTATTCACAAGTTAACATCATGTTAATCAATACACACACACATTATATATATATATATGAATGAGTTTTCAATGGTTACCTGATTTTTTATAACCATGGATGGTTACCATGAATATATGTGCGGTATTAAATTATATTAAATGATATTTTACCTACTATAGTGAGTTAAATAATTTTTTTTTTAATTTATGTAATAAGATTCTTTAAGAATCTTTAAATTCAAAAGGTCATTTTTCATATTTTAAAGATAAATAATTAATCTTTTATTAAAAATCACAACTCCAACTGATGTAATACATTTAATATTCAGTTTTTCTTTTAGTATATTGAGAAAAATGTGACTTTTTCAATTAACTCACCAATGCAAAAAAAAAAAAAAAAAAAAATGAAGATAAAATAAACTAAAATAATTATAATAATAAATTAAAATTATAAGTAATTTTAAGTAAACTATGAAATTTCGCTTGTGATAAAAGTGATTATAAGTAAAATTACTTACTAGACAATATAAGGGAAAAAAAATCGTATTATTTTATATGTATTACTTAGAAAATTAGTAGCTTCACGCAGTGTTTGTGGGATCGTGTCAAATGTCAAACCAGTCTTACCACCGGGTCAAGGTTCAACCGGCCGGATCGGTTCACCCCTCGATCCCATCGATTAAGTACAATGCCTAATTTCAACTTTTTACTAAGAGTTCTTTATTTTCCTATATAATGATACATAGTGAACAATGGGGATAAGGAACTAGACGTTGAATTTTCTTATGGAGCCTATATATTGATGTGGCTACCATCTCATCACTTCCATCAACAAGTAAATAAATAAAAAGCATTTTTCCATGTATCTCGCTCAAGTTGCACTGTCTTCTTCGCCGGGCCATTTATCTGATTTACTCGTCCATCACTCCCCTAAAACCATTTTTTACTTTCTAACCCGGAAAAGCATAAAGCTTCTCAATTTCTTCTTCATAATTTATCTTAGTTTGGGGATATCAATGTTCCTTCTCTACTTCTTTGTCATTCATCTTAAGTTTGAGACCATAGAGTCAAATTAGAGGATCGATGGTAGGAGGAAGCCATACTAGCGAACCGGGTACTGATTCGACCCAACAGATGTGAAAGTACTGATTCATTTGCTAATTGTGCCAAGATCAAGGGCAAAAAACTTCCATATGTTTATGTTATAGATCAAGATAACTATGTTTATGACCCTGCACAGCTTCGTCACCGTATGTTAATCAATTTTACGAAATTAGTTTATTTGAGTTTTCTATCATCAATTCGTTTATGTCTTCAATTTTCTCTCGATCTTTTCTCCAAACTTGAGTTTTCATATATCAACCGAAGTGGCGATATCGTTGTTAAGACTGATTTGGACAGATAGTACATTATTGACAATGTAATGCCATTTACTCTATCACCAAATCAGTTCAAGTACGTAATTATGATTCGTGATAAAAGAAAAACTTTCAATTTTTTTTTTCTCCTAATGTAAGAACAAAGAAAATACCCTCCCCTCCCCCCCACAGTGACTCGAACCCAGGACCAAAGGCCTAGGTAGTAGATGCTTTGCCACTTGAGCTATCCAACTT
The DNA here is from genome assembly GCA_958295605.1 of Ajuga chamaepitys. Lineage (NCBI taxonomy): Eukaryota > Viridiplantae > Streptophyta > Magnoliopsida > Lamiales > Lamiaceae > Ajuga > Ajuga chamaepitys. The sequence continues at coordinate 12,948,150 of OY282497.1, forward strand.
CGTCGATAAAAGAAAAAATTTCAAATTCATAGTAAACAATTATTGCATGGATCTGATTTCTAGATTAAATTGAGAAGAAAAGATAGAATTTTGAAGCAAAGTTAAGCTTTTGAAATTACACAAATTTTCAAAGTTTGTAGATGAAAATTGTAGAAAATTGGCTAATTCAATGACGTAGGTTGGCAACGTCTTGGTTTGACCTCCCTAGATGGTGAGTTTGATATTACAGTGGCTCTTCTTCAGGACTTCCACCATGCTTCAATTTGCCTATTTTTTTCTAATTTCTTCAATAAAAACCAAAATATAATTGACAAAGAACACACTAATACAATAAAAAAATGGTTTTAAGAGAGAGATGGATGAGTAAATCAGAGAAATGGGCTGACGAAGAAGAGAAGAAGACGGTGCAACTTGAGCGAGGTATACGGAAAAATGCTTTTTATTTATTTATTTGTTGATGGAGATGATGAAGTGGCAGCTACATCAGTATACGGGCTCCATAAGAAAACCCAATGTTTGGTTCCTTATCACTACTGATATAATGAATATATATATATTTAGGCTTAACATATATAAATAGTAAATGACCAATAGATAGCAAAAGCAAAACTAGTTGATTTAGAAACACTTCAAAGTTCAAACTATATATTTCAATTTTCAAGAACGTCCAATCTCCAAATTAAATATGATTACCGTAACTTCAAATGTGCAATACCATAAAAAATCATAGATCTCTTAAAAGAAAAGTATATAAAAAAAAGGACGGGTTTTAGCGGGTAGCGGTCTGACAGGTATCGGTTTGGACGGATTTCAATGTATATATCCGGGTCGATGGTATAAATAGTTAACTAGCTCTACTGGATCGGACTAGGGGCCGGTTCGAGGTTGAATCGGTCGAACCGGGTGGTTCGGTTCCACAAACCTTGGTTTCACGATATCCGCTTGACCCCATACTAGAGTCAACAAGTACCCACTATTTGACCCGATTTGGCTTCTCGGATTAACAAGGACCTACTATTTGACCCGATTAGCTTATCGGCTCAATAAGTACCCACTATATGCCCCGATTTGACTTCTCGGGTCAACAAGTACCTACTATTTGACCCGATTTGGCTTATCGGCTCAACAAGTACCCATTATTTGCCCCAATTCGACTTCTCGAATCAACAAGTACATACTATTTGACCCAATTCGGCTTATCATCTCAACAAGTACCCACTATTTGCGCCTATTCGACTTCTTGAATCAACAAGTACTTACTATTTGACCTGATTCAACTTATCGGCTCAACAAGTACCCATTATTTGCCCTGATTCGACTTCTCGGATCAACAAGTCCCTACTATTTGATCCGATTCGACTTTTCGAATCAACAAGTACCTACTATTTTGACTGATTCAACTTATCTTCTCAACAAGTACCACTATTTGACATGATTTGCCATCTCGGATCAACAAGTACCAACTATTTGATCCGTTCGTCTTATCGGCTCAACAAGTACCAATTATTTGACCCGTTTTGACTTCTCGAATCAACAACTACCCACTATATGACTCGTTTGGCTCATCGAGTAAAAAAGTACCCACTATTTGACTGATTTGGCTTATTGGCTCAACAAGTACCCATTATTCATCCCAATTTGACTTATTGACTCAACACGTACTCACTATTTGATCTATTTGGCTTATCGACTCAACAAGTACCCGCTATCTCAACTTCTTGGATCAACAAGCACCCACTATTTGACCTGTTCGGCCCATCGAGTCAACAAGTACCCACTATTGACAAATTCGGCTTATCGACTCATCAAGTACCCACTATTTTACCTAATTCGCCCAAGTACCCACTATTTAATCCGTTTGGCTTATCGGCTCAACAAGTACCCACTATTTGACCCGTCTCGACTTCTCGAATCAACAAGTACCCACTATTTGACCCGTTTGGCTTATTGAGTCAACAAGTACCCACTATTTCACCTGATTCGACTTATCGGCTCATCAAGTACTTATATGACCCGATTCGCCCTAGTACTCACTATTTGATATGTTTGGCTTATCAGCTCAATAAATACCCACTATTTGACCCAATTCGACTTCTCGGAGCAACAAGTACCCACTATTTGACTCGTTTGGCTTATCAAGTCAACAAGTACCCACTATTAGACTCGAATCGGCTTATCGACTTAATAAGTACCCACTATTTGCCTTTATTCGACTTCTCAGGTCAGCAAGTACCCACTGTTTGACCTGTTTGGCTTATCGACTACCAAGTACCCACTATTTGACTCGTTTAGCTTGTCGCCTTAACAAGTACTCCCTATATGACCCGATTCGACTTCTCGGCTCAACAAATACCCACTATTTGATCCATTTGTCTTATCAGCTCAACAAGTACCCGCTATTTGACCCATCTCGGTTTCTTAGGTCAACAAGTACAAGCTATTTTGAGCTGTTCTGCTCATCGAGTCAACAAGTACCCACTATTTGACCCGATTTGGCTTATCCACTCAATAAGTACCCACTATTTATCCCGATTCGACTTATCGGCTCAACAAGTATCCACTATTTAATTCGTTCGGCTTCTCGAATAAAAAAATTCCATTATTTGACCCGTTCAACTTCTCAAATCAACAAGTACTCACTATTTGACCTGTCTCGACTTTTCGAATCAACAAGTACCGAATATTTAACCCGTTCGGCTCATCAAGTCAACAAGTTCCCACTATTTGACCCGATTCGATTTCTTAACTCAATAAGTATCTACTATTTACCCCGATTCGACTTCTCGGATCAACAAGTACCCATTATTTGACCCGTTAGGTTTATCGGCTCACAAGTACCAACTATTTGACCCGTCCGGCTTATCGCCTCAACAAGTACCCACTATTTGACCCGGTTCAATTTTTTGGCTCAACGAGTACCAACTATTTTGACGCGTTTGGCTCATCGAGTTACCAAGTACCCACTATTTGCCGATTTAGGTTACCGACTCAAGAAGTATCACTATTAATTCCGATTCGACTTAATGTATCAACGAGTACCCACTATTTGATCTGTTTGGCTTATCGGTTCAACAAGTACCCACTATTTGATCCTTTTGGCTCATCAAGTCAACAAGTACCTGCTATTTGACCTAATTCGGTTTATCGACTCAATAAGTACCCATTATTTGCCCCATTCGACTTATCGGCTCAGCAAGTACCAACTATTTGACCAATTCGGCTTCTCGAATTAACAAGTACCCACTATTTGACCAATTCGGCTTCTCCAATCAACATGTACCTATTATTTGATCGATTTAGCTTATCAACTCAACAAGTACCACTCTTTGATCTGATTCGACATCTCGGATCAACACGTACCAACTATTTGTCTCGTTTGGCTCATCAGCTAAACAAGTACCCATAATTTACCTGATTTGACTTCTCGGATCATATCGCTCAACAAGTATCAATTATTTGACCCGTTTGGCTTCTCGAATAAACAAATACCCTCTATTTGACCCGTTCGGCTTCTCGAATCAACAAGTACCCACTATTTGATCGGTTCGGCTTATCAGCTCAACAAGTACCACTATTTGACCCGTTCAGCTTCTCGAATCAACAAGTATCCACTATTTGATTGATTCGACATCTCAGATCAACACGTACCAACTATTTGACCCCGTTCGGCTTATCGGCTAAACAAGTACCCACTATTTGACCCGTTTTGACTTCTTAGATCAACAAATACCCACTATTTGACTTGTTCGGCTCATCGAGTCAACAAATATCCACTATTTGACCGATTTAGTATATCGGCTTAATAAGTACCCACTATTTGCCCCTACTCGGCTTATCGACTCAACAAGTACCAACTATTTGACCCGATTCGGCTTATCGGCTTAAAAAGTACCAATTACGAAAGAGAAAATATATTATTGCAACATTAAACACATAGCCGTTATTTATGATCTACTTTGAAACCCCCAATAAATCATTAATGATAGACCCAACAAATGAATAACTAGTTGTGTCTTCATTATTTTACTCATCATCAATTAAACAGTCAATACTCCATTACTCTGACATAAGACTAAAATATTGCATATAAATATGATTATGGTCATTAAAACATTAATCTAACATAATTAATTCTCCATTTCGAAAGCATATTAACATAACATTAATTAAATGGTCAGATATCATTTTAGATCTCCATATAGCTTGAAAAATTAACCTTTAAAAAACATGGACGAAGGGCTTTTTTTTTTTGTTAACAAGATGAAGCAATAAACAATAGAAGATAAGTAAACTATTTTTTTTTTTTAAGATTTAATAATAATCATTGTTGTAGCACAAATTCATCACAAATAATTTAATTCACTATTCATTTGAATCCAAACACATAAAATCCAACTTAGAAAGAAAAAGAAAACTTAACTCATAATATATTTATTACAAAATTTGGATAAAATCTTCTATTTTCAATATTTCAATATGGATGTTAAATTATTGACATATCCTATACTATTAGAAAGAAAATATCATTTGACGAAAATAAAATTAATTTGATATATCCTACGCTATAAAAGATTAAAATGAAAATTTCATTTGTGTAACAATTAAATAAATAAATAAATAAATAAAAGCAACAAAACAAATTTATAAAAGAGAAAAATGGAATTAAGAGGAAACAGAGGGCAACTAAAGTTAAAAACAATATTGCCGCCTATACCCTAAAAAATAAACAATGTTACCGCCTATATTAAAGAAAAATATTAATTATAAGGTGTATTAATTACATAGCTATTATTAATGAAAAGTTAAGTTAAACATTTACTTATTTTAAATTAGTGGATAAAGTGAAATAGTTATTCTGATATTTAATGATTCTCATCAATCAAGGTGCATGTAGTACATTCAATAAAGTTTGAGAATCTATCCCTACAAAAATGACAAAAAAGACATAGAGTCTTTAATTTGACTTCCTTAAAATTTAATTAAAAAAAAAAATGACACATCATCATTGTAACCCACATGTCATCAGGTTACCCATTTGCTCACCATAATGCGTTGTATTCTTTTTAGGTAAATTGAATGCATGATCCAACAACTATTCAATCAATCTCATCCTTTGATTTTTTACCCAAGGGCTAATATTAGGTAACCATCCATGGTGAAAAAATTGAAGTAAACATTAAAACCTTACCCATGTATATATATATATATATATATATATATATATATATATATATATATATACATGAATGATAATATATAAATATCATTCCAAAAAAAGATCCAAAACACCAATCTGATTATCTTGAACATTGATAGCATAACATTCACAAACTTATCAAGCGGGACTTGTGAGATGGAACAAAAATCTATATTGTCTACATAAATTTGAGAGATTACCATTCTCTAGTAATCCTCTTAAGAAACTTATCGATTCACCTTTAGAAACCCAAATTTAAAAGAAATTCCTTTAGTCGACCCTACCAAGTCGAGAAGCTTGTTTCAAACTGTACAAAGGTTTTGTTATACGTGATTTGATTTAAAATGATCAACAAATCCTTCCGGTTGTTCAACATCAACTTCTTCTTTTAAAATTCCATTTAGGAAAGATCCTTTCATGTCCATTTAGTGAAATATGAATGTGTATACTAGTTGATTGGTTTTCGATTCTTCGTTTTTTTTTTTTTTTTTTTTTTTTTTTTTTTTTTTTTTTGCATTATGTGAGTATAGAATTCATAGGCAGATTCTTGTTCAGGTAATAATGTCGCTACGAAAAGAAAGGAGAAAGAATCACAGAGTCGGACCATAAGTACGCTTCGAGCCTAAGAGCTTGAGGTTCTATGGAATATAATTGGTATCAGATTACCAGAGAGAGATGTGGGAGAAAGTGTAAGATTATTGTGGTCACGTCCATATAATTAAGTTATTAAGATATTTTAGATATCTATATGGTTTAAATAAATAATCTTCCTATTTAAGTTTTGGTCGACGTATATCTGTATAGATCGTGAATGAATATCAATCCTAATTTCATTGATCTTAAATCACATAATGAATATTTAATTATTAAACTAAACTAAACTAAATTGTTTTTAGCCTTAATTAGTTGTTAGTATTATATGATTTGAATTTATTTGATGTTAGTATGTTAATCACCAAAGTGGTCTGACAAAAAAGTTTAATAAATTTCAAATCATATAATAAATATTTAATTATCCATAAGAATGTGATGCTTGAGATTTGATTAATCTTTAAATTTATGGGTTATCCAAATTCATAATTATAAGACATTAGATATCACCTAAAGGTTGATCATTAGTTCTTATAAATTATGAGTATAATGTGATAATTGATATATTATGTTGACTGTTTTGTACATCCAAAGATGATAAAATAGTTTAGTAAGTGTATTCAATTTATCAAATTATTGTAAATTTTACAAGCATCATTATAATTATGATTGTTGTATCACCCAAAGGAGAACATCAATGTACATTTTATTGATTATTGATCCTGGATCTGTGTTTAAGTTAATCAAACCATTACTGTGAATACTTATATATCCTTGCGGTATCTATTCCTTTTGCTCTTCATTCACATGTTACATTTGTTCAAATATTTAATGGGCTAGACTATTATAATTGGAGTAAACAAGTTCAAATCTTCTCGGTGTTTTGAATCTTGATTATTCACTCAAAGTCGACAAACCTACTAGTTCCGAAAATCTACCCATGATGTTTGGTAAGATCATAACAGACTAACCATAATGTTTATGCGGATGAGTGCAACAAACAATATAAAGTCTGCTATACCTCAAACTGAAAAGTGCTAAGGAATTATCAGAAAAAGGAACATGATAGTCTTAACAGTAGGTTTTGTAAGACGCCTGGACATTTCAAAAAAGGGATTGTCGGAAACGTAAAGAATGATTCGAAATTAAAAGTTTATTGAATGTTCTAGTATGTTTCGAGTCAAATTGTTCCTTATAATACTTAATGGCTTGATCCTGCATCATAATTTTGGAACTAAATGTGGTTTAGTCTATCAAGAGTTCTGCTTACTTGTGGCATAAATGTTTGGAGTACATCTCTAAAGAAAGATTACGTAGGTTGGTAGATAATGAAATCCTTCATGATTTGGATTTTACCGATCTTTTTATTTGTGTGGATCGTATTAAAGAAAACAAACACACAACGAAGGGAGTCATGAGAAGAGCACAAGTTCTTGAAATTATACACCCCAATATTTATGGGCCTTTGGATGTTAGTTCTTTCCAAAAAGTAAGATATGTTTATCATCTTTATTATAATTATTCACGTTATGGTCATATCTATCTATTTGAAGGAATATATCTCATTCAATAAATGCATTAAATTAATGCATTAGAGTGTTTATTAATGATGTTGAAAGACAATTAGATAGAAAAGTGAAAATTATTAGGTCTAATAAAGATGGTAAATATTATGAAAATTAATGTTGAATTAGGGCAGTGACCAGGCCCATTTGCTAAATTCCTTGAAGACCATCATATTTGTGCCCATTACATTATGCCAGTTAAACCACAATAAAAATGTGTAGCATAAAAGAAAAATCGTACTCTTATGAATATGTAGGAGTATGTTACGTACTTTCTCTTTATCCACCTCATTGTGGATGAATGCACTAAAACTTTCATGTATTTGTTAAACGGGGTTCTTAGCAAAGCAGTTCCTGAAATGCTTTTGAACTGTAGACAGGTAGTGAACTTAGTTTAAGGCACCTGCATGTTTGGGGTTGCCTGACAGAGATTAGAGTTTCTAATCCACAAGAAATGAAACTGGACTTAAGAACAATCAGTGAATTTCTCATTGATTATCCAGAAAAATTGTAACGATATAGGTTTTACTGTCCTAATAATAGTACGAGAATTGTTGAAACTGGAAATGTTAGGTTCATTAAAAATGATGAAATCAATGGTGGATAATGAGGAAGTAAGGGTGGAGATTCCCATACCTAAAACTTCATCTTTAGTTGTTGTTTCTACAGTTGTTGATCGTCAAACAACTTACAAGAACAACATATAAATGATTAAATTCCCAATAAAGAACATGTTATTGATGAACCTGCAATAGATGAACCACAACGACAACTAGTAAGAAAGTCTATAAGACCAAGATAATCTGCTAATTCTGATGATTATGTGGTTTATCTACTTGGGTTATAATTTGGCATTAGAATCGATGATGATCCAGTTTCTTTTTCACCACCCACTAAAAGTAATAATTCTACTAAGTGGTTGGATGTCATGAAAGAAGAGTTGAGATGAATGACTCATAATGAAGAGTTGGGTGAAAATGGGCCTTCAAGCCCAACCTCGACTCAAATATGACAATATCTAAAGATATAAAGCTAGACCAATTGCCAAAGATTATACCCACAAAATTAATATTGACTACATAGAGACATTATCGTCATGCCTCAGAAAAACTTATTTGAAATTATTATGGATTTTTTGGTTTATTATGTTTTAGGTTTACATCAAATGAATGTTAAAATTGCTTTTCTGAATGAGAATTTTGTGGTAGAAGTCTATATGAATTAACCTGATGGCTTCTCCACTGAAGGAAATGAACATATGATACTTAAACAAGGTTCTTGTCAGTAGGTATCTTAAGTTCAATGATACCATTACTTCTTTCGAATTTAAGGAAAACATTGTTAACCAGTGAATATATGCAAAAAATAGTGGGAGCAAGCTGATTATTCTAATCTATATTGTTGATGACATCTTGCTTCCAATGTATGTTCTTGGTTCACTATTTGAAACTGAGAAGCTCCTCTTGAGAATTATGAATTGAAAGATATGAGAGTGATTGATCGGAATAAAAACATTTCATGATAAATCACAAGGAACGTTAAGGTTGTCCAAAGAAACATAACAATGAAGTTCTAGAGATGTTTAGGATGGAAAAGTGGTCATGAAGCATTATTCCAATCCAGAAAGGAGATAATTTCAGCATTATGTGATGTCCAAATAATTAATCGGAACGTGAACAAATAAAAGATATTCCTTATGCCTTAATAGTTAGCAGCTTGAACAAACTTGTATGAGACCAGAATACTTGACCGTTACTAAAGCAATCCAAGTATGGACCATTGGAAAGCTGTAAAAGAAGTAGTAAGGTACTTACGAGGAAAGAACGATCACGTGCTTACTTATCGAAAATCTGATCATTTAGAGGTGATTGGATACTCAATTCCAGATTATGCTGGATGTGTTGATTCTCGAAAATCAATATTTAGCTAGTTGTTCCTATTAGCTAGAGAAGCAATCTCATGAAAGAGTGCAAACTGTAATTGTTGCATTCACTATAAAGTTGAATTCGTGGCATGATGTAAAGCTATAATTCAGGATAATTGGTTCTGGAACTTTATTTCAGGATTTTGGATGATGTCGACATTATTGCCAAGCCGCTAAAAGTTTATTGTAATAATTTCGCAACAATATTCTTCTATAAAAATGACAAGTATTCCAGAGGTGTTAAAATATGGAATTAAAGTATCTTGTCGTCGAAGAAGAAGTTTAGAAACAAAAAATGTCAAATGAACATATTAGCACCGAACTTATGATTATGGATCCGTTGACTAAATGATTACCTCCAAAGACATTTATTGGACATATCGAATGAATGGGCATTATTGAAAAGTCTCAATGAACGTACGACGTGCAATTGACACTTTTAACTATCTTATGTGTTGTTTATGAAACTGAATGATTTCCTGTTTTGTCATTAATGTATACATGAATGTTGACATAAATTTTGATAGGATTTAGCCTCTAGCCGAGACATTAATGTGGACCATTATTGAAATTATGAGTCATATTAAGTAGAAAACTAATATTGTGGTACATGTAAGGAACTATGTCGAGTAAATGACGTAGAATCGCTATGACTCGTGTTAGTATATACTTGACATCAACATTATGTTCTGTCCAATGAACTTGAAACTTTTCTTTATGTTTCACAAATTATGTCATTATTTAAGACATTGAAGCTCAGTTCTCTACTTTGGCAAAGTGGGAGAATGTAGGATTATTGTGGCCCACGTGCCATATAATTAAGTTATTAAGATATTTTAGATATCTATATGGTTTAAATAAATAATCTTCCAAAAATTTTAGTCAGCGTACATCCGATAAGATATGATTTTCACACTGATGGACTGTGAACAAATAACAATCCTAGTAGCATTATAATCCTAATCCTATCAGGAATTGGTGTTATCTCCACTTATAAAAGATAACAAAGTTATATTATTTCTATCACCTGATTAATGGCATACGGTACTCTATTTGAAAAGAAAGGTCAGGAGGGAGAAATCAATTCCTTCCATCAATCAACGTTTAGAAGAGTCAGTTTTCTATCAAGAAGTCAATCCATGGTGCATCAAGGTTAGTGCTCTAATTTTACATGTTGTGTGGAATGTGAAAATCATGAACTTTTAAGATTCATGTTTATTTTTATAATCTCGATATGTATACGTGATTTAACTTACAGAAAGTACTCAAAATGGTGATAATATTGAAGCGGTATTCGAACAACTACATCACATGTTCAATGGGAACCCATGATGATGTGTGGAGATTATTGGAGTGTGTTTGGTGGAAGATGGTGGTAAAGACAAAATGGGATACTTTTAAGTGATCAACACTAGAGTTCTTCAACACTTACAATCTCCACAAGAATAGGAAGAAGGGGTTTGTTTCCATATCCTTTATGCTGATGCATGAGATATATCAAATGTCAGTAGCAGCTGCAGGTAGACTTTCAGACTTCCGATCTTATGGCGTTTTCAAAGTTCAAACACATTTGTTATGTCTGTGTTCTAAAAGAATCTTACGAAGTCCGAAGTGATTGGGACGTCCTAGATGGAAAATGATCCCAAAAGGAACACAATGTCCCGATTAGAGACCTAATTTTCCGCTACCTCTAGCATTTCATAGCACTGATAATGCTTGCCAGTAATGAAGGAGTGTAGTGCAGTTCAGTCCGATGGAATATACATCCTCGGGCGTATGCTGAATGGAACCCGAGTGGTTTTCACCTAATATTTTAGTGCTAAACCTCAAGTCTATAGGGTCGTATGTAGTAGCGGTGAATAAGAGTATCATATCTACATAGATAAGTGGTAGTAAGTACTGTGATATTTAACAACCTTATTTTATCTAGATGACCGAAAATTGATTCAGGGTGTTAAACAACTAAAGTAAAATAAAGTACAAAGCAAATTAATCTAACGGTTGAACACGAGCAAGATCTAATTAAGGCAATTCCAATAATTAGTGACAAGTCCCACGATCATTTATTTCATCTAGTATATGAAAAAATCCTTCAATCAAATAAACTTTCCTTAATATTCTTCTTATAAGAGTAATCACAAATATAGATTGACCACTCTCTCGAGCTAGTTATCTCATAGGTTAATTATCAAAGTTTGTCTATCTACCTCACTTCAATAGTTAACTCCATAAGACCCTAGGATTATATCCTGTGAACATCGAATGCCAATCTCTCTATCTAGTCATTAAACATGTCATGCATTCCTAAGTTCACTAATTGAATATCATCTCTCGATCTCAATCCAATTAAACAAATAAGCATAGTCACATGGATAATATGATTAAACTAACAAATAAATGAAGAAAGCATGAATAAGATACTAATAAGAAAATACTTTCAATAAAAGAACTACATCAATCCATCTAATACTATCAAGTCCTAGAATTATAGAACGACTACTCCATAAACAAAAAAATCAAATCTATACAATTGGGATTCATTGTTCTAAAGAAAAAATAAATGAAATAAATAAATTGATAAGATTGTAAATTGCAACCAATAGGCGTGTTTCGAGGCATTCTCCTTCCTTATGCTCTGTGCTCTCTCCTGGATTTGCTGGTTCTTTCTACACCAATTTATCTCCTACATGTATCTCTTGTGTAGAGTGTGATATCTGGTGTATTTGATTCTCTTGGTATGTATAGAAGTGGATTGGATGGGAGAATAGGGCTAAAACTTGGATTTAGCACAAAACTAGAAGTGAAAAAAGGCCTTCTAGTTATAATTTGATGTTGCCTATTTTTAATAAAGTTGTAGCAATTTGAATGAGCTTTCCAATGACACTAGGTTCACCTCTATTGGATATATATAATTCAAGATATAAGCAAAATACTAGGGTGTGTTGTGCCACCAACCAATGTTGTCAAAATCTCGAGTTAACTCTTACGCGAGTTATTTCTCCCTAAACGAGTGTTGAGTTAACTCGTGATAAAATCGAGATCTGATAAAATCGGAGTAAACTCTCGAGTTTGCTCATATGATTGTACGAGTTTTACGATTTTACGATTTTACGATTTTGTGTACGAGTTTAACAATTTTATAACCTATTGCTTTTTTATTCTATTTTACCAATTAAAAACCATATAATATGAATTGTAGAATTTATACCAACTTAAAATTTGAGATTTTAAAACTTTTCTAGAGCAAAATACATAAAGAGAGACAATTCTGTTGAATCTTTTTTTTAAACTATCAAGTTCTAAATTAAAATCTAAGCTTCATAAAAAATATATCTTATATTTTTTATGTAGTACTTAATTTCACTAAGTTATTTGTTAATTTTCTCTTAAAATTAAAGTATTCGTAATTACAATTTAGGAATGATTTACTAAATATATATATGAACCATAATGCCTAAAACATTTTTCCATATTGTATTTTTTTTTCTTTTTGATTAATTGTGAGAGACAATTTTGCTGAATCTTTTTTTCCAATTGTCATGTTCTAAATTAAAATCTAAGCTTAAAAAAAATACTATCTTATATTTTTTATGCAGTACTTAATTTCACTAAAGTTATTTGTTAATTTTCTCTTCAAATTAAAGTATTCATAATTACAATTTAGGAATGATTTACTAAATATATATATGAATCATTATGCCTAAAACATTTCTCCATATTGTATTTTTTTTCTTTTTGATTAATTTTGTATATAACATTTGTATTTTTAATAAGTGATATCTATTCAAAACTTGTTGTAATTAAAATATATTTTGAATAATTTATATATATGGTTATTTTGTTTAGGTAGTGGATTCTTACGATTTTACGATTCAATTTTACGATCCGATTTTACTGACACGCCACCGATTCTACTTAAAATCGTGAGTTTGACAACCTTGCCACCAACTGTAATATCTCTGCTCAACTCCGACTTTCTTTGGAATATTTGCTGAGTTGTAGTGGGAATTGGGAAAATAGTTAACATAGAAGTTGTAGCTCCCTCTCTCTTAGCTTTCCAACAAATTAAAAGTTGTATAATTTCGACTTGCTACATAAAAAATTATGCTCATTCTTCTACAGTTGTGTAGTTTAACTTCAATTTGTCTTGTTTCTCACTCTTTTCTTCTCGAAATTTCATATTTGCATATTTTTGCCTAAAAATGCATAAAAACATTAGAAAACAAACAAATACATGAAATCCACACAAAAATATAAAAATAAAAATAGGCATATTTTTACATGTTTTTATATGATGTTTGTATGTAAATGAGTCCTAAAAGCATGGGTAAACAACATTTATCAATTGGACGAAGTGGAACACTTAGCCGTCTGTTTCGATAGTGTCATCACTTCTCAAAAGGGAAAAATTGTGATAGGTGGACTGGTGATATCAATTGGCAGTAACCTACAGATTAATTTCGGGAAATGGAGACAGTGTGAGGAGACAAGTTGTTAGCTTACGATGATCTTGAACATACGTAAATTGGCTGTTTTAATATAAAGACTGGTGGCGTTGAGTTCATGCAGACGTAAATGGTTGGATATCAACCCTAAACACCCATTTGATGACAATGCACACCTTAGAGAAGACGACCAGCTGGTTGATGTACACTTCAGAGCACACGAATATCACTCAGTATAAAACATTTGACTAGTGCAACCCCATCATGACGAGGACGAAGGTGAGATGATGCAGAGGCAGAGAGAGAGAGAGAGAGAGAGAGAGAGAGAACAGCCTAGCACGAATATAGATGCCAGTTCGAGTTCAAGCTGAACAACTAGTCAGAGGTTCGACCTATTGGAAATGAAGTTCACAAACTCTCAGTCTAATGACAATACTCCGATTGATAACATGTTAGGCATGTTCTCCTAGATGTAGAGAGAGCAGAGAGCACAACGAATGTAGTAGCTCACATGACCTTGTGGTTCATGAACCAAAGCCACTACCAAGACTATCCTCCACCTCCATCGTAGTGTTCTGTAAGTCTAACCAAAGTGTACAACTCCTTCGCTACAAACTTGTTCACAAAAGAAGTTGGATGGCGCAGATAGAGTAGTACACTGAAGGAGGGTGTTAAAGTGAAAAACTTCCACCTCATTCTATCTAAAGTGTTTAATTTCTTGACACTTTTTTAAATAGTTTGTTAGACAATTTTAATTTGAGGAATTCTAATTAGTTTGAATTGTTGCATTTGTAGTTTTTGCTTTTATTTATTAAATTACATTGCATGCAAGATGTATTTGTAGAAAAAAATTAATTTTGCATATTTATTGCTTTCATGAGTTTGGGAGTCTAGTAGGTATTCTTGTTGTGAGATGTCTTGGGATAACAATAGAGTCGATGGTGATGTTGATACACATCATGTATGCATGCATTTAGACTGATTTAGAAGAGGATTTGATAGTATTTGCGTGCACAATTGGTTGATTTTGCGCTTATATTTGTTATATTATGCTGAATGGCGTGTTTGTGCTTGTTTTAAGAGGAAAAATGACTCGAAGGTCCAAAAAGTCCATTTGAACGAAGTTTGGAGAAGAAACGAGCAAAAATAATGGGAAGAAATGAAGAAAAGAGGAAAAGTGACTCGAAGGTCCAACTCGGTCGAGTCTATATTTGGGCTCGGTCAAGTCAATAGTTTAAAGAGAAAGGGGTTTTGGTTCAAGGAAGATAACTCGGTCGAGTCCATAATTGGACTCGGTCAAGTCAATGTTTTGTGTTTTTTGTCCTTAAGAACAAATCGGTGGAGTCAATTAAATGACTCGATCGAGCTGGGAGATTGAGTTGTGCAAGGAGAAGGACTTTGAGATTTGACTCGGTCGAGTAAGTTATGTTGGCTAACGCATTTTGGACACAATTCGGCCTATTCTCGGCCTGTTTCAACCCCAATCCATCATAAACTATAAATACAAGGTCCCAAGTCCGAGAACACTTTTATCACTAGAAAACCATAAAAGGCTTGGATTGACGAGCAAGGAACGCAAGAGACAACGATTGAGATCAAGATTTCGGGTTTCTTTACTTCATGTTTTATTTTTAATCAATCAACAATGTTTGTCTATAAATTTTTTTGGATTTCATCTTTAGACATGAGTAGCCAAATTTTTTTGTGTTCCAGGATTAGAGAGTAAATTATGTATCGACTATGTTTTGATTTAATTCGTTAATTTTAGACTCTATTTAATCGTTTATCTATATGTATGTTCTATTTATATGATTGTATCAACTTGATCACTTGGTATATTTCTACAATTTTAATAGTTCGAAGTCCGAGATGAGAGTTTTGTTAGTAAACTTACGGGCATATAGTGTAGATAACAATAATCGTCCGAGATGAGTGAGGTGCTTATGTAGGCACATGTTTGGGGTCTTTAGGGAGTCTTTATGCAATAGTTAGTCCGAGAGGGTAATTGTCCTTAATTGATCTACGCGTTAGCATTGTCCGAGAGAAGGGCTAATCAATAGTCGTGTCGCCTAATTAACAATAGAATCAGTTTAAAATTTTAGAGGTTCGGATAATCAAACATAGAGGATTGTAATTGAAATCGAAGCCCTAGGATACGTCTTGATCTCATCTGAATCTTTTCTTGCTATTTGCTTTCTTGTTAATCAAGCAATTACTTAGTTTAATTATTTATTTTCTACAAATTAGGGTTTTAGGTTAAAACAATAATCACTTCCTTTTAGAGAGTGTAGATAGAGTAAAATTATTATAATCGGGGCATTTAGTTGACATAGGTACATAGTCTCTGTGGGATCGACCTTTTCGCCACTAGCTACACCAGCTTCGTACACTTGCGGTTCACTAGGTTAGAATTTACTGATTCAAGTTTTTGGCGCCATTCCAGGGACTGGCAACTGTGTTTAATTTTTATTTTGATAGATAGTTCGATACTAGACTAGAGATTTATTTTTAGTTTTAATTTTTGTTTTAGTTTATTTTAGTTTCTTGGTTTGCATTCTCAGGCAGCATATGGAAACGTAGTTAAAAGGAAAAGACAAGCTTGTCCCTTTTGATCCATAAATTGAAGCGACTGCTAGAGGATACAGAATGAGGAGGAATCTGTTATATAAGATGGCCGAACTACAAGAAAACATGACCATAGGTGAGTTGGTTGGATATTTGTTTGGAGTAGTTACTAATATCCAAACTCAAAGGAACCAACAAGAACAATAACCAAAGCCACATGTTGAAAGGTGATTAGACACCTATCAAGGATTATCTTCGTCCTGTACCTAATCAGCATTATGGAGGATTCGAATTACCACCTATGCAAGCCAACAACTTTGAACTCAAACCGGCTTTGATATCTATAGTTTAGCAGAATTAGTTTGGTGGGCCACTGGAAGATCCTAATGGCCACTAGGTTGATTCAAGATAGTGTCAGAAACCTTAAAGGTTAACCAAGTACAACATGAACAAGTCAAGTTAAGGTTGTTTCCTTTCTCTTTAAAGGATAAGCCAATGAAGTGGTTTGATCCACTTGAGGATGTCATAATTGGGAAGAGTTGCGTACTAGATGCTTATTGAAGTACTTCCCACCATGCAAGATTCTCGAATTGTAGGCTGAGATCACCCAATTCAAACAGATGGACGGAGAAACATTTGGTGAAACATAGGAGTTGTTCCGAGATCTTCTCCGAAATTGCCCCCAACACGGGTTCATGAGAAGTAGCAAATCTGCAAATTTTACAAAGGGCTACATGGGCCTGCAAGAGTACTTGTAGATGAAACACTAGCGGATCTATATTGGCAAAGCATACAAGGGCAACGTTTAACATTGTAGATGAGATGGCCGCAACTAGTTGGCAATGGCTGGTACACGTGTCTCGTGCACGCACTTTAGGGCACTTTAGTGTCATATTAGTGTCAATAATGTGCATAATCACGTGTATTTAGTGCTTTTGTATTCTCATGGGCATAATAATGCGTTTGTGTTGTTTTTGTGTTAAGACAGGTGAAAAAGGATCGAAAAAGAACACCAAACGATCGCGGAATCGAGGGATCAGCCGAAGAAACAAGGGACAGGGCTGAGGGATAGATCTCGGCCGAGACAGGGCAAAATCTCGGCCAAGATACTTCTCCTGGGAAATCCTGGAGTTTTGGGGAATTGAAGATCTCGACCGAGACGGGTACGGCATCTCGGCCGAGATAGCTCTCCAGAGAAAATCAGAGTTTCAAAGAGATGAAGATCTCGGCCTAGATGAAACCCAATCTCGGCCGAGATAACCCAGACCCTAAAAGTCCCCTTTTCACGTCTCGGCCAAGATGCAACCCAATCTCGGCCGAGATTGTCCCTCGGCTTACAATCTGAAAAGCCCTTTTTTCACGTCTCGGCCGAGACACACTTTCGTCTAGGCCGAGATTCCTTACCCTATTTTAAAATCCTGAATGCGATTTTGCCTATTTTTTACTAGCACTTTGTCCCCTTATATATATAGATATCTCCTCCCATTCGAATTTAACCTAACCTAGAACCCATTCCCTACACATATTCAGCCACTATTCTCCATTGGAAGCAAGGGAATGAAAGAGGGGTGAAGATCTTGATCTTCAACCCTAACCTTTGGTTCTTTCTATTTTATTTTCATGTCTTCTTTAATTTTATGTTATTTTATCTTTGTAATAGTTAATATGGGTGGCTAGCATCCTTAATTCTACCCTTGATCATGTTGAACCTTGATTGATGATGAGAATGTGATTATTGACTCTTGATGTTACGTTATTTATGCAATTTAAATGTTCTATAATGCTTGATTGGATTGTCTCATGCCTAGATGCTTGTTTTAGGATTGATAACCCTTTGGGAAGCATTTATTGTATGTTGCTAAAGATTGGAATTCACTTTCTGTGATTGTTGAAGCTTCAATCTCCCTTAGTAGCGAACAATGCTTGATATCATTGGTGGCATTATAGAGTTTGGCCTCTAAACCCGATCTAATCGAGGTTTATGCCTTATTTATCCCGTTGTTCTAGTTCATGATCATCCAATATCAATTAGTGTGAAAAGAGCTTGTTTGGATCACTAATTGATTTGGGTAGGAATAAATCGATAAGCGGACCTTCGATTTATCCACAATTAAGGGACAACACAATTTGCATAAGCGAACCTTGTAGATTGTGGGATAAGGGTTTAAATCACATTGAATTTGGGACATCAACGGTAATCCATTGGTAGTCGGATTCAAGGGGATATTAGATCGAGGGAAGACATTTTATTATATTAAAAAACACCAAAAATATAGATTAAGAGTTAGTTACTTGTTAGCATTTAGTTTTTAAACCCAATTAAAACTCCCCTCCCCCCCCCCCACTTCTTTATTGTTTTCTCTAGCTATTATATTATATTACGTGACAATAATAGTTTAACACATAAAGCAGAACATGTTCGACCGTTCTCTGTGGGATCGACCCTTACTTACCACTCTACTAGTTAGAGTTGTAAGCTAAAGTTAAGTATATATTCTATATACAATTAATTTGGTACGGTCCAACGACCAGCTACCAAATTTTGGCGCCGTTGCTGGGGAATGGTGATAAGAATAGTGTTGTTTTATTTGTTCAAGCATTATGTTTAGTTTATTTGTTGTTTATCTACTTCTTGTTTATCTAGTAGTTTGATATTCTCTTGTTTTCTTGTTTCTGGATAGGTAGTTAATGTTCTTGCGTTCTTAAGGAGAGAGAGGATTGTTATTTGAACCAGATATTGTGGAACGTGAACGAGAGTTGAGAAGAAGAGCCCGGAATTTGGAATAAGTCCGAGGGGGATTTGAAGATTTGAACTTAGAGAGTGAAGAGACCGTCAGATTGGAAGAAATGGCTGAGGATCAGGGTCAGGAAAGGACCATGAAGGAACTTGCCAACACAAGGGTTGCTCAAGAACCCTTGTGTATTACATTCCCAGCAATAGGAAATGATACTGCTTTTGAGCTTAAATCGGGGCTCATACACCTCCTACCATCGTTCCATGGGCTATCCGGGGAGGATCCGCATAAACACCTGAAAGAATTCCATGTGGTATGTTCGAGCATGAATGTAATACCCGCGCCTCTCACAACTCACTGGCCAATATAATTTTTGCATTTCATGCATTCCATATTTTTATGTTCTATTTGCGTGATAATTTATGGTACTTAATTTGTTATATTTATTACGTCATTTTATATTTTGCGACTAATTTGGACATGTTTACCTTGGTAGTCAAGAACCCCCTAGTCTAAAATATTGAGACATGCTACAAAATTTAAGACTACACGTAACAAGTTTAAAATATAGAACATTATGTAGTACGTGGAAGTGTTAGATATGTAAAGAATTTTATTATCGGAATAACAACAACAACAACAACAACAACAACAACAACAACAACAATAATAATAATAATAATAATAATAATAATAATAATAATAATAATGAGTTAGATAATTTTGACTAAGTTAAGGAAAAGGGTGAAGGCGGTGGTTGAGTTTACTCTCTCTCTCTCTCTCTATATGCATTTAACACCATTTTATGAATCCCAATTGCGGTGCGTGACGGTGGCGGAATTTGGCCGACGCTGGAGTTGGTCAGCAAAGTAATATTTCTTAATTTGTGTTTGTTCCTCAAATAGCCATAACTTTAGAATTAGTTAACCATAATTAAAGTTATACATCTATGTTCACAATAAATATTAATTACTTTAAGGCTTTATCACCTAAGTATGTAAACTGAGGATGTTTGAATAGGTAATTTATTTATAGTCAGGTTAGTTGTATTTCATGATTTTGTCTTGATTATTGAAATAACAATTCCAATTGCCTCTTCAAATAGTAAAGCAAATTGTGATTTGAAACTATAACTTTGAATATCTAATAAGTATTATTATGTCGGCCACTACAAACATGAGGTTTAAGCAATTTGTGTTATAGGGTAAAATAGCATTGGAAATAAAATAAATAAATTAACAATAACAAAGGAAGTAGGGAATACATTCTTGTTACTTAGTTAATTTGGATAATTTTGAATACGTTAGTAACCTTAAATTTGTGTATGGATTGATCCTGTACCAATAGCAGTAAATAGATGTTCCATTTTGTAGATCTAGCTTTATGGAATTTTAATTTTGATAGTTTAATAATATTTGTGCTATTATTTTAGATTAAACTGGAATACAAGAAGTAGACAATTTCAAATAATTACTTCGGAATAGAGGTAAGTAGAAATCCATCTACAACTACAATGCTTGAACATAGTATTTGTGCTTATTGTTTGTGGTAATTGATTGTTATATGTGTTGTTGTATACCTTTTTCCTTTGTATCAAGTGTTTTGGTCCGTTGCTAAAAATAAACTAATGTGCATCAATAATGAGCATTAGCATCTGCAGTGTATTGCATGTGTACAAAAAGGAAGTCAAAATTGCATGATTTTGGGAGTTGAAAATGTTTTGGGGTTGGTCATCACTGGTATTTTGAGAGTCTCTATGATGTATATATGGTGTCTCTCGGGATGCCTCCGATGACCGGTGTGCACGCGGAAGAGGTTCCCACTTCAGCACCTTTGTGATGAGGGGTACGGGAAGAGGTAGACTTCCCGGTGGACTGCGGGGGCAGGTAAGAGGCGGAGGACCCTTGGTAGTCTCGAGCGGATAGCCACTTGGTCGTACCAATCATCACGGATATCTCGGGTGGACTATAAGGGGGGAGGAGGGACCCTTGGTAGTCACGAGTATGGCCAATGAGTGATATTTTGGGGAGGTTTGTGACAGTGACGAGAGCCAATTCCCACCAAAGTCGGTGCCCAAGGTCCCGAGCTTAAGGTATTGCCGGATTATCTACGGTATGAGTTTCTTGATGTTGAAAAGAAGAATCCGGTAATAATTTTTGCTTACTATCTACTACTGAGAGTGACTAAGTGTTGAGGGTATTGAGGAAATTTAAGTTTGCCATAGGGTGGTCTATATCTGATTGAAAAGGGATTAGCCCATTGCAAGCACAAAATTCTAATGGAGGATGAATATAAACCTTATGTTCAAAATTGACCTAGACTAAATCCCATGATGCAAAAAGTCGTTAGGAAAGAAGTACTTAATTGGTTAGACGCGGTTATTGTTTTACATTTATCTGATAGTAAATGGGTAAGTCCAACCCAAGTGGTCCCTAAAAAAGGGAACATGACGTAATAGAGATAGTGATGAGATCATAGCTACTAGGTTAGTCAGGGGGTGGCAGGGTTGTATAGACTATAGGAAATTAAATGCAGCCACTTGTAAAAACCATTTTCCCCTCCCCTTCTTAGATCAAATGCTTGATAGGTTAGCGGGGTATGCATACTACTGTTTTCTTGATGGTTATTCAGGGTACAACCAAACTATGATTGGCCCGGAAGACCAAGAAAATACAGCGTTTTGCCCTTATGGTGTTTTTGCTATTCGTCGAATGCCTTTGGATTATGTAATGCTCCTGCTACTTTTCAACACTGTATGATTGCCATATTTAGTGGATGATTGAGAATGTGATGGAACTTTTCATGAACAACTTTTCTATATTTGGGTGATCTTTTGACCAGTGTTTACATAACCTTGCTCTAGTTTTGCAGCGGTGTGAAAACACCAGTTTAGTTCTAAATTGGGAAAAAAACCACTTCTTGGTAAGGGATGACATAGTTTTTGGCCATAGAAATTATGTTGCAGGTTTGGAGGTTGACAGTCTAGGTAGTCTACATAGAGAAACTACCACCTCCATTGGACGAAAAGGTGGTGCGGAGCTTCCTTGAACATGCGGGATTTTATAGAAGGTTCATTCACGGTTTTTCTAAAATTTCTAAACCTTTATCTCATCCTTTGGAAAAGGATACCACTTTTGTTTTTGATGATGCATGTAGGCAGGCCTTTGAGATGTTGAAAAAGGCACTAGTGTCTGCTCCAATATTGATCACACGAGATTGGTCCCAACCGTTCGAGCTGATGTGTGATGCAAATGACATGGTTATAGGGGTAACCTTAGGCTGAAAGAGGGATAAGCTATTCAAAGTTATTTACTATGCAAGCAAGACCCTCGACCCGGCTCAAGCTAATTACACCACCATTGAGAAAGAGATGTTGGCCGATGTCTATGCGTTCGACAAGTTTTTTTCTTACTTGATCAGGGTAAGACTGTTGTCTACACAGACCATGCTGCCTCTACTTGTTTGGTAAGAAGGACTCGAAGCCGATATTGATCAGGTGGATACTCTTATTACAAAAGTTTGATGCGAAGATTCAAGACTGGAAGGGGTGTGAAAATGTGGTTGCCGACCACAAAGTAAATTTCATGGCCTGTAGTGTTCCACCTCTTAATTCGACATCATATCAAAGAAGAAGTTCTTCCACAACATAAAGTTTTACTTATGGGATGACCCATATATTTATAGAAGGTGTACAGATACTATCATCAAGAGATTTGTTCCTCATTCTGAAGTGGGGGACATCATTATGCAGTGTCATTCATCTCCCAGTAGAAGCCGTTTTGCATAAGTCAGAGGTGTTACAGAGTGGTTCTTTTTTTGGCCATCAATCTTTAAGGATTTCCATGACTTTATATTGCAGTGAATCAATGTCAAAGAACAGAGGGAATCTCCAAGAAACATGAGATGCCTCTCACAAATATCATCGAGGTGGAATTCGATGTGTGGGGCATTGATTTCATGGGGTCGTTCCCTTCTTCCAAGGCTTTCAATACATATTATTGGCGGTCGACTACGTCTCAAGACGGGTGGAAGCTATTCCAACCCAAATAAATGATTCCAAAGTAGTGTTGAAGTTCCTCGAAAAGAACATCATCACGAGATTTGGGGCTCCAATTCTTAATTAATGATGGGGGTTCTCACTTTTGTAACAAGTGACTAACAACCTTATTGGCCAAATATGGGGTCAAGCACCGAATGACCACACCATACCATCCTCAAGCCAACTGTCAAGCGAAGTTCGCCAATCGAGAGATTAAGCAAATTCTTGAGAAGTCAGTGGACAAAAGTAGGAAAGATTGATCGTTGAAGTTGGATGATGCCTTATGGGCATATCGAACGACATACAAGACTCTGTTGGGGAAGTCGCCATATAGGCTCGTTTTTGGTAAATCTTGCCATTTCCCAGTTGAAGTAGAGCATAGAGTGTATTGGGTTGTAAAGAAGTTCCAAGCACCGGGATTAGCACGCATCCTCAAACTCAATGAGCTAGATGAATTTTGTAGTTAAGCATTCAAAAATTTGAGTTTATACAAGGAGCAAACGAAAAGATTTCATGATAGATTGCTAAAGACTCAACGATTTGAAGCCGGTGACCAGGATTTACTATACAACTCTCGCTTGAGGCTTTTTTTGGCAAACTAAAGTCAAAGTGGTCGGGTCCATTCATGATCAAGAGTGTTCGTCCATCCGACATAGTGGAACTATTGAATGAAGATGGAAGCTCGTTTCAAGTGAACGAAAAACGTATAAAGAGATACTACAAGCCAGCTCAATTAAAGAATGTACACAAAGTGTGGTTGAACGAGCTCAATTAAAACCCAAAAATGGTGTCTGGCTGAAGACGTAAAATTTATCACTTGTTGGGAGGCAACCCCGACGTTTATTGTTTTATTTCCTTTTTCGTATTCAATTATTTTGTGTTATTTTATTTTATGTGTTTATTTTTCAGTATTAGGATACTAACATGAATAGAGGAAGAGGTACAACTAAATGGGTTAAAAAATGGAGAATGGATGAAAATGGGTAAAATTCAAAGGTTCAGCTCGACCGAGTCACAGCAACTCAATCGAGTCATTAAATGCACAAATTTCTGGCCACAAGTTGAAGGTAAGCTCGACCGAGTGCAATATGCAAATCGGTCGAGTTAAAATCCATGGTTGAACTCAAGCTAAATCACGAAGTATCAGCTCGACCGAGTCAATTTATGAGGTCGGTCGAGTCGCTATTACATACTAATCCAAGCGAAAAACACGAAAGCTGAGCTCGACGAGTGCACATTTCAACTTGGCCCGAGTCGTGTTTTAGCCTAAAATCCAGAATTAGGCTCGATCGTTCAGCTCGACTGAGTGCTAACAACGACTCGGTCAAGTCGTAGCTCACATAAGTTAAATTTGGAAAATTAATCTCAATTCCTCATTCTTTCACTCTTTCTTTCCCAAAAGCACTTGAGCCTAATTTTTGCCACCATTCAATTCTTCCATTAAATCTTACAAATCACCATTAAATCACACATAAATCACACACCCACATCTTATTACTCTATTTGTTTGATTAATTCATTCCAAATAGGTGAATTTGGGGACGAACACTCCCACCTAGGGCAAACTCGAATATCACCAGTGACTAAAATTCTCCGGTAAGAATAACTTGAACTCTTATTACTTTTAATTTGTAGTTCTTTTTTCAATTTGATAGAAGTTTGGTTGAAGTAGATTATTATGGCTTTTGAACTTTTATTATGCACTTGTAGTGCACTTAGTTGATAAAATAGGTTGATTGTAGTTTAATGATTTTGTTTATTGCATATTGGTTGTGTAATCGAGTAATTAACATTGTGGGGGACATGTCTGAAGCAACAATAGTTCAAATAACATGAATTTGTCATTGAGGAATTTTATCGAACATGTTATATGCGCTTTTATTGTTTTATATAGACTAGTGATTGCTTGGGTTTTATCTCGTTTTTATGTTAATTAATAGAAATTGAGGGGGAAAATACTTAATATTGGTGTTGATATTAGTTGAATTTCTCTCGTATGTGTGAACTGCTATAATTTGATGATTAACATACTATATGGGTTAAGCAAAAGTTAATAATTTAGTTGTAGTAATTGTTGCTTTTGTGTGTGATACATACTTACATGGGATAAATTTTTGTAGGATAATATATGGCTCCAAAGGTCCAGTCCCCTAGGTCATATGATAATAAAGAACCAAAGGACAAATGAAGAAAGGTACTTAGCTCAACAAGTGCGGGATACTACTGATTGGTAGTACTATAGACTCTTGCTAATTAAACAGGAGCATAATAATCGATGGAAGAGTTTGATCAAGAGGAAATTGAAGCCCACATGATACTCCAATCATCACATTAAGGGTCTCATGGGGATTGAAGATAATTTGTGGAGGATCATCTATAGTGTAGGTTAGGGAAAGTTATTGGGAAGCAAATGGCATACCTATAGGGCCATCAATTTGGAGTTCCTAAGCACATTAGATCTTCATCCTACATTATCCCTTGACAACAAGCCTAGGAGTATGGCATTCAAACTGGACAACAAGACTCATACACTTATGAGAGCTAAGGTGAGCGCTATTTATGATCTCCTCAATACTGGCGATTGCTCCCATTCGGAGGAGTATGATGAGGTGATTTTTTGGAACCAGGTGGTGGAGGTTCCCAGGTTAGTTGAGCACATGGCCCGCAATTCTCCTGTAACAAGGCTTCATGGATCGAAGCTCAGTTCTCCGATACTTACACAAATTAATTGTTTTGACAATGCATGCCTGGCCTCAGATGGTTACCTGCAGTCAGTCGAAAATTATCTGCTTTTGGTGTGCAGTAGCAGGGCATAAGATTGACATTGGGTCAATCACGATGGAGCAGTTCAAGAACTTAGTTTCTCGACATTCGGGATAAATTTCCATAGGAGGTCTTATCACCCCAATCACTATCCATTACGAGGTGCTTATTGATGAGGCTGACTTGGTTCCTAGAGACATCATCTGATGATGTTTGATTTGAAAAATATGAATATGGTCATATAAAGTGACAAGTTAGGCAAATGAGCTTGTGCAAAACAAAGGAGGATTTTTCGCCCTTGACCATCTAGAGCTTACTGAAATCGATGGGATTTGCAAGTCTAACTAATTGGAAACTTATATCCCCAGCCCATCTTGAGTTTACTAGGTAGCCCGACCGTGATGAATTTTTTACACTGCAGGAGGAGCCTGAAGGGTTGAGGGTGAGACAAACGATGAGCCCGAAGAATTGAGGCAAGGTGGGCAGAGAAGAGCAGCACGCAGGGCTCCAAGGGTAGATGCTCCATCCTCGGGATCACTGAGGATATGACTTCGTTGATCACTTCATTTTGAGAGATGGTGAATTTATGTAGAGAGACCTTTGAACGGTGATGGACACTCAACAGTCCATTGCCCAAACTCAGCAGCACCACATGGAAGTTCATGCACAAAAGGGTAGAGCAAGACAATCAATAGAGACATAGGCAAGAATTGCGACGAGAGCAAGAAGATACATGGAAGCAACAACAAGAGGAACGATGGGAGCAAGAAAATGAGTGGAAGAGGTTGCAAGAGCAGCAGTGGAATTCGATGGCTCAATCTTGGAGCCGATGGGGTTATGCAACCCCCCTCGCCTCCACCTCAGTAGTATTGTGAGTAGCACCCAGTCGTACCACTTTTTTCCAACAAAAATTGGTCTTAGACCTAGTTTGGGGGATAGAGCATAAGTGGGACGACTTGGCCGCTTTTACTTTTATGCTCTTGATTCTTATGTTGCTAGGTATTTGCTAGCTATTTGTTTGTATATTGTTGTTTAAGTGAAGTTGTGGAGCGAGTCTGACCGCACTGTCGGGTGCAGTCAAATTAATTATTATTTTTTCCTAGCTTTTCTTTTCTAAATAGTAGAAAGGGTAAGTCAGGGTCAATCCCATAGGGAACATGAAAACTAATTATATTTATGTATTTAACCTAATTATGAAAATAATAGTAATAATATATAATATATATAATAAAGTATGGGGCAGTTGATTGGAATTAAGTAATTATTACAGATAACAAGTAAAGTAGTACTTTAAAGATGAATTCAAATACAAGAAGGTATTCCCTCCTTTAACCTAGTATCCCCCTAGTCTGGATTATTCTCTTAATTAATGCAATTGTTTGACAAATTAGTTCTGAAAACTCTACCCCAAGAGTTAACAAGTACGCTCTGCTAACCTTGTTACCCCTTAGGTATAATTAATCACAAGTACTCTCTGCAATTAATCTATCCAATTTAAGTAGTCTTAGGATACGATCTCTAAACACCGTTAACCAAACGCATAGGGTACCAGAGCAACGGGATAGGTACGGTGTTATACTCACAAGCTCGGTACAAGTGACCGCGACTTATGTTATCCTAGCGAATGAATTCACTATTTACCACTCGTAGACCTAATTTCGTAACAATTACGGGTTACGATTTATGGCCTAGCAACGATTACATTAGCACTACCCGGGTGATCAATCCAAATAAAAAATAAAAAAACACATAAAAGATATAAATAAACCAAATAACATAAATAATTTCAAAACATAATTCAGCGAAACAATTACTGTAAGAACTATAGAAACATCCTCCTAGGGTTCAACATCAGTCAAAGATGGAATAAAGGAACTTAGCCGATCATAGCGATGGCTTAGAACAATGTAATAATGAAAAACATGAAAATTAAACTAGAAAAATCCGAGACGATGAATCTTGATTCTTCGTGCTCTCTGGAATCCCCAAGTCCAAGCTACAGAGTCAATCAAAACTATAATTTCTGGACTTAGTGTCTTATTTATATAAATGGGGATAAAGTGGGCTTGAGTTGGGTTTGAAAAGATAATTTTCGAGCAAATCACTCTGTAAACCAACTTTGTGTCTCGGCCGAGAAGGATCGTCTCGGCTAAGAGTCATGTATCAAATTCTTGGCCGCGAAAGGTTGTCTCACCCGAGATACCTCTCCAGGTGAAATATGACTTTCCAGCATACTTTTGTCTCGACTGAGATTGATTGTCTCGGCCGAGCACGACTTTCTCATTGGCTCCATTTTGCTTCGTTGTAGACTTACGAGATTTGTTTCTTCGTCCATCTTCATTCGAGTTCGACTTTTCGGTCTAGATTTACCCAAATAACTTTAGAACAAGTCAAACAACGTTAAATTGCCCAATAATACAAATATGAACAATACACGGTCAATTATGCATGCAAAAATGTCACTAAATGAACACTTAAACCGACCTAATATCATACGTAAACACGTGTACCAAAATCCCCAAAACTTAAACCTTTTTTCGTCCCGATCAATTTAAAACAAAGAATAAAAACAAAAGGACACGTGTTAAGGGTGATTTAAGTGGCGAACACAGTTTCAGAAAGATTTTATACAAGTAAGACAACATGATAATTCGAGCATATACAATATAGTAAAATCATCGCTTCCGAGACTCAATACTTTCAACAAATGATCCTCACTGGTTAAGTGTATCACTCATCTCTCAAGTGTATAAGGTAAATTCAGTTTCAGTCACATTGGACTATATGCAATGTCTACCATATGCTTGCCAATCATTTAAATCAGAACTCGTACTTGACATGTGTGACAAAGGATAAAAAGGGTCTTTATTTTTTGTTGTAATATATGCTTAAGGTAAGGTGGCAGAATTTTGGATAAATGTGACTAATCTTTGGACTAATCGACTTATTCCTACTCAACCACCCCTCAGTACAATCACTCAATCCTCACTCTCCAAATTTCAGAAAAACATACCGCAAGAAGGTTTCTTAACCCCTCAAAAGTACTTACAACCTAAGTGCTTTTCACGGTTCACTTGGGTACCACAATTTGGGACTACCCGATTTCTCTAATCAACTCAAGCAATATAGCACTTTTAGACTCCTAACCTCTCCTTAAACAAAAACAGCAAAAACACTTATGTACAACGAACTCTTTCTTTTCTTTTCTCTCTTTTTTTTTAAGTAAATAACTTCTAGTAAAAATAACCAATACGTCATACTTACACCCCCTCCCCCAAACTTGGTTGAAAACCAAAGTTTGTGGGGGAAAATAGTGGATGAATTGGTTCTCTAAAAACAACATAACAACTAGGAGAGGTTATTCATTCTCAATTTCTTTGCCTATCAATTCATATCTCTTTCTTTCTTCAAACATTCTCATACTTCACCCATATTGATCCCAAAATTTTCCCGACTACCTTCTAATCCTCCTCCCTCATACTCACTTAGTCCAATTGGACCATAGGCTTAAATCGAAAGGTTTTGGCTTGTAAAGTAGGGCTATCAAATAAAAAGATACAAAGCTCGAATGGGCTAACTACGGGAAATTTTCAAGTTTTTGGTTAAAAGGAGAACACATTAAAATTTAAAAATAGGTTAGAAATAAAAAAACGCCTAATATCATTTCGTAAGTCACAACATGTACTGACAAAGCAAAATACGATAAACGTCGGGTTACCTCCCGACAAGCGCCTTTGTTTTACGTCGTTGGCTCGACCGATTCAATTTCCCTTAAGCGTCTGTACCGTGGTGATTTCCAGGTTGGCCCTAACCAATTCAAGCACTTTACTTCCTTTAGCTTCTGACCTTCCTCTGTATGATCCCTCAAAGATGTGGAAATATTCAACTTATTCCGGCATCTCATCTCAAATTTCTTTCCAACAGGAGGGTTAATTACATCATTAGGGAAAATAGAATGAACATCTTCGAGAATTTTATCGCATCATAAATGTTTAATCTAATAATGCATCCATCAAACTCCATTGTGAGGGTGCCCTCACTGACATCAATCTTCGTTTGAGAGATATTCAAGAATGGCCGCCCTAGTAAGATTGATGGATAAGTGGATGAGTCGCCATGCATATCTTGCACATAAAAATCAACAGGAAATACTAAATCACCTACCTCCACTAATCATCTTCTATGACCCCATCAAGGTGTGAGTTACTACGGTCAGCTAACTGTATAACTACCCTAGTTTCTTTTAGTGACCTAATATTTAATGCATGAAAAATAGAGCAAGACATAACATTTATGGATGTACCTAGATCTAGCATAGCTCGCTATGTGGTTCGATTACCTATCTTGCAAGGGATTACGAACATACCTGGGTCCTTGCACTTTGGAAGGATCTTCTTTTGGAGGATGGCTAACACATTCTCTCCCATGATCACTTTCTTGTCCCCTTTCAACCTGCATTTGTTAGTACATAAGTCTTTAAAGAACTTGGCATACCTTGGGATTCGTCTGATTGCATCGATTAATGGGATGTTTATCTCGACTTTTCGAAATACCTCCGAGAGATCCTTTTCCTTATTATCTTTCACTGTCTTCACAAGTCGACTAGGAAATGGGAGTGGTTGAGTCAGAATAGGTGGCGAAAGAGGCTACTTTTTCAAGAAATGTGTCTCAGCTGAGACATGTGGTTCTCGGTCGAGATGGATAGGCAGTGCGAAAGAGCTTTCTAGGGGACTTTTGTCTCGATTGAGACAAGGTGTCTCAACCGAGATGGGTTGCTCGACTCCTCCCTCATTCTTCTCGATTTTTCCTTCAACTTCCTCTTCCGAACTTTGCCTGGGCTTTTTAGGCTCTCCAAGCTCAGTTCCACTCCTCAGTGTGATAGCACTCACGTTTCTCGAGTTAATCTCCGGTTGGGCTGGTAATTTACCATTATTCGCACTCTCCAAACGACTCAGGACAATAGCTAGTTGACCCACTTGAGTCTCAAGGTTCTTGATACTCAATTGCGTGTCCTTCTGGTTGAAAAGTGTTAGTTGCCAAGGTTTTGACTATGTCTTCTAAGGATGGACTGAGAGCTTGATCAGTCGGTTGCTTCTATTGGTACATGCCCCTTGGGAGGCAGTTTTGGTCTCCCAACCGCTGTGGCTGATTTCCATACCTCAAGTTGGGATGATCCCTCCATCCTGGTTTGTAAGATTGGGAGTAGGAGTCATACCTTCTTTGCCAAAAAAAATTTGTGCCAACTGCATTAGCATGGGCATCTATCTCACCTACTAGAATTTGACACTCATCTGTTGAATGCTCCAATGTATCACAAATACGGCATGGTTTGATAACTGCCTTGCCCTCTGCAGCGACCTTCTTTATCAGATTCGTTAACGCCTCAATCTTGTCATCAATGGTCGAGTCGTTTGCCTTTCTCACTGACTTGATCGGTGCATCCCTACACCCAAATTACTGCGAATTAGCTGCCATCTTTGATATCAGTTCTCTGGCTGCAGTTGGGGTTTTATCCACTAGCACTCCCCCACTAGCTGAATCTATCATGTTCCGGTCCACCAGTGATAATCCCTCATAGAAGTACTGAAGTAGCAGTTAATCGGTTATCTGATGTTGTGGACAGCTTGTCACTAGTTTCTTGAGCCACTCCCAATACTCATACAAATTCTCGCCGTGCATTTGTCGAGCTCCACTTATCTCCTTTCTGAGGTTCATTGCTCTAGATGCAGGAAAATAATTTTCCAAAAGTGCCACTCCATCTCCTCCCATGTAGTGATGGAAGCTGGGGGGAGATAGTAGAGTCAATCCTTGGCCAAATCCTTCAAAGAGAAAGGGAAGGCCCGTAGTTTGATCGTCTCTTCACTAACAGTAGTGGGATTCATACTCGAGCAGACAATGTGGAAGTCCTTCAGATATTTGCGGAGATCCTTGCCCGATAGGCCATGGAATTAAGACAAAAGATGGATTAGCCCAGATTTCAGTTCAAACGTGGTGTTCTCTCCCAAGTTAGGGAAATTGATGCATAAGGGCTGGTGAGTAGCGCTAGTGTTGGCCAATTCTTTCATAGGCATCTCTAATACCATGTCTGTTTGTTTGCTTTTTTATTCAGATGGGATGGTTTCAATGTTCGAATATAACATTTCAGTTCCTCCCGAATCTCTCTCGCTTGTTTCCTCAGAACTCGTCTCTTCGAATAATCTCCGGGTCGAATTGTAGATCTTTGCTACCGTGTGAATGAGTGATCATTCACAAATGTAATAAGATTCAAAGGAACAAGTGTGTGCCAAGTATATATATAAGGAAAAAAAAAATTAAAAAAAATAAATAAATAATAATAATAATAATAATAATAATAATAATAATAATAATAATAATAATAATAATAATAATAATAATAATAATAATAATAATAAAACTAATAATGGTTAATACTAAAAATGATATTAATTTCAACCGTTCCCCGGCAGCGGAGCCAAAATTTGACCACACTATTGGGTGCAATCAAATTAGTTATTATTTTTTCCTAGCTTTCCTTTTCTAAATAGTATAAAGGGTAAGTCAGGGCCGAACTCACAAGGAATAGGAAAACTAATTATGTTTATGTATTTAACCTAATTATGCAAATAACAGTAATAATATATAATATATATAATAAAGTATGAGGGGAGTTGATTGGAATTAAGTAATTATTGTAGATATCAAGTAAACTAGTAATTTAAAGATGAATTCAAATACAAGAAGGTATTCCCGCCTTTAACCTAGTATCCCCCTAGTCTGGATTATCCTCGTAATTAATGCAATTGTTTGACAAATTAGTTCTGAAACCCCTACCCCAAGAGTTAACAAGTACGCTCTGCTAACCTTGTTACCCCTTAGGTGTACTTAATCACAAGTATGCTCTGCAATTAATCTATCCGATTAAGTGGTCTTATGATACGATCTCTAAAATACCGTTAACCGAACGCATAGGGTACCAGGGTAAAGGGATAGGTATGGTGTTATACTCACTAGTTCGGTACAAGTGACCGCGACTTATGTTATCCTAGTGAATGAATTCACGTTGCTACTCGTAGATATAATTTCGTAACAATTACGGATTATAATTTATGGCCTAACAACGATTACATGATTACTATCGGGGTGATCAATCCAAATAACAAAACACATCAAAGATATAAATAAACCAAATAACACAAATAATTTCAAAACATAATTCAATCAAACAATTACTGTAAGAACTACAAAAAAATCCTCCTAGGGTTCAACATCTGTCAAAGACGGAGATAAAGGAACTTAGCCGATCTTAGCGATGACTAAAAATAATGTAATAATGAAAAATATGAAAATTAAACAAGAAAAACCCGAGACGATGAATCTTGATTCTTCGTGCTCTCTGAAATCCCCAAGTCCAAGTTTCAAAGTCAATCAAAACTCTAATTTCCGGACTTGGGGTCTTCTTTATATAGATGGGGGTGAAATGGGCTTGAGTTGGGCTTGAAAAGACAATTTTTGAGCAAATCACTGTGTAAACTGACTTTGTATCTCGACCGAGAAGGATCGTCTCGGCCGAGAGTTATGTATCAAATTCTCGGTCGAGAAAGGTTGTTTCGGCAGAGATACCTCTCCAGTTGAAATATGACTTTCCAGCATACTTTTATCTTTACCGAGACTGATTGTCTCGGCCGAGCATGACTTTCTCATGCTTGGCTCGATTTTGCTTCTTTTTAGACTTGCGAGACTTGTTTCTTTGTCCATCTTCAGTCGAGTTCGACTTTTCGGTCTAGATTTATCGAAATAACTTTAAAATAAGTCAAACAATGTCAAATTACCCAATAATACAAATATAAACAATACACGGTCAATTATGCATGCAAATGTCACTAAATGAACACTTAAATTGACCTAATATACATGTATAAAAACGTGTACTAGGGTCTTTGAGCCTACTTAGATGGGTCTGTGAGCCCAATTAGCCTTGGCCGGTGATGTTAGTTTAGGATGTTTGTTGCTTTTTAGTTCTTTTAGTTACTATTTATTGTGTTAGTTGTTGAGTCAATTAGGTCGACCCAGAGTCTTGTAATATTGAAGAATGAAAAGTGGGAAAATAGTTGATTAGCGATGATGTGTCAATGATGAGTCGAATTAAATTTTTTTTTTTATGACACAAAGACGAGCATGATAGGCACATTTTATATGAAATCAAGCATGCATGTAGCATGATAGGCACATTTTATATGAAATCAAGCATGCATGTAGAATCGAGTTCAGAAAGATTCAGAATGCGTAGACAAATACTGGACTATTTTGACTCCTTTAAAATGATGAATAATGATAGTAGTTGTGAATATGCGATCCTTAAGTAGGATTTGTATCTGATTTATTAGTATAAACTGAAATTATGTAACTGTGTTTAGGTTGATCACTTATCCACAACCATATTTGTTGTTGAGGGCGGTCGACGATGTAAAGATAAAAAAGGCGATCGTTCTCGTGGAGGGATTTTTCTTAGCCTGACTAAGTATTGATTGTAGGCATGTCAAAATCGATCCGTCTCGTCCCGTCCCGATCCGCTCCGATCCGAGGCTTTTGGGGCAGGGCAAAATCCGACCCGATGGAGAACGGGACGCCCCGTCCACGGGTCGGGTCGGGTCATGTCCCCTACCCAGCCCTGCCCCGCCCCACCCCGTCCCCTCCCCCTATATATAATTTGTTTTTAAAATATATATTATGTAATATTATATAGATAGATATATATATATATACACACACACCTAAATATAAAATATGTTTATATATGTATTTATAATATCAAATTTTATACTCCCTCCGTTTCATATTAATTAACGTTTTAGGATGAAAGTGAAGAATTAAGGATGAAATATTTTGACAGACATACCCTCGCTAAAGATTTGACCAAATCAAAATATCTCTGATAGATTGAAAAATAGAGATATTTTAGGATTGAATCCAAAGAAAAAAATGGTAGAATTGATGAAAAATATGTAAAACGTCAATTAATTGAAACGTCCTAAAACGTCAATTAATATGGAACGGAGGGAATATATGATATGTTATACCTCTGTTCTAAAAATCCCCGATTAGCTCCAATTAATCCCCGTCTAGGCGCTAGGCTCTCATTGACCGCCTACGTTTATTTTTCGATTCCTCCCCGCCTAACTACGTTTATGTCCCGATTAGTCCCGCCCAGACCCCGATTAGTCGCTAGACCCCAGTCCACCGCCTAACTAGCGCCTAGCGACTTTTAGAACATTGTGTTATACATATGTCATCCTAATACATTAAATTATGACTAGAGTAAATTTAAATAATTAAATTCTATTTTTTATTAATTAATTTTACAAAAAATAAAAAAAATATTAAAGCTAATGCAAACCTAGAAATTAAAACCCCATTAACTTCAATTAAAAAAAACAAGATTTTTAACAAAAAAAAAAAAAAAAAAAAAAAACATTTTAAAAAAAAAAAAAAAAAAAAAAAAGATGAGGGTGGAGTGGGACAGACCCGCCCCGTGCGGGGCAATTCACGGGGCACATATTTTAATCCCGTGGCGGGGCATGGAGCGGGGCGAGGCAAGGCAGGACGGGGGCGGGGTGACTCAGAAAATCCAGAGGGTATTTATCGATGTGGTCGACATAATAAAGACACAAGTTGACATGCCTAATTGATTGATGTGGTCGACATAATAAAGACACAAGTTGTTTGTTAGTTTGAACAACTTTTTGCTCTCTTGTATTAATGCTTTTGCACTCGAAGAATTTTCAAGGAATACATGGGGGCAGAAGGTATTTATAGAGGTATTTGTATCCTTGCATGATTGACACGTGGCTGCCAGGTGGCAGGTGTTGGGAATCGGAGTTTGGTGCTAAAAATTTATACGGGATGTAATTTGAATATGAATTTTCATAAATAAAATAACTATGATATGAAACAATCAAATCATATATGAATAACAGTATATCATACAATAAGCCCTAAACATGAATAAAATCATATAAATCATATATGAATAACAGTATATCATACAATAAAATAACTATGAATAACAGTATATCATACAATAAGCCCTAAACATGCAGAACTAAGGGATTATCGTATTTACCTTCGAATCGGAGACACCGTTGAGAAGAATTATCCTTTCAACCCAAAGATCTTCTTGAGTATTCCCGAAGCCCAAGTTCACCAATCCGGTGGGGAATCAAACGAGTTTTTTAACACTCGAGGAAGGATTAATTTTTACGAAAAATAGCCACTCACTTATGCATATGGGGACCGAAAAATGATCTCCTATTTATAACAGAATGGGGTCAAAAATCAGCCCCTTTAGGAGAGGGGATCGAAAATCCTCTCCCCCTTGGGAGAGGAAAAATATGGATAAAATTCTATCCCCTTTGGAATTAGATTTTCCATATCTTTTATGTCCTATCTCCTATAACATAATTAATCATATCCTCTTAGTTAATTGACTTTTATTGGGCTACTCAAGGGGCCTTTAGGAGGAATATGACTGGGCCTGTCAATGGGCCTAGATATCAATATTGAGCCACCAATATTATTCTAGCCCATTAATATTAATTCAGTCCACTATAGAATTAATATTGAATTACCCATCCTAATCATATTACAAAACATGGCTCCCAGTTATCTTTTCCAGTGTTTAAGATTCAATGTCCCTTAATTAATTTAGGCTATTGAATGCTTTAATTAATTAATTTCTTTTATTCCTTGAGAACAAACAACTCAATATTATTATCATATCGGAAGTTAATCTACTGTACATGTTTGATATAATAAACATTCTGAGCCCATCAAGGGGACATAATCAACTTGTTTCACCAAGACATGATTTTCTGTATTAATTTAGCAATCTGTCATATAATTAATAATATTACCCAAAGCATAGAGCATTGAGTCTCAATGACTCTTTACCCATAATAAATTAAAGCAACATTAATTAATTATATACAAAGTGACATAAATTAAGAAATAAAAAGCCACTGAGATCTATTTTTTCTTTCAAGTCAGTCTCGAACAACTATCTCGTTATTGGTCCAATTTAGTGCAACAAATAAACTGGTGTAATCTCTTGGTCAAGACAAACCAATTCGAGCCTCACATATCAACTTCTACCAATAGATTGTTTCAATTTCATCAAAGTTGTGAATCATTATACTTATTACAAGGAACTGACAATGTGATCTTCTTTGATCTCCTACATACCACTTTGTCTACAATATAAGGTATTTGAACAATATGCAATAAATATATATAAATATTCATAATATTTATAGCAAACTGTGATAATTTATTCTCATTCTATAAAGTGGAAGAAACAATTTATATACAAAGCAACACTTAAAAGCATACTTTACAGTATAACCCTAACAATCTCCCACTTATACTTAAAGTCTGCTTTTAAGTATACTACATCTTGTCCTAATAATTCTCCCACTTATACTCAAAGCAGCGTGGAACACACTTGACTCCCATTCCTTCCACATGTTTCTCAAATGTATTCTGAGGCACACTTTTTGTGAAAGGATCTGCTAGGTTCTCCGCCGATGCTATATTTGCCACCATTATATCTCCTTTCTTAACGATCTCTCGTATAAGATGGTATTTCCTTTCAATGTGTTTGCTTGCCTTTGTGGGCTCGTGGTTCCTTTGAATTTGCAACTACACCTGTATTATCACAATAAATTGTGATGCTTTTGGGTAAATTCGGAATCACATCTAAGTCCACTAAGAAGTTTTTGAGTTAAACCGCCCATATCGCTGCTTCACAAGTAGCGACGTACTCGGCTTCCATGGTGGAGTCAGCAATTCATTTCTACTTTACACTCCTCCATGTGATGGCTGCACCTCCTAAGGCAAAACACACTTCCTAAGGTAGATTTTCTTGAGTCTATGTCTGATTAGAAATCTGAGTGCATACAACCCACATGGCATAAACTGTCCGATTGAAAGACTAACATTCTATCTTGAGTTCTTTTCAGATACTACTGAATGTTCTTAACCGCAATCCAATGTCCCTTGCTTGGGTTACTTTGATATATTGCTACCATGCCCACTGCATAGCTTATATCCCGTCTCATGCAAAGCATTGCATACATGAGGCTTCCAACTGCCCACATGAGGCTTCCAACTGCCGAAGCGTATGGAACCTTCCTCATCTATTATATCTCTTTTTGTGTCTTAGGACACATGTCCTTTGATAGATGAATCCCATGCCTGAAAGGTACAAAACCTTTCTTGGAATCTTGCATGCTAAATAGTTTTAACACAGTATCAATATATGATGCTTGAGATAAGAGTATCATCCTTTTCTGGCAATCTCGAATAATCTTGATTCCAAGGATATGACCAGCCTCTCCTAAGTCCTTCATATCGAACTGTTTTGATAACCATACCCTTACGTCTGACAATACCGTTTTATTGTTTCTAATAAGCAGAATATCATCTACATATAGCACTAAGAATACCAAGGCGTTTCTGACACACTTTCTATAAACACAACTCTCAAACTCATTCTGATCAACTTGATTGGATTGGATCAATTTATCAAAACATTGGTTTCAAGCTCATGATGCTTGCTTAAGGCCATAGATTGCCTTTCTAAGCTTGCATAAAAGGTTTCCCGGTCTTTTCAATGAAGCGTGGACACATATAGATGTAGCCTTCAAGACTTCTATTTAGGAATGTTGTCTTGACATTCATTTGCCAAACCTCAAAGTCTAGGTTCGCAGCTAGCGACAAGAGAATGCGGATTGACTTATGCATAGCTACAGGCGAAAAAGTTTTCTCATAATCGATTCTCTCTTTCTGAGTATACCCTTTTGCCACAAGCCAAGCTTTGAAGGTTTCAACCTTCCCATCAGTTCCTCTCTTTCTCTTGTAAACACATTTACATCCAACAGGCTTTACACCTTTGGGTGGTTCAACAAGCTCCCACACTTTATTTTGATCCATAGATCCCATTTCTGCTTCCATTGCAGTTTGCCAAGAACTTGCATCCTTGCCTTGGATTGCCTCATTGTATATCTAGGGGTCAGATTCATCTTCACCGGGACTCTCTCACGCATATGAATCGCTCAGGTTGACGAACAACCCTCCCACTATGACGAGGTTCCGATTGTATTTGTGTATCACATGGTATTTCATCTTGTACATTTGGTATAAGAGTTGGCCCTCATAATTCATCCAAGGTAATCTCACTCTTGGGCTTTTGATTACTCATATAGTCTTCTTCCAAGAATCTAGAATGTGTGCTCACCACGATTCTTTGATCCTTAGGACTATAGAATAAACCATTTTCGTTCCTTTGGGATAACCTACAAATAACCTTAATTCTAAATGAGGTTCCAACTTATCAGCTTCCTTGTCTAACACGTATGCAGGACATCCCCAAATTCTCATGTGTCTCAAACTGGGTTTACGCCCAAACCACAATGTTGAGGGAGTTTTTGGAACTGACTTAGAAGGTACCAAATTAAGAATGTAAGATGTTTTTTTCCAAGTTATAACCCTAGAATGACTTGGGTAAGTCAGAATAACTCATCATAGACCCTACCATTTCCAAAAGAGTTTTGTTTCTTCATTCTGCGACCCTATTTTGTTGAGGGATTCCGGGCGCAGTTAACTGGGACACAATCCCTGGATCTGTAGGTAGCCAAAAATTCATTGCTAAGGTATTCTCCTCCATGATCAGATCGTAGAAACTTGATACTCTTTTCCCTATGCTTTTCTGCTTCAGTCTTAAACTCTTTGAATTTATCAAACACTTCAGACCTATGTCGCATTAGGAAAATGTATCCATACCTCGAGTAATCATCGATAAAAGTAACGAAATACTCGAACCACCTCTAGCTTGAATTGACATTGGACCACATACATCAGTATGGACGAGTTCTAACACTTCAGTGGCTCTATTCCCCTTAGCCCCAAAGGCTCTCTTAGTCATTTTACCCTTTAAACATGATTCACATGTTGGAAACGGCTCTACTTGGAGTGATTCCAACGAACCGGCACTCACCAACCATTGAATCCTTTTTAGATTAACATGACAAATTCTAAGATGCCAAAGAAGTGTTTCGTTCATATTTGAAGA
This sequence comes from Ajuga chamaepitys, assembly GCA_958295605.1. Taxonomy (NCBI): domain Eukaryota; kingdom Viridiplantae; phylum Streptophyta; class Magnoliopsida; order Lamiales; family Lamiaceae; genus Ajuga; species Ajuga chamaepitys. The sequence goes on from OY282497.1 coordinate 12,988,099, forward strand.
ATACTTTCTTTTTCTAGAAACTGTAGATATCTTATATGACGCAGTTTGTATGATTGTGGGTTGTGCACAGTTAATAGTATAAAGATTGTTCACCAATCTTCCAGAACAGATAACGTTATTATTACGAGTAATAATAACATTCTTATTAAAAGAAACTGAATATTCATCCATAAACAATATAGAAATTGAAATTAAATTCTTTCTAAAGCTTGGAACATAAAGAAAATTTCTCAATACTAAAGTCTTGTTCATAAAAGATAAGTGCACATCTCCCACTGCAACAACTGCTACTCTTGCATCATTGCCAAAGGTGATAGTGATCTCACTTCCATTAAGTCGCCGGGTTTGCTGGAACCCCTAAGAATTGAAACAAACATGATCAGTGGCTCCCGTGTCCACCACCCATGTTTGGGAAGACCACGCCGCTAAACAAGTTTCAATAACTAGTGCATGAGATTTACCTTGTTTTCCTGCCTTTTTAGGCTAGGGACAGTCCGTCATCCAATGTCCTTTTAGACCGCAGTTGAAATACTTTCCCTTGTTTGTTTTCTTCTTGATACTACCTTCAGCGGGGATATTTTTCTTACCTTTGAGATCAGCCTATTTTTTACCTTCCGTTTTCTTCTTCCCGCCTTTTAGACATAAGAGAAAGGGCACCGCTAGTCAACAGGTCTTGGCTCTTCGGCCCCATAAGCATCTCCGCCGCGATCAAAGCTTGCATGAGCACATCCAACATATACGCTTGACCACTCATGGTATAGTTTAGCTTAAACTACTCAAAACTTTTCGGCAGAGAATGAGGTATGGTGTCGACTTGGGTATCCGCATCGAAATCAGCACCAAGAATCTCAAGCTTGTTAAGGAATCCCATCATTTTGAGAACGTGATCCCTTACGGGCATCTCTTCAGCCATTTTATGCTACAACAGACCTCGCATGGCCATTTGCCTAGCCATACAATTTTGGAGAGAGAAGAGTCCATTAAGGTTCATCATAATATCTGCAGCAGTTCCCATACTCTGGTGTTGGTACTGCAACACATCTGACATTGAAGCAAGAATAGTGCACCTAGCCAGTTCATCAGATCTCAACCATTGCCTATGATATTCCTTATCTTCTTCACTAGTTTCGTTCGTAGGCTCAGCTGGTTTAGGTTCATCAAGTACAAATTTGAGTCATTCAGCAGTCAGGACTATCATTAAATTTCTTTTCCAATCTACATAATTTTCCCCTTCTAGTTTGTTTTCTTTGAGTATGCTAAACAGCGGATTAAAGCTGGACATGTTGAACTGAAAATAAAACATACATTTGTATCAATATCTAATTAACACAAACATTATCACATAATTTGATCACATGTTTTATATCAAAATCTTATAAAACAATATATACATGCATCAGCCAACATCTTAAAACAATTCAAGTAAGTCACATTGAGTGTGAACGTTTACTTAAATACATTAAAGCAGGTTACAAACAAAATAGTCACCAACCTTTAATTCACAAATTAATAGTTGACTCTCTCTTGTTATATAAAACTGATAGGGACTTCATGGGGAAGTAAATTTTATTAATTTTATATCTAAGTATTAATCATACCTTAATACACGATTATTACTCAGTTTTGTATAAGCCTTCGTGGGGAAGGTCATACCACCACTTAAAATAACCCACAATTATCATATGAAATTTATTCTAGTGAACTTGTTTTTGAAATATTTGTAAGGGAGAAAGGTGCATGCAATGCATAGCCAAAGACTTCACTTTAATAAATTAGTTATGGAGCTCATTAATTAATTTATTATCCAGAATAAATTAAAAAAACACTTAGTAATTTGGATCAATGTGATTTTATAGGCTCCTCATACACAAAGTAAAATAAAACATAAATTAAAAACATATTAGACAATTAAATTCAATTATCATGGTTTAATTTTTTCGTTTTGAAACGAGAAGCCCAGTTGTTCGAAGAATGGGCCAAACGGGCCTTAAAGACTTCATCACGGACAGAAAACCCCGGCGTGGTCACGCGGTCACGGTCGCAGTCGCTAGAAAACTCCGGCGTGGTCTCGTCGCCCGGCGCTCCTCAAGCTGCTATTCGCACCGTTCCGATCCCTTTAATCTGTCTTCGTCTTCATCCTTGATCCGTTACAATATATTTACAAATAATATATCAAACATCTAGAGTAATCTATTAAAATAAAAAAAAAAAAAAAAAAAAAAAAAAAAAAAAAAAAAAAACCACATCTAATCTACTCGTGGATTTTCTCACGATAAAAATGAATTTGAACGAATCAGACTAAAACAATTCAATCTAACATGAATTTTAACATACATAAAAAACCATGATAATTGGACACTTGCAAAAGAGATCTAACCGTTCTACAATTCCAATTAGATGTAAGTTTGATTTTTAAAATTTTAATTTGAAATTACAGAGCCCGAATTCAATCGCTCTCTGATCCCAATTGTTGTAAATCGGAGTTTTGTGCCAAGGATTTATTCGGAATGTAATTTTAATATCAATTTTCATAAATCAAATAACTATGATATGAAACAATCAAATCATATAATTCATGTAATTAAATAACAGTAAATCATACAATAAGCCCTAAACATGCGGAACTAAGGGATTATCGTATTTACCTTCGAATCAGAGAGACACCGTTGAGAAGAATTATCCTTTCCACCCAAAGATCTTCTTAAGTATTCTCTGAGCCCAACTTCGCCAATCAAGTGTGGAATAAAAACGAAATTCTTAACACTCGATGAAGGATTAATTTTTACGAAAAATAGCCACTCACTTATGCATATGGGGACCGAAAATTGGTCCCCTGTTTATAACAAAGGGGGGCTGAAAATCAGCCCCTTTAGAAGAGGGATCGAAAATCCTCTCCCACTTGGGAGAGGAAAAATATGGATAAAATCATATCCATTTGAAATTAGATTTTCCATATCTTTTTTTTCCTATATATCTCCTACAACATAATTAATTTTATCCTCTTACTTAATGGACTTTTATTGGGCTACTCAAGGGGCCTTTAAGAGGAATATGACTGGGTCTCCCAATGGACTTAGATATCAATATTGAGCCATCAATATTATTCTAGCCCATTAATATTAAATCACTCCACTATAAAAATAATATTGAACTACTCATCCTAATCTATATTGCGAAATACGGCTCCCATTTATTTTTTCCCGTGTTTAAGATTCAATGTCCCTTAATTATTTAAGTTATTGATTGCTTTAATTAATTAAATTTTTTTATTCCTTGAGAACAAACAACTCCACATTATTACCATATCGGAAGTTAATCTAATGTGCATGTTTGATATGATAAACATTCTGAGTCCATCAAGGGGACATAATCAACTTGTTTCACTAAGGCACGAGTTTCTGTATTAATTTAGCAATCTGTAATATAATTAATAATATTACCCAAAGTATAGAGCATTGAAATGACTCTTTACCCATAATAAATCAAAGAAACATTAATTAATTATATACAATCTCAATTAAGTGACAAAAATTAAGAAATCAATAACCACTGAAATCTAATTTTACTTTCAAGTCATTCTAGAAAAACTATCTCGTTGTGGTCCAATTTAGTGCAACAAATGCACTAGTGTAATCTCTTTGTCAAGACAAATCAATCTGAGCCTTACACATCAACTTCTACCAATGGATTGTTCAATTCCATTTAAGTTGTGAATCATCATACTTATTACAAGGAACTAACAATGTGATCTTCTGTGATCTCCTACACACCACTTTGTCTACAATGTAAGGTATTTGAACAATATGCAATATATATATATATATATATATATATATATATATATAACATTCATAATATTTAAAACAAACTTTGATAATTTATTCTCATTCTACAAAGTGCAAGAAATAATTTATATACAAAGCAACACTTAAAACCATACTTTACAGTATAACCTTAACAACAGGTCTAATCGATACGTGTTTTCCAACTATCCTTGTCTTCCACTGAGGTAGATCCCATGTGTTTTCCATGTAGCAGGCACATGGAGTAATCATTAGGCAAGGAGCACAGTCTTTTCCCGAAGATGGTCACACGGTGGACGAACGGTCTTCATCTTTAGGCCTCCGGGATAATGGCGATCTACATGTGAGCTGATCTTACGTGTGGGTGGTATTCATTTTCAGTCGTTAACTATCGGTCTTAATTTGTATTGCTTTTATGATTAAGTTAGCAGTCAGTCGCTTATGGTGATTTGAGGTCTCAACATTGAGGGTTATGCGGTGTATATCCACAACTGTCTCCCTTATTTGGGACATCGTTGTGATTAGAGCGATCTTTGAAGTCATTTTCTTTTCTGAGCAAGAAATAAAAAATTTATACTTTCAAATTTTCGAGTTTAATATCGCATTTGTTGGCGACTGTAGATCCATACATGATAGGTAGGTGTTCAGATGAGTTGATGGATCTCTACTTCCATTATATGGCACAATGTTTAGGCATCCAAGATCCGACAACAATTGTGCAAATAGGATCGTATCAACAAAATGTGAATTTGACCGCACACTAGCTCGTGGATTGGCCAAGTGTGGTGATTGAACAACAGGCCGTCTCTCTAACTGGGTTAGACGATCTGGCAATCATGCGATTTCCTCAAGGTCTTGCGCACACGATTCTTGTTGATATCGGGGTTGTTCCATGATATTTTAGTCCTGATTCCTCCCACTACAGTCTATGATCTGGGAATTATGCACCGTTTTCTATCGGTGAGGAAGTATGGGCTCCCTTGATTGATGACTTGGGGCTCTTTCTTCGTTGTGATGCCTGCTAAGGCGATCAAATACATTGAAATATGGCGATCTAGACACTGTCGTTGTTTCCGCCCTTTTTGCCTAGGAGGGAACCTTGTGTCGATCGTCCTTTCCGGGGGTAGTGAATACGTAGGAGATCCCAGTCGTCCTTCTGTTTTGGGTGACTTCGACTGGCTCTCGACGCTGATTCCATTTTGGTTGATGGTCACAATCATTTAGTGGCGCGGGTGGACGGTAAAGACCCTTCATCTTGTGGTCCGGTACGCCAGCAGGATTCTCTCGCGGGAGTTCATGACGATTTTGGGAGCCTTGGCCAGGGGTGAGATCTCTGTTGATCCGTGATGGACCAACATCATTGGCTCGCATTTCCTGTTGTTTCTGTAGGGCCTGGGCCAACAATCGGGTATTTAATGTTAACTCCCAGATTAGATCCGTCTCAGTTGGGTCTGCCCGGTAAGGCCCATTTTTGGGTTCATAGGCGGGGGATTTTCTTCTAGCTGATGTGACTTTCTGGAGATGGTCTTTGGTTGTGCCTTTTGATAGAATGCCTCGGGGCGGGAGTATGTGAAGATAATGACTCACTTTCCATGAAAAGAAGTTGTTGGCCCACCTTCTAGTGCCATGTGTCTGCCACATGAAAAACACATGGGATCTACTTCAGCGGAAGACCAAGACCGTTGGCAGACAAGTGTCGCTCAGACGTGCCACCTGTCATCACATGTCAACCATGCAAGGATATATATGTCTATAAATATCCCCCTCACCCATGTATTCCTTGTAGATTCGTATTGTAATATCGAATGCAAAAACATTAATACAAGAGAGGAAACTTTATAAACTAAGAAACAACTTGTGTCTTTATTATGTCGACCGCAACGATCAATATTTAGTCAGACTAAGCGAAATCCCTCCACCAGAATGATCGTTTTTCTTTTTTTAATCTTTACATCGTCAATCGCCCTCAACAACAAAATCTGGTTGTGGATAAGTGATCAACCTAAACACAGTCACATAATTTCGTCTTATACTAATAAATCGAATACAAATCCCATTCAAGGATCACATATTCACAGTACTAGTACTTAGTAGTATAGAAAATGGGTTAAATTAGTCAGTGTTGAACTCTGTAGTTTTTTTTTTCTTTAGCTTCGGAAAAAAAAATTGTATATGTGCAGAATATAAAGGTGGTCAAAAGAGTCTAGTTAAAGAGTTGTACATAATTGGAAGTAAACACACCAACACATATTTTCAGCTCAACATGAATTGGTGGATGTGACGTGGTGAAAAAGGAAGAAATAAAGTGAAGAAAACTATTTTTGCTTTACTAAGATATGAATGTAAGGAATTATGATTATGTATTGAGGGGTAGTTGAACGTAACTAACTCAACTAATCTAAGTTGAGTTACTTTATCCATGTGTATTATCCCACCTTAACCAAAAATCATGTCTTACAACAAAAAAACATAGTCACTTATGATTCTATGCTCATGTACATCAAGGACAACATGGAGGCTGGATGATTAACAAACATATGGTAGATCGTGCATGTGACCCGACCTAAGTGTAACCATGTCTTATCTTATACAGTTGAGTAAAGATCAACACACTACCTCGTGGGGATCACTTATTTGGGGTACAAATTCTCAAGAGTAGTAAAAGCATGGTGATTTATTAAACTTGCCTTACTATGTTGTATGTTTTTTCAAAAGATTATGCCAGAAGCTAGATTCACTATTGTTTCGCTCTAAAAAGCCTGAGTTTATTTATTTCTTTTGTAGTTTGTGAATCAACAACAACTAAAGTTTGGGGAATTTTGATGATTGTTATTTTAACGTGCTTTTTAGGCTCATTTATATGGTAAAAGTCATATAAAAGTATGAATAAATAGCCTTGTTTGCTCAGATTTCTATATTTTGTGTAGAATTTGCGTGTTTATTTGCTTTGTAGCAAATTTCACATAATTTAAGGAAAAACGTGCAAATATAGAAGTCCAGTGATGAATCGAGCGAGAAAAGGACAAAACGGCAAAAAATAGACTCGGAGTGCACTGGTCCAGGACTCGATCGAGTCATAACACGGGTGAAGAATCGTCGTGCACTAGATGCGGTTGGGTCACAGATCAACGTGATCGAGTCCGAGCGCACGATACCGTAACTCAACCAAGTCATATAATGGTGATCACTGCTTATTTTATGTATTTTTTAGGCATAAAAGCATAGCAAAAATAGTGCAAAAGAGTACGAAATTACACATGTTGGCTTTATGTTATATGTATTGTGCGTATTTCAGTTATTTGTTAATTTTGTAGCTTTTTTGTACAAAATTGAGCTTATTTGGACCAATTGTGAAGTCCACTTGGAAATTAAGTGTATAAAAGGCCCAACAAGAAGAATTGAAGTGAACGAGCTCGAGAATGACCTTGGATCGACCCAAAACAGAATTGAACTAGCCCAAAACGGAGAAGAAGAGAATTGCACAAAACTAGAACTAAATTTGAGTTGTATAGGAAGAAATAATTGAAATCAATTTTTTAGTGTAGCGTTTGAATATTAAAATTGCTTGTTTTCACTTTAATTCTTGTTTTTTTTTTAGTAGTAGAATTAGGTACCGAATAAATTATCCAGTTCGATTGTCTTAATGAAGTTAAAGTTGTAACAATTTTAGTAATTTGAAAATTTTGTATTGATCTCAGTTGAATACAACCCTACTCATTACTATTTATTAATTACACCATACCCTCATGGTATAACTGGTAGAAAATAGGGCGAACATTAGGTTAATAGGGGTCTTGTCGCAAATTTTGCACCCCTAGATTCTTTTATCTTGTCCAGGAGGTTTGTGAATGCCTCATTTCCCCTCTCACTCTTACATTTTAGTAACGTGAGTGTGAAATCTCCTTTGGCTGAAACAATGAATTGTGCTTCTTTTTAAAGTGAATGGGATTTGGAGAAAAGGTCAGATTAAACATAAGCCCAATATATCCAAGGACCCACTACAAATACAAGGGAATAACTCAACAAGATCTATGATTCGCATATTTATTTCAGCCTACGATCTAACCTCATTGTACAATCTTTATTTTTGTATGTACAAGACTACAGATGAGTTTCATTTGTTATCAGTGACGTGTGCGCAAAAGCTATCACTAAATAATATTGGAGGTAGGTAACTTTTGTTGGGTTACTTTCATGTGAGTAGAATTTACTATTTATCTTTGCCTGACTTGAGTGTAGAAGGGCCTTCGCCCAATACCCTAACAAGCCTTACTATCCAACTCAACAGTTGCAACATCTACCTCGAACTTACCAAGACCTGAACCTAAATACTCATTCGAATATAACTATCGATTGAGTGACCTACTAAAATGTTGGGAAATTAGCGAACAAACGAAACGAACAAAGTAAATAATAACCGTGCAAGAAACAATAAAATCGACACAAAGAATTAACGTGGTTCACTAACAACTTGTTAGCTACGTCCACGGCCAAAAGGGAAGGATCCCAAATCAAATTCAAACGAGAGTCAAACAAAGACCAATAGTCGAGTATCTATCAATTGATACTCGACCCAAACAAACTATCAACGCTTGAACAATCAAGCCAAATTCAAAGCCAAAAGCAATTCTAAGACTCTCTAATCTCTCTATATCAAAGGACTCCAATAGGGCCTATATATAAGCCCCAAAACCTAACCCTATAGCAAAAGGAATCCAATTGGGTCTAATCCGCGTAGGCCCAAAAAACTGCTCGCCAGTCACGTCTAGGCCGAGATTCAAAGCTGTCTAGGCCGAGATTCTCTTCCAGCAGCAATTTCACCAAAAACTGACTCGTCGTCTCGGCCGAGATCTCTCGTACGTCTCGGCCGAGACGTCTTTCCAGCGCGAATCTTCAATTTCTTGTCACATATGGTCGCGGCCGCGACGGGTCTTCCAACGCGACCCAATTCCAACAATACCAAATTCAATCCTCCACCTCGATACGAACGTCAATTCTAACCCAATTAGATTCAAGGCACAAATCCCAACAATCTCCACCTTGCCTTGAATCCCCAAATGATGTAGCTTCTTCAGACGAAGCTCCACCTCAAATCAAACCTCCTCACAAAATTCAAACAAAACCAAACTCAATTTTGCGCCAGTTGTACCCAATGTACCAGATGCGCCTTAAGTACCAATTTTGTCCCAAACAATGGGACACTAACAACTTCGAACAGCAGCAGACCGAACTAAAGTAGAACCTTGCATCAAATACAAAGTTCCCTTCTTAATGCCCTTCAGAACTACATTCGAACCTTTGCAGATGTTCAAAACTCCACCTTCACCTTTGAAATTGAAACCCCTGCTGTCTAATCGACTCAGTGAAATCAAATTTCTCGTCATGAGTGGAACATGTCTGACATCGTTCAATGTACGCAGTCTACCATCATGTGTCCTCACCTTAATTGAGCCTATCCCAACCGCCTTGCATTTGGAACCATTGGCCAATGAAATATTGCCACCTTCCTCCTGCTTGTAGGTTGTGAACCACTCCCTACGCGGACATATGTGGTATGACGCCCCCGAGTCAAGAACCCAAGAATCAGATTTACCTGTCTGTTTCTCAGCGATTAGGGCATCATCTCCATCAGAGTCTGCTTCAATTTCCACAACAGAGTCAGCAGTGCTTTCCTGCTTCTCCTTCAACATTGGACATGCATACTTCCAATGCCCTTTCTCCTTACAATAGTTGCAGATATCTCCTGGCTTAGGACCTTTGGGACCGAAATTCTTCTTGAACCTCCTCCCCGGATTTCCCGAACCTCGATTATTGCCAACTACTAAGGTTGCACCCGAGTGTCCAGACACACCACTTGCCTGATGGCGCAATTCTCTAGAATGCAGTGACGACCTCACTTCTTCTAGAGACACAGAATCCTTTCCAACAACAAACGACTGCACAAAATTCTCATATGATGGTGGTAGAGAAACCAACAAGATCAAAGCAATATCCTCATCTTCCAATTTCACATCAATATTACGCAATTCTAATAAGATTTTATTAAGTTGATCTAAGTGATCGCGAAGAGACTGACCTTCACTCATACGCAGTCCAAACAAACGTTGCTTCAGAAGCAACTTATTGGTGAGCAACTTTGTCATGTACAAATTCTCCAACTTCGACCACAACCCCAGTGCAGTTTCTTCCTCTGCTACCTCGGTGATGATGTCGTCATCGAGACACAACATGATCGTTGAGTGCGCTCTCTCATCCAAAGTGGCCATCTCGGCAGATACGGCCTCTTCCTTATCGCCTACTTTGCCCTTGCCTTTGTCCTTCTTTGGCATCAGCGGCGCCCATAATCCTTTACGTTTCAACAAGGCCTTCATTTTAATCTGCCATAGACTAAAACTCTCCCTCCCATTGAATTTTTCAATTTGCACGCTCATCCTAGACATATTTCCCACAAAGACAGCGGAAACTCGAACCAAGCTCTTGATACCACTTGTTGGGAAATTAGCGAACAAACGAAACGAACAAAGTAAATAATAACCGTGCAATAAACAATAAAATCGACACAAAGAATTAACGTGGTTCACTAACAACTTGTTAGCTACGTCCACGGCCAAAAGGGAAGGATCCCAAATCAAATTCAAACGAGAGTCAAACAAAGACCAATAGTCGAGTATCTATCAATTGATACTCGACCCAAACAAACTATCAACGCTTGAACAATCAAGCCAAATTCAAAGCCAAAAGCAATTCTAAGACTCTCTAATCTCTCTATATCAAAGGACTCCAATATGGCCTATATATAAGCCCCAAAACCTAACCCTATAGCAAAATGAATCCAATTGGGCCTAATCCGCGTAGGCCCAAAAAACTGCTCGCCAGTCACGTCTAGGCCGAGATTCAAAGCTGTCTAGGCCGAGATTCTCTTCCAGCAGCAATTTCACCAAAAACTGACTCGTCGTCTCGGCCGAGATCTCTCGTACGTCTCGGCCGAGACGTCTTTCCAGCGCGAATCTTCAATTTCTTGTCACATATGGTCGCGGCCGCGACCACCCGTCGCGGCCGCGTCTTCCAACGCGACCCAATTCCAACAATACCAAATTCAATCCTCCACCTCGATACGAACGTCAATTCTAACCCAATTAGATTCAAGGCACAAATCCCAACATAAAAGATAAAAATAGAAATCAAACATCTCAGATTTCTCAATCATGCGCATGTAACTTTAGTAATGCATATATATAATGGCAATTCTTTTTTTAAACCAAATACCAATTCCTTTTTTTCGTAAAACCAAATGCCAATTCTTACTTAATAGATTATGGAAATGCCTTGTAAAATATCATATCCTTGCTACTTACATAAACTTTCAATCTAATAATTCAGAAAATATTGTTCAACTTTTTCAATGTTCTGAAATTGTAAATCCTGGCAAAACAAGTGTAGAAATCATGCAATCCCTTAGCATCAAATTTTCCTCCTATAAATGTTTACCTCCTTGACACTAATATCAACATGGGTTTATGAGGTGATATCCAGTGAACTTTTGGTATGATGAAATTTAGAGTCCAATGCATACTACATTAGATTGCTATAACAAGACATATTTAATATTTTCTATCCATCACATACCTACCTAGTTACACTAGACAGGAGAGAACTCCCACATCTTTAGTTCTAGTAATATTATGTATCTACCCTCCCACTCCATTACTAATTAAACCTATTTCCTCCCTTGCCATTGGTTTACTTTGGCAGCCCCCTTGCCCTAGGTTGACACTACCGTCAACATCTTCGTCGATGGAAGGTTAGTTGTCTCCTCCATTTTTTTCTGAACTCTCCACAAGGTGTGATTTATAATACTCTCCTTGTTTAGTATACCACATATGTGTACTATTCTTTCGCAAAGTCAGACCTAGGTTTGCATATCCAAAAAAGGGCTTTGGAAAAAAATACTGTCTTAGAGAAGCTATAGTATTTCATAGAGTTAAATGCACTCAGGTTGTATAAAGATTAGCGTACCTTGATTTCTTCAAAGCCCAGAAAGGAAGGAATTTTATGCCTTCATCTCTATTCGCGCTCAAGAACTAAATGTAAGACGAAGATGTAATTTGTATTTGGTGGGGTTATGAACATAAAGTGCCCTTTCCCTGTTGAGGAATTGTTGAGATTTTTATCAAATCAAAGGACCTAACAATCATTAAAGTACACATTTTGGGGGTATATAGGTCATTGAACATGAAAACCAAGGAAGGTGATAAATATGTCACACCCCCCTAAGGCAGGATCCATATCCAGTGAACAATGGCATAAAACCAACTTTGTAGCGGGCCATGGGATTAGAGGTGGCAATTCGGGCCGGCCCGGCCCAGGAAAGTTCGGGTCGGGCCGGGCCTGATTTATTTCGGGCCTAAAAATGCTAGGCCCGGCCCGGAGGACCTCGGGCCATCAGGCCATCGGGCCAAAAAAGTCCACCAATGAGTTTTTTTCTTTTCTTTTTTGTTACTTTAACCATGAAGTAGAATTATATATTGAGGCGAACTTCAATTTAATTCTCTTAAGAAAAAACTTGATCGGAAGATAATATATTACTATTCGTTGCAATATGGAATGATATCTATTAATCTATAGGCATGTCTCAAACCCCAGATATAACAATAATAATAATAATAATAATAATAATAATAATAATAATAATAATAATAATAATAATAATAATAATAATAATAATAATAATGGAGGAATGGATGATGATATATAGTTATATACTACACGTCACAAGTTATTTAATTTTTGTCTACGTACTATACTACATGTTAATCAATTTTTCATTTTTCGACACATAATAATTAATGAGCATGCTTCCAATTCATTTTCCATCTTCAGCTAATAAAATTGAAGAAATAGAGTATTAAATTAGTCAAATGTTTTAATTTCTTGGTAAATAGATACATTTATGCTCTGCTAGAAAAAAAAAAAATTCAAATAGTACACAAAATATTACCTAATTCCTAAATTTTTCTTATTCGATTAGTGAGGGGAAAAAAATTCAATTCCATTAGGCCGGGCCGGACTTGGCCCATGAAAAGAAAAGCCCGTTCGGGCCGGGCCAGAAAAGCCCGAATTTTTTTGGGCCTCTAATATTCCGACCCAGACCGCTCTATATTTCGGGCTAAACGGGCCGGGTCAGTTTTGCCAACTCTAAATGGGATATTTGTATCATTTTCTTCCATTATAGAAAAATTTGGAGTACGGACTACATCTTTATCCCATCCAAAGAAGTACCAACAAGTAAATGTGCCCTAAAAGTGTCTGAAACTTTCGAGTTGCCCATCAATGAGTTTCGTGGATTCCATAGATAGATTGTAGTATCTATTGTTCATTACACACACACATACCTGTGTGTATACATACAAAATGGTAGATACTACGCATAGTGGAATCCCCTCGATTTAGCATTTAAAAACCGTTGTTACTTCACCTTCACATGCCCTCTCTATTTCCATCCCCCTCTTCTTCTTGATATTCCGATACAATATTCCTCCAAAACCAGTGTTTTCGCCACAGGAACACCATCTCCTCAAGAGGGACCCCCTTCGTTTCAGGCAAGAAAACACAGACAAAGATTGTCATGATCGTGATCCACCCGGAGAAAAATAAGAAAATCCCGAACTTGAAAGCACAGAGCATAGAGAGAAAAGACTGAGCAATGATGAAAGTGAAGAGAAGATTCACAGAAACTGTGATGCTTTGGCCTGCAGAACGAGTTTCTAGAGGGAAAACTTCACTCGGCACTGTCCACCCCAACGGCCCCCACGACCACCCAAATGCCGCTACAAATAGGCATATCATTGCCACCACTATGATCGCAAAGCCCCTTTTTAGCTCTCTGTCATTTCCGAATTCCAGTCCCAAGATTATTGCAACTATTACCTGTTTCACAAAGTAAACTTCAACTTTAGATTGAAATAATTGAACAATACATGAGGGGGAGACAGAGAGAGAGAGTTGACCTGGCAAACAATCATTAAAATGCCACCACTAATCAGCAAAACTCGTCGACCCAATCTATCGACAGCAGCCATCGAAAAAAGCGTAGACGAAAACAATACAGCTCCAGTCAATGCCGATGAATATAGAGAAGCATTACCCCTAAACCCCATACTCTGAAACAACACCGGTGCATAAAACAGTATTGAATTAATCCCCGTCATGATCTGAAACATCGGCATGAAAATTGCGACGATCAACTGCGGCCTGTTCCGCCTCTTGAGAATATTACGAAACGGGTTCTTGATTGCATTAGCCAGCTTGCTAGCATCAACCATGTCTTCAAATTCCGCATCCACATTCGTAGTACCTCTAATCTTTTCGAGCACTCGTCTGCCCTCTCGTTTGAGGCCTCGTTCGATCAAGCTGTTGGGTGTCTCTGGAAGGAGTATACCTCCAACAGTCATGAGAAAAGCAGGAGCTGCTGCTAGACCTAAAGAGAGCCTCCACCCCCATGGATGGATCTTGTTAGTTCCAGAATTGATCATGTTTGCTGTGAAGATTCCTAGTGTAGTTGCTAATTGGAATAACATGTTTAGCCCTCCTCTCAGATTGGTTGGTGCCATTTCCGATAGGTACAATGGTACTGCCTTCGGGTACATACATAAAATACACTTAAATACCGACCACCTCATCTAAAAATTTAAACACTTAATTACGTATCAATTCACAACATTTTTGTCAATTATCATTTGCAACATGACATTTAAACGGTAATATAAAAATGCATTACTTTTAGGTTTTTTCATTCAATGCACGAGCATCCTGCTTGCGATTCCAATTATTGATGTGGAGCCTAAATTTAAGACTTTGGCTTGCCCAACTCCAGACATGTAATTGTATGAATGTTTTAAACCTTTAATTATATGAAAACGAAATTATTTCACCATTAAACCTAATCATATAATTTCATCATTTTCATTTGTATTAGGGGTTCTAAACTATCATATAGATCACGTCTGCAACTAAGTGGGCTACAAAACCAGTTACAAGCTCCACGTTAGAAATTGGAGCTCGAAATTTGCTCCGGTACATTGAACTGAAAACCTTTTGAAGGTTGTTCATCTTTATGTTATATTTGAAAAATTATGTTGGCAATGAAAACGTAATTAAGCTATATTTAAAGTAGTATCATTATAGCATTTAATTTAGTATCTTGGTCAAATACAACAGACATACGGTTGACAGTTTGAGTAATCATTTAGGATTTCTCTCTCTCAAAGAAAAAGAGCACCTGATTTCCGAAGCCGATTCCAATGCCAAGCATGATGCGGCCTAATAGAAGCATAGGGAGATTAACGGCAGAAGCGTTGAGAGCTGCTCCGACGAAGAAGCTAGCTCCGCCGCAGATAATGCTAATGCGCCGCCCCTGTTTTCGTGTAACAGGAGACGCCACAAGAGATGCTACCAGACCAGAGAGATACAAAGATGAGGTGAATGCAGCTAGGCCTTGATTGTTGTACTTGCAGTAGTTGTTTTCGCGAGCTCGACTCTTGTTCAGATACACTTTGTTGAAGAATTTTTCCAGAAATTCATCCATTGCTGTCACTCCTCCTGGTAATAGTTGCAAAACAAAATCCTTCATGAATAATTAATTTTGTTGTTTCTGGTGGATTAGTTATATTTATTACCTGAAATTCCGACGTCGTATCCGAAGAGTGATCCTCCGACAGCAGCAACGATACATGTAATAATAACATAAGTGGTAACCTTCCCTTGGTACTGTTCAGCTCTTTCTTTGGTTACACTGCTCTGAGCTAGAGCTCCTCCTGCCATTTTCACCTTCCAATTTTCTTTGTATGAGAGAGGGAGTCCTCAAAACTTAATCATGAGTTTTCGATTTTTCTTATGGAAAAGCAGTAAAATGGGTAGCAGTGGTGAGGTTGTTGCCAACCATGTCTTTTAACACATAATAGCAACAAAGTCAGTTGCGACCAACCATTCCTAGTCAGACAATAATTTTTTTATACCTCAACAACCTATAAATGGCAGTAGATATCACACCTGGTAGTGGTGAATTTAATTTAACAATGACCATATAATGTTTGTGACTAGTTCAAACCTAACAGCTAACCTTAGCGATACCAAACCTTATTTAGAGTTAGGTAGCATTTGCCAGCATTCATTTTGCGTGATTTTCAGCTTTTAACTGAAAAAGGAAAAAGGAGCTTGTGATTAATTACATTTGCCTGTGATTATATTTTTTCATCTTAATTACTTTGCAAATTGTTTTAATGTTTTTACCCTAAATTAGTACACGTCACCTACATAACGATGTTGCCAAAACATACGACTGCAACATGCAATGAACTAAGGAGCCGCTTGGTTCATGATTAGAAATGGTAATGATAATGGGTATGAATGAAAGATCAATCATATTATTGAATGACGTGGGGAAGTTGTTAATAAAATGAAGATAATGATTAACTTATTCATGTCAACCAAACATAAAAAATAGGAATAGAACCTTTTTTATTCTCATTACCCAACCCCCACATACCGAGCGGCCCCTAAATTCAAACATGAAATAATTATCTTTAATAAATCATCTTACTAAGAAAGTACCAATGCTACGAAGATTAAAATAGTCTAATGATATTAATATATACAGTATTAAACAACACCGACCAAGCCGAATGTAAGTTCAAACCTTTTTTTTATAAGAAACAAAATTTTAACTAAAAGGTGAAAGTTACAAGGGGAAGAGGTTTCCCATATGGAACTGTACAAAATCAATCACACTGTGAGAGTACAATACTTAAATCCCTAACCACGTCCGAAATACAGAAATAAAAAACACTTACCGAGGTGGTTCTTGAACGCTAAAACAATTCGTTACTTGAACTTTTCTACACCCAAAATTTGGAACTCTTAAAAAGATTCTTCTATTTATATGCATATACATACATTGGATCAAAGAAAGGTTTCAGGCAGAAGGTACATCCTTCCAGACAGATAGATAGGTGAACGCATATCATAAGACTTTCATCTTCTAGAGAGAAACCTCGACCATGAAAAAGATGATCTTGTAAGAATGGCACTTATGATGAATTTCTTGTAAACAAACAAAAATTAATCTTTAGAATATAGTCGGACTATTGCCTTGAGTACGCGCATAAAGTGCTGATATTATGCATTAGTACGTAACATCCGGCTTCCCTGATCAAAGTATGCTGCTCAAGAAGCCCCTACAAGGATATCATAAATATTTTCAGAGTCAGATTCTAATCTAACAGCGATATAATGATCGTTGTATATCCTTACCATATTCCTGTTGCTCTTTTGGTATCTCTGCAAGAAAATAAAACAAAATGATCAGCTATGGCTAACTTTGGGCTCAGGTTCAACTGGAAGATATAATTTTAGAGTTACCTGGGTTTTCCTTCGAATGCATCATTAATTTCTTCGCCACTAGGCCTTTTCTCAAATTTTGACAAGATCACGTATTTCTCCTTCTTAGGAGTCTCATCCACTCTCTTGTACAGCTCGTATTCATATGGGTAAGACATCCTGATAAGAGAACTGGTCATTGTAAGGTTAGGCAAGAACAACCTATGGCCACGGTGGTTAAATGGCAAAAGGAGAGAAGTGTATATATTTTATAGCCACATCATGTAGATGTTTTTAGCCACTTTTAAGGGTGAAATCACTAAACCCTTAATGAATGTGAAGCTGAATATGCAACATACATCTAGAAGATCATGAACTTCGATATAGACAGAGATGCCGCATTTTCAGACTTCAATTCATTCATTGTTGTCTTTTTAGAAAAAAGTGACTAATAAACATGTACTCTTAACAAGTGGCTAAAAACATCTACTCTTACAGAATTTGGCTAACATCGCCCAATAAGACACAAATTTTTTCGCAAATATACCGTAATGGTCTAAACAAAGATAAAGGCAGGAAGTAGATTAGAAAGGAGAACTGGTGGAATAATGGGCTAAATGGCTAATATCATATAGAGATAGAGTTTGGGCAATTACTGATACAGTAATGAGTCTAATGACCTCACCTGAGTGCACCCATAATTGGATATTGCGTCCCTGCATAGTAGAGTAACCGGAAGAAATAACATATCTCAAATGAAGCAGCATATGCTAATCTCTCCTCCCGACCCATAGTCTTGCAAAAGATCATTATAAGAGCTTCATGAAAATATGTTCAAATATGGGATCTTAGATACTGATGGCTCAGTACTTACTTGCATAATGCCACTTGAACCTGGTACATCCTAACAATTCAGAAATGCAATTACATCAGCGGTCAGCCATCTTGATAAGAGAATATATATACGCATATACATGGAAAAGGAGGTCGAAAAGAACATAGAGAATATATATACACATACATATTTAAAAGGGGGTCGAAAAGAACGATAGATTTAATGTAGAGATAAGAAAAATGAAATCACAGGATTATTCTCTGATATACTACTGTTGCTGATTCTATTTCTCAAGTACATGTCCCTGCAGATATTTCCAGCATCTTTTAATTTGAGTTTTGACTTTTGAGTGCTTTCTTGCAGATAAAATTTCATCTTCTAATAGGAATATAACTAGATACCAATTTCCTAGGATATGGTTGAGTGTAAGCTTTAACTTGAACACAGGGGCAAGTGTTGATATAAATAAACAATCAATATATGTCTTATTAGACTAATGATAACATCTAAGAATCCTTTTACACCTTTTCTTTTCAATGAAATTTCTCTCCAAGTAAAGAAGCACTTTAGATATTTATTCGAAAAACTGACCTTCAGCTTAGGATTAACAAGAATGACTGGACGATGTCCAGCAGCATCAGTCATAGCCTTTAGATCCTGCATTATTAGACTCAAACCGTCATAAATCACAAATAAATATAGCATCTGCATAGGGTAAACTTTGCAGAAACAAAAACACAACCCTTTAGTTCCTTACACCAATAATACAGTTGCCCACGGCATTTTGTGGAGCCACTAAAATGAACATGTCATCCTGCTCTTCAACCTCCTTGCCACCTGTAGATACTTTTAATATTACCATGCTGGTACAGGCTTCTAGTCAAGGAGTAATACCTAGGGTACGCAAACAGATAACTTGAAGTGCTATAGTATTAAGGTGGAGTTTGGTGTGCTGAAGCAGCGGAGTGAGTTTAGCACTGAGCCACCAACAGTTATAGAGTTCTAACTAAAAGGCTTTTCCAAGAAATGTAGGATTGATAAGCAATTTGTCAAGTCTGGCATAACCAGGATAGATGATAGCAACAAGATTATGGTCCCTAAACTTATTTACTTTCTTTTACTCTTGAGACAGATTTTGAAAATTAATACTGCTATTAAACACAATGTCAAATGATCTTATTCATGTAGATGAGTAATGTGTAAATAAAAAATATCCTATATTTAGATACTCAACAAACTGTCAACCAACACTACTATTCTTAGCTATAAAAAGGGTAATTGCAAGAAGCAGAAGCGAATGGCATATTGGCAACTATAGGTTTGTGCCCACTTAATGAGAATGAGGAGACAACAAGATAGTGAGAAACAAGGGTACAGGACATGGATTGGTGAGAGGTAAGCAGCTGCTAATATTACCACAGTTCACGATCTGAAAGACTGAATAGTTGAAAAGCTTAGTTTCACTTAAATTGGAAGTATAAATTCATGAAAATTGATTTACCTATAGAACCAATATTGATGAAAGTACCCATGGCATCATCATCGCCCCAATCCATGAACTCCAAAATCTTTCTGGTTCCAGCTAACTGCAGTGGCATTCCAGCTAGTGCCCCTTCCCCCATAGACCCTTGCACACAAACCTACAAAAGACTGGAAGGCTGATACAAACAGACTAACAACTATTTCACATGTAAATCTATAGTATTGAGTTTGCTCGGGACCTTGACACGCTTCCCATCATCAGCAAAGGAAAGAGCAATGATGCGGACAAGCTCCATTAAGGTACCTATTCGATAAACATCCTGAGCAAGAAATCATCCACTACAAAAGTTTTGAGAAGAACCAGGGAAGAAATGAAAATAAAAAAGGAGGTTTCTTACCATTTCTGGATTCAGCTCAGGAATATTGATCTCCACCTTCAGTTCAAGAAGGTAAAGTCATTATACATTATAATGAAATAAATCTTCGGGTGCAAAATTTCTAGAATGTAAAGTTTCAAAGAGCACATGCACACTATTTCCTTATAAATAGGTGTGTTCAGTCAGAATTAGTGTCGGTAACAAAAATAAATCAGAAAATGGTGTGCTGATGCATAACACAAGCAAAAAAGATAGATACTTGCAATTTGGGAACATAGCCAGTGATCGAATCTCTTGAATGAGTAAACGACCAACCACCCAGCATATACGGTTTCACATATAGAAGCTTCCACCTTTAAAGTTCAGACACACAATGTTACTTTGTCTTCCCTCTTTCTCTCTCCAGGACAGACACACAAACATGCAGCGCCTCTCGACCAATACACATATTTATCCCTCAGAGAAGAAACACATTTCTCTAAAACAATGAGTGAGAACATACACAATGTTATTTTTTGAGCAATGCACTAGACACGGAACTAAGAATAAAGCACAAAAGGGGACAAAAAAGAAAATCGAATTGCATCTTTGCTTATAAATGAATTAGAAATATAAGAAGATATAAGACCTTCAATCGAGTTTTCCCATCTTTTACTGCTCTTTGGGTTGCTTGCAGCACATCCTCATAGAAATATTTCCTGATTTCTCTAGAATGAGGAATATTGTTCAGTTTTGTTGGTATTCCTCTCCAATTATTCTGCAGAAGCTAAAAGACAAACAAATGAAACGATAAACTAGCAAATATCTTTTCAGTTAACCCAAATTATTGCATCAGAAACAATTGATAAATGTGTGAGAAGATTTCGATATAAGAACCTTTTCTGATGATGACTTATCCAACTGTTTCTCAATTCTTGCCAATTCACCTATGAGCAAGTAGAATAAGTTTATTTAGTTCAAGTTGTCACCAGGAGATTATAAAATTCCCAAATACTGTACGGTTGCGCTCATTTCTTTGATAACACGGTACGAAAATACAAAATTGACAAATGGATCAGTTCTTGTCCAATCGTCTCTGAGGGATGAGCAAAATATCCAGGCAAAACGAAATTACAATGATAAAAGAGATAGAGACGGAAAGTCAAAGAGCACAACCATGTATACAAATGCATCTGAAATCTGAACAATCTTGATAAATTATAGGTAATAATAAAACATGCACATGCATAGGTTGTGTTCCTAAAAGAACAATGAACATCTGAATGAAATGAGAAACTGGACCTGATCTTAATTCCTCTTCTTTATCTTTCTGCAATCTTGACAATAAAGAATCTATCTCTTGAAAAACTACTTCTTTAGGACGATTTCCATCAATCTGTAGACCCCCAACAATTTATTTGAGAGGCATTCATATGCTGGAGGTGAAAGTAGCTCATTCATCAAGTTGTGGAATACCTTATGAATTGAGTCCGAGTATGTCGATAAGATTGACTCAACGTTTTTCTTGTATATGTCTAGGCGTGACTTCACCTGAGAATCATTGAACATTTAGGAATCAGAAAGAGTGCGACAGGATCCACAGTTTAAGACTAACTTTAGTTGTAATTTTTTCTATTCCAGCTATCCTCTCTTATATATCTAATTTTATGACAGCAATTATTCTTCTTTACCACTTGAAATAGGGCCAAGAAAGTTCCATTAATTTCTAAAACAACTCTAAATTGCATGTCCCTTGACATTGTGTTTTCCTTTATTTTTAGCCATTAAAAAACTCTGTTTTTCAGTTAGCAAAATGCCTGCATATCCTACAGTGGAGTGTTATGTACAGAATATTTACCTCCCCAACCCATTCCTTCTCACTGGATTCGGAACACATGAGGATTTAAAGCTACTGAACCTAGAGTCTGGAGTAATATTCACCTAATGTCTATCATTATGAAAGTGAACCAGAACAAGTGCACTGATATGTTTGTCCTATATGGAAATGGGAGGTCAACTACAGTTACCAAGTAGAGATTCCAAATTACTATTCGAATTATATTAAATATTCCCAGAGCCCATGCATCTTTCAGGACATACATAACTCAAATAAATGTCTCACTTGTGACTGTTTTAGCAAGGATTTCATCAGTTCCAAAAAAACGACTATTAATCATTTTTCATAATGAAACACAGTAAGGAGTGCCTCTTGTGTATACGACTAAAAACATCAAAATAAGTCCACAATTGAAAATGTAAAACATATATAACTGCCTAGTTGAAGTACCTTTTCCTCAGTGTCATCAGGACGAGTAACAAGCCTTTCTTTAACTTCCTCATTTTCTGGTGGGAAGTTTTTCATATGATAGATCTTTCCCGTCGAAGGATCCAGCCGTCTTCCAACACACCGGTCAATTAGAATGTCATCAGGCACCTGAAGAAGCAACAATATCTCTTGTCACTCATGAGTAGATACCATGAAACTTTTCTTAAAGAGTCGGTACTCAGAGAATAGTCCAAAACCAAATTTAACTTGCACCTTTATTTTTTGAATTACAAGGATTCATTTAAGTAATCAATAGGAAATATAAACAATTGTATGCCTGTAACATCAGCGATAACAACAATGGTTATATTTCAGACATAGTCTTAGAAATGCTCATGACGACTAGAAGCGACTTGGACATTCTGAACTTGAAGCTCAAAGGGCATTGATTCACAACTAATCTGGTTAACCAAAATGCACCCTTTACTTAAAGACAATTATTTTCTGATAGAAACTGCTAATTTAGCTGATGGTTAAAAGTTCTGTTTTGGACAAAACTCTACATTGTACTTGGATGATCTAACTTGTATCCTAAAGAAGGATGCTTCTTCAACGAGTTTTTGGCTATGTTTTTATTGCAAAATTTAAGGCAAAAGCACCATTTCTAATGACTCTTAGCTTTACAAATCAAGGGAAAAAAATTATATTCTAGTGAAATTATGAGTTAAAGTATTTATTTATCTCTGAAGCAGAGTACTGAATCAATCAATTCCAGCATAGCTCATATAAGCTAAAAGAAGAACACAGAACTTAAAGATCTTTAAGATCATAAACAGCAGGCACATACATCGAGTATAATGTATACGTCAGGCCTAATATCCAGTTTTTCCAAACTCTCTGCTTGGGCAGAACTTCGTGGGTATCCATCTAAAAGCCATCCCTTCTCTTTCACATCTTTTAGTGATAGCCGGGCAGTCACCATCTATAAACTGAAGTGTTAACTGAGAAAATTCACAAATTTTAGATTTTGTTTTGGAATAAAATAACAATAATAGATCCTTTTCATACAGCTGTCACTATTTCATCTGGAACTAAACAACCAGAGTTCATGTACTCCTTTGCTTTGTTTCCAATTTCAGTACCAGCTGATACTTCGGCTCGTAGAATGTCACCAGTTGATATATGTACTACTCCAAACTGAAGAAGCCAAGGATGGGGTCATAAAGAGCTGTAAAGAAGAAACTTCTAGATAATTTCATAATTTTTATCATCTTATAACAAGTGTATCAACTAAGGGAAGTATATAGATTCAAATAAAGCCTCAATCAGTCAATCATTAGTGGGCATATCAGAGGATCTTTATATACTTCAATAGGCCAAGGTAGAGCATCATCCTTGATAAAGTTTATCATCATTTTTTATGGAAAAATGTGGTGTAAAACTACAGGTAAGCACATGATTAAGAAGTGTTTGGCTAAGCTTATTCAGAGTATCTTATAAGCTCTAACATCTTATAAGATGTTAAATCTTATTTCAAAAATATGTTGTTGAAGTGTTTGGTTATAATAAGATAATAGAGCTTATAAGATGTTAGTAATGTCATTTTTGTAATTGAAACAATAAAAATTGAAGTAGGAAATCAAAATAAGATCTTATTTAGAAATAAGTTGGACCTTCCTTACTTTTTTTTAAAACAGCTTATAAGCTGTTAACAACTTATTTTAAAATAAAATTAGATCTTATTTAAAAAAGTTACAAAACACCCTCTAAAAAAGTTTTGCATAGCTCTTAAACATCTTAAGATATTTTGAAGAACCTATAAGCTCAGCCAGACACCCTCTAAAAAAGTTTTGCATAGCATTTTGTTTGGTTCTGCAACCGACTCCTGATTTTATAGTTGAGGGTTTTCACATGAATTAGTTTACATTCTAATTCTAAAATTCATTTCAAACTACCAGATCTTTTATTGTTTTTATCTCTCTTTATCAAATGAAGCTTGAAATTTCTTAATGTAGCAACTGGAAGACTGGAAAAAACAAACTGTAATGCATGTCTAGGCATTATTTTTGTTCTTTGATATCTTGATGTACATGCAATTCCTTTATTATAACTGTAATATGAATAGAGAGTTGTTCCTACATGGATGTTTAGAGCATTTGGAGTAAAACCGACACAATACAGTATCAACTGACCTTCTGAGCGATCATCGCACATTGAGTCCCTTTCCCTGAAGCTGGGGCACCTGATATCATCACTTTTAATGGCTCACCCTTAGAGCTTACAATTCTAAGTATCTGTCCCACACACATCGAGTATGTCATAGAGCGAGAGAGATTCCAATAAACATAAGTTAGAATACGATTATCACATCTTGTTTTATCAAATAATTGCTAATGTAAGATCATTAAAGTTGGTATCTCTTTCATCCAAAATTATTTACTGATGTTTCCCTTTCATTTCTTTTGATTTTAATTTTACAAGAATGATCAACTTCTCAAAATGAAAAAAAATATAAAATCAAAGCAAATATAATTAACTGAATGGCAGGATCGTCACGTACATCCTAAAATTCAAGTACCAATTCAAGCATAACACAAGCATTTGACCTAAAGGGTAACACCGAACTTAATATTTGAAGATGAAGTTCAAGAAATGCACTTAAATTTGTTCGAAATTAAAGTAAACGTCGATCCAGAAATTACGAAGCCGTCATCCCGTTTATGTTCAATTCTCGAAGAAATAAGGCAGCAATAGAGGTTGCAGATACAGGAAAGCAGAAAGTAAAAAAAGGGACCTTCGGCAAGGGCTTGGTGTTGATGGCAGCATGCCTGAATAGACGGGGTGGGAAATGGTGGTGGGAGAGAAAAGGAGTGGAAACGTAGAGAGAAGGAAGTGATGGGGAGAGAGAGGGTATAGAGAAATTCGGGGTTAAGTAAAGATTATAGCAGTGAGAAGCAGCGGGAGAGTGGATCAACATCGCTGGAAACTGAGACAGTGAGTGTGTGTGAGTAGTGGGGGAGAGAAGAAGGAACAAAAGGGAGCAACGGCTGATATTCACGAACGAATTGCCGCCAGAAGATGAGAATCCACAGGTTAACCATAGCGGTCTTAAGATATTCAAATCGAAAATCGAAAATATAATAAAACCTCTATAAACTAATTTGCTTACATTTTCTTTTTATTTATCCCAATTTAATTTATTAGTAGATAAGTGATAAATTTATCTCACAATCTTCACATTCAATTTTCACCTTTAAAAAAGTCAAAGATTCCACAAAATTTGTTTTTCCTTAACCTCCGTGTCCGACCAAGGTAGGTAAATTGAGCCGGGACAGAGCACGGGGGGAGTAATAATTTTGAAAATCAAATAAATCTATTCATTAAAAGATATATTAATCTAGTGGATAAGTCTCCAGTGAGGATGATCGAAAATTATTATATTACAAATGTTATTTTATCATGTGTTTATTTAAAATGTTACGTCGTATTTAGCATCGCATAAGACTCAATTAGTTGACATGAAAGTTTAGTTTAGATTTAAGTTTAGACTTAGATTTTGTCTTCGTGTTAGGAGAACAGACATTATTTGATAATAACACTATTTCTTCACAGGACGGAACACCCAAATTCGGACTTGCTTGAATTTTGATGAAGACGTCACTCCTCAAGTTTGATTAGGGTTAAACATTGAACCGTTCAAGACCACCATTCTTATTCTTCCAATTTTTATGTTTCTTGTCGTCCTAAATCTTTAATATCTTTCATTTGCTATATATGTTTTTTTTTTTTTTTTTTAGAAGCTGTGTTTTGCTTTTGAATTTGTTTAATGTTAGATTAAAATGTGTCGAACCTAAAAAAAATATAATAAGAAATCAAATATATTTCGTGTGGAGCCCAAAAAAAGAAATCAAATATATTTCGCGTGGAACCTGGGTATATTGAATTGGAAAAGAAAAAAATCTTATATTTCTATATTATGTTTAAAAGGTGATGTTATAAATAATAATTGACCAAAAGGTCGTGAATTTTCACGTAATTAGTCATTTATTTTACAAATGACATTTTGAGAATATATCACGATAATATAATAATTAACTTTGTGGAAGATTTTTGTAAGACTCCTTAATACAGTATGTGTCAAATTTTTATATATTTTTATACTTTTTAACTGCAACACTTACATATTTTAAAATAGAGGAAGTATAAATTCATAAACTGGCTATTTATTTAGGGGTACGGATCCAAAATATACCAGCGTTAAAGTTGTTGGTTCAGTATTTTTTTTTTTTTTTGGTTCGGTGTTACATGATTCAGAGATTCATAATTTATGGATTCAAGATTCAAGATTCATGTTGTTGGTTTCGATTTTTCAACTGACACACAATTGAAATGGTAAATATGAAATATAGTGTCAATTGTTGATTTCACAATTAGCGGTAACAAATTGAATAATGGTATAGATTTTGGTATTGACACATATCTTGTACCTATGCAGAATGCAGTTATTGATCCTCCAAGTTCAAATTCAAAGCAGAGAAGATTCTCAGACACCAATTTTAAACCAACATCCTTAGCAAGTATTAAACTTCCAAATCACTTTGACACTTGTTTCATACCATAATATAAAAGAACTTAAACTCCACCCAAAGAAGAATCTGAACATACTCAGACATAAACAACAAACAAAGTTCTTTTCAAAGTCCCATTTCAGTACTAAAAAAAAACAATCTGGTGTATTGAACCTCTAACCTTCACCAAGTAATAACAACGTGCTGCTACTAGACTACAGAGGTCTGACCAGCGCTGATAGAACTATATCTATAAATACACACACATATTCCATGTTTATTCTATGCTTTGATCAATCCAACAATAGAGACATAAACATGGGTAATCAGAAAATGTATATCCTTATTGCAGCTCTCATTATCTCTTTCTGTACCTCCACCTCCACCTCCACCTCCGATTCTTATTCTCCTCAGCTGCGTCGTGGCATCAAAGCGGCATACTGGCAATCATGGCAGGCCCAAACCCTCCCACCCTCGACTATCCCAACTGCCTACTTCACCCACGTTTTTTACGCTTTCCTCCTCATTAATCCAACCACTTTTCAGCTTTTAGTCACACAAAATGATGCTCAGTGGATGGGGGTCTTCACCGCTGCCCTCCATTCGACTCCCACCCCAGCTAAGGCCATCCTCTCCATCGGAGGAGCAGGGGCAATCCCTGCTGATTTCTCCAACATGGTCACTACTTCTAACAGTCGAGCCGCCTTCATTCAGTCAGCAATTAGCATCGCACTAACACATGGATTCGATGGGCTTGATCTCGACTGGGAATTCCCAAACAACTCTCAAGACATGTCAGATCTCGCCTCGCTTTTCAAAGAATGGAATGCTGCTATCAAGCAAGAATCACTCACCTCAGGCAGGCCTAGGCTCCTCTTATCAGCTGCTGTTTACTACTCCCCTGATGTTGTATATCCGGGCAACATTCTCCGCACCTATCCAGGCGACGCGATTAGGACATACGTAGATTTTATAAGTCCAATGTGCTTCGACTATCATGGTTCAGGGTGGGAACCTAACACCACCGGCGAGCACGCGCTGCTGTACGATAAGTACAGCAACGTGAGCACTAGCTACGGTGTTTCAGCATGGAAAAGAAACAGTGTGCCTTCGAAGAAGATAGTGATGGGAATGCCAGCTTATGGGAGGACATGGGAGTTGAAGGATCCAAATCAGCACGGAATCAGAGCACCGGCTGTAGGAACGGGTCCCGGTGGAGGGGTGTTGATCTACTCAGATATATTGGAGTTCAATGCTGATAATAAAGCCACCGTAGTTTTTGACAATGCAACCGTATCGACTTATTCGTATGCTGCGAGTAATTGGATTGGATACGATGATACTACTTCTATACGGTATAAAATCAAGTATGCTAAGGATCAGGGACTTGGAGGGTATTTTTTCTGGGCGCTTGGTTTTGATAGCAACTGGAGTCTTGCTAAAGCAGGTATAAATACATTGAAGCTATCAACATATTTTATTTTATATCCGAATTTGGGACCAACTAAAGTTATAATCTGTTTGTGCACTATTGCAGCTTCCATGGCATGGGACAGTGAAAATTGATGATGCCGGTGACTTCGTTTGTCATATGTAATTCAAGAGAAACATTTCATTGTATTTAAGAAAGCTGTGTTTTAAGAACTGCAATTTACTTTGTATGTTCAATATATTAATTATGTTATATTATTCACTCTCCTGTATTTGTGTGCAACTAGAGACACCCCTTTTCAACTAATGCCTTTGAATAACAAAACGTGACTTAACAAACAGAAAGGGACAAGAAGAAATTTTAAAAGTATAACTGCACCAACAAAACAATTCTGAATTCTCTCAAGCTAAATGCACCCAATCCACCATTGTGCTCACCAACGGATCGGATTTTCTACCACATATTTAATGTATCTTTTATGACAATTATGCCATTACAGGACACTTATGCATTAGTGATGACATCACTTTATACATGTGTCATGCAATGTTATAACTGCAGCAAAAGATATAACACAATGTGTAGTAGGAGATCCAACTTGACTTCTGAATCGACGTGCACTTTCATCTCAACACGACCATAACTTTGAAGCTGCAAGAAAAACATTATCATAATTGAAGATCTTACAGAAAAAGTAAAATAAAATAAAATACACATACATATACCATCGACATTAAATTAATCACAAGGGGAAAAAATACACATACCTGTTTTGGAGATTTTCCACTTGTAATCACCATTAACAGCCCAAAAGAAGTATCCACGAAGGCCAAGGCTTCGAGCATAAACAGTCTTGACACTTATAGACCTAGTATCATCGTATCCAACCCAATAACTTCCTCCAACCGAATAAACTGAAACTGTCTCCAAATCATAAACCACCTTAGCCTCATTATCCTTATTGAACTTCACCACCTCAGCAAAAGTCAGTACCCCTGACCGATCCGGACCAGGTCCCACATCGACCGCGGGTGCACCAATCCCGTGAAATCTAGGGTCCTTGAGCTGCCACGTCCTCCCGTACAATGGCAACCCCATGATCAGCTTGCTGCTGGGCACCCCTGACCGGATCCACGACCCGATCCCGTAACTCGTGCTTATATTACTTTTTGGGTCAAATAGTGCCGCTTGCGCTCCCGTGGCAGTAGGGTCCCACCCTCCATGATAGTCATAGTTCATGACATTAATCCAATCCAGATTCTTGCTGATTGAAGCAGACGGATAAGCCCGGTTGGGGCCGGAAAGAAAGGTATCTGCCGAGTAGTACACGGCGGCGGTAAGGAGGAGCGGCGGCCGGCCGGCGGTCTCCGCCTCCTTCTGCACCTCCACGCGCCACTCATCCAGCAAGTACTCCAAATTCTCCATATCATTAGCATCTTGAGGATACTCCCAGTCAAGGTCAATCCCATCAAACCCGAACTTTCGGGCCACTTCTATGGTCGAATGGATGAACGCTGAGCGTGTCAACGGGGTGGCAGCCATGCGAGAGAAGAGCAGGGTCCCCTCGGCTGCGCCGCCGACAGAGAAAAGTATCTTGACGGGAGGCTTCTTTGCGTGGAGAGTTGACGTGAAATTGACAAGAAGGAGAGCTTGTGTTTGTTCAATGTTGAATTTGAAGGTGATATTGCTTGGAGTTAGGAATGCGTAGTAGACGTGTGTGAAAAGCTTTGTTTTAATGGCAGATGGGGGGAAGTTTGGAGCCCATGAAGGATAATATGCGCCTTTGATTGGCTGATCATCAGAGTGAGAAGAAGCCATAGCAGTGAGAATCAAAACTGGTGCATAGATGCAGAATATGTGAGTTTTAGGGCCTGCTGCCATTGTTAAAACTTGGCAACCAAATAATACTACACAGTTACTAAGGATATAAGTAATTGATATATAGACCCAAAATTAACAGATTATCATGATTATGTTGTTTAAATTATGTTGTGATTTGGATGGATGTGTTTATAGGTATAGGTGTGTAGTTTTCTTTGATGTTGAAAAAGTGTAAATAGAATAGTAAAGGCGGTTGAGTAGTTATTTTCCCTACTTCAAAAAGCCGTCTCCTATGCTTTAAACTAATTAAAGTATAGGACCTGTTCAACTTATACGAAGAGGAGATGATATTGATTCATGATTGCACCTCACTCAAACTTATTAAAATGAAAAACCCTACTTAATTAATCATGCCTATCGAAATGTAATTGAAGATCCGATCCCCATAAATAATGGTTTTTTTAGTCTGTTCGTGATGGAAAGGGAGGTAGAGCACCTATTTTTGAATGATATTTTCTTTTTTAACATATCAATGTATGTCATGTAATTATTAGTGATGTTACAATAAATTAGTCTGTATATATGATATGTGTTTATGAAGTTGAAATAAGACATCAACTCCATTTAGGGAATGCTTATAAATGATTGTACTTTTAGATAAGTGTTTTGAATTGATTTTTGTAGAAAAATCAGAATTTTGTAGTGATTGGAAATAAAGTAATTTTAAAGTAAAAAACTTGTAGAAGGTTAGGGATTCAGCTTCAGAATTAGATTTTAAGGGGATCTCTTGTGCATCAATTAAAATCCGTGCAATTTGAATCATGAGTCAAAAAGTATTACTATTTATACCTAAAGGTACTACATAATTTGTGTACATGTATGTGTTTAAAAGGTTCACGATTTATGTTTACCTTAAATTACTCCGTACAAATAGTGTACATGAGAGTTTTGCAATTTGTAAACACCCCATTAGTACATGTGGGAGGGGAGAGAGAGTGAGAGCTGAGAACAACGGATTGATTGCTAAGTCATCAAATTCAAGCGAAAAGGAAATAACTTTGCGTGAGAGAAGATGGATGAATATTCACGTTTTCTTTATTTTTCGAGTAATAAAATGAAGCGACTTTTTCCTCCTTCCCGTCTATATTCTACACTCGAGAAAGTATTTAGTTTATGATTACAGTTCAAAGTTTCTTAAATACAATCAATTTTTATTTTAAATTCAATATAAATTTATCAATACAGTCATTAAAAATTAATTGCACCATTTTTTTAAAATTAAAATTTATAAATAAAACAATTAAAAGAAAACAAGAAAAAGAAAAGAAACCATAAGTTTGTGGGAGCAGAAGAAGACAGGTAGCCCTTTTTAATGTTCTGCGCACATATTAACTCATTCTAAATCTGTTTCCAATCGAATCGATTTTTATGTGTTTCCAATCCACACAAATTCATTTTTAAGTTTAACATGTAATGTCCGCTTTTCCATTAAGCATATTTTAGGAGTTGGTAAATGGTGGAGGGAAGATTCCATTAATGACTGAATCACTTTACTTTTTATTACTTATAGTCTTAATTTTAAGATTTAAAATCTATGATGAATGATTATTTATGCCTCCATTCATAAAATCTTAAAAAGTTAGGATTTATAAGGTTCTAAAACAAGGACATGATTGAAGATGACACAAAAGAAAGATAAATTATATTTTTTTATGTGTGTTATCTTTTTTTGAATCCATAAATATATATATATTGCTTTAATTGATTATGTTATTATTTCAATAAAGGCATTGTAGTCTATTACTAATAACATTCAAATGTGTTAATTAATCGGTTGCATTAAAAGAATTTGTTGGTTGCGAATATTCGCCGTCTAAAAAATTTGAGCAATCAAATTTAGTCAAAGCTTTTTTGACTAATTTTTTCATGTTGATCGTTGAAATGTTACTCTTTCTTCTCTTGAAACGAATGAAATACTTTCTTTCGTTCAACCAACATCTTTTTTACAAGAAATGATACTTGTTATTTTAACTAAAGCAATTACATAAATTACACTATGCACTATGTGAAGCGCGCACAACCCGAGTCCTGAGCCACAGGTTGCATCTTTTTAATTTTTTTTTACAGTCTTATAATGTGAATATATATAACACCACATAATTAAGTTTTCACGACATCAGGCGCTTGTGCCTTGAAGGTATTCACACTCTGCTTTCAGCCATGAGGTTGATAACTTCGCGTCTGACATATTTGCTCCATTTACAGCCTTATATTCTACCTTAATTGCCGCGAGGTTGTGGGTTTGATAATGCGCAATCCGGTAATCACACAATCGAACAGTAATCAACAAGAACAGAATGTAAAAACACAGAATTTACGTGGTTCGATCCGGAGATCTACGTCCACGGAGAGAAAACGGCAATCGCCGAGGTGTTTCTTTTACTCGAATGTTGAGTTTACAGTGCGTATTACAGAAAGCAAAGTGCGAACCCTAATTCAGAGTTCTTTTCATCTATTTATACTACTAAACCCAAACCCTAACTAAATCCCTATAATCTTGCCCACCAAATCTGCATGGCAGTTGGGAAAAGATCATGGGCCTTGATTCACGGAACAGATTTGATTCGCTGGACCGGATGCGTGTTGCTGGGCCTGTTGGGCCTGGGCCTTCGCGTTTGCTGGCGTGTTCGCTGAGCTGGTAAGTGGGCTCAGGATTAACCCGGCCCGAAGTAACCGGGTCATCCCTATCAGATGGCCCCCCCAGCCGAAGCGAGGTAGGAGCTTCGGTTGTCACCGGGGTGGAACTGTAAGCAAGAAGACCGGGGTCACTGGCAGGCCGAAGTGTTTATGCGTGACGGAGTGTGTCCGCGTCCCTGGGACTTTGCGGAGCAGTCAATGGACGCAGTGCCGAGTTGGGCCGAGGTGTTTGGGACCTATAATGAGGTATCGAATTTCCCAGAAGCGAAAAACGCGTTATAAGTATATTACAGTCTGGCCGAGGTGGAAGGTACACCGGAGTGAGTAGTTTGGCCGAAATGGTAGGGGCACCGGAGTGTGGTAGTATGGCCGAGGTGGAAAGTACACCGGAGTGTATCTTGAATCTTCCTGAAGAAGGGTGAGGCTGATGTGATTGGCGGCGCCATAATGAGAGAGAGAGACGTGAAGTGACACGCTCTGCGAGTTCCAAGACAGCTGTTCCCCACGCGCCTCGGTAACTGTAAAGCGCGTGAAGAGCACGCATGAATCTCCATCACTGAATTTGAATAGGCTGCATCAGAGCCGTCGGTTTTTTGCATTTATATTAGGAATAACTGCACAGTAACTTTTCATCTTCTCCATTGCAATTCATCTGTTTAGAAAGCGGGAAAAAGAGGAAACCTGCATTTGCGATTCATCAGAGATCAAAAATTTCTCAAATCAACCCTTTCGAGTTTAAATCAAGTAAGTATGTCTTCCTCTTCATCTTCTTCAAAATCTGCCTCAAAATCTGCCTCGATCGAAGAATTAGGGACATCGAATGCCCCGTTAGATATCCCTCCCCCCCCTATCATACATCATTCCGGAGAAGGATGATGTTAGAACAGTAGATAGAGTTGATGGCTTAGAGTGTAACGTTATGATGGTATCGTTTTATGAATGCCCGGTGGAGGATCTTGAGGTGTCCTCTATAGCTTTACGGATGTCGCGGGAGCAACTTGAGAGGGAACTCCCATCATTTTTCCTTCCCTTCGACCTGGAGTATATAATTCCTACCCCCGTGGATAGGGCCTGTTACCCACCGCAGGGGTTTATGACTGTGTATATCGACCCCCTTAGAATAGGATTGAGGTTGCCGTTGTGGAACGTAGTCATAGAGTTGTTAAAATACTACGGCATCGCTCTCTGCCAGTTAGCACCGAACGCTATGAGGCAGGTGGTAGGATTCACTGTAGTCTGTAAACAGGCTGGATTAGAGCCGACGGTAGAGCTCTTTAGGTTTTTCTTCCAGCTTAAAAACTTCGGGAAGTCCAAGGGGTGGTATTCCTTTAGTCCCCGAGCCCGAGGAGGGTTCAAGGTTCAGAACCCGAGCAAAGTAGAGGGGTGGAAGGAGAAGTTCATCTTCGTTAGGAATAAAATAGCACTCCCGAAGTGGAGGATTGACGAGGTGCTTGATACCGCCCCCGTGGAGAGCCCGGGGGCCGAAGTGGAGCATACGTTCCGGACAGTAGGGACTTTCAAAACCCTCTGCTCCGAGGAGGAGTTGGAGAAGGCGGGATTGAGCCTGTATTATTCAGGCAATGGAGACGCCGAAGAGGGTAGGATTTCTCTTTCTTGTTGCTTAAACTGTCATTCTGCGGAGAAATAACCATAGATATATATGTAGTGGGACGCTTCGGAAAGCAACCAGCATCGGGGAGCCCCGCCAAGACTGAAGCGGCGAAGAAGAAGGGGAAAACCACCGAGGTGTCTCCTCGGGGGAAAATGCCAACCGGTGCGCGACCGTCAACGGGGTCGGAGGAGCGGGCGGCGCCGGCGGGGTCGCCGGCCGTATCAAAGAAGAGGCCGGAGCCTACTGGGACTCCGCAAGCACCATCCAAGAAACCCCGGACAGGGGAGAGCTCGCAGGTAAACTTAAACTTCTGTTCATGAATTGTTTGGTATGACGTCTGTAGATGGACTTATCTGTTTCGCTTCTGTCCAGGTTGAACAGGTGGCCCCAAGTATGCTGGGATTTGACGGCGCGGACGCCGAGAAAATTCTGCAGCTGGCCAAAGGAATTATAGAGGTCGGCCTAAAAAACGAGGTGAAGGCCAGGGAAGGGCTAGCTGCAACAGCGCGGGACCTCCGAGCGCGAAATGATAAACTCGCGTTTGACTTGTCCCAGGCCCGCAAGAGGGCCGCCTTGGTCGAGACCGAAGTCGCGCGTCTGCGCGGTGTGGAGACGGAGAACCATGGTCTCCGAGGTGAGCTGATGCAGCTGCGGGCGGAGATGGAGGCGAGGGAAGCGGCCGTGGTTGGAGGGCAGGGATCCTTGCTGAGGGCGTTCGCCGAGAAGCTATTACACTCCAGCACATTCCTTGACTTCCAGACAAAGTTTGTGGCAATAGGGGATAAAGCCACACGGGCCATGGTGTTGGAGGAGGTTAAGGAGGCGTACCCAGATGTGGACATCAATCGTCCAGAATTTGGGTATGATCCTGAGGCGGCGGCCGAGGTGGAGAAGGCTTATTACGCCGCGCTAGCGGAGCTGCCGGAGTGGCCCTTGGTGAGTGCGCTCGGGGGGAAGAGGCAGCTTCTGACTGCTGCAGAAGTTGCCAGCTGCGAAGTGGACCAGGATGAAGAATTCCTGGCATATTGCCGAGGTGAACCGATCACTGCTCCCCCGAGCACCGATCCCCCCCCACAGACGGAGGCTGAGACCCCAGCTGCGATCGAGGCCGTCGCAGCAAATGAAGAATCTGAGAGGTTGCCCGAAGAACCCGAGGTAGTCGAGCGGGAGGTCAGTCGATCCCCGCAGATTTGAACTTGTAAATTTGTAGTAATGTTAGGGGGGATGTACTGGAACAGTTGTATTCTTGCAATTTGAATTACAATTCTCGTTTCCTGGACTCTTGCTTTCTGTTTACTTGTATGATCAATTTATGTTTGTTGCCGAACTGTATGTAACTTCTTACATACTTGAGAGTAATTGAACTTGTTGTCGTCGTTGTCTGTCTAGAACACCGCGGAGCTGCACGAGACAATAAAGAAGTTAATGAAATCACTTGAGTGGTTCCACGGAGAGAAGAACCGTCTGGAAATGCACGTAGTGCCTAAGCTGAAGAAGCAGATAGCCTCGGCAGAGGAGAAGGTGGTCGAGGCCAATGAAAGAGCCAAAGACTTCGAGATGAAGTATCGAACCACAGCTGCCGAGATGAGCCGCGTCCGCGTTCACCATAAGGAATATGAGCGGATTCTGTCCGAGTTCGGTCTTCTAACTTTTGAAGAAGTAGAAGAGCGGACTGTTGAAATCCAGAGTGACATCGCGGCGTTGATGTCGAGGAGCTCGGTCGAGTCCGCGGAGCTCGTGAGGAAAAGAGAAGTCCTGGAACTGCTGCTCAGTATGTATGAAGGGCTGAAGGGCCGAATCAGGCGGAGGCCTTCTGCCGAAGAGTTCATTGCGAGCACAAGCCAGGACCGAAGTACACAGAAAGCTCCTCGGAAGGAAAAGAAGACCAAAGGCAAAAAGAAGCCCTCTGAGCAGAGCAAAGGCATAGTCATCCGAGAGCCAGCTCCGGTGACTATAACTGAAGAGGAGCCAGTGACGATTGCCGAAGAGGTAGTCGATGAGCTGGCTCAAGAGATTGAGGTGATGGTCCCGGAGGAATGGGACCCTGAGCAATGGGCTCAAACCCCGAGGTCCGCGTCACAACAAACCAGCCGAGAGCGGACCAGAGATGAAGCTCCTAGGCCAGCGCCTAGAGAAAGTCCTCGGCGAAGGGAACCTCAAAGGGATGACCGAGCCAGAGCCCGAGAGGGTAACAGAGCCGGAGCCCGAGGTCAAGGACCTTCAAGATCCCGGAGGACCCAACACAGACCGAGGAGCGGGTCCCAGCGCCGGAGCGCACAATATTGGCTCGGGGGCCATAGACAGTAGCTTTGGTTTGTTGCCTTGTTGTTGTTTTTTTTTTTTTTTTTTTTTTCCCTTTTGGAGTCTTATGTAAAAAACCATTTGATTTGAATATTCAGAAGTTGATAATAAAACTGTTGTAACGTGTACAAATTGGAGTAACGAAGATAACTTGTTACAAATCACTTTAATCGGGTGTTCGGGAACGTGATAGAAAATTTGTTAACTGTTTTAAGTAGGTGTTCGGGAACACGGTTTGGATAAATCCTATCTCCCCGGACGGATCAGGCGGGAGTGAAATTCCTCCCCGGACGGATCAGGCGGGAGTAAGCGTTTCTCCGGTTAAACAGACGAGAAAGTGATGTGAGTCCGGGGACTAAATTGCAAACCTCTACGGACGGACCGAGAGAGAGAGGTTTGATTGTCCGGAGACTAATAATGATAGTACGATAGTGTTAGGGCGTCCCCATAACGTAAAGAATTAACACAGTAAGTTACGCAAGCAAGAAATTTTATTCAATGATAAATGCCGGAGCTAACTCAAAAGTACAAAGTGAAATAACAACTATAAAGGGAATTAAAGGAAAGATAGTACTTGCGATGTGGCCTTCACA
This sequence comes from Ajuga chamaepitys, assembly GCA_958295605.1. Classification (NCBI taxonomy): domain Eukaryota; kingdom Viridiplantae; phylum Streptophyta; class Magnoliopsida; order Lamiales; family Lamiaceae; genus Ajuga; species Ajuga chamaepitys. The sequence continues at coordinate 13,025,239 of OY282497.1, forward strand.
GATAGAATCGCCTCAAATTTGTGACGTGCCAACTTCGGGGGATCGGGGTCCCGTTGATATGTTCAAGCTGATAGGATCCAGAGTCATGTACAGCAACGACTCGGTAGGGGCCTTCCCAAGAAGCATGCAGTTTGCCCTCGGGGGCAGCTTTGCTGGCCGAGTTGAGCCGAAGGACTAAGTCCCCGACATTGAACTGTGTACCTCGAACCCGGAGGTTGTAATACTGAGCAGCTCTCTGTTTGTACTTAGCCTGCTGAATGAACGATTGTTCTCGGCGATTCTCGAGCTCATCCAGATTTGCGCGAAGAGCCTCGTCATTATCATCCGGAACTAATGTGAGGAGACGAGGACTCGGCACACTGATCTCAGCGGGGATAACGGCTTCGGAGCCGTAAGTAAGGCTGTAAGGAGTCTCCCCGGTGGAGGTGTGCGGCGTTGTACGAATAGCCCATAAGACTTGTGGAAGGTTCTCAGCCCAGAGACCTTTGGCATTATCCAGGCGCTTTTTTATTCCCGTGAGAAAGGTCCGGTTGGTGACCTCAACCTGCCCGTTTGCTTGAGGGTGAGCCACCGAAGTGAAAATCTGTTTGATGTGGAGTTCTTCACACCATGAGCGGAATGGATCATTGGCAAACTGTTTACCGTTGTCCGAGATGATAGTGCTCGGGATGCCGAAGCGACAAACAATATTGCGCCACACAAACTTTAAAATGTTCTGTCCGGTGATAGCCGTAAGTGGTTCGGCCTCGACCCACTTAGTGAAGTAGTCTACTGCGACGACCAGGAATTTCAACCCTCCCGGAGCGACAGGGAAAGGCCCAACAATATCAATGCCCCATTGGATGAACGGCCATGCACCTTGGATTCCGGTGAGCTCGGTCTGTGGCAAATGCTTCACCGTGGAGTGTAGCTGACACTTGCTGCATCTAGTCACTAAGTCGTGAGCATCGTTGAACAGGGTAGGCCAATAGTATCCCCAACGAAGAACTTTTTTTGCTAAAGTCCGGGAACCGATATGGCTTGCACAGGCCCCTTCATGAACCTCCCGCAGAACTTGAATGGCCTCGGCAGGGGCGAGGCACCGAAGATTCGGTTGTAGGTACGATTGTCGATATAGAACTCCATTATGAAGGGAGTATTTGGGGGCTTTGAGCACAACTTGCCGAGCTCGTAGCTTGTCAGTGGGCAGAATCCCATCTTGGAGATACTGAATGATCGGAGTCATCCAGTTCGGATCACTGTCGGTCAGTACCGAAACTGTAGCCTCATGAATTGCTGGATGGGAGAGGTCTTCAACCTTGATATCCGGAGATATATTAGTTTGGACCGCGGAGGCCAACTTGCTGAGTGTGTCTGCCCTGGAATTTTGAGCACGCTGGATTTTCCGGATAATAACTGTATCAAAAGTTGATATGAATTTGAGTGCTAGAGCGCGATACCTGACCATTGTTTCTTCTTTGGCGACATAAGTCCCCTGGATTTGCTTAGACACGATCTCGGAGTCCGTGAAGAGCTCTAAGTGACGAACACCTAAAGATTGAGCGAGCCGGAGCCCGGCGAGGACTGCCTCGTATTCCGCTACATTGTTAGTCACCTTAAATTTGAATCGGATGACATATTTAACCTCGACCTCCTCGGGATCGATGAGAAGCAGCCCGGCACCACTTCCTCGGACCGTGGATGCTCCATCCACAAATAGTTGCCACATCCGTGGTGAAGGAGCGAGTGTGACGCGGTGCGGTGTATCATTGTCTGCGGGGGACTCATGATTGTCTGCCGGGGTTTCGGCCAGGAAGTCGGCAAGTGCTTGACCTTTAATTGCTCGGCGGGGGAGGAACTGGATATCATACTCACCTAACTTAATTGCCCACTTGGCGAGGCGCCCGGACACCTCGGGTTTCACAAGGATCTGGCGTATAGGGTGATTGGTCAGGACTCGTATTTCACGTCCCTGGAAGTATGGCCGAAGACGCCGAGCTGCCATAACAAGGGCCAAAGCGGTTTTTTCAAGTTCTGAATATCGCGTCTCGGCCCCATGGAGCACCCGGCTTGCAAAATATACGGGATGTTGAACCCCCTCCACTTCGCGCACAAGAGCGGCGCTGACAGCTTCTTCGGCGGATGCCAGATATAAGTACAGCGGCTCTCCGGGGAGAGGAACTGACAAAGTAGGCAGCTGCTGTATGTGACGTTTCAAGGCTTCCAAAGCCTCGGTACACTCTGGAGTCCACTCAAAGGACTTCGCTTGCCTCAGGATCTTGAAAAATGGGAGCTGGCGCTCCGCTGCCTTCGATAAGAATCTGTTTAAGGCCGCTAGGCCACCTGTAAGGCGTTGAACTTCCCTGAATGTTTTTGGGGGCTGCAAATCTAATACATCACGGAGTTTAGCTGGATTGGCTTGCAAGCCGTTTTGTGAAACCATGTATCCGAGGAACTTCCCGGAGCCAACACCGAAGGTGCATTTTGCCGGATTGAGTCGCAAGTTATAGCGCCGCAGGGTGCGCAATGTTTCGGCGATATCCTGCACACATGAAGGATGGGAGGAGCTTTTGATGACCAAGTCATCGACGTAAACCTCAACATTGCGACCTATCTGGTCGTGGAAGACAAAGTCCATTAGACGCTGATAGGTGGCTCCAGCATTCTTGAGCCCGAAGGGCAGTTTCTTGAAAGCGTAGCACCCAAAGGCAGTGATAAACGCCGTTTTGATAGCATCCTGTGGATCCATAAAGATCTGATGATAGCCTTTGTACAGATCTAAGAAACAAAGTGCCACGTACCCCGTAATGGCTTCGGCCTTTTGATCGATGGAGGGCAGAGGATAGCAGTCCTTCGGACAGTGCTTATTGAGATCGGAAAAATCAACACACATCCGCCATGCCCCACTGCTTTTTGTTACCATTACTGGATTGGACAACCAGGAGGGGTAGAATACCTCGAACAAGATGTCCGCATCTAGGAGTTGTTTCACCTCAACTCGAATAGCTTCATTTCGCTCCGGAGCGAATTTCCTCTGCTTCTGTTGGATTGGCTTGACACTAGGATCGATGTTCAGCTTGTGGGTAATCACCTCGGGAGAGACCCCGGGCATGTCCAGAGGAGACCATGCGAAAACATCGGAATATTCTCGCAGGGTCTGAATAATGGCCTGATGTAGCCATGGCACGTCCACGGCCCCTACTGTTACTGTCTGCTCCGGCTTAGACGGATCTAGCGGGATTTGAGCAGTGGCATCCCCCAATGGGGTACGGTCCCGAGGTTCTAGAACCTGCGATGTTACCTGAAGCTGCTGTTTGGGAGGGACCTTAGCAGTCTTTTTTAGCGCCACATACATGCACTCTTTTGAAACCCGCTGACTGCCGCGGATGGTCACTTCACCATGCGAAGTGGGAAACTTTAGTGCGAGGTGATACGTGGAGCATATGGCTTTTGCCGGGGTGAGCCAGTCTCGGCCCAATATCATGTTATATGGTGAGGGAGAATTCACCACATAAAAGTCCACGAAGATAGTTTTTATCTTCGGATAAGTCCCCAAAGACGCTGGGAGAGTGATGATACCTTCCGGCCGGACTTCACCCTGAGTGAAAGTCTGTAGTGGCCCGGGGGCCGGTCGAAGTTGGTCTCGGGAGATCCCCATCCTCTCGAAACAGTCCGCAAATATAATGCTTACTGCAGCACCATTGTTCACGAAGACCCGCCGTACTGTTATATTAGCTACAGTCATGTCAATGACAATAGCGTCAGTGTGGGGTGTTATCTCTGGAACCGGATCCCTATCCGTGAAGCTGACAGTCTCGGACTGATGGAGGCGTTTGTGACGTGGCTCCTCGGGAGGAGGACGTCGAGCCTCTGCCTTTAAGGCATGTCTTGAAGCCCCGGTGGGTAGGGCTCCATATATCACGTTTATCACGTGAGGGGGTGCGTTGTCCCCGGGTCCTCTCGGAGGAGGAGGTGGAAGTGGGAGACGTGGCGGCTGGCGATTGCCAGAATCTTGTCGTGCGTAATTATTGGGCCCCTGCCGGTTATTCTGCCAATGTGGCCGATTTTGTTGAGTATCTCGATCATGGTAACCTCCGCGGTGATGAGACGAGCCCCCATTGTGGTTTGCCCGAGGTTGGTCCCCGGTTCGCGCAACGTATTGCCGCAAAAAACCCTTTCTTGAGGCATTCTTCAATCTCCTTGCCGAGTTCTCGGCACTCCTCTGTCTCATGTCCGTGATCTCGGTGGTACGCGCACCACTTTCCACGGTTCCTCTTTTCAGGAGGCGCTGTCATCCGCGGACAAGGTCGGAAATCGTTTTTGTGGAGTGAAAGAATTTCAGCCCGTGACTTCGTCAGTGGAGTTAATTGCGGAATTGCACTTCGGGATTCTGAACGCCCCGGTGTCAAGCGTGAAAATGCGCTAGTTCGCGTACTAGGCCCAGTTTGTGCTTTGTCGGCCTGTCGCTTGATTGCGTGCTTCTCACGCTTCTGCCGAGTCTGCTCCTCGGCCTTAGCAAATTTGCACACTGTTTTGAACAGTGCTCGAGTTGTGACCGGGGTGTTCCGAGCTAACTCGGTGTGGAGTGCTCCAGGGCGGAGTCCATTCATAAAGGCGTTGATGGCCACATCGTCGGGGCAATTTCCCACCTTGAGGCTTACCGTTGTGAAACGGTCCAGAAATTGAGTAACGGTTTCACCGTCCCGTTGCTCCATATTCATGACGTCGGCCAGAGTGGCCCGGGCTTCGCCCGGGCTTCGAACCGTGCCCAAAAGTGCTCGGCGAGTTCTCTGAAAGAGGATATGCTGTCTCGCGGGAGAGAATCAAACCAGACCCGAGCTTCATCCTGTAAGTACTCCGGGAAAATCCTGCAGTACTGAAGGGATGTGATGTTATCATGACTAAGCATGCTGTGCCTAAAAGCGCCAAGAAAATTGGCCGGATCTCCAGCGCCGTTGTAAGGTGGTATAGCTGGCCGTTTGAACCTTTCGGGAAGGGTCATGGCCATGATTTCTGAGGAGTAGGGATGTAAATGGGTCGGGTAGGGTACGGGTATGCTTCCCCCATACCCTACCCTATTTGATTCGGGTACGTGTACGGGTAATACCCGTCGGGTAATCGGGTTACCTGCGGGTAATCGGGTTACCCGATTGATATATAAAAATATTATAAATAATATGTAATATGTATATATATCATATATAATGTGATACAATAAATCAAATATAACATATATAATATGTAAATGTTACATTATATGTTATTTTATATATTAAATCATATATTATAAACATAATATATTAAATATAATGATAATTATATAATATATAACATGTAAAATAATACATAAGTATGTAATCGGGTAGGCGGGTAGGGTAATCGGGTAGGGTAAACGGGTAATATGCTAAACCCGTACCCTACCCTACCCGATGGCAAAAATATCGGGTTCGGGCGATACCCGACCCTATTACCCGTTTACCCGTCGGGTAGGGTTACCCGCGGGTAAAATTGACATCCCTACTGAGGAGAACGGCGTGATGATCTCTCCATTGGCATCAAGGCCCAGGATTCTATCTAGTTCAACGTTGCGTTGAACTCGCTCATACTCTTGGAGATCCTGAGCATGAGAATCAGCGTAGTGCACTCTTTTAGCCGCATTAAGTGGACGGCGGCGATCCACATCAGTTGGTTCCTCATTGCGAGGTCGTGATCCATTTGAACTCCCAAGGTCCTCGGAAGAACTAGGTCGTTCCCGTCGTCGTTCCTGACGCCCGCGGTACCCCGGTTCCCGTTGGCCGCGCAGGCGGGGTGGAGGCACCACAGGATTATCATTGTGGCTAACAGGTCCTGCGGCAGGCTCCGCTGGGCGTAGGCGATTAACTGCCCAATCTTGAAGGACATGTGCATGCTCTTGTAAGAAATCTTGAAGCAGTTCTGGGGTGATTTGAACGTTCACCAGTGGTTGAGCAGCAGCAATATTAGGGTCTTGCTGATCTTGAGGGGGTGGAGGGTTTTGATTACCCTGATGATTGGACGTACTCCCCGCCGGCAGTTGCCTCGGCGGCAAAACTTGATCCACGGGTGGATCTTGGTTAGGTTGATCTCCTTGGCGAGATTGATTCTGACGAGTTGTCACCATGATTTCGGAAGGCAATGATATTACAAAATACTACCTTGTCGTTCCCACAGACGGCGCCAATTTGATAATGCGCAATCCGGTAATCACACAATCGAACAGTAATCAACAAGAACATAATGTAAAAACACAGAATTTACGTGGTTCGATCCGGAGATCTACGTCCACGGGGAGAAAACGGCAATCGCCGAGGTGTTTCTTTTACTCGAATGTTGAGTTTACAGTGCGTATTACAGAAAGCAAAGTGCGAACCCTAATTCAGAGTTCTTTTCATCTATTTATACTACTAAACCCAAACCCTAACTAAATCCCTATAATCTTGCCCACCAAATCTGCATGGCAGTTGGGAAAAGATCATGGGCCTTGATTCACGGAACAGATTTGATTCGCTGGACCGGATGCGTGTTGCTGGGCCTGTTGGGCCTGGGCCTTCGCGTTTGCTGGCGTGTTCGCTGAGCTGGTAAGTGGGCTCAGGATTAACCCGGCCCGAAGTAACCGGGTCATCCCTATCAGGGTTCAAATAAAGCCTTATATTTCTTTCTTAACCGTTGTGAGTTCAAACTATGCAACCTGCCTCCATAATTTTTTAAATTTTAAATTATTTTCTAAATATATTTACTGATATTTTAAGTAATTGTTAATTGTTAATAAATTTTAATTAATGTACTAATGAAAAATAAATCAATAATTAATTATAGTTTTAAATTTTTATTGTCGGTTGTCTTATTTTATGTATAATTCTTGTTTGTTTTATTTTCATTTTTTTGTTTTGTTGTTTTGGATCTTATATAATATAACTTGCGTAATCAAAAAATATAATTTGCTTACTAGAACAATATAATTGTAATTCTTTAATAAAAAATCTTTTCATTGTGGCGGATCCAATATAATATAACTTGTATAACAAAAAAATATAATTTGTTTAACTGAACAGTATATTTTGTAGTTCTTTAAAAAAAAAAATTCCCTTTTTGTTGTGCCGGATCTGATATAGTATAACTTATTTGACCAAAAAAATATAATTTGTTTACCTGAACAATATTATTTATACTTGTTTACTTTTTCTTTTTCCTTCTTGTTGTGACAGATTCAATATACTATAACTTGTTTAAATTAAAAGTATAAATTGTTTAGCGGGGAAATAGTATTATTTGTAATTCTTTTAGTTTTTTCTTTATTTAATTTACTTGTTGGTGCATATCCCATATAGTATAACTTGTTTTACCAAAATATATAATTTGTTTACCTTAAAAATATTATTTGTAAAACTTTTAATTTCGACTAGAATTTTTCCATCGTGCGATACACGATTTAATTAAAATATATTTATTTCATTAGAAAAATTATTATTTTCACTACAACATAAATATGCTTTATGTTACATATATACCGAAAGGTGTTACAATAGACTTTTGGTAACATTTTATTGGTGATGCATTTGTCGGTGCTACCTAAAGTCTAAAGTAACACTTTGATGATCTTTAGTAACACTTTTCATAAGTGTTACATTAGATTTTAAATTGTAACACTTTAAGGTAACACTAAAATATGTTACTTATAACCCTTTATGTAACACTTTTTTTAAAATGTAAAAAATGTTCAATGTTGTCATAGCTGGGTTTCAAACTCAGGTTGCAAGCCTGCAAGATCTTTAATTGTAAAGATCAAACCACTAGACTGTAATAACTATTTTGTCTGATTTTGTAAGAAACACCATATATACCCAATTTCTTTGCCTTAACATCAATAAACTATTCTCAAGATTAAATTTTCATCAAACTACAACATAACTTGATTTTATTTAGCTTATTCTACTATCTAATTTCATACAAAATTTTCTTTTGTTTTTCTTGTTCCCAATTTCATCCTCTCATATATATATATATACTTATTTTATATACACTAATTTGTTACATCTAATTATTGTCTATACATTTTAAGGCATTAACATTTAAATCAATTACAATTTATATTTTTACTTGTTGTAGATTACTTTAGGACACATTAAAATCACCTTTAAAATTAAGTAATTAATTGCTTGTGTTGTTTTTTATAGAAAAAATAATTAAATATAAGATAAACTTAGGAACATGAAAGACATGACAAAATAGTTCAAGTCCATGTTTTAACGCTTAAAAATGTATTCAAACTGTTAAGCTACAAAATTCCGTTGTCGTTGTTTAGTAAAATACAATGTGTATATATCTATATAAAAAAAATCACTAATAAAATTTATTTTAGATAACTAATAAGTAAATCCTTAAGTGTTCTTACGAATGTTTTATTATGATAATTAAGATGTAACACTTCTATAAATCTTTGTCTCAAAAAATCATTTTACAAAATATAAGCAATTGAAAGATTCTAGTTCTTCAAAATACACGTAAGAAAATATATCTAAATATGATTATTAGTTTAGAATAAAATAAATATATAATTTTATTTAAGATATTACCTAAAAAGTATTACTTATTTATAAGTGTTACATGAAAGTGTACTTATATAAAAGTGTTACCTTACCTAAAAGTGTTACAATTTAAAAAGTGTTACATCCAAAGTGTTACATATTATAAATGTGTTACATGAAGGTGTTACATGTTCATAAGTGTTACAAAAATGTTACATAGAAGTGTTACATATTCATAAGTGTTACAAAAGTGTTACATAAAAGTCAAAATTTTAAAAGTGTTACAAACAAAATGTTACATAAGGCCATTTATGTTGTAGTGTTTATTTTTTTTTACAACTCAATTTTAATATAAATAGTTTAATCCATAATAAGTATTCTATTTTAAGTCCAATAACAAACCAATAAACCATTGCTTATCTTAAATCAAATATTTTATATAAAATATTCAATATGAGTATTAGAATATATATTGAGAAAGGATAATTGATTATCAATCATTTTTTAAATTAAAAAATCAATTAACCATTTAGAATCTTGGACAAACTACTTTTAGAAGAGAGAGAGAGAGAAAAGGAGATAGACGGAGCCACAAAGAAAAAAATGAAATAAATCTCTAAATTTTCTCATCCCTCACACACGAGAGTTTTTATTTATTTTGTTCTTCATAAAAAAATATTATCTCCAATTTTAGAACCGTAAAATAATCAGTTTTTACTATTTCTAAAATATAATAGTAAAGATAAAATTATAAAAATAAATTAAATTGAGCATTATTTTTAGAAATATATCTACTAAATATCAATAAAGACATACTTTTTTTTGCAAACTTTTTAATTAGTTTTTATCAACAACTCAAAGTAAATTCAGATAATCCAACTCATACTACGTGTACAAATCTAACCTAAATAATCGAAAATTATTTATAACTTTTAATGTAACTTATTTTAAATGTGCGATATATGTCAAATAGATTAGTTTGATATCTATATATATAAAAGTAAAATGAAGGGTATTAATGTCATTTTAGTTCTCCCTCCAAAAATTTTAGACTATAATTAGTAATTTTTCCTATTTTTGGTATTTTCATAACTTTCTTTTATTTATTTTTAAATACAAATATTTTTTCATCTTAAATCCAATTTTTATGCATAATATACCAAATTATTCATCTTTTCACGAGCTTCGATTTGACATCCATATCACATACATTATAATGAGATATTTGGTTTGAATAAACGGATTGTTTGTTGGTTATTTTTTTTGCTATAATTGGTGGTCATTGTGACTTGTACTATAATATTTTGGTTTTAGTTGCAACTAAAATTAGTAAAATGATTTCTTTAAAAAAATCATGAGTATTTTTTTATAATTATTTTTACTTACCTATTTATATTTTTAATTATGTGTATTTTGTTAAAATTACTCTTTTAAGGAAATTTATTATTTGCAGCCTAAATTATGACATTTGTTAATTTTTGCAATCTTTTTAATTTTTTTACTTTTACTAATATTCAATTATATATTTTTGCTCATATATATAACATTATATATGATAATTCATCTTAAAACATTTTTTTTTAATTAATTTTTGATATTTTAGATATATTAATGTTATTTTTCTATAAATAATAACGATTTGCAACCTATACTATGATATTATACAAGTTGCAACTAAACTTCTTATAAATAAGAAAAATCAACCAACTAGAACTATATGTTTTTTAGACTTTGCAACCTAAATAGTACTGGGCCACATTAACCAATCTCAATTATGTTTTTTTTATTCTTCTTCATATTTTGCAACCTAAGCAATTTTTTTGTTTTTACATTAACCGATCTGTATCTTTAAATGAATCTACTATTTACAATATAAATGTATAATTTAACTGAAACTTTTCAACATATATATGAAAGTATTAAGAAATATTGGAGCACTCATATGTTTTATTTTTGTTATTCCGTCTATTGAATTATTTTGTTATTCCAACTATTGAATAACTTTTGAATTTTATTTTGTTAATTTGTTATTCTCTGTATATCGGAATACCAAGTAAAGTACTAAAACTTGCAAATAAGTTTTTTTGAAAGGAGATATTTACAGTTAGAATTTAAAACTATATTTAGATAAATTTAAATATTTAAAGTAAAATGAAAAAAATTAAAGAAAAATAAATTTCTTATAACATTATCCAGTTTATTTTATTTAATAATATGAGTTGATAGTTAGATATTTATGTTTGTTTTAACATTCATAATTAATTAAGTTATTATGCACAGGGGTGAAGAATGATGCAGACACAATGAATGGGTGTTTGAATGTCAAAGATAAGGAATGATCATTTTGAAAAAGATTTTTTTTATATTGAATATTTATCTTAATGTTAATCTATAATATATATATATATATATATACACCTATGTATAAAGTAAGTTATATTAAATTCATGTATGACGTGCGAGAAACTTATATTTACATTACTTATAATTTTATTTATGTTATATCTTATATTTTAAAAAATATATATATTATTAGGATAAGACGATCACATATTTAAATATTAGATTATATCATATTTAGTTTTATTAAAATCATTACTTAAACAAACTTCCGTGCATCGCACGGGAATATTACTAGTTATACATAAAAAGGAAAATGTAACGGAAAATTATTTGTGTTTTAATTGTTAGTAAATAGTTTTCCATATATATAATAAATCAATCATAGGTTCTCTCCTATAATATATATATATATATATATATATATATAAAGTTGCCAATAAAAATCCTAAATTTGGAACTAATTTCTTTTGCTTGATTTTATTATACATATACATACATATATATATATATATATATATATATCTTATCTTATCTTACTATATTAATAATGATTAAGCTACCTATTTTAGTAGGTAAAATAGGAGAGAAAATGCTCTTGGTTTCCTCTTATAGAGGGTTCCATTTTATTATATAATAAGATTTTCCTTTTCTATTGTGGATCTAATATATTATAACTTGTTTAACAAAAAAAATATATAATTTGTTTACTGAAATAGTATTATTTGGAATTCTATAGTAAAAATAATTAATGAATAAAATGAAACAAATAAAAATAATAAATAGAATAAAAAACAGAAAGATCAAAATAATCTAAATAAATAAAATTGAAAATTATAATTTATAATTAATTTTCATTATTGAATTAACTAATATATATTATTAATAGATAATAAATTAAAAATATAGTTAATACCCAAAATATTTTTAAAACAATATGTAAATTAACGCACCACTACACCATCTAAGTGCTTTTATAAGTTTCCTAATACATTTATTACATACTAAAAACAAGCATGCGCATCTCACTTGGTCAGTATTTTTTATTATAATTATTGCAAAAAATAAATTAGAATAAAGTAATATTTTATGTTTTTTCTATTAAAAGCAATTTGTAGTCGTTTATCATGACGGTTTATTAATGTCAAATGACTTAATAACTACTTGTAACTTATGACCACCTTAATTCCCGCTTACTAACTCTAATATTACTTATTGAGAACTGAAGCATGATATTAGTAACAATAGTTGATTGTATAAATTACCGATACCTATGTAACCCAATTAATCAATTAAAAGATATAATTGCAACATTCTAGAATTAATTAAATTTAAATGCTAGAAGAAATACCAAATAGTTAAATCCGGAGGGGTAATACATTTTTGGGGAAAAAAGAGGAAATGTGATTTTAAGGTTTTCTCTTGTTTGATATTCAATATAGGATTATTCTGTAGATCTTTGATGTGTTGAGAATCTCGTAATAAATTAACTAAAATCAGCTAAATTATTTTATCATTTTTTTTATGTATTTTCACTATTATCTATTATCTCGTGTCTATTGCAAATAAAGAGTAATAGGAATAATATTAAAAAAATAGGAACATTCCATTGTTACATCTTATTTTTCCACTTGGATTAATTATGTATGATATATTTATTACAATATATTTGTATTTTGGTACTGGTGTCTATAATAAATTTTAACGACTAATATTTTTACTTATTCTATTTTTGGATATTTGAAGTTAAAACATTTCAGTATAGAACTGAGTTTAAATTTCAAGTTTTTATAACTTTTTTCGCTGGAGAAATGAACAGTATTTTTTGTCAAATGATTTTATAAACATCAGCTACACTAATATCATATGAAAGTTGTCTTATGTATGAAATTTTCTATTTTTGTTTTGAATTATATTTTTTATTTTTACACGAAGATAAGTTAAGATCATCAATAAACTTATCTATTAGTTTTTTTAGTTTTTTTTTTGCAACTTTACAAACTAATTATTTGAAATACTTTAAGTAATATGCATGTCATGATTGATATATTTTATTAAAGCAATTATGGAAGTTGATAATATTATCCTTATTTCTTTCGTAAATTAATAATTAAATGCTTATGAAAAAGTTACCTCACCAAAATATTTGTCAGATAATTTTGATGAGTTATATTAAAATATAACACGATACACATACTAAAAGTGTAATAAATCACAAAGATTTGTTATTTTAGAGAAATAAGTTACACATCATTAATAAAACATGTCTTCAACAATTCTGAATCGTTACATTGACAAAATAAAATACAATATTATATTATTTATAATTATTTTCTATTATATACAAAAATATTTAGTTAATATTATTAATTGTTTACTATTCTTAACATTTACTTGATTTTAACCAAAATAAATTTGTGATGTTGAATATTTAGGAAAATGGTGGTAATTTACAACATTCTTCTTTTCAAATATCTAATTTAAAGATATTACAGTAACTGAAACTATAATAGTTGTACAACATTTTGTGTATAACTGATACTATATTACATAATATAACAAGAAATGCAGATGAATGGTTTCATTCTTATTTACCGGTCGAACCATCGATTGAATCGGTCCAACCGATTAAATCTTGAACCGATAATCAAGCTAGTTTGATTCCCGATTCGATTCCTAAATCACTGAATTCTATATCACAAATTCATAATTTATAACCAGCACATACATTAATACGACATGTTAATCTTATTATAACCTCAAAAACAAACTCATGCAAGTAATTTACCCTATATACTACGTAGAAGATGGTCCAATCGGCTATTTTAATTTCCACATCCAATTCCACAACCAACCAGGTTTGGATTGTTCTATTTGGGTCCTTCCCGTCGTCTTTATGATCAATGAAACATATAACAATTAAACATAATATATATTTGCTTGGACCACAACTATACTTCTTCAACTTCCCCCCTTTTCTTATTTAAAAAATAGTCCAACTTTGGTGTAACCATTGTACCGGTACAATCAAATGTTTTAGCAATTAAATTTATGAAATTCTATTCTGATCATTGGTTCATTTAAAAGTATTAAAAAATAAATTGAATTGGAAATTCACTTACTACTCTTCCTAATAAAGAATCACAATTTCTCATACATGCATCTTTTCCGAAACCGTCTTGTGTTTGTACCATTACTTATTTTATCTTTTCTTTGATTGACTAATATGGGTGACCCAATAACAAACCCCCCACTTAATTGCATTTCTTGGAATTTGAGAAAGCAATCTATTGCATTTTGATTGGGCGACAATAGTTAATTGCCTCTATTTTTTAATTAAATTGTTTTTTAGATACTACACTCAAATAATCAAATGGGCAGTGCTAAATATCCAATATCTAAATTTTCAGAAATTTTAAATAATGATTTAATAATTGTTAAATGATATATTAGCCCCTAATATGTTTTGGCACCACCAGTTTTTTTTCCCTTCCATCATACCCGCCCTAAACTAATGAAGTCAATGTACATCTACTCAAAGAAACCTAACATTGTACCTTCATCTTCGTGATTTGTAACTTATAGCTGAATAAAAAGGACAATGAGAAATTTTGTTATACAAATGAAAGATTAAATTTATTTATTTTATTTTTGAATCAAGTTATTAGATAACAACGTAATTACAAATAACTCATAAAATTCTAGAGTCGACTAGTAGCCACTAATTGACCTGTGTAGGGTTATCGGCTCAACGAATTCGAAAATTGGACCTGATTAGCTTATAGAGTCAACAACTGACCATTATTTGACTTGATTCGGCTAATTGGATCAACTAGTAGCCACTAATTGACCCGTATAGGGCTATTCGCTCAGCAAAATTCCAATATCAGATCCGATTGGCTTATCGGGTCAACAAGTCACCACTATTTGATCCGATTCAGCTAATCGGCTCAACAAGCATCCACTATTGGAACTGATTAACTTATTGATTCAACAAGTATCAACTACTTGACCCGATTCAGCGAATCAGATCAACTATTAGCCACTAATTGAGTTGTGTAGGATTATCCTCAACGAGATTCCAATAATGAACCCAATTGGCTTATCAAGTCAACAAGTAATCACTATTTGACTCGTTTTTGTTAATCTGCTCAACAAGCATCCTTTATTAGAACCGATTAACGAATCGAGTTAACACGTATCTACTATTGGGCCCAATTTGGCCAATCGATTCAAGAAGCATCCACTATTGGAATCGATCAACTTATCAAGTCAACAAGCATTCCCTTTTGACCTGATTCGGCTACTTGGATCAACAAGTACCCATGAATTGATTTGTTTTGAAATATTAGCTCAACAAACATCCACTATTTTACCTGATTAAGTTATCAAGTCAACAAGTATCCCCTATTGGACCCGATTCGGCTACTCGACTCAACAAACATCCACTATTGCAACCGATTCACTTATCGAGTCAACAAGCATCCCCTATTTGACTCGATTTGGCTACTCGGATCAACAAGTACCCACTAATTGACCCATCTCAAAATATTGGCTCAATATGCATCCACTATTGGAACTGATTAACTTATCGAGTCGTCATGTATCCAATATGTTGGGAAATAAGCGATCAAAGTAAATAATAAGCGTAAAGAAACAAAAGATAGAACACCAAGAATTAATGTGGTTCACTAACAACTTGTTAGCTACGTCCACGACCAAACGGGAGGATCTCAATTCAAATTTAAAAGAGAGTTCAAACAATCCTATCAAACAAAGACCAAAATAAAGCATCAATCAATTAATACTCGACCCAAACTATCTCTCAAACCAAACAATTCAAAGCCAAACAATTCTAATTACTCTCTCTACTCAAAGGACTCCAATATGACTTATTTATAAGCCCCCAAAACCTAATCCTACACAGAAAAGGAATCAAATTGGGCCTGAATCGCGTAAGCCCAAAATCTGCCACCTATCGTGTCGCGACCGCGACAATATGTCGCACCCGCGACCAAAACCAGAGCAATACTTCGACCAACTGGTCGCGGCCGCGACCTCTGCAGATGCACACTTCTCGCAGCATCCTCCGACACGACCAATTCCAATGACGTCCAAATCCAAGCCTCCACCTTGATACGAACATCGATTCAAACCCAACTAGATTCAAGGCACAAATCCTAGCAATCTCCACCTTGCCTTGAATCCACAAACAATGCAACTTCTTCTGACAAAGCTCCACCTCAAATCAAACCTTCTCACGAATTCAAACAAACCAAATTCAATTTGCACCAGTTATACCCAATGTACCAGATGCGCCTTAAGTACCAGATTTGTCCCAAACAATTGGACACTAATAACTTCGAACAACATCAGACCGAACCAAAGTAGAACCTTACATCAAATACAAAGTTCCCTTCTTAATGCCCTTCAAAATTACATTCGAACCTTTGCAGTCGTTCAAAAACTCCACCTTCACCTTTGAAACTGAAACCACTGATGTCTAGTCGACTCAGTGAAATCAGATATCTCATCATGGATGTAACATGTCTGACATCGTTCAATATACATAGCCTACCATCATGTGTCCTCACTTTAACTGAGCCTATTCCAACCGCCTTGCATTTGGAACCATTGGCCAATGAGATATTGCCACCTTCCTCCTGCTTATAGGTTGCGAACCATTCCTTACGTGGACATATGTGGTACGACGTCCTAGAGTCGAGAACCCATGCATCAGATTTACCTGTCTATTTCTCATCAACTAGGACCAAATCTTCATCAGAGTCTACTTCAAAATCCACAACAGAATCAACAGTGCCTTCCTGCTTCTCCTTCAACCTCGAACATGCATATTTCTAATGCCCTTTCTCCCTGAATTCTTCTTGAATTTCCTTCTCTCCGAATATCCTGAACCTTGATTATTTACTGCTAAAGTTTCACCCGTGTGACACCCCGAATCTTTGAACCGCAATAATTTGTATTTTAAATATTTTTACCCATTTTAATTTTATTTTGAATTGTAATGTTATTTGACTTGTGATATCATTTTTAGAAAATAAGTTGACCCCGATGTACCAAGTCGACTGCACTCTTAGCACCATAAAAAAAAAATATAAATAGAAAGCGTTAAAAATTAAATATTTATAATATGGAAACTTAAAATTGGTACCGGACCTCATAAATGGATATAACTAATTTTCTTATAAATATTTTTAGTTAATTAAATAAAATAATATAATAAGATTACACATATAAATATATAGGAGGTATTATAATGTATTATATTTAGGGTATGGGGGGTACGTGCATACAAGTATATAGTTTCTTGTTTTTATATATATAAATATACAACTTATGTGTAGTATTTATATAATATAATAATTATTATTATTAATATAAGGTTTATCAAGTGGTGTGACTAACTTGTTATCTGCATGTAATGTATTCCACATAATTAGTAGGCAAGCATGCACGTGTATATATGGAGATTCAGGATTTAGTGGCTTATGTATATTACACATTATAGTGACGTGGCTAAACTACAATTTAGACAAGATTGCATTGTTATGAGATTCACCCCATAATTCAATCTTTTCACAAATTCTACGTCCCACATCGATTTCAATTATTTATCTAAACCCACATCGGAATGAGGAACAAGTTCAGCTCACTAGCTATCTATAAATAGGCACCTCCCTTTTATTATAAGAATAAAACATCTCACAGTAAAAGAAATACATACTTATGTATAGAGATTCCTTTAATAGGAAACTCTTGGTATATTTCCAAAAATGTTCGGGTCAGCATTTTAAGGAGTTGTCGTATAGTGTTAAAATCTTTTGAGGTAGGTCTTCTTTAATAGTTTTCTTTTCTTATTGTCATTTAGAGTTTATATAGATTTAGGAATTTAATTATTTTCTTGATTTAAGCAGATTTATAAATTTAGCTATTTTCTTAAGTTTGTATTAAATCGTTGTTGTTTAAGATATATGCATGTTAGTTAGTTTTAAATATTTTATTAAATGTAGTTAATAATTTAAAATTAATAGTAAATTATGCCTTTTAATTTAGGGTTATAATTTATAATAACTTGGCTTATGTATTAGAAATTGTAAAAAATAGACGTAATCCAAGGATAGTGTACCACACTTAATCACTTTGAAAATACTAAACCCGATAAGTAATACTAATTAATTAAACAACATGTGCTATGTGTAGTGCAGGTCGGGCCTTGGGACGTACACGACTTAACTACTGTAAAGCAAGCATAAAAGGTGGGTGACTGGGCTATTTGTAAGTATATTATGCTACTGAACTTGTACTTTGATAAATATGTTTACCTTCGGGCTTATTGATATGATACCTCTTAAGTCGTAAGATTGGCTTTTGAGAAAGGCTCTTAAGTCGTAAGATTGACTTTTGAGAAAGGCTCTTAAGTCGTAAGATTGGCTTTTGAGTAAGGCTTGGGAGTCGTAAGATTGGCCCTCTAGTCTAGCAATATGGCTTTTGAGTCGTAAGATGGGCTCCTAAGTCAAAGATGTGTTTATTATTGTGCACCTTCATTAGTATAACTGCTTACAAAGTTCCCACTGAGTTTATACTCATGCCCTTAATTACAAATCTTCAGGTTAGCTGAGCGGGGTGGCGGGGCTATTGCAGCAAAGGTCACCGGGTTCCCTCTTCTACCCGCAACTTAAAGATGTGTTTTGCCTCTTCTATGTATATAAATAAGTTTATGTGTCACAAAATCCGTGTATTTTCATTTTCTTAGAAGCTTTGGAACCACTAGTGTAAATATGTTTTGACAGTGTTTGTTGTCAATACAATTTCTGTTTTTATCCGATAAATATTTTAAGTCACGCTTTCGCACTTTTTTCTGATTTATTACTTAATCAAAGGAAAAGAAAAATTTAGTAGCACTTCAATCCCGAATTAATGGGATTGGGGTGTTACAGTGTGGTATCAGAGCGGGTCTACTTTTCTGTATACTTGTCTTATAAAATAAAATCAAGGGGAATCGTGACTTTGCCAACAGACCGACATTCGCTCCAAGGTATGTATATTTTACTATTAGTTTGTAGGA
Organism: Ajuga chamaepitys; assembly: GCA_958295605.1. Taxonomy (NCBI): domain Eukaryota; kingdom Viridiplantae; phylum Streptophyta; class Magnoliopsida; order Lamiales; family Lamiaceae; genus Ajuga; species Ajuga chamaepitys. The sequence goes on from OY282497.1 coordinate 13,044,187, forward strand.
TTTGGAAATGTTTTACTACGAATTTACATTTTGTAAAATAACATGATACTTGTGAGATGTCCTTGAAATTTTACCACCAATTAGGAAACCAAATTAGAGATTTTGATCCATATTTCTTCTTTATGATAGGATGGTTCGTAGGAGGCAAACGGCGAGAAAACAAGTAATATATAGACACAGAGTACTTGCCGATAGAGATGTGCCATCACCTGCAATATCTATTTATCAGGGGTCTACGCAGGGAGCACATCAGAACATAGAATAATATATTATCATGTTACAGGGACGCCGCAATAATGCTATACGCGAGGGACACTATATTAGCGAGCATGAGGCAGCAGTGCACCTAAGAGAAATTATCCTGCCATCCCTTAGAGCCATCGCCCGTCGAATTTATGATAATATGCTTACGGTAGACTCTGTTATTGGACCAGTTATTGATTATAAACGCTTTGGACTTCGCCTGGCAGTAGCTGTCAAGAACCGACAAAGGTGTCTCACTACTGCAGATCGAATGGAGAGAGAGGCTGAAAACCAGAAACAAAGGGCAGACCGATATAATGAAATTGCAGCTAGCAAGCGTTTGGAGGTTGTTGCTAACGAACGTCTTGCTGGGCGTGCTAGAGAATTAGCAGAGTTCTATCGCGAATATGCAAGATTGCAGCATGAGGAAGCAGGCATAATAGAGGAAGATGAGGAGGAAGAGGATCCTTCAGAAGAAAGTGAACCTAATGAGTCTATAGGGTCAAATCCTGGTGAGAGCATACCAACTAGGGGTCGTCGTGTGCGTACCCCACCAGCAGAGAACCAGGCAGGCCCCAGTAATTGGTTATGATATAGTTGGAAACCTAGAGGATGTACATATAGTAATAGTTGATAGCTTTTGTATAGTGACACTTAGTACATAACTAGACCGTAAATATCCTTTTTGCTAATAGGAATGTATATAAGTCATCCTTTTGATCATGCTTATCTTTTTGCTCGTAAAAACATGATAAATCAATCGACATTTTGTATGTACTCAATGCCCTAACCTACTATTTGTAAGGGTTAGAGTACTAAAACCATTGTACTTATTGTATATATTAATAGATTTGTAAACCCAATATCCTCTATGTATATGACTTGCTTATAAAGTATTCGGTATGTTAAATAAGGGTATATACGCATATAATTAAGTGTTATTTCTCTTTCTCCCAAAAGTATGGCAGCGCGAGGAAGGTCACGTAAACATGTGCAAAATGAAAATGAGCCATTTGTCGGGCCAGCTGCTGAGAGGCAACCTCCACCTGCTGTTGAAGTACAAGGAGCGGATTTTGCACGGGAGTTCCTGAACTCTCTGCAGGGACTCATACAACAAATACCAGCTAACCAAAATATACCAAATCCACAGAACCAGGGTGTCAATACTAATGTCATTATAGAGCAATTTCGTCGTTTTTCGTCACCAAGATTCAGAGGAGTGGATTCTTGAGCTTGAAAGAATCTTTGACCATATGGAATCAACTGAAAATCAAAAAGTTTCGTGCGCAATATTTCAACTTGTGGAAGATGCTGGACACTGGTGGAAATCACATGAGCGAACAATGACGAATGAGCAAAAGCAAAACATGACCTGGAATGATTTTAAGAACATGATGATGGACCGTTACTTTCCACAGTCTATCCGTGACCAAAAGGAAATTGAGTTTGTCAATCTGAAGCAGGGAACCCTTCCAGTGATGGAATATGAAAGACGTGTTAATCAATTATCTAAATATGCCCCACACTTGGTTGATACAGATGAAAGAAAAGCAAGACGTTTTGAGAGAGGTTTGCGTCCAGAGATCGGAGGGATCGTGTCGGGTTTGAAACTGCCTGCATACCATGAAACGTTTGAACAAGCACATATTGTATCCCTTAGCCAGAACTTAGAATACAACCAGAAACCTCAAGAGCAACCCGGGAAAAGAAAATGGGATTTTAGAGATAGAAATAAGACTAACCACATTATGAAGAGGGCAAACCCAAGGGGGGGATCAGGACCAAATGCAGTTCCGATATGTCCTAATTGCAATAAGCACCACTATCGAGAATGTTTGGGGGGAAAGAATGTTTGCTATAAGTGTCATCGACCAGGACATAGGTATTGGGAATGCATTACTACACAGATCAAGGTGCCACAAAATGTTAATGCACCAGACAAGAAATCAGGGAAGGCACGTGTTTTTGCTCTAGCACAAGAAGAGTTAACAGAGCAGAATGAAACCATGGCAGGTATGCTGCTTGTATTCAACCTTCCAGCATATATTTTGTTTGGTACTGGTGCATCACATTCTTTTATATCCGAAGATTTTAAATGGAAATTAGGTTTGAAAGGTAATACAAATGGAGAAGAGTTGACGGTAAGTATTCCCTCAGGAGAAACTATTAGGACTAAGGATATTGTGACTGATGTGAAGCTTTTGATAGGTAACCAAGAACTGGAAGCCGATCTACATGTATTAGAGATGAAATGTTTTGATGTTATTTTAGGTATAGATTGGTTGACAAAGAATAAAGCAACAATCCGATGCTTTGAGCGTGAAATAGATTTTGAAAGAACAATAGGATCCAAATTCACCTTCTACGGAGCCAAAACTAATACCAGACCGCGTATTGTGTCAGCAATGAAGGCTGTAAGAATGTTACGGAAAAAGGGAAGTGAAGGCTACCTTGTGAATGTCATGGAAAATAATACTGTTAAGGTTACACCTGCTGTTATACCAACGGTGAGAGATTATGTGGACGTATTTCCAGATGAGTTGCCTGGAATACCTCCTGATCGACAGGTTGAATTCACAATAGATTTGGTGCCCGGAGCTGCACCAATATCTAAAGCACCTTATCGGATGGCGCCTAAGGAATTACAAGAATTAAAGATACAGCTTCAAGAGTTGCTAGACAAGAAGTTCATCAGGCCAAGTGTCTCTCCATGGGGAGCCCCTGCATTGTTTGTAAAGAAGAAAGACGGATCACTTAGAATGTGCATTGATTATCGGGAACTCAACCGCCTAACAATAAAGAATAAGTATCCCTTACCTAGAATAGAAGACCTTTTTGACCAACTGAAGAGAGCTAGCATGTTCTCGAAGATCGATCTCAGATCGGGCTACCACCAACTCAAGGTCAAAGAATGTGATATTTCTAAGACAGCCTTTAGAACACGATATGGTCATTAAGAGTTCATAGTAATGCCTTTTGGATTGACAAATGCACCCGCAGTATTCATGGATTTGATGAATAGGGTATTCCATCCTTATCTAGACCAGTTTGTCATAGTTTTCATCGATGATATTCTAGTATACTCAAGAGATAAAGAACAACACGAGAAGCATCTTAGAACTATACTAGGTATCTTACGACAGGAGAAGCTTTATGCTAAATTTAGTGACCGCACTGTCGCGATGCGGTAAAATTAATTAAACCTAGCTACCCTTCTAGCTCGTAGAAGTGGTAAGTAGGGTCGATCCCACAGGGAGCAGGAAGAATCTTAGTGTTTAAGTAAGTCCTAATACTAGCAACATATATAAATATATAAATAATGGGGGTTTATGAATTGATGTACGTTAACTAAGGAACTAAAACAGAATTTAAGCAAATTAACTATGACTTGTTCTACTTATAAAATAACGAATCCCAGCCCTTAATCTTATCTCCCCCTAGTTATTACTACCCTGTGATAGATGCAATTATTAACCAATTTTATCCTTAAAACTCCTACCCCGAGGTTAGCAACAAGCTCTGCTAACCTCGTTATCCCTTATGTTTAACTGACCAAAACAAGCTCTTTGGTTAGTCTATCCAGTTGAGTGACCTCAGAATAAGCTCTCTGGATCTCATTAATCGGACGCCTAGAGAACTAGGATAACGGGATAGACACGGTGTGGACCTCGTAAGCTCGGACCCATTCAGACCGAGCTATATACTACCCTAGCGATATCACTCGCTATTCGCTACTAAGTGGCTATAGGTTCGTAACAATTACGGATTACGATTATAACCTAGCGTTACTTATGCAATTATAATCCTAGGTGATCAATCTAGCATATAAACGCACAAGCATTGAAGGATAAACAAATAGTATAACAACGTTTCAAGGAATCAACTGATTAATAACCACTGTAAATATCACAAAATAGTAAAACTAGGGTTCGACTCGACTAAGGACTGAAATAACCTACTAGCCGCTCATGACGGTGACAAAAGACATAATTCTAATGAAAAGCATAAAACTAAAGTAAATTAGAAAGATGAAACCGAGAATGCCGAATCTTGATTGCTCGTCCCCTTCGAAGTGCTCCAAAATCTCAATTCCAACTTTCCCCTTGATGTCTAGAGTCTTAACATATTTATAGGAGTACATGTCTAGGATAAAGAGGGGAAAAAAACCTAATTGGAATAGGAAAATAAGTCAAAAACTCGTTTTTGAGCTTGTGGGCCAAGTAATGGGCCGACACTGCATTGTTTTTCCAACTTCAAAGCTATTTTTGAGGGTCTTTTAGTCATTTTTGGGTTTTTCTTCTCTCAAGTAAAGTTGTAGCTCTTTGAAACAGCTTTCCAACGCCACTAATTTCACCTTAATCGGAGTTGTATATCTCAAGATATGGCCAAAATACTAGAGGTATATCAAGCTGTCAGAAAATTCAGGAGGCTTTTGGCCGCGGCCGCGCACGTAGACCGCGGCCGCGGAGAGTTTCCAGCGCTTTTCAGCCCTTTCTAGGCCACTTTTGACGCGGCCGCGCATCTGGGTCGCGGCCGCGACTAGCCCTTTCGTACTTGGCTCGATTTTCTTCGGTTTTGGACTTTCCGGGACTCGTTTCTTCACCCATCATTAGCCGAATGCAATTATTTGGCCTTAAATCACCTGAATATCTCTAAAACAAGTCCACAAACATCAAATAGCACAATAATACGAATATAGGCCAATCACGATCGATTATGTATGCAAATATCATTAAATGGACACTTAAATCGACCTAAAATGCACGCATAAACACGTGTATCAAAATCCCTCAAACTTAAACCTTTGTTCGTCCCGAACAAATATAAACCAAACAAACAATCAAGACACAAGTTTAAGGTACTTTAAGTGGCAAGTATGAGTTTCAGAAAAGTTTTTCAAAACACAGCAGCATGATGTAAACGAGCATATTTGACAGAGCAACTTCAACTACTTTCAACACTTAAGATTTTCAACAATTGATCCTCACCGGGAATGTGTATCACTCGTCTCTCAAGTGTTTAAGGTATGCAAAGTATTTCACTCACACTGACTTATATGCAACGACCACCATATGCTTGCCAATTATTTAAGTCGGATCTAGTACTCGACATGCGTGGCAAATAATCAAAAAGGTCTTTAATTCGGTTGTAATGTAGGCTTAGGTAAGGTAGGATAAAATTTGGATGAAAGTGACTAAAATGTGGACTAACCGAGTTATTCCTACTCAACCACCCCTCAAAACAATCACTCACATCTCACTCTCCAAAACTCAGTAAATCACCCCAAAGGATGACTTCTTCTCCCCACGTCCGCATCTTTTACAACCAAGTGCTTTTCTTTTCTCACTATTTTTTTCTCTTTTGGGTACCACATGTTTTTGGGACTACCCGAATTTCTTCTCCCTTTTTTTTCTTTGTTCTCTTTTTTTTTTTTTTTTTTTCACTAAACACTTTTCTTACTCCCCTCCTCAACTCATTCTTCATGTGTACTCGACTCATTTCTTCCTTACTTTTGCATTGTACAAATCAAAGAGTCTAAAATTTTAGTACATAGGAGGGTAAACCTTGTTGATTTTTCTATCACCAATTCCCTTTTCATCTGTTATTTTATCCCCTTTTTTCAGCCCATAGTAATCCCGAATAACATCCCCGACTACCTCTCCTTTCGCCTCCCTCTTAACTAGATTAGTCCAATATGGTCAAAGGCTAATTTGAAAGATGTTCGGCTTGTAATATTCGGCTAACAAATAACAGGCTCACGGCTCAAACGGGCTAACTAAAGGAATTTTTTTTTCAAAATTTTGGTAAAAAGGGTAATTATTTTGAGGCTCTGAAATAGGCTAAAATAAAAAAAAATGCCTAAGATCATGTTCTAAGCCACAACATATACCGACTTATTCACGACATAGATGCACGGCAAGTTCTAGAGTCTATTTGCACATAAACAATGAAAATCACACCGAAAGAATTTATACAAATTACTCCAAGAATGGAGATACAAAATAGGCTCAAATTCCTCACAGGGCAATTATGATCAATGTTTCAATTCAAAGCTCAATTTCATATCCATTACTCGTCATGCTCTATCATGTGCTATTTTAAAACAAGTTTTTACAAGAATTCATCATTAACTCATTGCCAACTTATTATCACCTTAATGTGTATATTTTCTTTTCCCAACAGCATATTCCGGTTTTTTTTCCTATCCTAGACTCGATCTAGACTCAACAAAACAATAAAGTACATAACAACTAACATGACCCAACTCAAAAAGACAGTGGCTCACAGGCCCGACGATCAACCAAGTAATTGGCTCACAGGCCATACAATTTAATCATTACACCGGACTAGTAGCTAGCATAAAGTAAAACTAAAGCTCAAAAGCGGCCAAGTCGTCCCACTTACACCCCCTCCCCCAAACTTGGTTGAAAACCAAAGTTTGTGGGGAAAAGAGTGGTACGGCTTAGTGCTTACTTACAATTCTACTGAAGTGGTGATTGGAAGTTGTGCATGCTCCAATATTTGGCTATCGCGCCCCACCAGATGTCTTTTTTTCTCCACCATACTCCATTGCTATGTTGATTTTTAGTCATGTTAGTTCCTACATACTAATTAAAAACGATAAGAAACACATCAAACTGGAAATAACAATAAAATTTAAAATTTAAAATAAAATACGATAAACGTCGGGTTGCCTCCCGACAAGCGCCTTTGTTTTACGTCGTCGGCCCGACTCAAGACTTCCCTTTTAGAAAATACACCAAGGAGGTTTACGGACTGGTCTTGATGATTGTGGCTCATCAACTACCGTAGGAGTTTTCATGCTGACTCGTTTCCTTCTCAGGTATCCAATTGAAGCCATGTTCAAATTATACCCGCACTTTAATTCTTTTTCACATACTGCATGTAACACATATGACAGGGTACTGGATGATCCAGTGTGCATCTTCAATACGTCTGTCAACACACTGTCTGATGGCACATTGGATGACACAATGTGCATCTCGCATCCAATGTGCGTCTGTTCAGCCTGACTTTTGATGCCCTCTTCATTTTGCAACACTTGCACGGGTTTTTCATCCTCTCTAGGATGTTCTTCGCTCCTCAAAATCATGGCATTTTCGTTCTTCAAATTTTCCTCTGGTTGGGATGTCAATTTCTCTCTTTCTTGGCTTTCTAACCTGCTTACCACGGTAACCAATTGACTCATTTGAGTCTCAAGATTCCTTATTCTTGACCGTGTCTCTTCTTGAAATTGCAGAGTGTTAGAAATCAAGATTTTCATCATATCTTCCAACGTCATATTGGAATTTTGTTCCGCCATGACATCAAAAGAAACAATAACAGTCCTGCAGAAAGTAGCAGTTCGACAAGCACATAGGATGACCCAAAGATTACGAACCGTGATGAAAATAACTAATACTAATTAACAGAAGAAAATATATAACTAAAATAGAAGAAAATAAGGTTGACACTAGAAACACAATTAATCTTACACTGCTCCCCGGCAACGGCGCCAAAATTTGACCGCACTGTCGCGATGCGGTAAAATTAATTAAACCTAGCTACCCTTCTAGCTCGTAGAAGTGGTAAGTAGGGTCGATCCCACAGGGAGCAGGAAGAATCTTAGTGTTTAAGTAAGTCCTAATACTAGCAACATATATAAATATATAAATAATGGGGGTTTATGAATTGATGTACGTTAACTAAGGAACTAAAACAGAATTTAAGCAAATTAACTATGACTTGTTCTACTTATAAAATAACGAATCCCAGCCCTTAATCTTATCTCCCCCTAGTTATTACTACCCTGTGATAGATGCAATTATTAACCAATTTTATCCTTAAAACTCCTACCCCGAGGTTAGCAACAAGCTCTGCTAACCTCGTTATCCCTTATGTTTAACTGACCAAAACAAGCTCTTTGGTTAGTCTATCCAGTTGAGTGACCTCAGAATAAGCTCTCTGGATCTCATTAATCGGACGCCTAGAGAACTAGGATAACGGGATAGACACGGTGTGGACCTCGTAAGCTCGGACCCATTCAGACCGAGCTATATACTACCCTAGCGATATCACTCGCTATTCGCTACTAAGTGGCTATAGGTTCGTAACAATTACGGATTACGATTATAACCTAGCGTTACTTATGCAATTATAATCCTAGGTGATCAATCTAGCATATAAACGCACAAGCATTGAAGGATAAACAAATAGTATAACAACGTTTCAAGGAATCAACTGATTAATAACCACTGTAAATATCACAAAATAGTAAAACTAGGGTTCGACTCGACTAAGGACTGAAATAACCTACTAGCCGCTCATGACGGTGACAAAAGACATAATTCTAATGAAAAGCATAAAACTAAAGTAAATTAGAAAGATGAAACCGAGAATGCCGAATCTTGATTGCTCGTCCCCTTCGAAGTGCTCCAAAATCTCAATTCCAACTTTCCCCTTGATGTCTAGAGTCTTAACATATTTATAGGAGTACATGTCTAGGATAAAGAGGGGAAAAAAACCTAATTGGAATAGGAAAATAAGTCAAAAACTCGTTTTTGAGCTTGTGGGCCAAGTAATGGGCCGACACTGCATTGTTTTTCCAACTTCAAAGCTATTTTTGAGGGTCTTTTAGTCATTTTTGGGTTTTTCTTCTCTCAAGTAAAGTTGTAGCTCTTTGAAACAGCTTTCCAACGCCACTAATTTCACCTTAATCGGAGTTGTATATCTCAAGATATGGCCAAAATACTAGAGGTATATCAAGCTGTCAGAAAATTCAGGAGGCTTTTGGCCGCGGCCGCGCACGTAGACCGCGGCCGCGGAGAGTTTCCAGCGCTTTTCAGCCCTTTCTAGGCCACTTTTGACGCGGCCGCGCATCTGGGTCGCGGCCGCGACTAGCCCTTTCGTACTTGGCTCGATTTTCTTCGGTTTTGGACTTTCCGGGACTCGTTTCTTCACCCATCATTAGCCGAATGCAATTATTTGGCCTTAAATCACCTGAATATCTCTAAAACAAGTCCACAAACATCAAATAGCACAATAATACGAATATAGGCCAATCACGATCGATTATGTATGCAAATATCATTAAATGGACACTTAAATCGACCTAAAATGCACGCATAAACACGTGTATCATTTAGCAAATGTGAATTTTGGCTAGATCGAGTTGTTTTTCTAGGCCATATTATCACGGCTAATGGAATCGAAGTGGATCCCGCGAAGGTTGAAGCAGTAATGAATTGGAAAGCTCCGAAGAATGTGAATAAGGTCAGAAGTTTTCTGGGTCTAGCTGGTTACTACAGAAGATTCATTCAAGATTTCTCAAAGATCGCTAGGCCTTTGACTCAATTAACAAAGAAGAGCAACCAGTTCCACTGGACTGGCGAATGTGAAAACAACTTTCAAGAGCTTAAGCAGAGACTTGTAACTACGCCAGTTCTAACTATCCCTGACGGATCAGAAGGATTCGTCATTTACACCGATGCCTCAAAGTTAGGACTAGGATGCGTTTTGATGCAACATGGAAAAGTCGTCGCTTATGCCTCAAGACAATTGAAACCCCATGAGTTAAACTACCCTACACATGACCTAGAACTAGCTGCTGTTGTTCACGCATTAAAGATATGGCGTCATTATCTCTATGGTGGGAAATGTGAAATCTACACAGACCATAAGAGTCTAAAGTACTTTTTCACACAAAAGGAACTCAACATGCGCCAAAGAAGATGGCTGGAGCTAGTAAAGGATTATGATTGCACCATCCACTATCATCCGGGCAAGGCAAATGTTGTAGCTGATGCACTTAGTAGGAAAAATGAAGGTCATATAGCCACTCTCCCAACACAACAAGAGTTATTGCTGATAGAATTTGCTAAGTTGAATCTAGATTTTGTGAAGTCAGGCCATACTGGTGCTATGATCGCAGCATTAACCATACAACCTACTTTGAGAGATCGAATAAAGATAGCACAAAAGACTGGCAAATTCCTTCTCAAGATGAAAGACCGGGCAATTGCAGGAACCATCAAGGGGTTCTTTGTAACACCAGACAGGACTTTAACATAAAAAGGAAGATTATGTGTACCTAAGAATGATGACGTAAGGAAGGAAATTCTTGAAGAAGCTCAGAATACCCCGTACACAGCTCATCCAGGAGGGACGAAAATGTTCAAGGACCTAAAAGAGATCTATTGGTGGAGAAATATGAAACGATCAATAGGGAAATTTGTTGAAAGATGTTTAACGTGCCAACAAGTTAAAGCAGAACACCAGCGGCCTTCAGGACTCTTACACCCTTTAGAGATTCCCGAATGGAAGTGGGAACACATAGCAATGGACTTTGTTACTGGACTGCCACGAACAACAAAAAGGAATGAAGCTATTTGGGTGATCATTGATAGGCTTACAAAGACAGCGCACTTTATACCAGTAAGAATGACGCTTAACATGGATTAACTTGCTCAACGGTACGTAGACGAGATTGTTAGATTACACGGAGTACCAGTTTCCATAGTTTCGGACAGAGATACTCATTTCACCTCCAAATTCTGGAGAAGTCTACAAACAGCCCTTAGGACAAAGCTCAACTTCAGCACATCATATCATCCACAAACTGATGGACAGTCAGAAAGAACAATACAGACACTCGAAGATATGCTTAGAGCTTGTGTACTAGACTTTGGAGGAAGCTGGGAAACATATTTGCCACTAGTAGAATTTTCTTATAATAACAGTTACCAAGCTACCATAAAGATGGCACCGTATGAAGCACTCTACGGTAGAAGATGTAGATCACTGATTTACTGGGATGAAGTTGGAGAACGAAAAATCTTAGGCCCTGAGATCATCGATAGAACCATTGGAGTAGTAACTAAGATTCGAGAAAGAATCAAGGCTGCCCAGGATCGACAAAAATCATATGCTGACACGCGAAGGAAGGATCTACATTTCAATACAGGCGATAAGGTTTTTCTCAAAATGGCACCAATGAAAGGAGTAATACGCTTCGGGAAGAGAGAGAAGTTAAAACCGAGATATATTGGCCCATTTGAGATTCTAGATAGAATTGGAGACGTTGCCTATAAGTTAGCTCTACCGCCAGAACTTACCAATATCCATAACGTCTTTCATGTATCAGTACTTAGGAAGTATGTCCCAGATTCAAATCACGTTATTCATCATGAGAATCTGGAGGTCAATAAAAATTTCACTTATGAGGAGAACCCCATTGCTATCCTAGGAAGAAAAATCCACACTTTTAGGAATAGAGAAATTCCCTTAGTATTAGTGCAATGGAGTAGACATGGGAAAGAAGAAGCTACTTGGGAACGAGAAGATGAAATCTTAGCAAAATATCCGAATATCCTAAACCAAGTAAGTACAATTTCGAGGACGAAATTTTTAAAAGTAAGGGAAACTGTGATACCCCGAATCTTTGAAGCGCAATAATTTGTATTTTAAATATTTTTGCTCATTTTAATTTTATTTTTGAATTGTAATGCTATTTGACTTGTGATATCATTTTTAGAAAATAAGTTTGACCGCGATGTACCAAGTCGACTGCACTCTTAGCACCATAAAAAAAAAAAAATATAAATAGAAAGAGTTAAAATTAAATATTTATAATATGGAAACTTAAAATTGGTACCGGACCTCAGAGTGAGAAATGGATATAACTAATTTTCTTATAAATATTTTTAGTTAATTAAATAAAATAATATAATAAGATTACACATATAAATATATAGGAGATATTATAATGTATTATATTTAGGGTAGGGGGTTACGCGCATACAAGTATATAGTTTCTTGTTTTTATATATATAAATATACAACTTATGTGTAGTATTTATATAATATAATAATAATTATTATTAATATAAGGTTTATCAAGTGGTGTGACTAACTTGTTATCTGCATGTAATGTATTCCACATAATTAGTAGGCAAGCATGCACGTGTATATATGGAGATTCAGGATTTAGTGGCTTATGTATATTACACATTATAGTGACGTGGCTAAACTACAATTTAGACAAGATTGCATTGTTATGAGATTCACCCCATAATTTAATATTTTCACAAATTCTACGTTCCACATCGATTTCAATTATTTATCTAAACCCACATCGGAATGAGGAACAAGTTCAGCTCACTAGCTATCTATAAATAGGCACCTCCCTTTTATTATAAGAATAAAACATCTCACAGTAAAAGAAATACATACTTATGTATAGAGATTCCTTTAATAGGAAACTCTTGGTATATTTCCAAAAATGTTCGGGTCAGCATTTTAAGGAGTTGTCGTATAGTGTTAAAATCTTTTGAGGTAGGTCTTCTTTAATAGTTTTATTTTCTTATTGTCATTTATAGTTTATATAGATTTAGGAATTTAATTATTTTCTTGATTTAAGCAGATTTATAAATTTAGCTATTTTCTTAAGTTTGTATTAAATCGTTGTTGTTTAAGATATGTGCATGTTAGTTAGTTTTAAATATTTTATTAAATGTAGTTAATAATTTAAAATTAATAGTAAATTAGGCCTTTTAATTTAGGGTTATAATTTATAATAACTTGGCTATGTATTAGAAATTGTAAAAAATAGACGTAATCCAAGGATAGTGTACCACACTTAATCACTTTGAAAATACTAAACCCGATAAGTAATACTAATTAATTAAACAACATGTGCTAGGTGTAGTGCAGGTCGGGCCTTGGGACGTACACGACTTAACTACTGTAAAGCAAGCATAAAAGGTGGGTGACTGGGCTATTTGTAAGTATATTATGCTACTGAACTTGTACTTTGATAAATATGTTTGCCTTCGGGCTTATTGATATGATACCTCTTAAGTCGTAAGATTGGCTTTTGAGAAAGGATCTTAAGTCGTAAGATTGGCTTTTGAGTAGGGCTTGGGAGTCGTAAGATTGGCCCCCTAGTCTAGCAATATGGCTTTTGAGTCGTAAGATGGGCTCCTAAGTCAAAGATGTGTTTATTATTGTGCACCTTCATTAGTATAACTGCTTACAAAGTTCCCACTGAGTTTATACTCATGCCCTTAATTACAAATCTTCAGGTTAGCTGAGCGGGGTGGCGGGGCTGTTGCAGCAAAGGTCACCGGGTTCCCTCTTCTACCCGCAACTTAAAGATGTGTTTTGCCTCTTCTATGTATATAAATAAGTTTATGTGTCACAAAATCCGTGTAGTTTCATTTTCTTAGAAGCTTTGGAACCACTAGTGTAAATATGTTTTGGCATTGTTTGTTGTCAATACAATTTCTGGTTTTATCCGATAAATATTTTAAGTCACGCTTTCGCACTTTTTCTGATTTATTACTTAATCAAAGGAAAAGAAAAATTTATTAGCACTTCAATCCCGAGTTAATGGGATTGGGGTGTTACAACCCGATTCTCCCGACAAACCATTCGCCTGATGGCGCAACTCTCTAGAGTGCAGCGATGACCTCACTTCTTCTAGAGACAAAGATTTTTTTCCAAAAACAAATGACTGCACAAAATTCTCATACAAAGGTGGTGGAGAAACCAACAAGATCAACGTAACATCCTCATCTTCTACTTTAACATCAATATTCGCAGTTCTAATAGGATTTTGTTAAGTTGATCTAAGTGATCGCGAAGAGACTGACCTTAACGCATACGCAGCCCGAACAGACGTTGCTTCAAAATCAACTCATTGGGGAGCGACTTCGTCATGTACAAACTCTCCAATTTCGACTATAACTCCTGTGCAGTTTCTTCATCTGTTACCTCGGTGATGATGTCGCCATCGAGATAGAACATGATTGTTGAGTGCGCTCTCTCGTCCAAAGTGGCCATCTCGGTAGACACCGGGACATCGGCCTCTTTCTTCTTCGGCATCAGCGGCGCCCATAATCCTTGTTGCTTCAACAAGGCTTTCAGTTTAATTTGCCAGAGACAAAACTATCCCTCCTAGTGAATTTTTCAATCTGCACGCTCATCCTAAACATATTTCCCATGAAAAACCAGCGGAAACTCGAACCAAGCTCTTGATACCACTTGTTGGGAAATAAACGATCAAAGCAAATAACAAGCGTGAAGAAACAAAAGATAAAACACCAAGAATTAACGTGGTTCGCTAACAACTTGTTAGCTACATCCACGACCAAACGAGAGGATCTCAATTCAAATTCAAAAGAGAGTTCAAACAATCCTATCAAACAAAGACCAAAATCACGTATCAATCAATTGATACTCGACTCAAACTATCTCTCAAATCAAATAATTCAAAGCCAAACAAAGCCAACCAATTCTAATTACTCTCTCTACTCAAAGGACTCCGATAAGACTTATTTATAAGCCCCCAAAACCTAATCCTACACAGAAAAGGTATCAAATTGGGCCTAAATCGCGTAAGCCCAAAATTTGCCGCCTATCATGTTGCGGACGCGACCAAAACCAGAGCAATACTTCGACCAACTAGTCGCGCCCGCGACCTCTGCAGATTCACACTTATCGCCACGGCCGCGACCATCCGTCACGGCTGCGTCCTCCGACTCGACCAATTCCAATGACGTCCAAATCCAAACCTCCACCTCGATACGAACGTCGATTCAAACCCAACTAGATTCAAGGCACAATTCCTAACACAATATTCAATCCGGTTCACTTAATCCGCTCAACAAGTATCTAATATTGGACTCAACTGACTTATCGAGTCAACAAATGACAAGAATCTAACCCGATTCGACTAATCGCATCAGTAAAATTCCAATGTTGGACCTGTAATAGCATATCGAGTCAATAAGTATCCACTATTTGTCCCCTTTCGGTTAATCCACTCAACAAGTATCTATTATTGGATCCAGTTAACTTATTGAGTCAACAAATATCCTCTACTTAACCCGACTCGGCTAATTTCATCAACTAACTACGAATTTCTGGTTTATTTATTATTTTACAACACGATTTCATAAGTACAAAAAATGATAATAAATTGAATATAGGTAAAAAATTTAAAGACTTTTATATTAAATAAATGGATTCACTTATTTAGACATTCAGCCTATTAACTTTGTTTGATTTCTTCCTTTTTTCTTTGTTAGCAATCAACAACTATATTTTATTGGTGCACAAAACAACTAATTTATTTTATTAAAGAAAAAATTAATTTCCAAGCCATCAAAACATTTTTCTTTTTTGTATTTCCAAACAATAGCCCGTGTGTATGAATCTATTTGAAGATGAAAATTTCAATGGCAGTTCAGATGTTCAGCTATAAGGTATAACTCATGAAGAGGAAGGTACAGTGTTAGACTTATTTGAGTAGATGTACATTGGCTTTGCTGGTTTAGGGAGGGTATGATGGAAGATAAAAAATTGGTGGTGCCAAAACATATTATGGGCTAATATGTCATTAACTAATCATATAGCAATCAATAATTCATTATTTACAAATTCTGGAATCCAGACACTTGATATTTAGAACTGCCCATTTGATTATTTGGGTATAGTATCTAAAAGTAATTTAGTTGAAAAATAGAGGCAATTAGCTCTTGTTGCCCATCAAAATGCAATAGGTTGCTTTTTCAAACTCCAAGAAATCAAAGTTATTAATCTCGTTCCGTTTCGGCCGAAACGATCGAAATATCTCTTTCCATTAAAGAAAATGGAATATGCAGCCATCAATTCCGTCTCGCCCTAAATTTCGGGCATTACGCTAAATTCCGGCCGAAATGGGCCAATATGGTCGTTTCGGCTAGGGGTGGGAAAAAATACCGAAATACCGAAATACCGCACATATCGTATCGAAAAATTATCGAAAATACCGAAATTTTCGGTATACCGAATTTTCGGTACGGTATGATACCGTACCGGAAATTTTCGGTACGGTAACGGTATGATAATTTGAAATTTTCGGTATTTCGATATATACCGAATACCGAAAAAAGTTCGGTATATATCGGTATACCAAATTTTTTTCGGTATTTTGGTAGTTCATTTCGGTATACCAAATTTCTAACGGTATACCGTAAATTTTCGGTATACCGAAATTTCGGTATACCAAAATCAACGGTATGGATCGGTATATACCGATACCGATACACAATTCGGTATACCGAATTTTCGGTACGGTAACGGTATGGATTTTCGGCGTATCGAAAATTTCGGTACGATAACGGTATGGGCAATTCGGTACGGTATACCGTACCGAACCACCCCTAGTTTCGGCCGATATTGACAAGATCTGGAACTGACCCCCCATTTTATGTTTTATTTTCTTATTGAAATTTCTTTTACCCATTACTAACTATTCCCCTGTGAACAGACCACAAAACTCATTGTACTCCATTTTTCTTCTCATTGAAACCTAAAACTTCCAATTCAATACCCTTAGATTAGGAATTTCCATAGTTCCTTCTGATTTTGCGACCATTGTTCCCCCATCATCAGCAACTTGAGCTCATAAGTTGGAGGTGGAAGTGTGGAACTCGAAAGTTCTAATTTAAAGAAAAACGATTGTACTTGTAATTGTGAGTAATTTTTCCTTGTTTTTTTTTTTTTTCAATGCTCTTACTTGTGTGTTATATTTTCTTGTTGTAACTTATAATCTGCATGACCTATTATTGTTTGAGGCAAACTTCATAAGTTAAAGTTTACTAGTTGAAAATTTTGCAGAAAATATGTAACGGGTGATTAAGATTTAAAAACACGAAAATTAATTTTTCAACTGATTATTATGTCATTGATGTAAGAAGAAAACATTGATTGAATACACTATTTTGGCAAAAGAATTATGTTGGTGCTTTTTAGAATGTGTAGAAACTAGCCGTGAGAATTAAGAATTTAGTAATTGAATCGATTGAGAGTCCTTCCATTTTATCTTTATTGACTGATGATGATACCCTTGTGAATTCCTTGTTATCTTTCAATTTTGCAAGTAATTATTGAACTTAATTTAATTTCTTGCAGTGTAAACTAAAAACATGTGATAAGTAGAAAAATATGCATTAATTTAGATGTTAAGATTTTATTTTTATTTAAATTTTGGTTATTGCACTTATCATTTTCTTTTACCTATGTAATTTTCTTGGTCCAAATTACTTAATTGCTCTTTTAGTATGTATTTTAATATAATTGAAGGTCTTTCGGATCAAGACGACCGGACATGCATCGAGTTGGGTCTGACACTGAACGACTTGGTGTCAAGCCCAACCCACATCAAGATCAGTGGACGAATAGATTAATTGGGCCATGATTATCTAATGGTAGACAGTCGTTTAAAAGCTGCATAATCAACAAAGGGCCCAAGACCCATAATTCATGGTTAGTACAAGAAAGCCCACGTGGACCTTATTTGGATGAAAATGAGGCGGCCTTGGATTTTTGAAGAAAAAGAGGCCCAATGGAGAGTCTTAATTAATGAATTAGAGATGCAGACTTGGAGGACGTTGAATTCACTGGAGAAGAGGCAAGAAACAATTGTCGTACAATTGGAGGCGATTCGACCGTTGGTGATTCTGATTTATTTAATTTCTGCTTTTGATTTTAATGTTGGACATATCGTTTATGTTTTTGAACGCCAATATGTGTAGCTAGTACTTTAATTTCGGTCCCTGATTATGTTTGAACCCTAGTTTGATCGAATTGTAATTCTTACAGTAATTGCTTTTGAGATTTCGAAACTTTTTATGTTATTTGATTTAATCATTCTTATATGTGAAAATTTAATTTAGATTGATCACCTTTATTAATTGATCGTGTATTAGCAGCTAGGGTAGTTTCATAATACATAATTATTGTGATTCAATACTCATTGGTAGCAAATAGTGAGTTAATTTGCTAAATAACATAAATCAGGGTTAATTGGACCAAGCTTGTGTGTTCAACACTCTGTTGACCCTATTGTCCTAGCACTTTAAGCGTCTCACCAATTAGATCTAAATAGCTTATTATAGATTCTTTGGTTAGGTAAATTAATCAAAGAGCTTATTTTGGTTAATTAAAATTAAGGGATAATTCAGATTAATAGAGCTTATTGTTGATTTAGAGGTAGAAGTTCTAGGATTCATTCAAAGGATAGTTTCATTAATTACAAGAGCCAATCAGACTAGGGGAAAAACTAGGTTAGGGGCTGGATCTTTTATATAATCAAGTTATTTTATTTCTTATTGTTCATTTGTTCTTCTAGATTTTTAGTTTAGTTAATAAAATCAAATCAAACTCCCCCTTTTATGTTTTTGTTTGTTTTAATAAATTAATACGTAAAACATGGATAATCGGACTGCTCCTCGTGGGATCGACCATAACTTATCGTTTCTACTAATTAGAAGAGGGTAGTTACGGATATTAGTTTTTTCGTGCCTCAACAGCACGATCAACATGACTGATAATTCATCAAGTGTTGCTTCTGCATCATCTATGCCTCCTATTCCAGCTCGATCAAATGATCCGGCATGGTCTCATGGTCAAGTGGTAGATGGTTCAAAGAATAGTATTGTATGTCATCATCTCTCTACCAATAACATCATGATTGATATATATGAATGAAATAATGTCTAAAATGGAATCAAATTAGGAACAAAATGAAGATGGAAAATGAATGATATAATCATAATAATTCCAATGATTGGTATGCTCAAGAAATGATGAGCAAAGAAATATTCATTTCTAAATAAAATACAAAAATAATAGCAGCAATAATGATAATAGTTATAGTAATAATAATTATTATTACTTTTAACTAATTGATAACGATTAATTGAACGTAATAAATTATGTAGGTGTATTATTAATGATTAACTAAGAAACAATAATGACTAATTCATCAATTAATAATAATAATAATAATAATAATAATAATAATAATAATAATAATAATAATAATAATAATAATAATAATAAGTTCATTCTTAATTGTTAGGAATAGCTAATACTATGTGGGGTGGGTGAGTTAGTTAATCCCATAGATATAGGAGTAACAATACCTTTGAGAATGAATATTCTAATCACAAATCCATATCAATCATAAGAATGGAATGAACAAGTAAATGACCATTTCATTCCCACCTCATTCCTTCTTCATCATCATCATCATCATCATCATCATCATCACGTCATAAAAGTGCGCGTATTTCTTACAAAATAATGTGTTGACTAAAAATCCCCTTACTCACAATAATAAGCACATGGCATACAAGTAAATTGACAAACCATTGAGTGAGTTCAAAAGACAAAAAGATAAAATTAGAATATAAATAAAAAAAATCTATATATATATAAAAAAGTAAAATGGAGGGTATTATGTCATTCTAACTTTCCCTCCAAATTTTTACACCATATAATTGCTACCTTTTTTTATTTTATTTTTGGTAAGTTAATAACTTTCTTTTATTTTTTTTAAACACAAATAATTTTTTTCATTTTTAATCCGACTTTCATGCATAATATACCAAATTATTCATTTTTCACAATCTTCGATTTGACATCCATGTCGCATATATTATAATAGATTTTGATTTGAATAAACAGATTATTTGTTGGTTAATTATTTGTGCTATAATTGATGTTTATTGTGAATTGGACTATAATATTTTGGTTTGAGTTGCAAGTAAACTTAGCAAAATAATTTCTTTTATAAAAAATATGAGTATTTCTTATATAAAAATACAACTAATCAATTTATTTTATTACATGAATTTTCAAATATATTTGTTAATTAAGTTATGTAGTGAGAAAAACCATTGTTTAAATAATGAAAGTCCTACTTTATTAAATCAAAGGAAAAAAAAATCAATATCTATTTTATAACCAACTCAATATATCATCAAATTTGCAAGATAATCCCCCCGTTTAAAAAAGAATGTCATTTTAGCTATTTTTGGAGAAATTATGGATGAGTAAAATTGGCAAATAAATCTATACAAAATCCATTTTATTAGGATATTTTGTGGAATATGGAAATAGTCAATTAAATTAAGTATGTTGTTTAAAGTATAATTGGAAGAATAATAGCTTTTTCTAGCTGAAACGATACTTTTTGAAAAAATTCATTTTGTTTAAAATGACACTTATTTTGAAACGGAGGGAGTATTTTTTTATCGCGAAAGTACAGAAGCATTGAGCATATGTATAATTGTGTATTAAAATTATTATTGAAATTATTTTTTATTTCCTATTTATATTTTTAATAATGTGTATTTTGTTAAAATTAATCTTTTAAGAAAATTTATTATTTGCAGCATAAATTATGACATTTGTTACATTTTGCAATCTTTTTTAATTTTTTACTTTTACTAAAAATTCAATTATATGTTTTACACTTTATAATTTAAATAATACTTTGTCGCACTAATCAACATCAAATTCTTTTTTACTCTTAACAATCTAAATATTTTATCTTCAAATAAATGAACTATTTATAAGAAAAAATATACATTTATTTAAATAATTTACAATACCAAATAAAATACAGAAATATTCAAATATTTTGAAGAGCTCACGAAATTTAATTTGCTATTCGAATTATTAAATAACTTTTGAATATATTATGTTAAAATAATAATTTATTCAACAAAATTGAATTATATTTGAAATCATCAGATGAAATGTTAAAAGTTGCAAATGAAAAATTAACCTTAGAAAGAGAAAATTGAATATATATAATTAGAACTTGAAAGTTTATTTAGATAAATAAAAAAAATATAAAATAAAAGCAGGGACATAACTTTACATTACATATGAAATATCCGAATAAAATTTTATTGTTCCTTTTATTATATACTTCATGGTTATTTTTAAATTATTTTATGAATTTAAAAATCTATATATATCTATATTTATAAGCCACAATATGGACAATTCTATAAGTAACACTTTTCAGCCTTACATTTTAGACTGTGATTGGTAAGTTGTTGCATTTGGTATTAATCAAAATTTATTTTACTTTCTAAAGTTGCAAATATCTTTTTTCATTTCTAATCTATTGATTATGTACACTATATCAAATTAATCATCTTTTGACGGTATTTGATTTGATAATAATAATAATAATAATAATAATAATAATAATAATAATAATAATAATAATAATAATAATAACAACACAAGAAGAAGAAGAAGAAGAAGAAGAAGAAGAAGAAGATGATGATGATGATATTCTATTTAAAATATTATATTATTTGTTCGTTGATTATTTGAGTATGATTCCAGTGTTTATTGTGGGCTTTACAGAAAAATATAGTATTGATTTGAAATAAAATTAAAAATCATTAAATAATTCTCTTTTACGAATTATTTTACTTAACTATTCATTAAAACCACAACTAATCAGTTTGTTTTATCTAACACATTGTCTCAAATTTTCTTCATTTTTTACATTGAGAGAAAAATTAATGTATATATAATTAAACACATCCTTTATCGAATTAAAAGTGATAGTTAATATTTAATTTATTATTAACGTATTAAATTACTAAATTTGCTAATGTTTCTTTGTTATAATAATTATTTTTGTTGAGAAATCACAAAATTATGACTTTTGCTCTTATATATATATATAATGTTATATGATCATTAATCTTAATTTTTATTTACTTTTTATATTTTACATATATTAATGTCATTTTTCAATAAATAATTATACTTTGAAACCTAACTATAATATTATACAAGTTGCAACTAAACTTCTTTTTTAAGCAAAATTAACAAACTCGAACTATATGTTTTTTTAGACTTTGCAATCTAATCAATATTTGGTCATATTAATCAATCTCAATTATGTCTTTTTTTCACATTTTGCAACCTAAGCAATGTTAATACGCAAAATTTGTATTCAATTAAAATGCGCCAAGTAATAAAATATGAGTTGAAATCAATTTATATTGATTATTTTAATATTATGAATTAATTAAATAAAATTGCTAACTTATATGATCTATTTAATTGGTGATTTACTATATATTTTATTGACCAATCAGAAACCGCCATGTGTCAAAGATGGTGCGGATATTATTAACTTAAATTAAATTAATTTAGTAATTATCCAAGAAGATGAGGAGAGACATCAAGTCATGGTGGACCAATCGAAATGCTCCATGTGTCAAGTTGTTGCAGTAATTATTAAATTAAATACAATTAATATAATAATTATCTTATGGATAATGGAATTGCAAAGGACCAATCATATCGCTCTATTCAGACTCAGGTCCATTAGAGTTTTTCCATCCGACAACTATAAATAGGGCCTCATTCTCCACCAAAATGAAAAACAACACAAGTCAAGAATCAAGTGAATAATTCCGGAGCAGAGGCAACTTTGACATTCTTCAAGCGTTCTTCGATGTTCTTCAAGAAATCATCCAAAAACGACGTGTGATTTGAAATCAAGGTGTTGAACCACTCAGATCGGCGTAAATCAAGTCAAAGTGCAACGACGTTCTTCATGAATCTAACGACATTCAAGGCAGTTTTCACGGAGTTCCCCAATTAAAAATATTTAATTCGAAATTAACGCGTTGAGCCCTCGAATTAACGTTATTAAGTCAAATATCCAAATCCGCAGAAGATCTAAGTTAAGCTCTACTCCAAATTCCAAGTGATACAAGTTGAAGAGAGAATCATGGGTAATTTAGGGATTGTACTCGAAAAGTTGTTTTGATTAAATATATACAATTCGTACGAACTTTTTCTGTTTATTTATTAATACACAAATTTATTGTTACAACAATTTTTTTTTTTTTTTTTTTTTACATTAACCAATGTGTATCTTTAAATGAATCTCTATTATTCACAATATAAATGTATAATTTAATTTGAAACTTTTCAACATATATATAAAAGTATTAAAAACTATTGTAGAACTCATATGTTTTATTTTGTTATTTCAACTATTGAAGAACTTTTTGAATTTTATTTTATTATTTTGTTATTCTTTGTATCTCTGAAATACCAAGTAAAGTATTAAACTTGCAAATAAGATTTTTTAAAAGTAAATAGTTATAGTTATAATTTAAAATTTTATTGAGGTAAATTTAAATATTTAAAGTAAAATGGAAAAAAATAAATAAAAATAATTTTCTTATAATATTATTCATTTTATTTTATTTAATAATATGAGTTGATAATTAGATATTTATGTTTGTTTTAACATTCATAATTAATTAAGCTATTATGCATAGAGGTGAAGAATGATACAAACACACTAAATGTGTGTTTGGATTTCAAAGATAAAAATTAATCATTTTGAGAAAAGATTTTTTTAATATTTAATATTTATCTTAATGTTAATAATAAATATATATATACATATATATATATATACCTGTATATAAAGTAAGTTATATTAAATTCATATATAACGTGTTATAAACTTATATTTACATTACGTATAATTTTATTTATATTAATTTTATCCTACATTATTAGAAAAAATATTTTATTAGGATCAAATGATCTCATATTTAAATATGAGATTATATTATATTTAGTTTTATTAAAATTATTACTTTTTAAATAAACTACCGTGCATCGCACGGGAATATTACTAGTAATATAAATAAGAAAACTGAAATCTGAATAAATTGCATTAAAAATCATTCGTTTCTCATCTATCAATGATTCCACGTATCAAATTGAAACAAAATAGCTCACGGCCCTCCTTGAAAAAAAATCAGGTTACTTGACAAACCATTGAGTTATTTCATTTCAAAAGACAAACAAATATATGAATAAGAATATAAATAGAAAAACTGGAAAATGAATAAATTGCATTAAAAAAATTATGTATCTCCCCAAGTAATGGTCCGAATAAATTTCGTTAAAATAATTATGTGTCTCTCCAAGTAGGAAAACTGGAAAATGAATAAATTGCATTAAAATAATTATGCGTCTCTCCAAGTAATGATCCGAATAGATTGCATTAAAATAATTATGTGTCTCACCAAGTAATGATCTAAATAAATTGCATTAAGATAATTATGTCTCCAAGTAGCGACCCGTTTCTCATATTTCAATCAATGATTCCACGTTATAAAATTGAAATAAAACTCCAAAGAATCAAGCCTTTTCTTTTTAATTAAGCATCACATTTCTCCTCATCATCATCATCATCATCATCATCATCATCATCATCATCATCATCATCATCAGAATTGTTACAAAACCAAATATATATATATATATATATATATATATATATGAGACATCAGTCGTCTTGCCTTAGTTACAAGCTATGCAACAACGTTAACGGATATAGCGTTCTGTCCAAGCCTGTTGTTAGAAATCAACATCTATCTTTCTAATTGCCTTACTTCACCCACTTTTGAGGATTCTGCGATGTACACTAACCTTTTATTTGTGATCCTTTTTATTTGATCATTGCAATCTAAATCCTCCATCACTTCTGTATGCAAAGCTTTGCCATATTGCTGAATGTAAATATATGTGCGATATTTATTTAAGTGCATAACAATTGGATACATAACTGAGAATGCATTACAAGGATAGATGCTAATTGAACATAGGTATTCATATGCAGGAAATTGGCTAACCTTGGCACAACTCCACAGAACTATCATTTAATGTGCTTAGGTTATATGAAATTTAAGAATTGTGTTAGAAATCTTGTTGTAGTTGGAGTTTATGTATCTCCTGTATAAGGGTTGTACTCTTGTGACTATATGAATTTATTGGTTTCATATATTGTGTTAGTCTGATTGCTAATATAGAATAAAATGAAGCCTTCGATTCCTTTAAGAGAACATAAAGCTATAATGTTTATATTATCAAATGCATTCTAATTGTATGCAAAAACAAGGCATATTATTGTTGCCTCTCATGCTTGGCTTAGTAGGGATTTTAATAAGTGGGGTTAAAAGGTTTGATTTTCATCCAAGTTATGTCCGTCGTTCTAATTTGCAATTTAATATCCATACTGAACAAATCAATTTATTGTATTTCTCTGTTCAAATATATTACTTGGTTAGCTAATTAAAGTCATAAATTTAAAAACTAATATTACTTTTTGTGATCATAATTTGCAGACAAAGAGTGTTTTGTGTGATTCAAGCCAAGACCTTAAGTTATCATCTCAAAGCATGAATTAGTTAAGAAGGTGCTGACCAAGTCTTATCTCTACCTGATCTACAGGAATCGATTATCATCTCCTTGTTTGGTAAGCATATATTCTTCCAATTTCCTTTCAATTCTTAAACTTGATGTACTTAGTTATTTTGATTTTAGTAGTGCATGTAAACTCAAAATGGGTATTTACTTTGTTGAACTTTAATGGATTTGATATACACATACGATATATTTGGTTTTACCATGTTATTTGGAGAGAGATGAGTGAACTTCCATGTGTTAATTTGTCCACTACCAAATGTTATTCGATGTTTAGTCCCTAAATATTGTACATACAAGTTAATATCCACAAAATTGTGGCTCTTGAATTTAAAAACATTATAAAACTATCCCAAATAATTAGTTTTCTTGGGTACATTTTATATTAAATTAAATGTTTACTGCTCATCACGTTGTAAGTTGTTACCATTTTCTCTGGAGAGTGGTGAGTGAACTTTCATGTATTTCAATTTGCCTATGCCAAATATTACCTTGACCCTCAAATATTACTAGTCATCACGTTGTAAATTGTTACCATTTTTTTTGGAGAGTGGTGAGTGAACTTTCATGTATGTCAATTTGCCTATGCCAAATATTACCTCGACCCTCAATGTTGTACATGTAAGTTAGTATCCACAAAGTCGTGGCTCTTGAATTTATAAAACAATATAAATTTATTCCAAATAATTTTAGTTTTCTTGGGTACAATTTATATGAAATTAATTGTTTACTCCTTATCAGTTGCTAAGTTGTTACCATGTTCTTTGGAGAGTGGTGAGTGAACTTTCATGTGTCAATTTGTCCACATCAAACATTACCTCGATGTTTAGTTCTAAAGGTTGTACACACAAGTTAATATCTACCAAGTGGTGGTTCTTGAATTAAAAAACAATATTAAGTTTCGTCAAATAATTTAGTTTTCTTGGGATAATTTATATGGAATATTTACCCCTCAATCTACTATTTCATAAAATGATATCAATAATTTGTTATCAAGTGGTAATTTGATTAAACTAAATGTCCACCCGTGCGATACACGGGATGGATACTTTCAATAATAATAATAAAAAAATTATCAGCCTATATATTATTGAGAATATAAAATTGCGACTTGATTTTTTTTGTCCAATTATCTTTCTTCCTCCTTACATGTGTTTTTTTTACATTTAAGTAATATTTTCCATTATCACAAGTTGAAGCTACCAGTTAGATTTTCATAAATTTTGACTATTCAATTTTTTATATTTTTACTTTAATATCTTTCATTATCACAATTAGAAACCATCACATTGTATTTTCATAAATTTTGTTAATTCAGTTATTTGAATGCATGATCTGATGATGCTAAATATTTTAAGTAAAATTTTAAATACAAACTTGAAATTTGATTCATTTCTCTCCCTATTATTTTTGTGTGCATTACATAGGTTGTAATAAATTATATACTTATTTTTTTTTTATAAATAAATAATTGTTATGGATACAATTCAAATAATTATACATATTACAAATAAAATGAGTGTTCTAAAATTCATTTTTTTTTAACTCTAACATACCTTATCCTTCTTAACCTATGCGAATAACCACAAATAGCTCAACTAATTACATGTGTTGAAACAAGCACAAATATAATAGCACACAACTTATTAAAAAAATAAGATAGGATGGTAATAAAATCTATTGAATAATTTATAAGAAAAATAGTTCGTTTTAAATATTCCTATACTTTGTATTGTTGAAAATAGTCAACTGATTCATTTTTATGTAATTTAATTCACTATATAAATAGTGTACTCCAAAAATGATCAAAATCTAATTCAACTTATAGAAGGTGAAACAATTATACATATTGATATATTATATGTAAAATAGATTAGAAATATAAAACTTATTAGTAATTTAACAAATTTTAAAGAGTCCTTGACAGAGAAACAAAGTGACGTAATGTTGGCACTACAATAAGTTATCTTTCGAGACACATACATAAATAAAATCCCCGAAAATGTCTGATTTACAATTGGAAGGAATTTGTTTTAAACATATTTGGCTCCATTTTATTTTATTCCACACATATTTATATGTATATTAGTATAGATGTATCTTAATTTATAGAACACAATATAGAAAGTAAATATAATAAATTAATTAATTAAAGTATTTAAAAAATAAACTTAAATAAATTTTTGGAAAAATTATTTAACGAATTCTTATATGCAGCTTAAACATGACACAAGTAAACATCTATGATAAGTACTCAAATCTAATCAAATAACAACCAATAAACAAGTTTATTTTATTTAATATAATATTACACTTTTACATATGTGATGTGGATGTCAAATGAAGATCATGAATATATGATTAATTTGATATATAATACATAAAAGATGGTTAATATAAAAAAATCTATTATCATTTAAATAAGGGGAAAGTGGATTTTTTTTTAAACAATGAATGACAAAAAAAAAAAAAAAAAAAAAAAATAAATAAATAAATAAATCAAAAGTTGGCACTTGTACAAATAATCATGAATATCACAAAATATTTTGGTGAAAAAATGTAATTTACAATTTTAACTTTCTTATAGCTTTTTTTATATATGGAGATCCCTTTGTATATCTATATAAAATTCCAAGTTCTAACTATAAATATTTAATTATTTTTTCCTAAAATTAGATTCTCATTTTCAATTTTTAACATTTTAATTGGTGATTTTAGATAGGCTCAAATATTTCTTAGTTTTAAGTAAATCCTAATATTAACAAAAGTAAATTCAAAAGTTATTCAATAATTCGAATGATAATTTAAAGTATGCGAGTTCTTCAGATATTTGAATATTTTCATATTTCATTTGGTATTGTGATTTATTCAATTAAATTGTAGATTTTTGTTGAAACTATTTTATTTATTTAAAGATAACAATTTGTTAATGCGATCAAAATTATTTAGGTTGCAAAGAATAAAAAAGACATAGTTGAAGTTAGTGTGACAAAATATTTTTTAGATTGTAAAGTATAAAAAATATATCGTTGAGCTTGGTTCTCGTAAAAGAAAAGATTAAAAAGTGTAACAAATATCATAATTTAATTAGCAAAGTATAAAATTATTGAATAAACTAATTTTAACAAAATATATGATATAAAAATATGAACAAGCAATAAAAAATTAATCTCAATGCTTAAAACTCCCATACTTGTTATTAATATATATATATATATATATATATATATTAGCAGATATAATAATTTAATAAATTATTTATAAAACTAAATATTAATGTTTTTCCTTTAATTTAATAAAATAGTAGTTCCATTATTTAAATATCTGTTTTTATCTCTGGCGTAACATAAATAAATAAAATATTTAAAAATTCATGTAAAATAAAATAAATTAATGCATTGTACTTAAAAAACCTCAACTAATTTTTATAAGAGAATTATTTTATTAATTTTTAGTTGTAACCTAGATTCAATACTATAGTCTAAGTCACAAGAATACTTAGATATAACCAAATAATTAACAAATAAATAATTTATTTTTAAATCAAATATTCCATTATAATATATGTGATATGGAAGATCATAAAAAGATAAATAATTTGATATATTATGCATATAAACGGATTAGAAATAAAAAAGTTTTTTGCATTTTAATAAATGAATGAAAATTATGGACTTACCAAAATTGACTTAAACTTACCAAATTGTTATGATTTTTTTTGGCGAGAAAGTTAAAATGACATAAGTGCCTTCCATTTGGCTTATATACATATATAGATATAGATAACTATTATTTTTAATGATTTGTACCCATTATTGGCTTACCCACCCATGTTAAATATTTGGATCCCATGTGATATCAAGGATATATTGAAGATAAATGGCTAAAATTATATAAACTTTAGGAGACTGGCTAAAAATATCTATTTTATTAGATAAATGGCTATAATAAAATTTAACGCAAGTTAAAATCTACATAATTAGCAGGGCAATATCATAAATGAATCCAGGAACTTGGTTTACCTCATAGGATCCAAGAGACTCTCCATTGCTTTCCGCACCTCTGAGATGTTGTGTAAAATAATGCAAAAATTAAAAGGTGTTGACCTATTGTGATTAATATTAAAAAAACTTACCTTCGATGTATTTTTTTTTTTTTTTTTAATGACCGCACTATCCAAACTTTTTAGATTTTAGTTTTTATGGCCAAATTACACCCACATGACGTGCAGGGTGCATGGGTTTCTATATAATAAAAATTTAAAAAATACACCATTTGATTGTGGGCCGACCAGATGGATCCGATAAAACCGACCCAACCCGACAAGACTTATTGATAAGATTCTACAATCAATCCCATACAAACTGATTAATCCGAATTTGATACAAGCAAACCAAAATTAATAATTTATCTTAAATGTAATAGTGTGAGTCTTGTGTGTGAACGGTCACACGTGTGATGGAATACACTTTTATAGAAAACATTGATACTTTTACAGGAAAAAATGATACTTTTACATGAAAAAAGTGATACTTTTACTACATTGATAGATAAATGTGATACTTTTGCTACAAAAAGTGAAACTTTTTTTTGTTAAAAAAAGGTGATACTTTTACATATAAACGTGATACTTTTACCACAAAAAGTGATACTTTTTTCCGTTACACCGGGTGACAGCCGCGTGACGGTCACGTACAAGTTTTTTCCAATGTAATAATTATATGTTTCTATCAATTTTTAATATATAACTCGAATTGATCCAATATCAAACACCAAGTCGATGATCTAAATTCTCATCCCTATTTCTTATTTTTATTTGATAAAATACACATTCGACACCATATTCCGTCAGAAAAAATCATAGAACTTTTCATTGGCACATAAATATATCACACTATATTAATCTAAATAAATTTTATGAAATTCAACAATATATTTTATAATAAAAATTATATAGATTATATAACTAACTTATATTAGATAAGAATATCTATCACACAGATACATGTATATATAGGGATAACAATAATAAGATTAATTAAAAATATTAAAAAAAAACAAAGAAATCGAAACATTATGTAATCAATACCCCACTACCTTCACCTACATAAAGATAGTCTATTCATTTGTAAGGAAACCCAATAGAGCAGAATAATAGTAGAACTGTTAAAAGGGAGATAACCAGTATATTTAAAAAGTGTAACCTCCATTAACCCATTAAACAAAGAGTTAACTCACAATGATTAGATCTCTATCTATTATATACATATATATAAACAAACGGTGGTTGTCAATTGCACCACCAAAGTTCATATACAGAATTTGATTCAACCAATATTGATAGCTTTTTTTGTGGAGACAAAGGCAATCTTCTTTTCCTCGAATCATCCCATAACCAAAATGAAGTTGGTACTAAATCATACTGCGGTTGGAAACACATCTTTTTTCCAATTTATTTCGGGAAAAGAATAGCATCAATGATTCAGCCATTGAACATACAACACTATTACTATAGATTATGTTTTCTAGGATGTCCATGGACATATGCTAATTAATCCTATTGAACCTTTTTAATTTAGTGTTCGTTAATGCTCGCGAACATTAACATACACCAACTTTGCGTGAATGCATGCTAACCAAACTTAGCTATCCATATGCAACACATCAGCTAACCTCCGGCAACAACTCCTTAGTACTATCATTTCATGTGATTCGATTATATGAGTATATAAGGAATTATTTTTTAGAAATCTCACTATAATTGTTTGGTTTTGTGTGTGCCTGTATATAAGCTGTTGGTCTTTATAAGCTGTTGGTCTTCTGATTATATGAATATGTTAATTCATATATTTATTAAAAAGTCTTCTTTTATGGTTAGACAAGATTTAGTTGGTTTTACAATATTTAGCTCCGTTTCAACTAATTACTCAAATTCATTTCTTTAACCCCTCTCACTACCTCATTTACATTAATTTTTTCTTTAATGGATGTGCAGAAAGATCGACAAGACGATATGACGAGCAAAGCGTTGATTCCAACAAGGAATAAATCAATAAAAAACCATTCACTATACGATTGAAAGCTTTGCGAGTCGGATCAAAAATAACATGTGGAGCAAACCGCTCCTCAAGAATTCAAAAGATGATAATGATTGATGAAGAAGTAAGTATACAAAATATTGCCCCCTGCCCCTAAATATTTACGTATATGAACACTATATATTTAGCTTCACTTAACATAACTTCACATTACACCGATAATGCAAAAAACTCTACTCCTTGCAGGGTGTCCAAATAGGCATCATAGTTTCCAACGAAGAAATAAAGCACGCTCATTGGAACATTTTTTGCCAACAAAACATATCATATCTCCAATGGAGATGTGAAGAAGACCAACTTAATGTTTCCCAATGTACATCAAGAAAAGGAAATTGTGCTTAAAAGATATATAGATGTTTGAAGAAGCTTCCGAAGCTATTCTAGCCAATACTTATGATTTGAAGAGTATCGATGACATACAAAGTCAACTTCAAGGAGACAATGCATTTGGTATGTATAATCCCCTAACTAACAACTTATATATTTAAACACATATACACACACACATATATATATATATTTATATACATACACATATATTGTAGTTTATCCCATTATTTTCTTATATTTTTTTTTGCGGATCGTCACTGAAGTCAGAGATTGCCAAACCGTTGAAACCTTAAGAACAATGTTCGCCTATTTTATAACCTAACGCTCCGCAAGTGTACGGGTGCAAGTGTATATAACGGCAAGCAAGGTCGATCCCACAAGGACTGACTTAATGACTAGTTTGATACTCTAAATATCCTAAAACACTCCTAACTAGGCTCTCAATTGGGTTGATTTTAATATTGAACTCATCTTACTAAATTATTACTAAACACTTAAATTCAAGTATAAGAAAACAATTTATCAAATTTGCAAGATTGGAAGATATATTCTAGAGAATTGATTTCAGAATTAACTAAGTTTGACAATCTAATTATTCTAAACTAGCAATGATTACTATCGTTATTAGACGGCACTCATATATGTTAACTCTCCTTTCGAAGCAATTAACTTGTAGATTCATTACCCCTAGCCACCCTTTCAAGTCGACTAGACCTAATGAACTCCCAATCGATCTTAGACCTATGCCTACGCATTTATCTCACCTCCTTTCAGAGCGCTCAACAACTACGCTATATGTTGTATTTCCATTCACAAATTCCTCCTTTCAAAGCCAACTTATGAATTATGTAGAAGTAGTTAAGTGATCAAATTAACTATTCATGAAAATAAATCACAACATATAGATAACGAATAACAATCATTAACTAGAATAGAAAACTTCGATTAATCAAACATCGTTAAAACCTACTTTCAAAACCCTAGAATAATAAAGAATGACACGTCGGTTTCTAACCTAGTGTTCCGCAAGTGTACGGATGTAGGTGTAGTACTATTGTCAAGGTCGATCCCACAAGGAATAGTTTTAGGTAGTTTGATACCCTAATACTCTAGGAATGTCCTAACTAGATACTAAGTTTTAAAGGTTGATTTTACTAATTAAACTACTCAATTAAATATAACTTCAAACTTAGGAAACACGAAAACTAACAATCAAAGAGAAAAGGTATCCTAGGGCTTCGATTTCAGGATATTATTTCAATGTGGAATATGATTAACCTATTAATTTACCAATTCTAGTGTTTATTAGGCGGCACGACAATAATCTAATCCTTCTCTCGAAGCGATTAAACCGTTGATTAATTAAGCTAATTACCCTCTCGAGTCAATTAAACCTAATAACTCCCAAACGATCTTAAGCCACGGCCTACACAGTCATAGACAACTGCGCTCTATGTTCTAAGTCTGATAACAATTCCCTCCTCTCGAAGCGGAATTTGTTAAACTAAATTACTAAATCTAGGTGATCAAGCTAAATTCAGTTTAAGCATAAACATAGAGATAAAACACATAAAGAATGGAATTAATAGATTAAAACATAAATCAAAACATTGTTATAAAAATCCCTACTTTCTAACCCTAGGACACGAATAGCTTAGCTACTCATGCCTAGTAATAATCCAATACAAAATTCTATGAAAAACATTGTAAGAATTAAAACTAAGAAAGAACAATTAAACCCGGATGACTCCGTCTCGATGATCTTCGTCTTCCTTGTCTTCCAAGGTGATGTAATTTATGTTCTTGATGATTGCTTTCTTTTTCCTAGAGCTTGGGGTCCTTTTTATAGAGTTGGGCCGAATCTTGGAGAAGATAGGCTCAAAATCCTATTAAAACACGATTTCTCTTATCGGTGGACTTTGTGACACGGCCGTGTTGCTTAAATGACACGGCCGTGTTGCTTTGCAATTCTTCAATTTCTGCGCAACCTTTGACACAGCCGTGTTGCTTGAGTGACACGGCCGTGTTCTATTCCAGAATCAACAACACATTGTGGACCACTTTTGACACGGCCGTGTTACAAGTCTGACGCGGCCGTGTCGGTTCTTGCCCGGTTTTGCTCCTTGACCGGTTCAGGCCGGTTCGGACCGGTCTGGACCGGTTCTTCGACGGTTCTCACTCTTTTGGGCCGGTTTTCACTCTTTTCCAACTTGTTTCTTCGTCCGGTAGCCTGAAAATGCTCAAAATACCTTAAAACAAGTCAAAACACGTCAAATGACCCAAATATTATTAATATAAATAAATGCCGGTCAAATATGCACGTAAATGATATAAAATATGGTCCTAAATCGACCTAAATACATGCATAAATAACGTGTTATCAAAGAACTACTCACTCATGTTCATATTCATAACACAAATATGTTCATAGACAAACATGATTTGAAATAAAGAAATGAGACAATGAATAAGCACCCTAATCGTCGTCTTGATCTTGATTCTTCGATGTTGCTTTCCTCTTCAAAATATCTTCTAATGAGCTCTCTCCTTTTATTTCAGAGTTTTGGGACTTCCTTATATAGTTTAGGTCAAATTGGGGCCAAAATGGGCTTTAAAACGCGCAGACTCTGTTTTGGACCCGGAAAGATGACTCGACCGAGTCAGAATCGGCCTCGACTGAGTTGGGTAAACTCGACCGAGTTGTAATCGGCCTCGACCGAGTTGGAGTCTCTGACCAATTTTCACGTTTCTCTTCATTTCTCCCTCGACCGAGTTGTTAAACAACTCGACCGAGTCATACTTTCTGACCATGCTTCAACATCTTCTTGCTATTTCCGACTTTTCTTGCTCGTTTTCCACCCGAACCTTGCCCAAACGGACTTTTTGGCCTTTTTATACCTGAATAACACCACAACAAGCAGAAACACGTCATCTAGCTCAAGAGATGGAATTTAATCACTTTTCGCCCAAATACACATGCATATGTCCCATATTACAACCTTTAATTGACCTAAAATACATGTAAAACTAGCATGTATCAAAAGCCCCAAACTTAACCATTGTTCGTCCCGAACAATAAATAAAAAGCATAACATCACAATGATCATAAAATTTCAGGGCAATTAAATGACATTTTCGGTCTCAGAAATTCTCTTTTTGTTTTTCCTTTCAAAACCAACAACATAACATTTGAGCATTAGTGACATGGCAGGTTTCAACTACTGTCGAGACATTAAACTTAAAACAACAATCCTCACCGGATAAGTGTATCGCTCATCTCTCAAGTGTATGATATGGAAAGTATTTGCGCTCACATTGAATCACATACATCGTCTACCATATGCTTGCCTATTGTCTAAATTAGACCTCATACTTGACATGTGTGACAAAGAATCCATAGGTCTTTATTTATTTTTTTTATTTTTTTTATTTTTTTTTAGAGGGAATTTTTCTATTCCTTCTCTTTTGCCTCCCCGAATCTCTTTTCACATCATCCCAAACATTCACTCCACCTTGATACTCTTACCCCTCTACCTTCCAATACACCTCCCTCTTACTCACTTAGTCCAATTGCTCGGGTCAAAGCTAAAAGAAAGGTATAAGCTTGTAATGTATGGCTTTGAAAAGAAGGCTTTAAAGCTCAAAATGGCTGACTAGGGATTTTTCACTTTTTGGGTACAAAAGATTATTTTTAAAGGCTCAAAAATAGGGCTTTTAGCAAAAGAATGTCTAATATCATTTTCTATGCCACAACATGTACTCGACACATTCCTATAAAGACGCAAGGCAAGTTCTAGAGACTAAATACTATGTGATCAATCACTTCACACCGAAAAAATGATAAAATTACTCTATAGATAAGAGTACATATAAAGCTCAAAACCTCACAGGTTAATTTGTGATTATTGTTCAAGTCTAAGCCCAATTTTGTCTCTAACTGCCTATCATGCTCTGTTATGTGTTCTATCCTCATTTACTTCCAAAAAAAAAAACAAATTTCATCATTGACAAATTATCATCTAATACCCTTTTTATGCTTATCAAGAACCAAGTTGACGACTTCTAAACAACGAAATTTAAAATTAACCTAAAATCACAATTAAAATGCAAAACATAAACTAACATTAACTAATAGGACAGATCAATCGAATCAGCTATTCGGGCACACAGACCCTTTACCAACTAACTCAAGCAAGATGTAAAATGCGATACACAACCAAGAACAATCATGACCTCAATAACACCGAATGAAATAACAACGAAAAAATAATAAAAGCGGCCAAGACGTAGCACTATCCACCCCCTCCCCCAAACTTGATTGAAACCAAGTTTGTGGGAAAAAGAGTGATGCGTCTTTGTGCCTTCTCACAGTGCTACTGAGGTGGAGGTGGTGGTGGTGGGTTAAAACCCCATGGCTGCCAGAACTGAGCCATTGCATCCAACTGCTGTTGTTGATAAGCTTGTCTCTGCTCATGTCTGATCCACCTCTCATCTTGTTGTAATCTCCAAGTGGTCTCCGTATTCCATCGATCATCCTGCTGAGCCCACCGTTCTTCTTGCCGTACTCGCCACTGTTTGTCTTCCTCAATCCTCTGATGCTGCTGTGTCATCAAATTGTTCAAAGATGTAATCAATGTAGGGAGCACTTGAGCCATGTTCTCTTGGCCTCCTTGGCCCGAGCCACTAGTTCCTTCACCTTGACTCTCAATTCGGTGCACAACTTGATAAAGTCGAGACTCATCAGGAGTAGGGTCAACTTCTTGTGCACGATGAGCTGGGGAGTGCATCTTCCAATTAGCTATATCCTCAAGCCCCTCAATCTTAGTTAGTTGGGCATTAGGAAGACGAAAGAACCCTCCTCGATTCTGCAACAACAAATATTGATCCTCCGTTTTGCTCCAAAAAATCATCTTCAGCCTACAAACATCATCCAATGATATACCCCAGTCGCCGGGAACTCTCTCAGCTGAGTCATCATCAGAAACCACTTGAAAATGATTCGCTATAGGAGTAATAAGACCCCCAATCGAGATATCTCCCGTTTGTTTTACTGCTTGGCGATCGAACTGCTCCATCAGAATTTGGCTGAGATCAATCTTTCGTCCCGTTGCCACACACCATAAAAGAAACATCTCCTTTTGAGTCACAGTGCCCGTCTCAGGGCGAGCAAGCACCGTATAGGCAATTAAGCGATGTAAATACCGGAAAACAGGATTTCGAATCCAAGACACCTTATTCCTCGATGGATCGCTCTTCATCCAAGGCACAAGTCCCGGGACTTCTACCATATGATTCCAGAACGTGTGCTCATTATATTCATCTGGCGGGGTGCAATCTCCGGTGTTTGGCAGCTTGTAGATGTCATTTAGTTCAGCTCGAGTAAGTGTGTAAGTCTTGTTGCGAAGCCGGAATGACATACTGCTCGGCTTTCTGTCTTGAGCAGAGGTAGGGTGTAGAACTAGAGTAGTGAGAAACTCTAATGTATCATTCCGATATGTGACCCGACCTCTTCCCAATAAGTTCTCCCAACCGACCCTCTTTATGAGCATCCATAAATTCTTGTGAATGCCAAAGTGGTTTTCCACGACAGAGATAGTAAATTTAGTGGGGATGATCTTTCTCCCAATGAGTTTCTTCCATCGCCTCTCTTCTTCAGGTGATTGTAGTCTGATGTTGTAAAATAGAGGATTATCAGGCGAGAATGCCGGTGGATTAGCCGAGGGTGGATTAGCCGAGGATGTTTCACCTGCAACCTTCCGTTTTCTTCCTTTAGGTGGCATAATGTACCCTATAAAACAACATTTTTCAATTAGTACCATAGTGCACACAAGCAACACCGACTCTCCTAGGCTTTATGACCGTTTGATTTATTCTCCGACTATGTTAATTGCAAAATTTCATCGAATTAACACACAAGAGATGTAAACATCAATATCACAATCAATACAAACTTCTCTGTTATTCTTCATCAACATAGAACATAATTGAACCAATTAAAGCCTAGTCTTTACCCAAGAATCACAATGTACGCAACGTATTCGATAAAATGCCACAATGACTCTTGCATGTGAATTAAAAGGAAATAGCTCTAATTCAATTCCCACAAGCATAACTACTCAACTATATGTGCAATTCACTCAAGTCCACTCATAATAAGTTTTCCCCAACAAAATTTGCTACACGGTTGCACTACAAGTGCACACATCAATGTCATGCTCAAAAC
This sequence comes from Ajuga chamaepitys, assembly GCA_958295605.1. Classification (NCBI taxonomy): domain Eukaryota; kingdom Viridiplantae; phylum Streptophyta; class Magnoliopsida; order Lamiales; family Lamiaceae; genus Ajuga; species Ajuga chamaepitys. The sequence goes on from OY282497.1 coordinate 13,082,185, forward strand.
TTATCAATGACAACTACAATCCCAACTAATAAACACAATAACCATCCTTGATAAACAAACAAGTGCAAGTTAAGCATTCTTACCGGAAATTCTTAGATGCAAGACCCTTTTCGAAATTGAGCCCTAAGTGGAGGAGAGAGTCCCAATTTGTCTCTTTCACAAAGTCAAAATTGGGAAATTTTGAAGATTATGAAGTGGGTTTGTGAATTTCGTGTGTTTTTGAAGAAGATTAGAGAGAATTGGGGGGATGAAATGGAGGGTTTCTTAGAGAGGGAGAAGAAGGAGGAGGTAAAAATTTGAAGGAAAAGGGGAAAAAAAACGTGTTTAAGAAACTGTTACCTGCGCCTCGACCGAGTTACCTGTGACTCGGTCGAGTTAGTCTTTTCTGAAAATGGTCACGTTTTGCCCTGTCCTGCGCCTCGGTCGAGTTGGATTTGGCCTCGACCGAGTTCAACTTTCTGGAATTCTTGCATTTTTTCCGTCAAATTGGCCTCGGACGAGTTACTAATGCCTCGACCGAGTTTTGGTAGACAACTCGGTCGAGTTATTTGGCCTCGACTGAGTTCAACTTTCTGGAATTCCTCTATTTTTTTCTTCAAACTCGCCTCGGGCGAGTTGAACTCGCTGAATCTCCCCTGTTTTAGCCTTTTCTCCGTTTTTACTCCTTTTTCTCGCATCTTTTCAAGTCTTTCCTTGCTTTTTCGATGACGTCGTATTTCCTATGCACACTAACAAACTAATTAAGACAACTCAAAACATAAATTTCAAAATACGAAAATTTAAAACAAACCAAAACATCGGGTTGCCTCCCGACAAGCGCTACTTTTATCGTCTTTAGCTCGACGACCTTTTGGATTTTTAGTTCAACTCGGTCAACCGTAATTCATCTACGGTTGCAATTTGACTCGGGTTGTAGTATTTCTTGATCCTCTGACCATTTACAAGGAATGTACTTCCTTGTGCATCCATCAATTCCACTACTCCCGACTTTCGCACCTGCTTAATTGTGAACGGTCCCGTCCATCGTGACTTTAGCTTTCCGGGAAACAAGCGCAACCGTGAATTGAACAAGAGAACTTGTTCACCAACTTCAAAGTGTCGATTCTTTATCATTCTATCATGGATCCTTTTTGTGCGCTCCTTGTAGATGCTTGAGTTCTCAAATGCTTGTGTTCGGAATTCTTCCAATTCATTGAGTTTTAGAACTCGAGCTTGGCCCGCTGAATCAAAGTCGAAGTTGAGTTTCTTCACAGCCCAGTATGCACGATGCTCCCATTCAACCGGTAAATGACATGACTTTCCAAAGACCAATTGATATGGTGACATACCCAACGACGTTTTGTACGCCGTTCTATACGCCCACAATGCGTCATCTAACTTCAAAGCCCAATCTTTACGGTTCCCACTAACCGATTTCTCCAAGATTTGCTTAATTTCTCGGTTGGCGAGCTCTGCTTGACCATTTGCTTGCGGGTGGTATGGAGTTGTGACACGATGTTTTACTCCATATTTAGCTAGCAGTGCAGCCAACCATTTGTTGCAGAAGTGCGAACCCCCATCACTCAGCAATGCTCTTGGTGCTCCATATCGTGTGATTACGTTCTTCTGAAGGAATTTGATCACCACTCGTGAGTCATTCGTTTGGGTTGGAATCGCTTCCACCCATCTCGAAACATAATCCACTGCAAGTAGAATATATTGGAACCCCATTGATGAAGGGAAGGGCCCCATGAAGTCGATTCCCCAAACATCGAATAGTTCCACCTCAATTATATTCGTGAGAGGCATCTCGTGTTTTCTAGAGATACCCCCCATCCTTTGGCAGCGATCACACTTCGTGATGAACTCGAAGCAATCTTTATGAATGGTTGGCCAGTAAAATCCGCTTTGTAAGACCTTCGCCGCAGTTTTCGCTGATGCAAAGTGGCCTCCACGTGGAGATGAGTGGCACTGAGTGATTATGTCTCCTACTTCAGCTTGGGGAACACACTTACGAAGTATGGTATCAGCGTACCTTCGGTAAAGAACAGGATCATCCCAAATATAAAACTTGATGTCATGAAAAAACTTCCTCTTCTTATGGGTTGTCAAATCCGGAGGTGAAATTCCACATGCTAAATAGTTCACAATATCCCCAAACCATGGTACCTCCTCCATTGTCAATATGTACTCATGTGGGAAACATTCATTGATATCTTCTTTCTGCCCCTTCTTGTCCTCTTCATTGGTGATCCGAGATAAATGGTCCGCAACCACGTTTTCACATCCTTTCCGGTCTCGAATCTCTACATCGAACTCTTGGAGTAAAAGAATCCATCGTATCAATCTCGGTTTGGAATCCTTCTTATCGAACAAGTATCTAATGGCTGCGTGATCAGTGTATACAATTGTTTTAGCTCCAATCAAGTACGACCGGAACTTATCAAATGCATATACCACGGCCAGCATCTCCTTCTCAGTGGTTGTATAGTTTGATTGAGCGGAATCAAGTGTTTTACTTGCATAGTAGATGATTCTGAATAGTTTGTCCCGCTTTTGCCCTAATGCAGCCCCTACGGCTATGTCACTGGCGTCGCACATCAACTCAAAGGGCTGCGACCAGTCAGGAGTGATCAGAATTGGAGCAGATACTAATGCCTTCTTCAATGTTTCAAATGCTTCCCTGCAAGAATCATAAAAAACAAACGCCACATCTTTTTCCAATAGACGGGATAAAGGCTTAGTAATTTTAGAGAAATCACGAATAAACCTTCTATAAAATCCCGCATGTCCAAGAAAACTCCTCACAGCTTTCTCATTTGCCGGAGGTGGTAATCGCTCAATGGCAACTACCTTCGTACGATCAACTTCTAACCCTGCAGGAGAGATTCTATGTCCTAACACGATACCATCCTTCACCATGAAGTGGCATTTCTCCCAATTCAACACAAGATTAGTCTCTTCACAACGTTGTAATACTAATGACAAATTATTAAGACAATGATCAAACGAGGAACCAAACACAGAGAAATCATCCATAAAAACTTCCATTATATTCTCTATGAGTCCACTAAATATTGCCATCATAAAACGTTGAAATGTAGCAGGAGCATTGCATAAACCAAAGGGCATTCTACGAAACGCAAACACTCCATAAGGGCATACAAAGGCTGTTTTCTCTTGATCCTCAGGTGCTATCATGATTTGGTTATACCCAGAATACCCATCTAAGAAACAATAAAACTCATACCCTGCGAGTCTATCTAGCATTTGATCCAAAAAGGGTAAGGGAAAGTGATCCTTACGAGTTGCCGCATTTAATTTTCTATAATCAATGCAAACTCTCCACCCTGTAACTACCCTGGTAGCTATGACTTCATCATTATCACCTCTTACTACCGTCATTCCCCCTTTCTTAGGTACAACCTGAGTGGGACTAACCCACTTGCTATCCGATATAGGGAAAACTATCCCTGCATCTAGCCATTTAAGAACCTCTTTTCTTACTATTTCTTACATCATAGGATTTAATCTACGCTGATTTTGAACACTGGGTTTATAGCTATCCTCCATCAAGATTTTATGCATACATATAGTCGGGCTAATCCCTTTTAAATCATGAATTGTCCATCCTATAGCCGACTTATGTTTCCTAAGCACTCTCAACAACTTTTCAGTTTCTGACTCAGTCAAAGAAGCAGAGATGATTACCGGTTGCTTTTTCTCTAGATCAAGAAATTCGTACCTCAGATGCTCCGGTAATGGTTTTAACTCAGGTCCACTGGCTTTCTCTTCAGGTGCTTCTTTCACGACTTCCTTAGTGATGTCTTCATGTTTTGCATCTTCCATCCTTTTTTCCTGCAAAGCGTTCAAAGCACTAACCCCATCTACAAGATCAAGATTAGTAGCATCTATGTCTTTCACAAAAAAAATTGAATTTGTGATACAATGCTTTAACACATCAGAATCGCTAAGTGTCAGAATGTCTTCATGCAATGTAGTATCTACCCTATCTATAGCACTACATGTTTCAACTTGATTAACCTCTTCATCATCATGCATTTTCATAGCCTTATAAATAGAGAATGTCAATTTGTCCTTATTTACTCTAAGTGTGAGTTCTCCTTTTTGGACATCAATTAAAGCACTGCCCGTTGCTAAAAACGGGCGACCTAGAATTAAAGGAACATCTTTATCCTCCATCATATCTAAGACCACAAAATCTGCAGGAAATATGAATTTATCTACTTGCACAAGAACATCTTCTACTATTCCCCTAGGATAAGTCAAAGATCTATCAGCCATTTGAAGTGCAATTGTGGTAGGTTTAAATGTGCCTATTCCTAGTTTTTCAAAAATAGAAAAGGGCATAAGATTAATGCTAGCTCCTAAATCACAAAGTGCTCTTTCAAATGTGTCATTACCTATTTTGCAAGCAATTGTAAAGCTACCTGGATCTTTCTGCTTCAATGGCAGCTTCCTTTGAATCACTGCGCTGCACTCCTCAAACAGGTTGACAGTCTCATAATCCTCAAGCTTTCGTTTCTTTGATATCACTTCCTTGAGAAATTTTGCATAATTGGGCATTTGTTGAAGTGCATCCACGAATGGAATATTGATTTGAATCTTTTTGAAAATGTCCAAGAACTTAGCGAACTGATCGTCCACTTTCTTTCTTCTCAGTGCTTGAGGGTATGGAATGGGAGGAACATATTTAGAGCCACCTTCAAATGTAATCCCCCGCTCTATCACGTTCTCCGCTTCTTTGCCTTTTTCCTCCGGCTCAGCTTGTTCCTCCAAGTGCTCTTTCTCAACGACTTTGCCTTCCACCACCAGCTTCTTTGGTCCTTCATATTCAGTGCCACTCCTCAACTGAATGGCTTGACAATGTTCCCTTGGATTAACCACTGTATCACTAGGAAACTGCCCTTTCTTATGCTGAGCTGCTGTTGCTTTAATCAAATGCTAGATGTCCGATGCCACACTTTTCAATTCTGCACCCATGCCTGCTATATTTTTACTCAGCTCAATATGCTTCCCTTCCAACTCCTCAAATTGTGCTGCTTGTGCTTCTCTTAACTCTTCCGGAGTTGGGTTTTGTCCATCATGTATGATTCCATTTGTGACTTTGAACCCTGGTGGAGGAGTAAGGGTGTTCTTCGAGTTTCCATAAGTCAAGTTGGAATAATTCCGATTCCCTTGTGGATATTGGTTACCTTGTGAATATTGGTTATACCTTGGTTGATTACCTTGGTAATTATTGAAATTCCGCTGATTCACAAAGTTCACATCTTCCATTTCTTCTTGGGCTAGTTGCGGCTGTGATTGCTCAGAATGTTGTGCTAACGTCAGATTAGTTAGCAAGTTCATTTGGGTCGTCAAAGCTAAAATCTGAGAAGCCAAATTCTGATTTGATTCCACTTCAACTACACTAGCAACTCTCATTGGCTGATTACGCTCGTTCGGCCATTGATAACTGGTTCTAGACATAGCATCTAGAATAGCAAACGCCGCATTCACACTTTTCTCCATCAAACTCCCTCCTGACGCAGCGTCTACGTGATCTCTAGTTGGTGCAAGCAAGCCATTGTAAAACTTACAGATTTGTTGTTTCCTGGTGAACCCATGCTGAGGACAGCTTCGGATTAAATCTCTGAATCTTTCCCATGCTTCACCCAGTGGCTCCTGATCCAACTGTCTGAACTGTGTGATTTTGTTCTGCAATTCTAGCATCTTGCTGGGTGGGAAGTACTTCAATAAGAATCTTTCACATAATTCATCCCACTCAGTGATTTCCTCTAACGAATTAAACCATTGCAGAGCTCTATCCTTTAAGGAAAAAGGAAAGAGCCTCATCTTCACTTGCTCATGCAGTACATGGTTGATTTTTATCGTATCAGCCAGTCTCCGAAACTTCGTTAAATGAGTGTTCGGATCTTCTAAAGCAGTACCGCCATACTGATTTTGTTGCACAATATTGATGAGCGCTGGTTTGAGCTCAAAACTGTGTGCATTGAGCGGTGGCGGTTGTACTCCTCCAGGATTCTGATTAGGCAGAGGACGAAGGCAGTCACTTATTGGGGAAGTGTCCTCATCATTGTTCTCGTTGTTATTCTGATTTCTTCCTGGAAGAACTGGATTCTGTGGAGGTTGTTGTTGTTGGATATTTGTGACTCTGTCATCCAAATTGGTCAGTGCCATCAGGATGTGGTTCATAACCTCCTCTTGGTTTGGTGGATTTTCCATCTCAATCGGTCGATTTCTCCTTGCTCCGTGTCTTCGAGCTATAGCTTCAATTTCTAGATCACACGGAATAAGATGTTCTTTTCCCTTAGACCTGGTATGCATGCACAATCCCTGAAAACACTAACAAGAAAATACCCACGTAAAATTGAAATAGATAAAAATAAAAATAAAAACAGAAATCAAATGTGCAAAAATAAATTGTTGCCTAGTCTAGTCTTGTTCTAGTTATCAGAATAAAAACTAAAACACTAAACTCAGTCCCCGGCAACGGCGCCAAAAACTTGTTCGCCTATTTTATAACCTAACGCTCCGCAAGTGTACGGGTGCAAGTGTATATAACGGCAAGCAAGGTCGATCCCACAAGGACTGACTGAATGACTAGTTTGATACTCTAAATATCCTAAAACACTCCTAACTAGGCTCTCAATTGGGTTGATTTTAATATTGAACTCATCTTACTAAATTATTACTAAACACTTAAATTCAAGTATAAGAAAACAATTTATCAAATTTGCAAGATTGGAAGATATATTCTAGAGAATTGATTTCAGAATTAACTAAGTTTGACAATCTAATTATTCTAAACTAGCAATGATTACTATCGTTATTAGACGGCACTCATATATGTTAACTCTCCTTTCGAAGCAATTAACTTGTAGATTCATTACCCCTAGCCACCCTTTCAAGTCGACTAGACCTAATGAACTCCCAATCGATCTTAGACCTATGCCTACGCATTTATCTCACCTCCTTTCAGAGCGCTCAACAACTACGCTATATGTTGTATTTCCATTCACAAATTCCTCCTTTCAAAGCCAACTTATGAATTATGTAGAAGTAGTTAAGTGATCAAATTAACTATTCATGAAAATAAATCACAACATATAGATAACGAATAACAATCATTAACTAGAATAGAAAACTTCGATTAATCAAACATCGTTAAAACCTACTTTCAAAACCCTAGAATAATAAAGAACTACTCACTCATGTTCATATTCATAACACAAACATGTTCATAGACAAACATGATTTGAAATAAAGAAATGAGACAATGAATAAGCACCCTAATCGTCGTCTTGATCTTGATTCTTCGATGTTGCTTTCCTCTTCAAAATATCTTCTAATGAGCTCTCTCCTTTTATTTCAGAGTTTTGGGACTTCCTTATATAGTTTAGGTCAAATTGGGGCCAAAATGGGCTTTAAAACGTGCAGACTCTGTTTTGGACCCGGAAAGATGACTCGACCGAGTCAGAATCGGCCTCGACCGAGTTGGGTAAACTCGACCGAGTTGTAATCGGCCTCGACCGAGTTGGAGTCTCTGACCAATTTTCACGTTTCTCTTCATTTCTCCCTCGACCGAGTTGTTAAACAACTCGACCGAGTCATACTTTCTGACCATGCTTCAACATCTTCTTGCTATTTCCGACTTTTCTTGCTCGTTTTCCACCCGAACCTTGCCCAAACGGACTTTTTGGCCTTTTTATACCTGAATAACACCACAACAAGCAGAAACACGTCATCTAGCTCAAGAGATGGAATTTAATCACTTTTCGCCCAAATACACATGCATATGTCCCATATTACAACCTTTAATTGACCTAAAATACATGTAAAACTAGCATGTATCAAACAACACCAAAAACAAAACAGGAAATTACAATGATAGACAACGGGGAACAATAAATGAAGGCAATACATTTAGAGATTGTAGACCAATATCCAACCATTGCTATACAAAAGCCACGACAAGAAAATACTTAGGTAATAAGTAAGTCTATTAATAACAAACAAACAGTAGATAATAATGACAGCTAAAAGACATAAGTATTTGAATCCATCAAAACTTCGCATGAACTTTTTACATATATAGATGAACTGCAATTGCATACAACATCTGCATTAATTCTTCATATAAATCCAGAATGCCAGCAAATGGATAATTTCTGTCGAAGGTTTAAGCCCAAACAAAAGGGAAGAAATGAAATAACATAAATAAAATGATGTTGAAAAATTACATGTTAGGAACAATTAAGGATCCATTGGAAATAAAGGAAATATCAATGACACAAAGGATGATCGGAGCAGCTAAAGCAACACTTCAACAAATGATTCAAACAAAAGAAAGTCTAACAGAGGTGAATCGACTGTAGAAATAATAATTTTGGAAAGAATCCCCAAATAAACATTTATAATTGCAGGATATATACTACTGCATCAAAGCAGTAATTGACAAAGTAGAGAATAAGCCAACTATCTGGTACGACACATGCAACAAATGTGCAACCTCGATTATGAAAATGAAGACCCACAAAAGTGCAACAAATGCGATGAAGAAAATATTGACATTGTTCAAAGGTACACATAGAAATTTTCAACAAATACTCAAATAATAATATAATACAAATATAGCTAAAAAATATGCCAATTTTTACAAATACAGAGTCACGCTTCATGTGGTTCAAGGAGAACATAATGCATGGATTACAATATTTGACGTGACAGCCGCGCTGTTTGTCGGATGTCCAATACAAGAATACATAACATTAATAAAAGAGGTAAATAACTATGTAATTACATGTAAATCACGAATCTGAAAAAATTATGAACAAATAGATAATGATAAGATATATACTAACGACCATGATTAGATAATATTACTTAATATTTGCAATCCAAACTATTCAAAATAATACAGGGGGAACATGCATCAAAATATTATCGAGAGTTGAGTACACAAAATTTAAAGGAGGCTCGATTCCTAATAGCTCTGAACCATAGAACTAAAGTTGAGAATGGAGAACTTATAGTCGTGGGTGAAGCAATTGAAAAGTTCAAACCTATACAAAAAAGAAGCAACAATGATGCAAAAAGTTCAGGCATCAAACTTGGTTTGGAAGACAAGGACACTCGAAGCGGAACCAAAAGAAAAATACATGTGAACAAAAAGAAGAGAAACATAAGAGAACGAAGAAGAAAAAGAAAGATATTAACGAGGTCCAATATACAAGTGACGATGATGACACTCTCCAAATATGGAAAGAAAAAGATTTTAAGGGAAAAGGACAAAAAAAATACCAAAAGAAGCTGTTAGGCATCAACATAAAGCAAGAAACAAATTAGAATATGAAAGATGTCCAAAACAACATTTGTGTGAGTCTTTTGTTTACCTATCCTACAACACTATCTTTTTAATAGTTCTTTTGCTTACATCATTGTCGCCACGAATCTTGATTCATTTGGGTTCTTCTACTTATATATCCTACTTTCTTAGTTAATTTGCATACATTATTGTCACCACAGATCTTGATACAAAAGTTTCCTCAAGTCTGAAACCAAAGGAACGAATACATTGTTCTATTCAAACATTGGTGAAATAAAAGCAACACGTGCAATGCACGTGAACCTACCTAGTTGTAAAAAAAGGTGAATGGTGGGGGAACTACTCGACTTAAATACCATCTTGCTGGAATTAAAGTTTAAGTTGAAGCTTGTAAGAAGGTTCCACCTGATGTTAAGTGGCATATGAAACAATTGGTGGATGACTTGGTTAAAGAACAAGAAAAGAAGAGGAGGTGACGATTTGAAATCGCGAGTTTCTTGGTGAGTCAACTATGGAAGAAGATGAATATGATGAGTGTGTTATGCTAAATTCCATAAATGAGAAGCAAAATCCAAAAGGAAAGAAGAATGTGGAAAAGCAAAATGCACGACCAAAGAAATGGATGCAAAGTTTCTTTTCCTCCACGCACTACATTTGGATCACAACCTAGCATCCAAAGTGCAATGACTTCAAAAGAAAAAAAATCGATAATGATTGGATGTCTGTAGCAACATGTGGTATAATGTAAGTGTATCATTCAATAAAGCGAATTCAATTTACTACCAACCAATGGTGGATGCTATAGAGTCTTAAAGGGCCTTCTTTACATGATTTGAGGATAGGGTTGGCAACAGACGAGGCGAGGCGGGGCCAGGGAGGGGGGGGGGGGCAAGTCCCCATCCCCGTTCCCTCGTTCGTGGGGATTCCCCGTCCCCGTCCCCGCGAAACTGGCGGAGATTTTTTTATCCCCATCCCCGTCCCCCGCTTTTTTTTTTTTTTTTTTTTTTTTTTAATATATCTACTAATAAAATTTAAAATAAAATAAATTTAGAAATAATTAATAGACTTAATTTAACAAAGTCGACAAAAAATTAGGATATAATATATTTAAGTCATTTTAATATTACAATAATAAGAATATAATAAAAATAAAATATATTTTTACTAAATAAAATATATAGAATTACATAATACTATCGGATCCCCGCGGAAAACGGGCGGGATTGCATTCCCACCACATATATAAGGGAAGAAAATAATTTTAGATAGTGGGGCCCCGCGGGGAACGGGGCGGGGAATCCTATCCCCGTCTGCCCCATCCCCACAATGGGAGCAAACATTCCCCCCGTCCCCGCCCCACCGGGGGAAGAAAATGGGAAATTCCCGCCCCGTTCATGGCGGATTCCCCGCCCTACTGCCAACAGGAGGCCTCTTTTGAGAGAAGTAATTTATGATACTAAGTGCAAATCAGGGATCAAGGACGATTGGAAAATATATAGGTGTTCTATCATGGCTGATGGTTGGACTAATCAAAGACATGAACTAATTATTAACTTTCTTGCTTACAGTCGCAGTAGCACAATGCTTCTCAAGTCCGTTGATGCAGAGAAAAAGATAAGGAAACATTGCTAATTTTTTTTGACCAAGTTGTTAAAGAAGTAGGGTCAGAAAAGATTGTCCAATACATAACTGGTAGTGGTGCTAGCTACAAAGCTGTTGGGAAGGCATTACAACAAAGGTATGGTACTTTCCTTTGGTCTCCTTGTGTAGCACATTATATTGATTTGATGCTAGAGACTTTCTCTGATCCTAGATACATTCCTATGATTGATGAAACCATTAAGAAAGCGAGAAACATCACAAAATTCATCTATAATCATGCTTGGGTCTTGTCTTTGATGAGGAAAGATTTCACAAATGGTAGAGATTTGTATCAGCCTGCCATTACGAGATTTGCCACTCATTTTTTAAGTCTTCAAGGTTTGCTTAAATTCAAGAACGAGCTTAGACAAATGTTTACTTCAAATAAGTGGTTGGAGTCAAATTATGCCAAAAGGAGGAGTACCAATAACAATACATTCTAATTTTATTAATTTTTTTTTATGGCACAAACACATTAATAATTAACCCACATAATCAACCAACAAACATTTATTTGTCTTTAATTTAATTTAATTTCTCTATTACTTTTGTGGGTGGCGATGTCGCCTCTCTTCTCTCTCTAAGTTACTTTGTATCTCTTAATCTCCCCAGCAAATATAATTATATAAAGAATAATAAAATTTAGAAGTAGGATAAAAATTTGGTTGAATTACAAACTTGATTAATGTCGATTTCGATTAAAATATAAATAAGTGCTTGGAACACATTTTGTGGGATATGTGTTCAGATATTTTTTGGAAGGTTGAGTGAGTGACTCCTTTTATAGACATTGTCAAACTAAGCTAATTGTGGGAGACTTACTATTGATTTGAGATTATGATGCTTAAATATATTTTAGGCAAATACATGTAGATTTATCTCTAAATAAAATGTTTTATAAGAAAAATAATATTTTCAAGAGATTTGAACGAGAAAATTCCTGGGTTATTATTTTGGGATTTTATTTATGTTTTATATATACTCCATGGATTTCCATAAACCAGAATGCACAAAAATAAGTCACTCCTCCGAACCATTGAAAAAGTTAATCAAAAGAAAAAGCTTAGAAGATTGTTGCAGCGATGAAATTGATACTAGTTGATATGAATTGAGGATTCAACTCATAATCAAGAAACTTTTTAGTGGAGAAAAGTTATGAACCAAGAGAGCAAAAACCAGAAAATTAATGACTAAAAATTAAGAATATTCTTGATCTTCACACTTCCAGTCGGAATAGCCGTGATAATTCTTCCAAAACCACCGGAAGAATTTCCACTGAGAAACCTTCAATACCAAAGTCAGAAAAATGACCGGTGGCGGAAGAGAGAAATAAAGGAGAGAAAGTAGAGAGAAATAGAAAGTGGGTAATGGGTTGTGAATGTGTGTGTTTTTTTTGGAAAGAATGAGTACTTATACCGATAACCCGAAGGGCAAAATGGTCATTTCTAGGATTTCTCTAACCCTAACTCCGTGTAATTATGATCACCCTAAAGCCGTCTATTCAACACTACAACTCTGAGATATACAATCTTGAACTCAAGCCAGTTGAACCTTCTCAAGAGTAGGCAGACATGTAGCTCTTAAGGTGTCCGCTCTGAGAATCATGCCCTATTCCTTTAACTCAGCTCTATATTTCAGCTCTGATTTTCTTATTTTATCAAGCCTGAAAGATATATAATTTTACCCATATCAGATACTCCCCCCTATTCTGAGTAACTCATTAGAGTTACTTAGAGTAGACAATAGTAGTCAGAGAATTTCACAGAGTTATGCTGTCAGCACGAACTAGTCCATCCGTCCTGAAAACTCAGAGCTACAATTAGTGCAAAAAAAAAAAAAAAAAAAAAAAATAATAACCAACAAAATTGAATGTGGGTGTTGTAGATAATAAAACATTCAACCTCAAATCCTCAAATTCCAAAACCATCAAATTACATCCGTCATAGGGTCAACATCAGCTCCATACACAAGTTGTGCCTAATTTTGACAAACATCACTTATATCGTAAACTAAATATGTGCATTTTATTAAAGTGAAGAGCTACATTCAATTATGACAAGGCCTAAAATAATTTAAAATGTGTTCGATCAAGTATGAAAGTCACACGACAACAAAGTTGATCAAGTATGACGGGTGCACTAAATAATGAAACACATAGATTACCTTCTTGACCAATAGTAGAGCTAAGAATCCTTTACTTATTCTAAGTTGCTTTTCAAACTCACTAAGAATTTATCATATGAGTGAATGGGGTTAGTAAACATTAATCAAGTAATAAACCACCACGAGGCGTCAAACAAGAAATTGTCTGTACTTGATGGCCCTGTAATTCAAGTATGAAAATAATGTTGATATATATGATGATATACATGAAAAATTCATGTATTTATCATCAAGTTACTAGACAGTCTTCAAAACAAACTACGGTGTCCTAACACCATCAGAACTGCAACTAAGAAAGTGTAGGATACCACTGAAACTAATTCAAAATGCACGAGCTATATTGTTGTGAAGTATCTAAACAAAATTATAACTTGTAAAACAACTCTAAGTTCCGGCTGTCTTAGCTATTCAAAGTTTGCAATTTTTTTTATGATTTTTTTTCCAATTTCTCAGAATATGGTGAGTTCACTAAGGCTGGGTCTCCCTCTGGGCATACTACTCCCCCAATCACATGTTCAGTGTTAACTCTGAGCATGTGACTCAAATACATCTCAATTTTGCTACTCAAGAGCAGGTGGTATCTAAGTTTGAGTTTATGGTGCCTTTGAGTTCACTGTAATTGGAATTTATCCCGGATAGGACTGAAACTTTAGATAAGAAGATGGTTGAGACCTAAGGTCCTTTAGAGATATCTTGGATCAAGATAGGAAGTAAGTCCTTAAGGTATCCAGGGTCGTGGCCTCTAAATATCGCAATGGCTAGAGTCAAGCATTGGCCATGTGATCAAACTGGAGATTATGTTGGGTCGTTAAGTCTTTCATGAGCAATCGTTACATGTAGGACACTTTAGAGCTATTTTACAAAGTGTTAGAGGCGTAACCTCCCATTCATACTGCACATCAGTTCTCAAGCCTATGCTGCCAAAAGTGCAACTCTGGGCTTATGCAGCGCGTAAGTGCTCTAGTGTACTCAAGTCTGTGCTGCCAGAAGTGCAACTCTAGGCTTATGCAGCACGTAAGTGCTCAAGTCTGTGCTGCCAGAAGTGCAACTCTGGACTTATGCAACATGTAAGTACTCAAGTCTGTGCTGCCAGATGTGCAACTCTGGGCTTATGCAGCATGTAAGTGCTCAAGTCTGTGCTGTCCGAAGTGAAACTCTGGGCTTATGCAGCACGTTAGTGCTAAGTGTGTGCTACCAGAAGTGCAACTCTGGACTTACGTAGACGATACTACCACAGAGGGAACTATGGGATTATGCAAGCTTCTCTCTCTTTTGTTCTTTTAGCATCAAGCTATTTTCTGCCAAGATGCATCACAATTTCTTTTTTCTTGCATAAGACACATCCTTTCTCATTAAGTTACTTTTTTCTTGTGCATATATTTTTTAAATAAAAAATTTAGACTCTTGATATCATGGCATTAATAAATGTAATTTGGAATAAACTACAAACTAGGACTATGTTTGGTTCCCCTCAGTATGTTTGGTTAAGGGATTGCCCCAACCCCTCATCCTTTAGGGTTTGACAGACTCTTTTTACAAACGACTGACATATAGGAGCTGACACGTCCGACTTAATTCTTGTCCTGTGCCTATACCACCTTTCTTGCCTCCTCTAAAAGAACCAATAGATGTGGTTCGTTGTCCACCTTATGATTGGTTAAACTCTTGAGGTTTAGGAGTGTAGTTTTGGGTTGGAAAATTCTTCCTATTATTGTTGTTGGAACCAACCGTGACATTAGTCATAGCAGTCTCAAGATCTTTGTGATGTTTCTCAACTCTTGCTTCTTGTGACAGAAGCAAGCCTTCTATATCTGCAACTGTGTAAGGATCAAGTCTAGTGTTGACTGATAAAATAAAAATATCATACTTCGGAGGCAAACCATCAAATATCGCATCTATATGGGCTTTATCCTCTAATTTGTTACCCACTAGTGCCAAAAGGTATTCATAATTGTGAACTTTTAACAGGTACTCATTCATGGATAATGGCTGAAGTTTATACCGACTCACCTTTGCCTTGATTTGAACAGAGAAGTAAGTTTCAATGGTGGTTCAAATTTGGGCCAACGTTTCGCAGTTGATTAAGCGGTGCTGAACATCTTCGGAGACAGATGCAAGGATCCAGGAAAGAATGAGATGGTCCTGATGCTCTCAGTCAAGATAATCTGGATTGATTGAACCAATGGATTTGTCCCCGTTAGTAACAAATTTGGGTGGAGCAGTAACAAATTCATCAAGGTAGTGACTCAGGCGACGACCACGAACCTTAGAAACTATCTGTTTTCTCTTGTTAAAAAAATTCTCAACGGAAAGCTTGGTAGGGAGAGGATGATTAAAGACAACATGATGGAATTTGTTGGACTAATCAGAACCAGAAGATGCGAAAGATGAAGCCATGGGAAAGAAAGGGATGCCCAAAGAAGAAGAACCCTAAGAATTACCTACTGGCTGAAACTGATACCATGTTAGTCTATGAAAGAAACTAGAGAAAGAGTTACTATTTCCATTTCTTCAGCTAAAAGTTACATTGTGGTTTGATCACTATAAATACAAGTCATGCACAATAACTGCTCGATGAAATGCTTGAGGGGAAAGCTAATTAACTGATCTGCCTAACAGACTCAACTAACAAAATAATAGTGACGCATGCACAATACACAAGTGTATGTGCATGCAGTGTACATTTGAATTTCATTTGGATTTCATTTGCCTTATCTAATAACATCAAACTATTTTGTGCCAAGATGTATCACCATTTCTTTTTTCCTTCTTAGACACATCCTTTCTCATTAAGTTACTTTCTTCTCTTGTGCATATATTTTTTAAATAAAAAATTTAAACCCTTGCTATCATGGCATTAATAAATGTAATTTGGAATAAACTAGAGTTATGTTTGGTTGGGGTTGGCCCAATCCCTAATGGCTTGACCCAATTCCTTCCCATGTTTGTTTATACAGGTTGGCTCAGTTACCTCAAACCTCCACAAATTTTCATGCCACTTTAATCATTAAATCAATAATTAAAAACAAACTTTTACACATATTACATCACATTTTAATTAAAAATTATATCCGACACTACAACCACTACCTAATTACCCAAACAAACATCACTTTTTTACTCTCCCAACCACTACCTCCAGCCAACAGTACTCCAACCATTCTAGCCCCAACCAAACACGCCCTAGGACTATATTTGGTTCCACTCAGTATGTTTGGTTAAGGGATTGCCCAATCCCTCGTTTAGGGTTTGACAGACTTTTTTTTACAAACGGCTGACATATAGAAGCTGACATCTCCGACTTAATTCTTGTCCTGTCATGGTTGTATCCTCTTCCACTTCCTCATATTCCTCCATTGTGGAAACAACGAAGATTTTCTTTTTCTTCGTTGTTTCTTCCTAAAATTGAGGTAAATTAGCTTGAGGTGCGTGACTTAGCCAACAGCGAGGTAATTCAGATCCAGACGGGACGGAGGGGATAGTGGTGGAAATGGGTGGGAGCGCAGAAATCGAGGGGGTGAAATCGAGAAGAAATTCTGATGAGGTTTTCTGGTTTATCAGAGAGATTTGCAAATTTCTGGTTAATTAGATCGTTTATCAGAGATATCTGTAGAAATTCTGGCGAATAAAAGATGCGTTTATCAGAAGTTTTCTGGAGAATGTTTATATGCGTTTATGAGAGAGATAAAAATTTTTTTTCCCCTAATCTAAGAAACAAAGAAAAAGCCCTCCCCTCCTCCCAGGTGACTCGAACCCAGGACCAAAGGCCTAGGTAGTGGATGCTCTGCCACTTGAGCTATTCAACTTTGTCGTTTATGAGAGAGATAAAAGATTTCACTAAATGCAGTGTGCATGAGAGGGATAACAGATTTGGACAGATGGCTCTATTCGTAGATTTGAACAAATGGGTTTATGACTTTATAGAAGGTTTGAGCGTACAGAGTTGAGTTTGTGAAACAGGATTCGTAAACTTTGCGTTTGGGAAGATGGGTTCCTCAAATTTAAACTATAATCAATTTGAAAAATATTATTTTAAATAATAAAATAATTTTGCAAAATTAAAAAAATTATAAATAATACTACTATTACTATATTAAAATATGGGAGAAAAATATAAGTGTCACTTTCTAGAACAAATATATAGAATCTAACCACATTTTGAAATAATATAAAACTATCCCTTTTCTCCTTCTTCTCCATTCTTTTTCTCTCTTCTCCATTTCAATATTTCACGAGTTTCTCTAAAGATCCATGACATATTTGAGGATTTTTTTTTATTTCGTTTTTCTCTTTCCCTTTCTCTTTGTCTCTTTAATGGAAGATTTGTCCAGCCAGCGACGAGATATATCATGGCACAAGATATATTTTTTATGGCACGAAGTGTATTAGTCATGGCACGAGTAATAATATAATGTTTTGACGTCGTGCCGCTGAAGATTTGTCCAGTCGGCGACGAGATATATCATGGTACGAGATATATTTTTTATACCACGAAGTGTATTAGTCATGACACGAGTAGTAATATAATATTCTGACGTCGTGCCGCTGTTTCCTAATATCTAGCAATTGCTTATTCTCACGTCGTGCCAAGGTATATCATGGCACGACTAGCAATTGCTTATTCTCACGTCGTGCCAAGGTATATCATGGCACGAGATATATTTTTTATGGCACGAAGTGTATTAGTCATGGCACGAGTATGTAATATCATTCCTACATGTGCCACTAATATCTAGTAATATAATATTTTGACGTCGTGCCGATCGTGCCATGTTGAATATAAATAATGAATGCTTGAAAATGATAATGGCGTCTCTGTATAATGAAAAGAGAAGAGAGAGAAAGAATTGAAATGAAGTCTCCAAAAAGAAAAAGAGGAGAGAGAAGGGAAAAAAATACAAAATAATTAAAGAGGAGAGAGAAATGAAAGTGAAGGAAAAGATGGGTTGACAGAGGGGGGGTGAGAGTGAAATGGGCACAAAAAGACAAAAAATGATAAATTTAGAGGGTGTTTGGCTGAGCTTATAAGCTCCTAAAAACATCTTATAAGATGTTTTTAGGAGCTTATAAGCTCTTACAAAGTGTTTGACAAAAAAAGATGTTTAAGAGCTTATAAGACCAAAAAATAAGCTCAAAGAGCTTATAAGCTCTAAAAAAAATAAGTTGCTATACCACATCTTATTTCCATCTTATTTTTTAAAATCTTAATTATTACACTCAAATTTCACACACAATTCACACACTACACACACTACACACACTTCACACACTTCATACACTACACACATTTCACACACTACACACACTACACACATTTCACACACTACACACACTTCACACACTTCACACACTACATACATTTCATACACTAATCAAAATGTGTGTTTAATATTAACTTTTAAATTAGACCTAAATTTATAGCTAAATCACTATATTTTTATTACAAGTTTATAAGTTCTTTTATCCAAACACTTTGTTGACTTATAAACTCCTTAAAAATTACATCTTATAAGCTCTTGAAACAACTTATAAGATGTTGGAGCTTATAAGATGTTCAAAATAAGCTTAGCCAAACACCATCTTAATATGTTTTTACAAAGTTGATATATTTTATATGTTTGTTGCATAAAGTGATAGATTTGGGGGTTTTCCTTAAAATATTACACAAACAATCAAACATGGCAAAAACTTCGGTGCACAAGATGCACCATAGTGTTATTGTACACCTTGTGGGCCCCACAGGTTCAACATAAAAAAATTGCGCGGTTCAGACCGGTCTGAACCGGCGAATTATTATTATGTTAATTTTTTATGCGCGCACGTGTTATATATTTGAAGGCCTGTTTGTTGAACACTAAAAGCAAGTGGTCTGGTGGTATTTAATGTAGTCTTAAATATCTAAATCTTGAGGTAAAGGGTTCAATTCTGGTTGCATCTTTTTTCCTTCTTCCTTCATTTTTTTCCCTTTTCCTTCTTCTTTCTTGTTTTTTTGCCCTTTAATTTTTTTATCTTTTAGCCTGTGAGTAAGAAAAATTAATCTAACCAAACCTATACTGTCATACATCATAATATACACCGTATCGAAATATTAAATATATTGTGAGTATTGTAAGTTGGAAAAAATAAATATATTGCAGTATGAAACAAAAATTAACTAAAACAACATATACTGTCAAGCATCACAACGTATACTGTATCGAAATATTAAATATACTGTGAGTATTGTAAGTTGGAAAAAAATAAATATTTCGCAGTATGAAACAAAAATTAACTAAAACAACATATACTATCAGGCATCACAACGTATACTGTATCGAAATATTAAATATACTGTGAGTATTGTAAGTTGGAAAAAAAAAATCGCAGTATAAAACAAAATTAACTAAAACAACATATACTGTATCGAAATATTAAATATACTGTGAGTATTGTAAGTTGGAAAAAAAAAATTCGCAGTATAAAACAAAAATTAACTAAAACAACGTATACTCTCAGGCATCATAACGTATACTGTATCGAAAAATTAAATATACTGTGAGTATTGTAAGTTGGAAAAAATAAATATTTACGTATACTACATCGAAATATTAAATATACTGTTAGACATCATAACATATACTATGCTCGAAATTTGAATATACTGTTGGTGAAAAATAAAAAGGTGGTGTTCATATACTCTCAGGCTTTATAACATATACTATGCTCGGAATTTGAACATACTGTTGGTAAAAATAAAAAAGACGCTATTAAGATTCAAACCCGTGCACTGAAGGATACAATGTCGCGCCTTTACCAACTAAGCCAGCGCCTATTTTGTGATTCCAAACATACCTTAATATATATATATCGCGCGCGCAAATATCTCAAATGGGCCCCACAAGGTGTACAATAACACTAATGTGCATTCATATGCACATGAGTGTCACTCATCAAACATTACCCATCAACACAATTTTCAATTATTAGCAATCATTAACTAACAACCTCTTATACATATCACATCACCTTTTACAATTAAATACTAATTTTCAAACTATAACCGCCTAAACAAACATTATATTTATATTTTCCCAGCCACTTTATCCAACTATTTTCCGCAACCAAGAGTGTCCCAACCTCGCGACACTAACCAAACATACCCTAGATAAAAATTGATACCAAATCTAAAAACCCATTTGATTTGAAAGAGAAATTCAAAAGCATTTTAAAGAGTACGAGTGAGATGATACCTCTCAAGACTTGATGACGACTCTAAGTTGTTCATATCCCATGTCCAATTGTTGTTGTTGAATACTTCTAGCAGATTCCACCAATGCCTTTGGGCATGGCCCTCCTACCTCAAGCATTTCTAACGTTGCGATTTCGCCAATTTCGCACGGAATCTCTTCCAAATTGTAACAGTTCCTCAATATCAACTGCTTAAGTTTTGGCAAATGCTGGCTCGAGTCAATTTCCCATTGTGTGAGATTTAGGCTCTCCATTTTCAAGAATGTGAGTGCCTGGAATTCGTCATCCCTTGTACTCCATCTTCCCTCCTCAAATGTACATGATTCAAATTTCAGAACCTCCAGTTTCTGCAGTTTCCCAATTGCTGCCATAGTCTCCCAACATAACATTCTGGGCTTGCCGCCACATAGTGTCAGCTTTTTTATGTTATCTGGGAAGCCAATTCTCGCCATTTTGTTGTAACCTACATTGAGAGACTCAAGCTGGGTAAGGAAGCTCAGATCAATATCTCGAGATGTTGACAATTTGAGCCTACGAAGACGGGGCGAGCGTTGCAACATCTCTTCATCCTCAGGCCCTCGAATAAATATGCGGGAAAGGAATTCAATTTTGTTTGTTCGGACCTCACAATCTGCATCGTATACTGCTTTGAGCCCCACGTGAATGCATCTTAACCTGTTCATCTCCAGAATTGCTGAGGGTAAGCTTACCGTGCAGCCCGTATCAACACGAAGATATTCTAAGTTGACAAGGCTAGCAATTTCTGCCCGCAAAAATCCAATCACCAAGTATTTCAAGCAAACCAGTCTTTCTATTCTGAAGAAATGAGCCTCTAGGTAAGAGCAATGTAACACTCTTGGAAACCTCGAGTGGCGGAAATACATAATTTGCGAGATCGGATAATTGACAAAATGGCGATTGCGACTATAATCGCAATACTTCCAAGATATGTACTCTTCAACTGTACATGTTGGCAGTCGGCGTCCGGAGTAATCTCCAAGTTCCAAGTCTTTTCCGCTAGTACGCCTTCAAGTTGACAAATGTATGTTATCTGTCCTGATTATGCTCAACATAGTAAAATAGAAAAAAAGGGAAGTAACAAGTCGCAACTTACAGGTCCCAAAACCTGAGGAAGTTTTCTTGTTTGGATCTTTGCAAGCACAAGTCGTGCAACAAATCATGAATTACACAAGTTTTGGTTCCACCATGTGACCTGCTTTTGGTAACCATGACTAGGCTTTTATCGACGAGCTCATTTAGATATTCTTCAGCTACATCCTCAGCACTCTTCCCCACATTCTGATGCACAAATCCTTCAGCGATCCACAGCCTTGCCAAGTCTCTAACAGGTACTTCTTTGTCCTCCTCAAACATTCCAAAATAAAGGAAGCAAGGCTTCAAATATTCTGGTAAGTGCTCGTAACTGAGTTCCAGAATTTGCATCACCGATGAATTATCTCCACCTTTAAACACATATGAAGCTAAATTTCTCCTCACTTCTGCCCATATATCTTCATCCCTGCCCAGAGGTGAAAGAACTCCAGCAATAACAACGACTACAAGAGGTAGTCCACCACACTTTTCTGCAATTCTCTGTCCAATCCAAATTAGTTTACGAGGACAAGGTTCATCACCAAATACCTTCTTCTTTAACAACTCCCAACATTGGTCATTTGACAAATAGGGGTGCGCATACATTATGCTATGAGGCGGACACACATCTTTATTCCTCGTAGTAAGCAATATCCTGCTTCCATTTCCATCATCTGGGAAACATGTTTGCAGTCGCAGATCATCCCACACACGTGAATCCCATATATCATCCATCACAATTAGGTATCTTCTTCCCTTCAAAGTTTTGTAGATGTGTTCTACTAAAATTTCCTCTTCCATATGCAAGATACTAACATTCTCAAGTTGATCACTAGCCATAATTTGAACCAAAATGCTAGTCATGACATTTCTCATCTGATATGTTTGAGAAACAACACACCACGAGCGTTTGTCAAACCAATAATTAGTTGAGGGATGATTGTACAATTTCTTTGCTAACGTTGTCTTACCAAGCCCGGGCATCCCAAAGATTGAAATAACTTGGAGCTGGCTCTTTGATCCTCCAATCAGCTGATCTAAGATACTTGTTGTTATGTCCTCAAAACCAACTGTAATGTCATCAACCTCCGAATCTATCTTATCTTGTAATGA
This sequence comes from Ajuga chamaepitys, assembly GCA_958295605.1. Taxonomy (NCBI): domain Eukaryota; kingdom Viridiplantae; phylum Streptophyta; class Magnoliopsida; order Lamiales; family Lamiaceae; genus Ajuga; species Ajuga chamaepitys. Next base: position 13,104,749 of record OY282497.1, read on the forward strand.
TACGCCGTGTTTGCTGGAATTCATTACATCTTCTATGTCTCTAACTTTGTACTTGTTTATGATTTCTACAGCGGCAGCACCAATAAGCTGCATCTTGTGATTGATATCTGCCAGCCTGGTAGAGATATACCAGCGAGGCTGATCCTGTCCATTAGTTAAGGAGGCAATTAGATATTCGGCTTGTTGTGCTATATCTCCAACTTGCATCAGAGATTCTTTCAATTCTCCAATGACCTTTGGCCGTGTTGATTCTTTGTCCATGATGGAAGACTGCAAGAAAATCAGCCGCTGATGGAGAGTTCTGATTTGGTGCTTCACATAAGCATCCTCCAGACGATCCATTAAAACCTCTATATGATAAATTAGGGAGTTGACAATGAGGAAGGATTTCGACACAGAGGTCTTGGAGGTGATCATTTGAGTTGAAGATGACCAACGATTTAAGAATCTCAGGATATTAGCTTTCAAGACGTCGAAATTATTCAAAACCAGAGCAATTCCCTCATCCACCTTTTCTGACGTTGCTCCATCACTGGAGAAGAATAGGCAATGGACTAGATTTCCCACTTCATTTGCAACTGCCTCTAATTCTTCCAAGAGGGTGTTGTCATTGCCACACAGCATTAGTGATATGTCTTCATGAATGGTTGGAAGAAGTGCTAGCTCCTTCTCAAGATATTCAAGTTGATCATTAATCATCTGACCAGCAGTTTTGTGGTGCAGTAACTGAAGGAGGAAACTGATGAATTCATCAAAAAGTTGACTTTTGCCCTTAATGCCTTGGTCAGACTTGTTCGGCCTCGGCACGATTAAGACATCTTGAATGTCCTCTGTCAAAGAAGCCACTAAATCGGCTGGAACTTCGTCGGTAGTTTCAGAATCCCGGTCTCGGTAGCTGAATGTAGAGATGTACAAGTCCCTGAATGTGCATATCCTGTAAAGATCATCTCGTAGATAATGGTGAACAATGGAAAGATGCAAACCCCTCAAGGGATATGCACAGTTTGGGCTTCTCCTTTTAACTATGTTCGTTAAAAATCTAATGTAGCGATCCATTTTTGCAGTATGAGCTTAGCAAGCAAGGAAGAATATAATTGAAGAAACCAATAATGTCTGTATGATCAGCATTTTATTGTCGGAATACAATGCTTCAAGATAATTGATGGTGGCAGACAAAAACAAAGCAATGAAAAAGAAATAAAGATAAAGAAAAGGTGATAAATGGTGTCACGGAATGAGCTGGGGACAACGGCCTTCCCGCTTCAATAAAAAAGGCGGCGGTTACCGTCACCACAAATAATTATAAGTGTACATAACATTTATTAAAAACACCACATAAAAATAATTTAAATACTCATATTTTATTTAGATATTAGATTAAGTTCATCTTGTATCCTTACTTTACTACAATTATGGTTCAAAATTTAATTTCCAAACTTATCATTGTATGCTTAACACTTAATTTCCGAATGATGTATAGTATGTTCATAATTAAGAATAATTGTGGTCTATTCAAAATTTAGTTTCTGAATGGATCATACTATTTTCTAAATTTTATTTCCAAAAACTTCATTGTGTGTCAAAATTTAGTCTGTTCATTATATGTTCAAAACTTAGTTTCCGATCTGTTCATTGGTTGTTCGAATTACATTTTCTAAACTGTGAATTGTCTGCTTAAAATCCAAGACATTCCAATCTGTTGGAAAATTGGTTTATTAAATGGATTTTGACCCGGGTTTAAACCGATTTATATTAAATAGTGAATTGGAAGACTACGCTTCACGAGGTAGATCGTAGTGTTTGGAATTTCACAAAATCGATTTTCGTTGAGTGAAAAATTGATGCTAAAGAACCATATTTGGAAGTTAAAAGGCCACATATGTGTGGGTGTAGTGGTGGAGTGGGAGCTAAAAAGTTTATCCCACATTGAAGGTTTAATATTGATAAACCTCTTTAAATGTATGTGAGTGAGATAGGAGTTACAAGTATTATACACAAGTGGGTCATCAGTGATAAACCCATATGCGTGCGAGTGCCCGCTCGGCTCGGCCTCGGCGGGGCCGGGCTAAAACCTTTAGTTCGGTCTAGCTCGGCTCAGTGAATTTTGATTTTGTTATACCGAATTGGACATGACCCAATTTATGACTCTTGAGTTTAACATGACAGTTACAAGGTGTTTTAACACCTGAATTAATGTCACCCCACTAACTTGCATTAATGGGGTGATTACTCACATTTAAGGGGCCACTTGAGGTAGTGGGGAGGTTACGCCTCCAATTAAAGGCCACTTCTCAATTGGAGATGTTACTCACATAAGGGCACTACTACCCCAACTTTAATTTCCTACAAGAGTGGAAACCTATAAATAAGTCCTAGGTCCTGCAATTGAAGTACACAGGCTAACAAGCACAAAAGCATTCGGCATATCCACATTCTAAAAAAAAAGTTCACTTTCGTATCCAGTTCCAGCGTATCTTCGAAATTTAGAAGTGCTACTATCTCGAAGACGTAGCCGTTGTATCTTGGGAGATATCACGTCAGCACCGCGGGCACTAATACATGACGTGTTTATCTTGTGGAAAAAGTTCTACTCGCCTCGGCTATCCACAATCCGTTCAAGTCCAGTTGTAATAGCTTAATTCTGTTCGAGTTTATTTACTTCCGGTTCGCTATTGGACCGTACATATTATTTGTAACAATCATAAGATAAACTTCCATTCTTGTCCAATAGCGTCCACTTCTCGTACCACCATTCCTGCTGCTTCTATTCAAGCAGAAAAGCCGGAAAAGTTCTTCAAAGCCGACTTTAAATGTTGGCAACAAAAAATGTTGCTCTACCTTACTACTCTGAGTCCTGCGAAATATCTCAAAGATGATCCGCTAGTGGTTGACGAGAACGAGATCGCCGCTGAAAAGCGTGGTTCGTTCGAGGAATGGGGTCAAGGTAACTTCTTGTGCCGGAACTATGTCCAAAACGAACTTAGTGATTCACTATACAATGTGTATAGTGGTATGAAGTCCTCCAAAGAGATTTGGGAGTCTTTCGAGAAAAAAAAATATAAAATCGAGGATGTCGGAACCAAAAAGTTTGGCGGTGGAAAAATTCTTGGAGTTCCAAAATAGTTGATTCAAGAACCGTGATGGAACAAATCCAAGAATTTCAATTGGTTCTGTATGAAGTTAATGCCGAGGGCATGAAACTACCGGAAGTCTTCCAAGTGGCTGCTTTAATCGAGAAGCTGCCTTTGGGTTGGAAGGACTTAAAAAATTATCTCAAACATAAGAGAAATAAAACGAGTCTCGAAGACTTGGTGGTCCAGTTGCGAATTGAAGAAGACAATCGAAAGTCTCATTCGAAGCCCAAGAGGTTTTCGATGAAAGCAAAAGCCAACTTGTTGGAGCAAAGCTTGTCCAGCAAGAAATGTAAGCAACAACAAGAAAAAAAAAAGGTAAACAAAATGACAAAGTTCAAAAGTTTACGGGGAATTGCTTCAATTATGGCAAGCCAAACCACATGGCTAAGGATTGGCGAGCACCAAAAAACAAAGGCAAGGGCAAGCCGTTGAGTGCTTGTGTGGTGGAACATGACAACAAGAATCGCGAGCTAACCGACATGGACATGTTGGCGGCGGTGTTTAAAGCTAATTTAGTTGATAACCCACGAGAGTGGTACATTGATACTGGAGCTACTTGTCTTGTCTGTTCCGACGAGGATGTGTTCTCAACTTATCAATGTACCCTTTGAACAATTGTGTTCTGAGTGGGGTATCATTCATCAAACTATGGCACCTTACTCACTTCAATCAAACGGCGTTCTGAAACGCAAAAATCGAACTTTGAAAGAAATGATGAATGCAATGTTGATTTGTTTGGGGTTACCTCAAAATATGTGAGGTGAAGTTGTTTTGATAGCTAACCCCATATTGAACAAGGTATCACACAAAGGTAAAGATGCAGCACCTTATGAGTTGTGGAAAGGGCGCAAGCCATCCTATAAATATCTCAAAGTGTGGGGGTGTTTGGTTAAGGTAGAAGTACCAGAACCCAAGAAAATGAAAATTGGACTTAAAATGGTCTATTGCATCTCTATTTGATATGCATATAATAGTAGTGCATATTGGTTCTTGGTGCACAAGTCGGAAAAATTCCGAGATCACCAAAGGAACAGTGATTTAATCAAGGAATGCCATATTCTTTGAGAATATCTATCCTTGTAAAGAAAGGATAACTGTGATTGAATCAAGGAATGCAATAATAATAATAATAATAATATGGTGTCTTTAGTCTTTTTATTTATTACAAAGGATAATCTAGCAATTTAATTTAAGGTTAAATGTAGTGTAGTGATTTGTGCTGACATTAGTCGTCGCCATAAAAAAAAATCAATGAATGGGACATATTAAATGAAAGAGAGGAATTTTCTCCAAATTACTGTGTTAATAAATGATATTATAATTCATTAAATAGGAATAAAATGCATTTAAAAGAACGATTTTTTTTTTTTTTTTCATTTTAAGTCCTGTAACTTAGGTGAGTCCAAAATAAATCATGTTGGTTGTATAATATTAATTTCAGTCCTGTATCTTCCAGCACTATCAAATTTGAGGATATTTTTACGCCGGTCTTTTCCTCGAAGGAGGTTTCACAACTCGGTAACTACAAAATTTACAGATTTTTAAGCTATTAGATTATGCAATTGGAAACGGGAAGTTGGGGATTAGGGTTGGTTGTTCATTTTGGGGTTAGGGCTTCAAGATTAGAATAGGAGAATGTTAAAGGTCATTAGAGTTTAGTGGCTTTTTTTAATTTTTAATTTTAATTGAATTTCGGTGAATAAGTTCCACACCATTAAGATCTAAATTAAAATAAATTACATGTGTGTAAGTGTACTTCAACATCACCCCAGACCATCGGGAAAGCCGCAAAGTTAAATGTCATGTGCGCATCACGTGACATTTTCTGGTCACTTAAGTGAAATCCAACCAAAAATGTCCTCATATTGGATCATGTTAGAAGATGCATGATTAAAATTGATATTTTGCAACTTACTTGATTTATTTTGGATTCGCCCTAAGTTACAAGACAAAAATAAATTTTTTTCTTAAAAAAGCTATGAAATATACATGAATAATTATTTAACATTAAATTTATAAAGGGCAAAATAGGTCAAATAGAAATTAGCTATATCTAAAGATATTTTATATTAGTGAAAAGAATCTAAAG